>CM030867.1:6480118-7132618 GCA_018105865.1 Metaphire vulgaris | reverse complement strand
TCTTCTGCCACTCTTTTTAGGGCATTCAATAGTTCTTTGTGTTTGTCCAGTTAAAGATGTCATCCACCCAGCTTCTTCTCAGTCGCCCTCTTCCTCTTGTTCCTTCTTTTTTTCCCTCCATTATTGTCAATAGAAGGTCTCTGGCCGAACATCTTATGAGGTGGTCGGGTGTAGGACATTTTTCTCAGTATTGTTTCTCATTTCCATGCTGTTGTTGTTTTGCTTCTTTTTAAGACTCTGTCATTTGTTATCTTGTCGATCCAGCCAGTGATGTAGCGTGGTCTTGTGCCGCCCATGGCTCCTGAAAAAAATGCTGCCCCCAATTTGCTGTTCTTGTTCCTGACAAGCAAAAAAAAGGTCATCACCGCCCAATTTGCCGCCCCTCCACAAGTGCCGCCCATGGCTCGAGCCATAGCAGCCATTGGGATGCTACGCCTCTGGATCCAGTTGATTCTCAAGATCCTTCTTTGACACCATAATTCAAAGGCTGTGATCTTTTTCATAATCTTCTTATTCATTGTCCAGGTTTCACATCCATTTGTCAGCACTGGGAAGATGTAGCATTGGATGAGCCTCTTCTTGACCTTGTTGTTGAGATCTCTGATTTGTCACTATTATGTAATTAAATGATGCCCGGTTGCATATTTAGTCAGAACTCAGTAGACTGCAGGAATACACTTAACACACTTAACAATATGCTTCTGATAATTTTCAAGGTTCAATAGCAAAAATACAGGTTTTCCTGAACAAAACAGCAGTTTGTTTTATGCTGTTCAGTGGATCTCTTGCTGTCATTGATGGCATCATTGCCAATGTACAGGGTGGCCAGTGTTGTAATAAATGCTTCACTGAAGTATTGAAATACTTTCATAAATACTTGGTTCTCAGGTAGTATTTAAATAGTATTTAAATATCCAAATACCGGGGTAAGTATTTAAATACTGGCAAATAAGTTTTAAATACTTTTTAAAATACTTGTTAATGTATTTGACACATGATTCGCCACAACCATAATTTTGTGTAAAGAAATGTTAGTTAAAATTATTTCTAACAATGTCAATGTAGGCCTACTTAATGTTCAACTGTCTAAAACCATCAGTGAAGAAAATGTAAAAACGACTGACGAAATAATAGAAAGTCGTGCACATGAAAATTGCAATAAATCAAAAGTATTTAAATTTCTTAAATACATCCAAATACTGTATGGTATTTAAATACTATTTAAATATTTAATTTTGGATGGGTATTTCAATACTTTCTTAAATACTGGACAAAGTATTTAAATAGTATTTAAATAAATACTAAAGTATTTAAAAACTTTACAACACTGAGGGTGGCGCACAAAAAACCGAACTAGTCACATTTAGGTTTGCATTTAACATAGTCCGGTTTTTTTGCGCCACCCTGTAGTAGCGTGTCTTAACTCTTTTCTGACAGAAAAGCAATCAGGCAATTGAATTTCCAGAATAGTTTTGGCTGTGCAGCTTGAAATTTGAAGACTGAGATGAAAGATTTTGGTTATAAATGTATGTAACTCCACATGCAGAGCCAGTGTGAAATAACAAAGACAGCAAGCATATCTCTTGTTCAGCCAACAATCACCTGAGATTGAATTCGGTATTCTGTTCATGGGCGCCCGCACATTAGGGCAAGAGGGGGCACTTGCCCCTCTGGAAAATGTAAATACCAATATTTTACATTGAAATTTGAAAACTTTGCTAAAATATTAACCGTGACCATTGTGTTAAAAGGTGTTTTGCACCCTCTTGGGAAAATGTATGCAGTGTAACCATGACCATTGTATTTTGCCCTTATGTATCTATCTATATTGTGGTCTATGTATATCAAATCTATATACAAAATATCTATGTGGTGAAGATGAAATTTAATTGTTACTGCTTAGTCACCTGATGGACTCATTCTCTCAACGGCCATTGTGTTTTGCCTCTCCTGGAAAAATGTCTGTGTGTGCCCTTGATTCTGTTCTATGAAAGTGGCAGTGTGGCAGTGTTTGGAGTACCGGTAGTAGATTTAGATTTTTATTATAATTTTAAAATCATTATCGGCCTGCTTTGCTGCAGTAATTAAATAGTTTCATAGATGATGATGATGATGATGATGATAGATCTTTTGAAATTAATTACTTTTATCAGAGTATTGGTCATAATAAAGCAATCTTGTATTGTATTGTATATTATGGCATGGAAAATTTCTATGGTCCCTTAAAGTTAAATAAACTATATGGGCCCCAAACTGATTATACAAGTATACATTACTATTTTAGTGTCTTCTCATAATGTGCTAGCTTGTCTAATGAAATGCATCAATGTTGGGCCACAGCTTAATAACTGATCAACATGAGCAGTAATGCTGAAACTGAGTCCCGTGGGCCCCTGAGATCGACAATTTCCAGGACCATTTTTGTAGCCCGTATGCCACTGAATTTTGAAACATGACTGTTACTATATAATTTATATCATAGATATTAAAGTCTATGATTTATATTACCCTAATATTTGATATAACTTAATTATATTTGTTTTTAAAATGTCGGTGGAATTAACGAAGTTATAATGATGCTATTCACATTGTCTGCCCTTATCACAATGGAATTGCTATTTGTAAAAGCATACAAATTTAAGTAATAAATACTAATGGTAATCTAATGCAAAACTTAATTTTAATTAGCTTTGACTATTATTGGTTAATTGTTAAAAATTGAAATGTATAAATAAGTAAAATATTTGCAACAACATTGTTTTATTCAATTGCTTAGATCTTATCATTCACTATGGCTACCAAATCTGTTGTAATTCTGATGTATGTAACTATGTATATTAAATCTATCTACAAAACGTCTGAATGAAGATCTATGTGGTGAAGATAAATTAACTGTTACTGTTTATCGTAGTCACCTGGTGGACTCACATTCTCTCAACGACAGAAGCACCGCACAACTTCGGGTACAAGTCCAAATGGTTACCCAACTGGAGGACCAGGTTAGTAGTGTCCTTCATTCAGTGGTGGCTTCACAGGAGGCCCGTGCCCCGCTATTGAGTGCCTGGCCCCCTAGTGGCCCTCTGTTGGAACCCTATACTTAATACTACATACCTAACAACAAATGGTTGGCCCCCATGATCAGAAGTTGCCACCCCAACGCCCCCCCCCACTTGCCAAATCCTGGAGCCGCCACTGCCTTCATTTCGAAGTCATGTTATGGTCAACGGTATATTTAGCAATTTTAAAATACAATTTACAAAAGTAATATCTTTGCAATTGTTTTCTGTTATCATTGTTGTTGTTGTTAGATGTTTAATATTGAATATTTTGTTTAAAATCAAATTAGCAGAATAGGTTAACAGCAAAATTGACCTCGCATGCTTTGTAATACTCTAATAAGTCCCATTTTCATGCTTTATATGAAATCTAATAATAATAATAATAATAATAATAATAATAATAATAATAATAATAATAATAATAATAATAATAATAATAATAATAATATCCCAGCATCAATCTGACCTTTTCACAGATGGATTTGGAGTACAGTTTTAAAACTGGTGCACTAACTGTATACCGGTGCCGTAGTTTATTAGATTTATATCATTATATCATTATTTAGATACTGTGAGATTTGTATATTGATTGCAGTACAGTGGATCCCACTTAATCGTATACCGCTTAATTGTATAACCCGCATAATCGCATAACAACATAGAAACCCGAACCAGTGTTTTGTGCGTACAATTAATTATCAGATGTCCAGGTTATTCGCATAGCCCAGTTAATTGCATAAGCAAGGCTTGCACGGCACGGCACCTATGTGATTAAGCAGGTTTCACTGTATTATTTTAAAGAAAATTTCTCATTAGTACTGATTTAATTTCTAGCTATCTAAAGCCAAGGATCAGCTGCACGCAATGACCCTGCACCTGTGCTCAAAGTCTACTTCACATGCACTGAGTGCGTTCCCTACTGCAATATCCCATCAGACGCAAGAAGTACATGTCAACAAGAGCACGCCTTCAGTAATATCACCATTCAAAGCGTTTCAGTTAATTAATATCTTTAATATATTTTTAGAAATGATCTTGTAGTTACATTTTACCTTCAGCACTGCCACACACACACGTGCACGCGCATACACACACGCAAACATACACACACGTGCTGTCTTAGGTGTATTCCCGGCAGTGGCGTAGCATGCACTTGTGCTGCCTATGGCTCCTGGCAACAATGCCGCCCCAATTTGCTCTTATTATACCCGACAAGCAACAAAAAGGTTGTCGCCGCTAAATTTGCCGCCCCTTCTGAATTTTGCCGCCCCTTCACCAAAACTTCTTGACAACCCGACAAGCAAAAAAAAGGTCGCCTCCAAAATTTTCCGCCCCCATCAATTGTCCCGCCCATGGCTAAAGCCATAGTAGCCACTGAGACACTACGCCTCTGATTCCCAGCAATATTAATATGATTAATTATTTTATTGTTTTGTATATTATATATAATCTATCATTATTTTTACTTTTCCTACTTACGAGTTGAAGGGAACTTTGTGTTTGTAATGTATGTGTTGTATATCATATATTTGTATATTTGTATATATATATATTTATGTATATATATATATAACATGTCAACAAGAGCACGCCTTCAGTATTTTAACATATATATTTGTATATATTTGTATTTGCTGTATATATGCTCATTATTGAAGCAGTTCAGGATTCAAAGACATGCCAGACATGGAAGAAAATCACATTCGACTGGCCACTACCAACAGAGACAAGGATCCTCTGATCACTGTACGGCTTCCTCAGAATTCAGAAACATATCACACACTTCAGATGACACAGGACCAAATTCTCAATCGTCTTTCACTGGTTTTCCCCCAGTTCACAGAATAACTCCGACCGTCATATCTCAAAGTTTCACGCACGATTCTTCTGACTCATTGCATCAAATACTTCAGTATGGTGGACCAGTAAGACGAAGGATCTCAGACAGAAGGGGGTTACCACTATCGACAGGTGAGAAGCTGGTTGTTTCAAATGATTTACGTAAAAAATGTAATTAATAGAAGTTACTCTAACATAGTATGTGGTAAAGGTATTTTTAAACATTGCAGATATTACCGTAAGATTGGAACACTGACAAAGTCTATACCATTATCAAGAAATCTATGCAGTAGCATCTAATCCCATTGATAGTGTAGGAAAAACTCCCAGTTAACGTGATAGAAAAGCCCCGATTTTACAATTTTAGAGTAAGATTTTGTTAGCATAAACTTAAAACTTAGCATGATTTAAAGTGGCTTAGATGGCATTACTGTCTGTGTGAAAGCCACTAGGGGCACTAACGGGGCTTGAACCTGCTCCGTCAACCTGACGCTCCAGCACGTAGCCCACTCTGCCATCTTCCGCCATCTTACTAGAGAGCCATACCCCTAAAAGTATTTGACCCAGAAATTACCATTCAACACTAGAGTGCCTCTACAACCTAAACTGTCGTGACAATAAAAATTTGCCATATTTATGCAATCATTCTAATGTTGATATGATCACAATCAAAAAATTATAAAATATAATGCATGATGATGCAATTATGCTTAAACTGTCTCTCTCTCTCTCTCTCTCTCTCTCTCTCTGTCGTCTTGCTTAAACTGTGAAGCGACTTTTGGTCCCTTTTGTCAGACTTTGTCAGATTTGGTAATAGGTTCCAAAATTTTCATTTGCGGGAAATCAACCTGGGGCGGAAGATGGCAGAGTGGGTTACGTGCTGGATTGTCAGGCTGACGGAGCAGGTTCAAGCCCCGTTAGTGCCCCTAGTGGCTTTCACACAGGCAGTAATGCCTTCTAAGCCACTTTAAATCATGCTGTTCATGCTAAGTTAATCCGACCAATGGTAAATGTAGATGCATCTGTATAGCAGAAGTAGCAAATCTACACAATCGACCTGATTCACTGCTACAGCCTCAAAAGTAGATGTACTCCATTACCGGGATTGCTCTTGAGATGGGGTTTCTCAAAGTAGGCCTACATTGCAAGAACAAACAACTCCAGCAAAATTAACAGAACTTGGAAAATGAGGCAAAGACACTGATTACCTCTCTCTTATATTTATATATGAATCTAACAGTTTGATTTTGGCAACGGTTATTGTTATGTTCATTGGCATAAACTAGGACGAAAAGGTCGAAGCCCAACCCATATACAGCCCCCCTTCCCTATGGAAACCTCTTAAGAAGTGAGGGGGTTTGAGCCCTGAGGCCTAATAGAAGTTTGTGTATGGTTATGTATATGCAATAGTTTCAAACGAGTGCCTCTGGCTTATGTGGTAAAAATAAGGCAGCAGTGTCACTGTTGGTGTTAATATGGATGAATTGGATGAACATCTAATGTAGGTAAGGGTACAAATCACGGGGGGTTGAAAAGATTTCCAATTCCGTAAAACAGGGCTTTGTGTCTTATTAGGTGACAGACTTGGTCTTTCCAAGTCTAGGCTTTATGTACAGTATGGGGTATTACCAAATACTATGGCTGTACCGAATATTCGATTCGTATTCAATTCGGTGGCAAATAATGTGCAAAATCAATTATTCGTATTCGTCCAAATAATACCGCCCAAAATATGAATAGTATTCACTTGATGATGAGAAGAAAGTAACATGACATTTCTGGAGGTGTGTTCAGCATTTGTTTGTGAAGCATATTTAAACATTAATTAAATAGTCATGTGAATCTAAAAATTCAAACAGTTGAATTAGATATATCATTTAATATTCATGCTGATTTCAGATTAATAAAATTTTTTTAGCTTAGACATGAGACTTTAGAGTTTAGATATGGATAAGTGAAGTCAAATTTGAAAATGTTTTGTCATTTGTGATGATGAAACCAAAGCCATGTACATTTTGTACACTATTCGTATTCGATTCATATTCGGTCAAATATTTCCCCCATTTATTCGTATTTGGCCAGATAGTGAAAATACTCTATTTGGTAGAGCCCTACTAATTACAGTAAACCTACATTCATTTGACTTAAATTAAAACTCCTATATTTTGCAACACTTTTTCACTTCAGAACTGAGCAAATGTCGCTACTTTTATCGTTACTCCGATGTGCGACCACCCTTTACTTATGCTGCTCTAATAAAACAGGTTTGTCATTCATGTGGTTCGGATTCTTAGAGCAGTAGCATTTACTAGTTTGCAGACTTTGTTTGAAAGACCAAATGTTATCATTGGATAGTTTAGAGTCATTTTGTGTTGACCAGGAGAAAGTCGAATGATACAGAATAGTCTATTTGGCAGTGCGATAATAATTATGTTTATGATTTTCTCAAGTGGATTTTATTTTCATAATTAATTTACCTCCTAATTTAGTTAATTGCATACAATGTTACCATACTATGCAGTACGATTAATGTTGGGAGGGCTGCCATTTTGTTGATGTGCATTTTAGTGATTGTCTTGTTTCGTTCAAGATCATTGTAAGATGTATTATAAAGAAATGTTAACACTATAATTATTTTTAATTTTCTAGTTTTAAGAGTTAAGTTGGAAAGAGATATTGATGTCTATTTTGATAATGGGTGGAATTTTTATGCTAAACTTTCATCTTCAAGTAGAAGTGATTATTATTTATTATGCCTACGGTAATTCTTAAACCATATCAACTTGTTAATAATAATATTAATAATATATACCGGTACATTTTTATTGTTGTAGGCTATTTTGGAATCCCCTGGGAAGCAGTTGACTTTGAATGAGATCTATCAATGGTTTATGAGAATGTTTGCTTACTTTCGTAAAAATCAACCAACATGGAAGGTCAGACGTGACTTACAAAAAGTTGTCAAAACTAGTGAAAAATATTGCTATGTCTCTCCTCAGCTTCCACATCCACATCGACTCTCATCTCACTTTATTTGTTTCCAATTTGATCTTTGCTATTAAAAGATTTTGAAATTTAACTATTTCTATTAGATTTGAATTGAATCCGGTTTGTCATTGTTACCACAATAGGTTGTAATCGATGTAACAATTGAATGGCCTTTCACGTTTTTGTAATTTTACTTTAGATTCTTATAAAGTTTAGATTTTAACATAATATTGCTAAGCAATTTTGCATTTGGCCTGCAAGGACATGGGAAACATGTCATTTGGCCCTCTGCCCAAAAAGTCTTGACACCCTTATGTTGCTATCAATCTGAAATACATATTTACCAGTGTTTTTGACCTCTGTATTGGTTATGTATCTTCAATATCATGTTTACAGATTCATTCAGTTATTTGTTTGAATTTTTGTTTATTTTTCAGAATGCAGTGCGCCATAACTTGAGTCTTCACAAATTTTTCACTCGTGTTGAAAACGTAAAGGGAGCCGTTTGGACAGTGGACGAATCAAGAGACATTTATAATCAAAGATCGCAAGGCTTCTCGTCTAAGTTGAGGTAGATTATGACACCAAATGATGTACTGTAATTACCAGCATCTTTGAACTTCTATAGCACCATTTTAGTCATGTTCCTGGCTATCAATGGTTTATGAGAAAGTTTGCTTACTTTTGTAAAAATCAACCAAAATGGTCACTTCTTGATTTGAATCTTGGCGCTATAGAAGTTGATTGATTGATTGATTTTTGGTGCAGCATCGGCTGATGCCATGGGCATTATGATAGTGGTGCTATAGAAGTTGATTGATTGAATCATAATCCCCATTGTCAAGTCCAAAAAGTGTTTCGCTCAAGGTCATTATGAGATGTATTTTGAAGATTATTCCAAATCGTAAATTTGTGACCTTCCTTCACGCTGAAATTTTATACATTGAGTGGTTCCTAATTACAAATTTACAATCAGTGTCAGCAGAGTACAGCAGGCAGGGTTTAATCTAGGCCGTTTCCGGGGGGGAATTGTCTTCTCCCCCCCCGGAAATTTCAAATTTCCCCGGAAATTTTGGCATACTACATCAACTAACAGCAGCCCCCTAACTGACTCCCCCCGCCGTCCTTGTCAGTCCCCCCTCTGGAGTCCAGGAGTCTAGATTAGACACTGACAACAGGGTGCATAAACAGTTCTTGACAAACCAAATGTAACGCAGCTGCTAGCCTCTCTCACACCAAGCACTTCAACTGCTGCAATATCTAGTAGACCTTAACCCCTTAACTGGGTGCCACAAGTAAGGCTCGTCCATTTTACATTGAGTTACAAATAGTTGCCCAGTTAAGGGGCTATTGTCTGCATATTTCAGAATCATTGCAAGGCTAAGCCAATGCCAACAAAGTGAAACAATGGTGCAGATTTCTGCAATATAACTCAGCCTTGCAACTAACATTTTAAGCAGTACATTACTGTACTTGAATTTCCCTGGATAAAACAGCAGACATGATGAAGATGCTACTTACAGATTGTTAGAGGCGTGGAGTGCAGGGCTATATTAAACGATAAGATTTGGTTGATTTTAATGATTTAATTCTCACAAAAGGTCTATATTCAGAAAACCCAAAACCGGAAGAGACAGAGTCAAACAAAGAATCCACATCTAAATACCAAAATAAGTAAGAAAATAGTCCATAAGCAGTCAATATACAACAAGATGCATTTGATAACATTGGCATTAGATGGTATACATTTGTTAATGCACTGACTGCTTGAAATATGTGTATGACATTTAGCAATAAGGAAAGATATGCTAATTTTCATTGCTGTACATGCTGTAGTCAAATGACTGCATAATTTAAGCATTTCATGTAGAAAAATCTTAATATCTTAAAATTTTTATAATTGTTTTCTTTAATGTCTAATGGCTTGTGCTACATTAAAAAATGACAGGTAATATAATTTTTATAAAGCTTTAAATATAGAATCCAATGGTATATAAGTCTTCAGTTTTTCAGAGACGGCCAAGTTATATGGGTAGAAGGCAACTGTTCTTTTGCACTGCAGAAAAAAATTATAGTTTTATTTACTGAAGAATATAACACTGTCCTTCTGCCATCCAAAAGTATAACCATTTTATCATATATAAAAAATATATTAATCACTTGATTGTACTTTGATAGAGAGGAAAAATTTTCAGTTGACAGTACAATGTTTCATCATCTACCGATTGCGAGCAGCTATATGGATAATCTTATATTTAATTTCAAGGTTAGAACTGCAATGCACTTGTATTCCAAGGTAATATAATTGCATATTGTGACATTGACCAATCATTTATTAATATGAAAATAAATGATTTGCTCAGTTCAGGATGGATATTGCATTGACTTATCTTGGAGTAATACTGTCCTGCAGTATTTAGTATCCTCTCTATAAGAGAAATTCTGTGAATAACCATATAAAAGCTGTTTGAATAAAGTCATTGACGTGTGATTACATCCAATTTCTCCTTTGAATCTTGGTCAAGTAGACTGCCAGTAAACAACGGACTCAGCATTTCAAGATTTGTAGCTTTTCAGATTTTTTCACAGACACCCATCACACATAGACACAGTGAATGCACGCACACGCACACGCGCACACACAACATTTTATTGCTGCCATATTGATTTTTGCCTCCTATTGCTGAATTTCAGTGACACAAATTTTATCACAAATCAGACCACTGGTGCAACACCATCTGCATAACACAAAATATTTCCAGGATAACAGTAGCTGTGTCCTGTTCCACAGTTACTGTATCACGTAGCTGGATTCATTCTTGTGAATTATAATATTTATGTGTTTTATTATTTAAGGTAGACAAATTGGCATGATCTTGGACTAGGAGAGAATTCCTCCACTGTTGCCACTACACTTTATTTGTACATTTATTGCACATTGTGCAGAGAAAGATTTACAACACCATAACTGCACAAGATGACTTGCTTTCTTTTCACTTCTATGTTTATTTCCATCACTGATCATCATCATCATCATAGTCCTACTATTTGTAATGTCTTCACGTTTTAGATTCAAATTAGTTTTCCTTTTTATCAACTTGCCATCAGTTCTTTCTTGGTACCTGTCATTGATCATTGATACATTAACATCTGCTTGCAAGATCTCCCCGCATAGTCCATTATACCCCCCATTATAACCCCAATAAACAAAGTAGCTTGAATCAGGACCTTGTTTTAATATCAGTTTTCAACTGCTATAAAATATTTATAATCATTACATGTTTTCTTTTTATGTATCATTGGCACATTCATACAGTATCATTATGATTATATATTATTATATTTATTATTAGTATTATCATTCATTAGTTAATTGACTTGAGTTACTTTATGCAATGTATTTGGTTTTGATCATTGGTCAGGATGCGGCCCGAGAGCGACTGATTAAGTCTGAACTGGGCGAAGATGATGAAGATCATTCGAGAGGGAAAACCTTAGCCTCACACTCAAATGGATACCAGTCACCAAGAAGTCTCTCAGGTTGTGATTACAGGTCAGAGAATGGATAATTATAATTAATGCCATTTTGTACAATACCGTAGTATAAGTGCTTTTTTCGGTGCTAGGACAAAATGTCATGGGGACAAAATGTCACAGACAAATGTAATGGGGATAAAATGTAACCCTAAGTCTAACCCAACCTCAACCCGTAACATTTTGTCCTCCGACATTTTGTCCGGCCACGCTTTTTTCAGATTTGTTCTCTGATAGGCAGATTTAAAATTACCGATAATTTTCATCATGCAGTTATGGGTTCTCTAAGTAGTGAATGATCCAGCAAAAGCTTCGATGGCAATGGACATAATGCTTTTGCTGGAGCATTTCATTGTGTTGATATTTCCATTTTGATATCTGCTTTATTGATCTGTCATTCTTACGGCACATATACTGTATGTATATATATATACATACATAATATACATACATATGTGTGCATTTGTATATATATATATATACAGTATATATATATATTTATATTGTGTGGTGAACTTTTAAAAGTTTTAAAAATTATTATGGATAATGGAAAGATGGTGCAGCAAGATATATTTGTTCATATAAAACTATTAGACAAAATGTTGCACGATGAATCAGAATACCACTCACATCATCGTATTTGTAAATTCTCCATCTTGAAATGTGATAGATAATAGATGAATTTAAATTTTCTGGTTAAAAACTATATTGCAGCTAGCTCATAAATTCATTAGAGCAGATGGTATCTAAGCCGAAGATACCTCAGATAACCATTATTTTGCATAGGCATATACACAAATAGCAGAAACAAGAGAGAAACTGAATAGTGGACCATACATTTTCAAAGACACTGTGTTTAACTCTTTTGAGTTTGTCAGCACTCCTCAGTGATGTGATGTCTCGATACAGTATTCTCAATGTCTTTTTCTTGGTCTTGACCTTGGTCTCATCATTACTGTCTTGGTCTTGCGATTCAAGACCAAGGCAGTGGGTTTTTTCCACTGTTGGTGATAATAATAATCTTTATTCGTGACAAGCACAGCATAAAAAAATAGTACACAAACAAGGAATAACACAAATCAACATGGAGGGTGCCACAAGCCAAATATTGGGTGGGCTTACATGGCCAATATTTCAGAGTCAAGACAGCGCAGCAAGAAATTCTTGCCATTACGATCAATCGATCATTGAAAATGATTGCATGGTTATATAAATATAATAATTTTGAATGGTCTTCCACATCTGTGACATCTCAATTATATATTTGGCAATATTATGCCAATATATTGTTTTGTTTCACAAAACATTGTAATTTGCCAATTGAAATTGGGGAGGGGTTGAAACACCAAGGCCCATTGGGTGTTGGGTTGGCCCACCCTGTTGCACCCTCCATGCAAATCAACTGAACAAAAACCAAATAAAATCAAACTAATAATAAACTAATTTCTGTGGTCGATGACTTCAGAATTATGGGGCTATAAGAGATTGTCACCATTGGAGCCCTCCGTGGGAACACTGATGTTTTTAAAATGAATTGCTCATCTGTGACTGGACTTCGATGACTGCATAAAACTGTTTTGTCTGTTTTCTTGATGTTTAAAATTACTGTTTTGGTCTTGGTCTTGAGGGTTAGTGTCTTTGTCATGACACCTAATGCAGTGGCGGCTCCACAGGGGGGCCCGTGCCCCCCATTGAGTGCCTGGCCCCCCAGTGGCTTCTCTGTTGCGATCCTATACTTAATACTACATACCTAACAACACATGGTTAGCCCCCCATGATTAGAAGTTGCCACCCCAACGGTCCCCCACTTGCCAAATCCTGGAACCGCCACTGACCCAATGGCTTGGTCTTGAGGGTTAGTGTCTTGGTCTTGACACCTATTGTCTTGGTCTTAGTGTCTTGGTGTCGCCAGTTACTGTCTTGGTCACATCCCTGGCACTCATTAACTGGAAACTGTTCCCATAAGTCTAAGCAGCCATCAGTGGAAAACTATTTTGCCTGAGTGCATTCTGCCAATGTATGTGAATTTGAATTTCAGATGTATTGCCTTTGTTTTGACAGACCGATTGGAGAAGACTCACTTTGTGCTGGCGAGGAACTGCGACCAACTGACGGCGGAATCAATACGGAGCGTGACGTCGGAATGAGTTCTTCGCACAGTCAGGAACATGATGCTGAAGACTGTGATTATTCCATTGGAGATGTTAATTTGGTTTCATCGAATCTTTCACCAGCGTCAAACATCATTTTCAAGTTGCGGGAGCAGGAGACCAACAAAGAAGTTGACTTCAAAGTTTAATGACCGTCTGGACGACGGATTTACTTCACAAAGCAATTATCAAAGTCATACTGTAGACTGCTTATAAAACGATCATCTGTATTCATTCATTGCTTGCACTGATTTGCATCTGAAGGTAATCAAATCCTAGATCCAGTGAAATATTGTTTGTGGAAAATATGATGGCAAATGCTGGTAAGTTTGCAGTTAGCATCTTTGCAGCCAAAGAAAGCAAATAGGGAAAAGACAAATAACAAAATTAAACAAAGAAAAAAGAGAAAACAGTACAGTGAAGATTTATGAATAGCTTTCTTAGAAGAACATCTGAGGATGAAAATACTGCTGAGATGCTTGTCATCTGTGCATAATTAGCAGTTAATTTAAGCTAATATTAAAATGAGATGTAAATTTAGGAATTTCTAGGCTTAAGGAGTTCTAAGATTAATATGAATTTTGGAAATTATTGTTTAGGCATTGTGCTATGTTGCACCTATGACAAAAATGTGAGACAGTTAAAATATCTTTAGTTTTCTATCTATGAATAGATATTTTTATCACATTTATATTTTTCTTGTATGTTTTCTTATGATGTTAACAGCTGTTTAGACCTGTTGCCCTATAAAAATCATTGTCAGTTTATGCGAATTTCTGTCAAACATTGAAACTATATTTCCAAATTGTTGTCTCGTTCACGGATAGCAATATTTGTGTTCAATATTTATCCTCAGTGATGAGAAGACAAATTATACCCTAGATTTTAAAGCATATACCATTGAACTGTTTACAATGTTTGGTCAATTCGTGCATTATTTTTGTCTGTGAATTTGACAATCATGGAATTTTCTTCAAGTTTTGCCATCATTGAGTGTTTCTTTCTGACAGCATCAACCTCATCAGAAGTATTTGTAGAACCTGTTATCAAGCAAGATCATTCGAGAAGCTTCTCAGCCATATGCGTAAACTTCTATTAGGCCTCTAGGCTCGAGTCCCCCAGTCTTTAAGAAAATAAGAGGGAAGGGAAAGTATAGGGGTTGAGCCCCCACACTTTTTCATCCAAGTTTATGCCAATGTTCTTAACATTGTATAATTTTCTGTTCAATTTCAACCATTTCTAAAGCAACGATGATGATGACGTTGATGATGAAGAAAAAAAAACCCGATAACTGTATCAATATCAAATTTACTAGTAAAAGAGCTTCATATTATATATATATATTCAATGTTAACAACTATTTTCATATGAACTTTGGATTGTGTGTGTCTCTTTGTGCATGCATATATATAGGTCACCTTATAGATATCTACTATTTATGCATAGACATTATGCTCATGTATTATTTTGATGGTGTAATTATGAAATTGCATTCTGGTTGATCAAATGATTTCCTTAAGCATTGATGAACATTATTATCACGACTTTTTATATTAATGACATAATATTGAATGGTTACTAATGCATTATTGTGCTTTCACGTGGTTTAGTAGGCATTAGCCTGTGCGAAAACCACAATAACTATTTCTAACATTTAATAACCAAGTTTTCCTAGACGAGATAACATTTGAAATAAAGTTTTGAACACTTGTGTAGGCCATTGATAGAAAACTACTTTTTTCTTTAATTAACCCCTTAACTGGGGATCCCGGATATATCCGTCCATTTTACATTGAGTTACAGTTAAACACACGGTTAAGGGGTTAATTCTTCTTTTTCTTCTCAGGTGTCGTCCTCTATCAGTGGGTTGCATGCAGTGGCGGCTCCACCGGGAGGGGGCAGGGGGCCCGTGCATTTTGGCTCTGGCCCCCAGTTGGGACCCTCTTTTACATTAAACAACAAATGGTTGGCTCCATAGTTCTTTGTGTTTGTCCAGTCAAAGATGTTGACCATCCAGCTTCTTCTCGGTCGACCCCCCACTTCTATTCCACCTTCTGGCAGACATTTTCCGGAGTTCCGTTATTATCAGTGGTAGGTCTGACAAGCAAAATAGTTCCTTTGTGTTTGACCAGCGAACCTGCCATCTGGACAGCATTTTCTTCCTATTATTTCCTGTTTCCATGTTGCTGTTGTTTTGCTTCTTTCTAGGACTCTGTCGTTTGTAACCCTGTCCATCTGGCCGATTCTCAAGATCCTTCTGTAGCACCCATAAAGTCCATAATTCAAAGGCCATGATCTTTTTCATAATTTTCCTGTTTATTGTCCAGGTTTCGCATCCATACGTCGTTAGCACTGGGAAGATGTAGCATTGGATGAGTCTCAGTGTCTAATCTAAACTCCGGGATGGGGCCCTTTGCAATTTCTGGGGAGGCCAGCTAAGAAACAGTTTTCTTCGGCTTTCTAGGATTTTGCAAGTTCACTTCTTGGGTCGTTTGTAATCTTCCTGGGGGCAACTTTCTCATCATCCTTTTCATAAACCATTTGTTCTGTTTAATTATTTCCTGTTTATTGTCCAGGGTCCCAACCATACGTCAGCACTGGGGAGATGTGAGGCTCTCATGAGTCTCAGGGTGTAATCCTCCTGGCCCCTCCGGTGGAGCCGCCACTGCAGCTAGGGAGTCTGGGGGAGCGCTGTAAGTATATGCCAAAATTTCCGGGGGGGAATTTGAAATAGCCGGGGAAAGGGCAATTTTCTCCCGGAAACGGCCTAGAATAAACCCTGAAGAGTCTTTTCTTGTACTCAATGTTGAGATCTCTGCTCATGAGCTCTTTCATCTTCCAAAAGGCTTCCTTGGCCACACCTATTCTTATTCTGATCTCATTGCGACCACATTTCAACTATCATCTGTGATATAACCAGGGTTATTTCTAGGATTGTGAATTGGGGGGGAGGTGTTGGGAAAATCTGGGGTGTGTGGTTATTTTCTAGGATTGTAGGATTGTGAATTTGGGGGTGTCGCTGAAATCTGGGGGGTGTGGGAGTTTGGAAGTCTCTACCGAAAAAGTCTGACAATCAAAAAAACGTTATCTATCTAGCCTTAGAATTAGACTTTCCGTGTAACATTTTGCTCAAAAGAAATTTCATGCACAAACATGCAGGCTACGAATTCTTAGAAGGTACAGTCACTACTGTGTTCAACTAGCCTAACGGTTTAAATCTAGGTTAGGAGCAGGGATATTTTTACACCCCCTAACACCCCCAACACTTTCCCAATTAATTTGAGGTCGACACCCCCATTTGGTAATATGACAATGGTATGCATACAAATGCATACTAATTAGCTCCAGAACCGCCCCCCCCAATTTGATGTCGACACCCCCCCCCAACCAAATTCACAATCCTAGAAATATCCCTGGTTAGGAGATTTAGGCACCCAGTATTCTAAGTGGATCGACGCCTATGGTGTCTCTCTAGAGTCTAGACTCTAGACTATTATAAAATTTTATATTAAAAATCTTAAAACTAATTTCATTGAATATGATGCAATGTTTGGCCATCTGGTGAATTTTTATCAAACAAATTTGAGCAGAATTAAGATAAATTAAAATATTGCATACCGCGAATGGACAGGTAGTCCTATCGGCATTCCTTTGCCAAATTTTAAATGATTTAAATAAAAGTCTTTAAAAGTTATACAGAATAGGAGTTATAATAGTTGGATGACCATTGAATACAATTTGTATATGAGTGAATGTTGCATACCTTTATTAAGTATTGCAAATGATTCATTAATTGCGGAAGTCGCTCATCGTCTTTGATACGGATGCGTCTATAAATAAACGAATTTTTAAAAAATCGATAGATAGAAGGCATTAGAAGTCTCATAAAATCGATTCTGGCTTGCAGTGATCTAGCGTACTTGAGGGAAGTTGAGGCAAAATGTTTAAGCTTCGAAGATCAAAAAATACTACGGGGTCGTCCATAAATGACGTAACGCGATTTTGGCACTTTTTTGACCCCCTCCCCTACTACGTAACGCGACGTAACAAAAAGTCAGACCCCCTAAAATATGACGTAACAACGGGCCGCCCCTTTGGTCTTCCGAAAGTCTTGACAAGCAAAAGAAAAGTTCATCCTTATACTTTTCCCTCTCCAAACATGCTGACAAGCAAAAAATAAAAGGCCATCCATGTATTTTCCCCTCCAAATACCCTGACAAGCAAAAAAAGATCATCACTTGAAAATTTTGTGTTGCGTTACGTCACATTTACGGAACCCCCTCCCCCTCGTCACACTTCGTAACAAATGTTCGGACCCTCTCCCTCCCTAGGCGCGTTACATCATTTGTGGACGACCCCTACTGTAAATCACAATTAACGTATTTAAACTATGGTTTGGCTGCGTTGGGTTGAAGAGTTGATGCATGGGCTGGGCTCTAAAAACATGGGCACGTAGACGTCTCTGGGTTAAATAATAAATACCTAGCAATTAACAATTATTGACTGGACTATAATACCACGTACCACACTTTAAAAATTACCTAATGATTCAGCGGACATTTTTTATGTTAGTTGCACCTTTTATGGATGCAAAAGCAATCGTACGACTCGCAGTCGTTGTAGCCCAATGCAATCAGCCTAATTTTTATAGCGCTAGCGTTGGCTGAATTCCTACAAATTAGCTTCTTATTCTCCGATGCCTTTTTCTTCCTTAATTTCAGTTTCGGGACAGTTTCTGTCCTGTGTTCCTGCGACCAGGGTTATTTCTAGGATTATCAATTTGGGGGGTCAGTGTTCCCTCTAAGTCTAAGCTAAGAAATCTAAAAAATCCATTGCTTTCATATCATACACGTAGCCTACTTACTGATAAAGACTCACACTTTGTTGTGAACTTGTAACGGTCCCGTGTGCAATTACTAACTTCTGGTCTAGACAATGGGCAAATCGTCTTTTATGTAAAGATTTGTGCAAAGCACGCGGTTCCAAATATCGATAAAATTAAAAGAACAGAAAGCCAGCGATAGAAACGTCTTAAAATAGAGATTTGAACTCATTGACGTAGACATGGGAGAAAAAGTGGAGGAACCGAACCCCTGTACCTTCCCCATTCCCTATAGGCCTAGTACAGTCTCTCAAAAATCGGTGACTTCTTACGCCTAGAGACTTAATAGAGGTTTAGAATTGTGTTTGAAATGAAAACGAACAGCGACTTCATTTAGGAGTTCATGGTTGCGCTTAATTGTGAACAGTTTCAAGATCTAGCAAATCAAATGGATAGCTTATAGGAGGAAGATGTCTGACATTCAGCGCAAACTGTGAACCGCAAGTTAGCTTAATGAATATGTGGAAAGAACAAGAGAAGGAATCAATTAAATCAGGGTTTCCCAAACATCTTGGTAACTGCGCCCAATTTCAGAGGTTTTGTAACGTGTCGCGGCCCTAATAATTATATATCATATTTTCAAAAATCCATTTCGCCATCTGGCGAACGTTGGTTGAAAAGAAATCTTCTGAGTTTTGAATAAATAGCAAAGCAAAAGCTCTGATTAAATTTGAATGAAAATATATTAAGCAAATTATTCACATTTTTGCCAAATAAGACAAAAGGAGAGAAATAGATATTGCAATTTCTTGAAAATTACCTTTTTAAATTTGCCGGAACATACCTTTGTTAGGCGTCTTAAAAATCCTATGAGTATGGCAAAATCGCTAAACCGCCAGGTCCTGGAGGACCATATAATAGATTACCCATAGAAATCATATACAAGTAGAATGCTAATCTATGCTTAAGAATTGAGGCAAAAGTCATTTTGGGTCATCCGCCATTACGCTGGCAAGAAAGCAGAATGGTGTTTTCGTGTTGTGCAGTTAACTGCACAAATCGCGGCGGAACAGGTTCAGGAATACGTTTTTACAGGTGAGTATGGTTATCTAAGCACTTAGATTTCTTGAAATTTCAGAAACGAAATCGAAATGAAAATCGGTTATAGTATATAACGCAATTTATAACGCAGTTTAGCGACCGGTCATTAATACCCCGGCAAAAACATATACCTCATCACAGACCCCTGCATGCGCCAACCCGGCTTTGATCTAGTACGCTATGATTGGGTCCACCTCAATCGCTATCGAATAGGCCATGGCCGGTGCCCCGCTATGCTCCACCGTTGAGGAGCCAGAGATGACCCGAATTGCCCCTGCGGCAACAGACTATTAACCACATAGTCAATGACTGCCATCTGACTAGATTCAAAGGAGGGTACTTGTCAGTGAATTCACCGCCATCCTAACTCTAGCCCTAGCCCAAGCCCTAACCGAAACTCTAACCCCAAACCCTATAGGCGGTAAATAAACTATTGGTGGTGAATTAACCGACAAGAACCCAAAGGATGACTCAAAACCATGCATCACAGCATCAGGCTCAACCTGCCACTGTTGAATATCTGAGAGGCTGAGAAAGAAAGGCATTCGCTAGATTCAGCTAGAAGAAGAATACCCTGGCAAAGTACAGCTGTGATTGTATTACCTATGTTCTGCAAGTAAATTAATTAAGAAAAACTAGAATAAGCTATATCTGATTGTAAATGTCAAAAAATAAACTGTTTTGTCATTTTACAGATTCCCACTTAAAGATAAACATCGTCTTGCGAAATGGTTGACTGCGGTGCGGCGAGACAATTGGAAACCTACTGCCACATCTGTGCTGTGTTCTGCGCATTTCACAAATGATTGTTTCAGACAATATCTGTCATCATTCAGACTGAAAGAAGATGCTTTGCCATCAATATTCAATTTTCCTGAACATCTGCAAAAAAAGGTCCAAAAACGACGTCTGCTTCAAAGGCGTAATCAGCAACCATCGGATTCCAGCAACTCAACAAGCACTTTCTGTGAGCCACAGCAAAGCCCATCAATTGGAGTTGACATTGTTGAAGAAGTGAAGCCTTTTAAACTACCTCCAGTAAGTGTGTTTCACAACTATGCAATCCAGTCGAGTCCGCGAAAAATGAAACGGAAATATGATTGCATTGTTGAGCTACAACAAAGGATCGACAGGCATGCCAAAAACGACTTAAAGTAGCCAGACAGCGTTTGTTGAGGCAGCAGAATAAAATGAAAACCATGAAAGAAATAATTAGCAAGTTGAAATCACGCCAGATTTGAACCGTTCTTGCATTGACTTGATTGAGCGATGTTTTGGCCATATTCCTTCTGAGATGTTGAAGAGAAGGCTTACACAGAATTCTAGAGAACGATACTGCGAAGATCTTCGGTCATTTGCACAGACTTTACACTTCTACAGCCCAAAAACTTATGATTTTGTTCGTCGCTCATTTTCATTGTCACTTCCTCATCCGTCAACGTTAAGAGTTTGGTATTCATCTGTAGAAGGAAAGCCTGGTTTTACAAGTGAAGCGTTTGAGGTAACATATATAAATGCTGAGCTTACTTTTACAATTTTAAGTGAAACTGAAGTTGCTCTGATCGTTAGTGACACATACAAAAATTGTCCAAAAATTGTTTACATAATTAATGGATAGCCCCTTATCTGTCCCTTTGCAAGGACAAATACTAGACTCTACAATTTCCTTTTTGCCATGCTTTTTGCATTCTAATAAGTAAAGTAAAGTAAAGTAAAATCTCGTGGATTTCTATAGCGCTTGGAAAGCAGCACAAACAGTAGCTGCTTATTCTTAGGCGCTCAGCCTCTCTTAAAATAGCTAGCTATGGGGAAGGTATGTTATCAGCCAGGCAATAGTCAATATCCGAAGGGCAGTGAGGCTAGGTTGTTACAGCTATGGCGGAAATGATTTAAGAAACGGGAAGGATTTAAGCTTAGACCTGAAGACTTGAGGAGATAGTGCAGGAATTATAGGAAACGGGGACTCAGATTTTATTGTTTGAAAGTGTCCAAGTGTGCGAAGGGAAGCTGGGATCGAGTTCCAGAGTTCAGGTGCAGCGTATGAGAAGGCACGGTTGCAAATTTTCAGGGATGATTGATTTAGCGGGCGTGACAGAGTGAGATGAGATGACGAACGTGTGGGTCGAGGAGGCTGAGTAGTATTCCTTGAAATTTCCTAGTTTTTGATTACTTGTAAAAAGTGAAATTGTTGACGTCAACTTCTCTTGACCTCCCCATGTCAACGACTATCAAACTTTTTCAAACCCCTCCCCCTAAATTGTTGACGTAATTAATGGACAGCCCCCATAACCAAATTTCAAATGTGAAACTATTGATAAGTCTGCATTAAAATATTTACCTCTGTTTTAATAATCATGCATTATCTCTGTCTGCTTATAAATTATGCATTTTCTATATCTGCTGTATTTTGTAATAATTATGCATTACCTATGTCTGCCGTTATTATTCCTCAAATAATAATGCAATTTTTTGGTTACTTCTTTTCTGGATTCCCTATCCCTTTAGTAGCCTTATTTATTCCTGTCATTCAAGTATTAATTTTTATGTCCATACTAGTTAAAGATAAAGTTCTACATGTTTATCTTTTCTAACTTTAAATTGAATTTTGAACTGACTGTATTATATAAAAAAAATTATTGTATGTAATATGTATGACATTGAAGGAATAAATGAATCTGAATGTTAAGAAATAGATAAATATTTCTGACTATCACTTTAAATGCAAACATTCCATTTATAGTTTATCAACACTGTCATTATGTGTCTTAGAAAGTTCAAAGAATTCAATGTTATACTTGTATGGTATACTTTTATGTTCACTTATTGCAGCATCTAAAGAATAGCACGAATCCGTCATCACCGCTAATTTGCTCCTTGATGTTCGATGAGATGGCCATCAGAAAACATGTTCAGTGGACCGGCAAGGAGATAATTGGATTCGTTGACATGGGAACAGGACTTGACGACAGTAGTCTGCCAGTTGCAACTGAAGTCCTGATGTTCATAATCGTCCCAATTAATGCAGTTTGGAAGATGCCAATTGGTTATTTTCTAACTGATGGTTTGTCGGCAGATGTCAAAACCAATTTGGTCGTGGAAGCAATAAAAACTGTATATGGTGAACGTGCGTGTTGCATCGGTGGTGTGTGATGGACCGGCCACTAACCTCTCAGTGGCAAGTAAACTTGGTGCATCATTAACTGCTGACAACATGAGACCGTATTTCTGTCATCCAGAACAGGAACAGTGGAAGGTTTACATAATCTTTGATGCAGCACACATGTTGAAGCTAATGCGTAATACAATATCAGAGAAGAAAATTTTATGTGACTCGAACGGTAAACAGATCCGATGGAAGCACGTAGTAGATCTATATGAACTGCAAGACAAAGAAGGACTCAGGGCTGCAAACAAGTTGCGGCGTGCGCACATCGATTGGTTTCAGCAGAAGATGAAGGTCAGCCTGGCTGCTCAAACATTAAGTCGGTCTGTTGCAACGGCAATTGAATTTGTGTCAAGTGATTTGAGAATGAACGAGTTTGCTGATTCAGAAGCAACAGTAACATTCATTCGCACTGTTGATACACTCTTTGACATGTTGAACTCAAGAAATCCATTTGTGCATGGATACAAGTCAGTTCTTAAATCAGCAAACGAGCACTTTTGGCGTCCATTCCTTGTGGAAACTTTGACATATCTCGCTGGATTGAAATTACAAGGTAGGCCATTACATCAGAGTCCCAGGAAAACAACTGTTCTTGGATTTATGGCTACAATAAATAGTGTTATTGGACTATACAATGACTTTGTTGCAACTGGAATTATCAAATATCTTCTGACGTATCGCTTAAGTCAAGATCACATTGAGCTCTGCTTTAATGTCATCAGATCTCGTGGACGCTGGAATAATAATCCAACAGTTCTGCAGTTTCAATCTGCATACAGAAAACTACTAATGAAGCATGAAATTAAGCCATCAAAAAGCGGTAATGCTGTTTGCCAGGACACTACTCCATTCATGCCTTGTTTAGCAACAGTCTGCAGTCGCGAGTCTGTTGTTACTACATCAGAAATTCTCGTCGATGCGGAATGACTTTTGAAACTGATCCAAATGACCATGATTACTTCGTGCCTGTTGAGAAGCTCCAATTGTCAGAGTTCACCCAAAACATTGTAGTATACATAGCTGGATATGTTGCTCGAAAATTGCTAAATAAATTGACCTGCATTCCATGTAGGAAAAATTTACTTGACAGTAAGAAAGTGAACTGTAATTATCAATTATTGCAGCGTAAGGATAGCGGTGGACTGCTTTCACCTAGCACATCATTAGTAACAGTTTGTTTAGTGACAGAACGTTGCATAAAATTTATGTCTGGTTGTTATGATGGCTCGATTCCTCGTCACCGAAATGCACATCTTGCATTGCAGCTGGCTGTCATTGATCGAACCCTTAATTTGAAATTATTTCATGATGATGACGACCACAGTTGCAATATCGATATGTTGGAAAACTGTCAGCTTAACTTGATACGGATGATAGTGAATGAATTTGTTAACATAAGATTTTTTTGGATGTCAAAGAAGTTAACTGAGAAACTTAAAGGGAAAAATGTTAGGTTTAATAATAATAAACTTGTGCTCTTTTCTAATCAGTAATAAAATCAATTAATGTTAATATTCATTTTGTTCATTGTTCTTTTTATGGCTGTAATTGTTGGTGCAACTATTGCATTTCTAACAGATATGTTTCAGTCAGGGTTATTTCTAGGATGGTCATTTTTTGGGGGTGTTGGTATATTTTGGGGTTCTGCCAAAAAGTCACCAGCAAAAAATGTCACCCCAGGCTAAAATGGGAGGGGGATTGGGGGTCCTGCCAAGAAAGTCTGACAAGCCAAAAAAGGTCATCTCATGCTAAAATTGGTCAGGGATATTTTTACACCACCACCTTATTTCAGGTCGCCACCCCCAAAATTTGGTAATGTGACAATGGTATGCATACAAAATGCATACTAATTAGCTCTGGACCCTCCAATTTGAGGTCGACGCCCCCAAATTCATGATCCTAGAAATATCCCAGCTGGGAAAGCCTGACAAAAAGGTCATCCCAGGCTAAAATTAGGGGTCTCGGTTTCAGATTGTGGGGGCGGGAGTGTTAGTAAGGTGTCAAAATATCCCTGGATTAGGGGGGCAGTGTTTAAACTAGACTTCGGGGGAACTGACAAGGCCGGAGGAAGTCAGCTAGGGGGCTGCTGTTAGTTGACGTAGTATGCCAACATTTCCGGGGGAAAGGGCCGAGATTAAACCTTGGGGGTGTCGGTATCAGATAGGGGGATGGTGTAAAAATATCCCTGATTTCAGTTGAAATCATCAAGAATCAGTGTCTATTCTAGCCACCTTGACATTGGGGGATTTTGAAATGTTTGGGGAAACAAAGTCTAGAAAGTCACACTTGGGGAATTTCCATGCCCCAGCCAACATATAAAAAAATTTGAGGAAATTTTAAAACTTGGGGGGAATCCCCCCAGAGAAGGCCTCGAATAAACACTGGTAAAGAATATTTTCTGTAGTTAAGCTTCCATAGCAGTATATCTGCATTTCCTCATGTTATCTAATCTAAAACTTCTATAGCGCCTCTTCATAATGCAAGGCAGCATCAACACATGGCACACCAAATCCAAATAATTAAAGATCCAGGGTATCCGGCCAGGCAAACGGGTGACAGTGTATGGTGGATAAGCCAGATAATGATTTTGCAATACGCACAATCGCACATGTTGATAGTTGCTATTGATTATATTTTGCTTATCTGCTTTTATTAGTATTCCATTTATTAATGATAATGTTTTTCATATTTTCTGTTGAAGTTTTTAAACTATTATCTTGTAAATATTTGGCCCATGGTTGGTACACGGTTACGGTCCACAGTACAGCAAATGTCGAGATTACATTTTCTGCCATCGCCTTACCCACAATGCATCGCGCGCGTGAGGCTTCACTTTTTGGCAAGTCCGTAAACGCATATCAGCGTTCTACTCGTATAGATTTCTATGAGATTACCTCATGTTAGTGGAGTTTCAGAGCAAAATGGTCGGAATACGCTTTACTTGCGTTATTGCGAAACAAGATTAATTTTCAAATGTACTATAATACAGGGGTTTCAAAACTTTTTAGCTGAGATTGGGGAGGGGTGTCGGTCTGAAATTGGGGGGGGGGGTGTTTGGGGTTTTTATTAGGTTGTGCAAAAATATCCCTGCCTATGACCAACCGGTTGTTGTACGCGTTGTTTTCATCGTCGTCGTCGTCGTCGTCGTCGTCGTCGTTGTTGTTGCAGTCGTATTGTCGTAAAGTTCCTGCTATCGGAATCTACGCTGCACAGCGCATGTCGAATAAAGAACAGTTACGGTTTACACATAACCTTCGTCTATGCGCAGAATTTATGTTCAGATAAGCTCCAGCAATGACAAGCGACTTCGTTTCCTCCTCCAAATGGCGTGGGTTTCAGTGGCATACAGGTGATAACCATAGCGTAGCGATATTTTCTGTTGTTTCAAAATGTGTAATAGATACAGAGTGGCGCAAAAACCGGACTTTATTAAATGAAAACATAAATGTGATTAGTCCGGATTATTTGCGCCACCCTGTATATATATATATATATATATATATATATATGTGTGTGTGTGTGTGTGTGTGTGTGTGTGTTATTGGTGTCTAGCTTGTCGTCTGCTTATTTGCCTACCAGTGGCGTAGCGAGGGTTCCGGAATATGAGGGTGGGCGCATCAACATTTTGGAATAGATAAGTCTACAGACAAAAAACACATTCAGTATTCTGTTCTACCTGCCCCCACCTCACGAAAAATCATCAACGGTTCCTGCACAAATCCAACGATTGTTCCCAGTCAGGATCTGACGTGGCCTGACCCCTCGTGACTACGCCAAGTTTAAGCCCTACAATTAAATGCTACTATTCAAAGTTGATTTGGGCGGCCATCTTGACGAGAGTAACTAAAGCCTTTGAAGGCGTCTGATCATTTTGAGACTTCTTTAAAACTGCAGAATCCTTGAATTCTTGTAAATTGAAAATACTTCCATATCTAGTGTTTATTCTAGACCGTCTCTGGGGGAATTCCCCCTCCAAGTTCGAAATCCCCCCCAAATTTTTGACACTTTGGCAAGTAGTATGACCTCCCCAATGTCTGTTCCCCCTAAAAATGTTAAACTCCCTCCCCCCAGTGTCTATCTAGGTGGCTAGAATAATCACTGTTCCATATCCATTGATTGCCAATCAAATAGTTGTAGGCCTACTTAAGTCTTTTAAATTGCTGAAAATGTTATAAGCCTGCGACTTCATAGGTATAAACTCGTCTATTAAGCCTCTACCCTCGACCCCCCACGTTTTTGAGGATACAATAGAGAAGGGGGATTAAAATGAAGCAATTAAATGCCATTAACTTCAACTCAAGTAAACATGCATTTCTGGTTATTAGTCTGCTCTAAATTGTCGAAACATGTCGTCGATGACTTTTTGCTGTAGCAAAGGCGGCCTCCACAAAAGTCATTAAAATTGCTATTAGAAAAAGTAGTCCCATACATCTTAATTTTGCAGGAGGGCCCGAAGCTGATGCACCATTTCTACCGTGGTAAATCCGCCTTTGAGGGGAAAGGTATACACTTCAAACTTAAGTTAGATACACTTCAAACTTGAGTTTTCTCAACATAGAACATTTAATAAATAAACACTATAGATTCCTATTTCCCTCTAAATAAAATTATCTTAATTTTACTAACCTTATTCTATTGTACTAAATAAATATATAAAGGCATCAAGTTTTCTGCAGTCACCTCATATGTTTTTTCCCATTCATTATTAACTCATATTTATGTACTACCTTATGTCAATTACTTAAATACCTAAGGTTGGCCATCATACGGGATTTATTCCCTTAGGCCAACCCTTTTCTTAATAATATTATTTATGTTCTGTGACATTGATTAATTTGTTATCATCACTCCAAATGTCATCTATCTATATCAATCAAAGTCTCTATGCAATAGAGTCTGTTTAGACTTAGTCAACTTAGATTAAGTCAATTTTTTGATTGGTTTATAATAATTGTTTTGTTGTTTTTATTAATCGATATATATATATATATATATATATATTGACTCTGATAATATTAATTAATAGTCATTAGTTATTAGTTAAGTTAGTTTTACCTTTTGATGTCATTGAATTCATTGTGTTCGTATTGTTATTTTGATGTCATTGACAAATAAATGATTCTTCTTCTTCATAATATGTTTGGGGCCTTCACTCTTTCGTCCAAGTGTATACACGTATACGTCAATGTGCGGCTTAGGAAACACTTTGAACTAGAGCTGGGTCGATTACGATTATTTTTCCGATTACGATTACGATTATTTTCGATTATTTTTCACGATTACGATTTCGATTACGATGACGGTTTTTTTATATAATCGCGATTTCGATTTCGATTATTTCACAGTACCTTTAGAAACTGGCTTTCCAGGGACGTCATTTGGGGGCAGGGGGCATTTGCCCCTGATTTTGAGGAAAAAAATTTTTTTCTTGTGTTATTTAGTATTTAGTTTTTTACATGTCCTAAAGGACCCTGATATGATGTGGAGTAGTCTAGTCTGAAAAGTAACTAACCGTATAACGGCTGACGAGCAAAAAAAAAAAAAAGTCGTCAACTTTTTCGCAAACTTGTAACTTGTCAGGTCAAAAGTGTTTTGCCCCTGAAAAACAGTGAAATGACGTCTCTGTGGCTTTCCCGCCATATTTTACAGTATTCGGCAATCCTCTGTGTATCGATGTTCAGTTGGTCTTCAACAGGGATATTTCTACACCCCTAACACCCCCAACACCCCAATTTGAGGTCGACACCCCCTAAAATTTGGTAATGTGACAATGGTATGCATACAGAATAGAGATGTGCGGGTACAGCAAAATGCATACCCTACCTGTACCCGTGGAAAAACTTTTTTACCCTACCCTACCCGTACCCGCTAGCGCTATACCCTACCCGACCCGTACCCGTAAGCTGTGTACCCGTACCCGTAACCGACTTTGGTTGGAATTTGGAGTTTTTTGGATTTGGAATTTTGGACCCGTACCCGCGGGCGCGTTTACGGGTACAAGTACTACAAGGACCTGTACATGGATCCGTGAACCCGTATCCGTTCCTAGAGACTATAGAGAGGCAACAGTGAAATTGGGGCTACGAAATTGGGATAACTATTCATTGTAAATAGCACGCATGTTTAGATTAGGACAGATCTAGTACTTAGGAATCAGGATAATCAGTCAGCTAGCCTAAGCCGACATGAATGGGCTTGTTTAAAATATTTAGTAGATATCATTTATCTATGAGCAGGCATTAGAGCTCAAGTTAAACCACAAAACTTTACCAGAAGAACTTTTTCGGTCAAAGAGTCCTTGGAGGAGTCACAGGACGCCATTATAGATTTATTACTGAAGATGTCAGATTACGTCATCTGTATTTCCTTTATGTTTTCAGTAAGTAAAATGCATGCTGTCTGACAAACTGAACGCGATGTACAAGTTATACTAATACACTTTACTCAATATTATTTTTCTATTATTGCATTGCTAATTTGCTATAGTAGTGAGAAATGAAAATATAACTTTTCAGGTAAAACGGGTATACCCGTACCCGTAGCCGCTATACCCGTACCCGTAGCGCTGTACCCGTACCCGACCCGTACCCGTAAAATGTGTACCCTACCCCCTACCCGTACCCGCGGGTACGGGTACAGGTAGGGTATACCCACGGGTACGGGTATACCCGCACATCCCTAATACAGAATGCATATTGATTAGCCTGAACACCCTCAAACAGGCCCATTCAGAGGGGGCCAGGAGGGCCATTCGGCCTGGGCCTCCATCATTTGGGGCCTCCTTTGTTTCCTTGTCTAGAATTCTGGGAGAGCTAGAAAGCTAGATAGCTACTACTAGAAGGGACCTCACAATTTGGTGATGACCTTTTTGCTTGTCGACAATTTTGGGATTTTGGGAAAGCTAGGAAGGTATTCTGCGGTCCTCAAAATTGGTGATTACCTTTTTCGCTTGTCAAAATTTTAATTGTTGGGAAGGCTAGGAGGCCTCAGAAATTCCAACTGGCCTGGGCCTCCTTCAGCCTCTGAAGGGGCCTGCCCCAAATGGAGAAATACACCCCACAACTTTTATCCTCGGATGACTTTTTGCTTGTCAGACTTTTTGTGAGTCTCTATAAGGTTTTTTGCTTGTCAGCATTTTTCGGTATAGACTTCCAAATTTCGACACCCCAGATTTTCCCGACACCCCCAAATTCACAATCCTACAATCCTAGAAATAAACACACCCCAGATTTTCCCGACACCCACCCCAATTCACAATCCTAGAAATAACCCTGGTCTTCAATCTCCTTAACCTCCTTGAGGTTACATTCTCTGGCACTTTTCCATGCAGAAAGCGTTCCATGCATTCTTGCATTGCTTCCGAAGGACCGTCCCATATGTCACACTATTCAGCGGAGAACAATGGTTCTCTCCTTTGGCCGAAGGGCATTGGATATTGGAATGCAATAATTGGCTCAGAGTGTCCACTAAGAATACCTCGTGTGCCAAAGACCGCGGCTCCATTTGGTTGGGCGTGTCACCAAAGCATTTAAGTGGGTGGTCACCTCCAGCTCCTGCAGCTGCACCTGCTCCACTGGAGACGTAGACAATAGACGACCGCAACCCGTCGTTAACGCTTTTAGTTTCAGAATCCTCCGACGACCGCAACCCGTGGTTAACGCTAGGAAGGTTAAAGGATGGAGCCTGGGTGGCAAGACCAATATCGCCAGCGTATCCAAACTTCCTACCTATGGTATCCGGTAAGTCGTGTGTAGGCCTATAAGCCTACAAATTGAATAACATAGGTGCTAGAACTGAACACTGTGTTAGACCGTTTCGCTGACGTCTCCAGGAGCTGACATCTCCCAAGTGAACTAAGAACCGTCTGTCAGAGATGAGTAATTCCACAAGTTGACAGAACCAGGGTGGCAAATTGAGCGAGAGTTTGTACATTAAACCCGCATGCCACACCGCATCGAAAGCTGCTGTCAAATCCAGAAAGATGGTGGTGATCTTTATACGCAGTTGAATCCATTTTCAATGAAAATCTGATAATCAACGGTAAATTGATCTTTCTTTGAATCGGAAATATTGTATAATATAACTTACGGGAATAATCGAAAAATAATCGCGATTTCGATTATTTTTTCGACGATTATCGATTATTTCGATTTATTTAATACTCGTATCGATTTCGATTACGGTTTTTCCAAAAATCGCGATTTCGATTACGATTTCGATTAATCGACCCACCTCTACTTTGAACCGTCTGGCAATTTCCGAGTAAAATGGCGTCGAAATGATTGATCCATCCGATTTCATTCACGAATAAACACGCATCTGACAGAAACTTCCAAATAAATTCAAAGTGTATTACACGGAAGACCGCATTTTTTCTGCGTTTAAGACCTGGTTCGCCCCGGTCAGATTATAATCGCTTGGTCATGAGCCAGAGATACATTGTTGGCTCATCATGTTATCATCACGATGCAATATCCATGTTTATACAGAACGTCTCCACTGTGATTAAATAATAACCGCGGTAATCTAAGCAATGCGTGCGGACAGTTGATACCAGTCGTATCAACTTATCGACAGTACTCAGCGTGTGAATTTCGACCAACGTGAAACCGTGGCGTAGCGAGGGTAGCAGACGCACGCCTGTGGGCAAGGTGTACCGATGGCGCCCTCAAAGGGTTAGTTCTAGGATTATCAATTGGAGGGGTGGTGGTGGTTGGTATATTCTGGGGGTCCCTTGCAGAAAAAGCCTGACAAGCAAAAAAGAAGCTCTCAGATTGGTGTGTGTGTTTGGGGGTGTCGGTCTCAGATTTGGAGGTGTTGGGGGGGGGGGTATTAGGGGTGTAAAAATATCTCTGCGCCCTCAGCTTCCAAAAATGCTGACGAGCAAAAAATGTCGTCACTAAAGATGTTCCTCCTTCCTTTCGGCGCCCCTTAATCTGCGACAAAAATCCCCAATGAGCAATAAACAAAAATGGTCGGCGCTTTTTTATTTTAGCACCTAAAACCATATTTTGGCGCCCCTCCCTCCACCTGGGCACCCGGGGGCGGCTGTCACCCCACCCCTCGCTACGCCACTGAGGCTAAATGTCATCGGATCTTGGAATTTTCAGATTTGGTTCCATGAAGCAGGACTGTAGCGACGGGAGGTATATCGGTATATATACCCCCAAATCCGTCTACGTTAAAGTTTTTTTATGTGGTTTAAATGTGCTTATATGTGGTTATATGTGATTTATATGGTTTGTGAGGTTTTAGGTTTATAGAGAAGATTTATCTCCCCAAAAAAAAAAATTATACCTCCAAATCAAATTCCTGGCTACGCCTCTGCCATGAAGATGAACAAAAGCAGCGAGGTAGAGGCAGTGGCGGCTCCAGGATTTGGCAAGTGGGGGACCGTTGGGGTGGCAACTTCTAGTCATGGGGGGCAACCATTTGTTGTTAGGTATGTAGTATTAAGTATAGGGTCCAAACAGGGGGCACTGGAGGGCCAGGCACTCATAGGGGGCACGGACCCCTCTGTGGAGCCGCCACTGGGTAGAGGCGAGCATTGACGAAAGCTCAGGGATGGATCGGATTAAAGCGTTCACGTTAACCGAAAGTCCGGGTTTAACTAATGACACCGCAAAAACCTAATCAGTTTCGGCCGCCGGACCCTGTGAAACGGTCTGCCTAGTATAGTAGGTCCATGTCATCTGAGAGTCCGTATTAACGGGGTTTACCCCACCGAGCTTGAGGCCTTCACCTTTTAATACAAGCAGTTTAAATTTTAAAAGATTTTAAAGTAACAGTTGTACAACGAAATTAACACAAAGTGCCGCTTTAGTTGTTTAGGGCTTTAGGGGGCCAGGCATTAAATAGGGGCACGGGCTTTATATGTTTATAACTTTATACCTATATATATATACCTATATATATACATACCAATATACCTATATATATATTATATATATTATATATATATATTATATATGATTATATATATATATTAGCAAAGCTCATCATCCTCGTCAGTGGGACAGGATATATATATATATATATATATATATATATATATATATATATATATCGTGGATTGGCGAGCTTTGCTAATGTATGGCTTCCTGACAAGCAAAGCTTTGCAAGATATTTTATTTCAAATTCATGAGCCATGAACGCCTCATTTATAAAACTGATATTAACACATTTGCTCATACACTGTATACTGTAGTTAAGCCGCACGAGATTAACTAGATCGCATTACAGTTACAGTAAATCCAATAATGCGTGGCTCTGCGCAAATACGCCATACAAGTACATATTACATATGTATGTATAGGCATATATATATATATATATATATATATATATATATATATATATATATTTATATATATATATATATATATGTTAAAGACTGACGTAGATAAAAGATTTCTGTTACTGTGTAAATAGTAAATATTTTTTTAAAAATAATTATTTAAAAAAATAAAAATAAATAAGTAAATAAATATAATAATAATAATAATAATGTGATTTTAAGTGGTTTAGGAGGCTATTAAGCCTGTGTGAATAATATGGCAATGGCAATGCTAATGGCTGCTGCTGCTGCTGCTGCTGCTGCTGCTGCTGCTGTGGACCGTGGTTGAGGCTTTTAAAATGACAGGATACGAAGCGTTCAACTGGACCGATGATGCTTATGCCAGAGCAGGACCTCTTCGTCCTCCAAACTGTCCTTGGTTTTGTCCTGTCCCGTTCGTAATGAACTCTGAACTCCGTACAAACCCGTCTTATTCAGATGTCTGTAATTGGATCCGGCGGAATTGACGCGCCCCCTGGCGACACCAGCAGCGGCGCTGTGGTTACCGGCGTACCGTCGGTTGCCGCGGTGACTGTTGCCACGGTAATGTCGCTCGTCGGCGGAAGCGATCGCCGATATTTCCGCGGATCCGTTCCCAAGATCCACTTCGTCGGCCGCCGTCGCCGCCGTGCACGCCGGGTAGTCGACTTCCGGCACCAACCGGAAGGTGTTGGTCCGTTCCTCCTCTCCGCACCGGACGTCGACCATACTTCCGTTAATGTTGAACGTGAACAGCAGAGGTCGCTTCGAAGCGGCGGCGACGGCGGCGGCGGCGCTCGGGTGATGGATGTGACGACGCGAGCGCTGCTTTCGATCGCAGTCGGCCAGCGACGCCTGCGCATTCTGTAGCGAGAACGTAGTTCGTTTCGTCGGCACCGCCGCGCCTTCCCCTCCCCTTCTCCGGTCTGCCCCGTTGCCCTTCCCACCCTGTCCCACGGTGGTCCTCTCGTCCGTTCTCCCCGCCGCCGCGGCGCATCGTCCGCCGTCCGGCCGGGCGGTCGTCGATCGTAGGTTGGCTGGACTTGAGAATACTGGACGAATAGATTCAGGTGTTCCGGAATGTTACCTGCACCGGCCAATAATCCGCCGTTCGGTTGCCTCGCGACGGTCGCCGTGGCAACGCCCGGTGTCCCCGCCGCCGCCGTCGTCGTCGTCGTCGTCGTCGCTTCCGGCGGCGGAAGCAGTCGCAGCACGTCCTGGACGTTGGGGTTCGTCTTGTCGGCGGCCATTTCCGCCTGTCGACGGCGGTACTGGTGGCCGCGCTGACAGTGAAACCGCACGAACGACAAGGCGATCAGCGACAGAAGCACGACGGTGAATACGGCGTACGGCAGCCATAGTAAGGCGGACGCGGAGGAGGAGGAGGAGGAGGAGGAGGAGGAGGAGGAAGAGTTCGACGGCGAGTCAGAGGAGGTAGTCGCCGAGGTCGCTACGTCCCAACTGGTGGCGGTGGTGGTGGTGGTGGGTGGTGGTGGTCGCGCTCAGAGTCGAACCGTAGGTCGGACCGGTGGCGTCTGTTGAGGCGAGAAAAATCGAGGAGAAATTTCCTCCCCCTCCGCCGCCGCCGCCGCCGCCGCCGCCGTTGCTGCTGCTGCTGCTGCTGTTGTTGCTGGATGCGGTGGTCTCTTCTGACGTCGCAAAAGTAGTACTCATCGGGAACGAGGGACAGACAGACCTCCCTCGCCGTTTGAGGAGGAGGCCTCCTCGTCGAGCCTGAGGCCAACGGACGAAAAGACAAGGCCAGCAGGACAGGAAGAATGAGGCCAGACCCCGGCGGCGAGGTCGTCGTCGTCGTCGTCCTCTTCGCTTCCGATTAATTGTCGGGAGAAAAGTGCACTGAATTCCACATATGATTGATTGACGACCTTCAGACGTTCTACGAATTATTCCTCGGCAATCGAAGTGATCTTGAAATAACATAATATTATGAATGATCAAAGAACGACAAAGAACATTACGGAGGTTTCCTCAGTTTCTATCGAATCGACATGTAACTGCGTAGAACGTGGCCTAGCCCCAGGAGTTTCCGAAGGGGGGATTATGGTCCCATGATTCCCAACTTCGGAAAATTATATAGGTATATGAGCGCTTACAACCATATTGATATGCAATAAAAATGTAGGTCGGTCAACCAAGAGGGCTACCCCACACCGCCCCAAACTCCCCTTGGCCAAGCCACTGACGTGGAACATCTTTATAACGTACTTAGCGGGTCTGTACAATTGAGTACGTTCTATCCGAGGCACGTTGTATCAAATAGTATCCACATCACATGGGGCCGTACATTGCCATTCTTTATAACCGAGGATACGCTGTAACCATTAACCAAGTCCGTTATATCCAACGACGTTCTCTTGCATAGAAAAGCAATATGAGCATCGTCGTTGTCATAATATAAATGCCGAACCTACATTTTTAAACCGCTTGTCAAAATCTGATTACAACAAATGCGTGACTTTGGTTCGCAACAGCGGCTGCCTTCCATCAGGCCCGCCCGCCGAGAGAAATTCCGGGCCCCTGTGTAAAATGACCGCGCGGGCCCTTAACAAGTCTTAACATTTGCTGACAACCTATTTTTTGTTTTGGTCGTCATTGATTTAACCGGAGTGGAGTTGCATCTCTCGAAAACACCAGTGATGACCTTTTTTGCTTGTCGCTCTTTTCACGCTGTTCCTTTTTATGTGTCCTCAGGTCCCGGGCCCCCTTTTACTCGCCGGGCCCCTCTGCACAACCTAATATCGTAACCTTTCTTTAATGTTGCTATAGGTATTATTGCTAATTATACGTAACATATTCATTATCGGCACGGGCCTCTTCCAGACCGCCGGGCCCCTGTGCATTTGCCTCCCCCTACCTCCCCCTCTCGGTGACACTGCCTTCCATTGGCGTTCATCTCGCTACAGCACATTACGCGCTCAACGCAGGACGACGTGAAATCACGACTGCAATAATAATAATAATAATAATAATAATAATAATAATAATAATAATAATAATAATAATAATAATAATAATAATTCAGACGTTAATATTATTTGGACTTGGTCGTCGAATTACTCCATTTAGTCTCTCTCTTTCTTTCTCTCTCTCTCTCTCTCTCTCTCTCTCTCTCTCTCTCTCTATATATATATATATATATATATATATATATATATATATATATATCGTCGTCTGACCGTCGACAGCTCTTTACCAGTTGGATCAATTAGCGACAATAGTAGTAGGCTAGTAGCAATAATAATAATAATAATAATAATAATAATAATAATAATAATAATAATAATAATAATAATAATAATAGTTGTAGTAGTAGTAGTAGTAATAGTAGTAGCAATAGTAATAATAATAATAATAATATAATAATAATAATAATAATAATAGTAGTAGTAGTAGTAGTAGTAGTAGTAGTAGTAGTAGTAGTAGTAGTAGTAGTAGTAGTAGTAGCAGCAGCAGCAGCAGCAGTAGTAGTAGTAGTAGCAGCAGCAGTAGTAGTAGTAGTAGTAGTCAATTTCTCTCCCCCCAAAGGCCTGGAGTTTGGATAAAACAGTGGGTAGCAGGTAATATCGCTATCGATGCTATAATTATAAACGCTACAATACTGTTTGTCTTCAATACAATATTTATATAAACTTTACTTCTTTTGAGTTTACGATCCGCGCAGCATCTGGCGAAGAGAGGCAATTTTGTGAAGATAGGACGACTGAGAAAAACAACAACACGGTATAGAATTTTCTGGAAAGTTGCGTGAAAATGATATGAAGATTAGACCAGCGGTTCCCAAACTGTGGTCCGCGGACCGGAGGGGGTCCGCGGAGGATATGGCGGGGGTCCGCGAGAGCCTCCCAAAATATTTAGGGTTAGGGTTAGGGTTAGGCCTAACCCTAACCCAGATGACCTTTTTTTGCTTGTCACTGCATTTAGGAAGGATGATATTGATGATAATCTTTTTTCTTGTCAATTGTTAAGTAATGTGGTCCGCGAGCTAAGCTGGGAACAAAATAGGGGTCCACGATCAAAAAAGTTTGGGAACCTCTGGATTAGACGATTCATCACCCAGAGACCAAGAAGAAGAAAAAATGATCATGGACAAACAGTAACGTAGTTTAAGTCAACAAGAACGAGGCTGCGTTGCTTCTGTTGACTTTCCCCATTTAGCCACCGTGTTATGGATTTAGAAACTGCTTGTTTCGTCTTTGTCAAGCTACCTACGCTGAGAAGCAATAAAATGTTTGGATCGGGGTTGCCAGGTATATATATATATTTTATATATATATATATATATATATATATATATATATATATATAACAGAGTCTGGATTTTATGGCGTCTGGCCGTTTTTTTATTGCCAGCATTGTTGACTTACATCCCACCGCTGTGACGAAACCTCTTATGACCATACACTCAGATTCTAGAGTAACGAATGCCAGAGATGAGTATTTTTGAAGCACCGACCAGGAGCGATTCCGAATGAACAGACTAGCTCTGCGTAGAGAGAACGCCATAAAACATACAGTCAGTGACGGTTCCAGGAATTCTTGGTGGGAGATGGAAAAAATTTATAAGAAGTTGGTGGGGGGATGTAAAGTGAAGAAGGAGAAAAAAGAAAGAACAGGTCATTGTTAGTGTTTTGCCCACTAATAATATTAATAAACCTTGCCAACAAGGCCGACAAGCAAAAATAGGTCATACGCAGTATTTTTCACTATTTTTGTAAATCCATAAAATAGGTTAACAAGGAGGGAAAAGGTCACCCGGAACCCCGGTGGGAGGATGCATCCCCAGTCGTCAACATGGTGGAACCGCCACTGCATACACTCTTAAATTACTGTCGATATTGTCAAATTGTCCTAATAATTACGTACGCCCAAGTCAATCGAAAGAACTACAAACCAGAACAGTGGCGTAGCCACGGGGGGTTAAAACCCCCTTGGACGGTGAAAAAAAATATATTTCCATGTAATTTTTGTTTTTTGAGGCTATTTTTGGAGATTTTGGGGATGAAACCCCTCTTGGCGGTTATCGACAATTTTTATCAAAGCCCCCACTTCCGGAAATCCTGGCTACACCACTGAACCAGAAGAAGTAATGGAATCTGTTTAAGCAACGCTTTTATCGTTTAACAGAAAGCGTAACTAAGTCACCGCAGTGCTCTAGGACGCTGAAGTTCACTTCATTTACTCAAATTACCTCAAATATACTTGCTTTTAAATTTCATTATAACGTTCTTAGCGGGTCTGTACGATTTAGTACGTTATATCCGGGGTACGTTATATCCAATGCCATCCAATGCTATAGTGCATCATGCAGGACCGTACATTACGGTACATTATAGTACTTTGCAACCGAGTCCGTTATATGGAAGTTTACAACAAAGATTTTAAATCAGTGACTCGAAATCAGATTAGGTAAAGGTTTTCCCACATCCGATTTCGAGTGTATGGGGCCGGCCTGTGTGGCCTACAGCCATTAACACAGAGAAGGTTGCCAGCCAAACTTCACGACCTGCACTTCACCTCGCAGCTTAACGCTGCTCCCTTTTTTAAACCACCGCCATCTAGCGAATAAGTGCGAGTCGACCTTAGAGGCTCTAACGGAACTAGAACCCGTTCCCTCAGCGTGCCTGTCCAGCGTGTAACCACTTCTGCCATCATCCCATCCCACAACCAGATTACGTTTAAGAAATACGGTGCTAGGACAAAATGTCCGCGGACAAAATGTCTCATGCAAAATGTCACATGCAAAATGTCAGCGGACAAAATGTCACGGTTTAGGGTTAGGGTTAGGGTTAGAGTTAGGGTTACAAAATGTCAGCGGACAAAATGTAACCCTAACTCTAACCATAACTCTAAACCGTGACATTTTGTCCGCTGACATTTTGTCCGGCCACGAGAATTAAATACAGCAAAACTCCGTTAAGGGCTGGATGAAAGAATTTCTTGACTGTAGCAGGGTCCGTATTACGTTGCACAGTGAGAACGTTTTTTCTAAAATTTAAAACGGTTTTAACCAGTATTACATACAAGCCGGGGGGAATTTCCCTCCAAAGTCTTAGAATTCCCCCTGAACAATTTGCATGCAGTGCGCAATACCATGACCAATTCTCACCACGCCCCCCACCGAATTGCCACAAATCCTCCGATGACAAAGGAGTTTATGTGACGTTGGCCAGTGTTTATTCTAGCCACCTTGACATTGGAGTTTAAAAGAGTTTGAAATGTTTGGGGGGACAAGATTTGTCTCTCCACGCGTTGGGGGGGATTTCCATCCCCCAAGCCAACATATACAATTTTTTTGGGGGAGGATTTTAAAACTTTAGGGGGGAGGGAATCCCCTCCAAAAAACAGGTCTAGAATAAACACTGGACGTTGGCATTAAACCACCTATTTGGATGTAACAAACTAAACATCGTACAAAGTTGCTGTATAGACGGTAGCTGAACACAAGGTCGGGTCATGATTGGGAAGCAGTGGTTAAATTACTTTTTCAGAGGAGTCGGATCTCCTTTTCTTTCCTCCGGCCACAAAGTTTCTTGACTTTCTTCACAAGTTTTTTTATTCATTTTAAACGAACATTTAGAGTACAGTTAACGTTTTCTTGTCTTTTCCGTGTTTGCAAAGTGCTAAAGTAAACAATAACAGATCACAACGAATAAAAAGTACGTTCCGGATCTTATGCCAGCCGTGCCGGATCTCTTTACCAGACGTCCCGGATCGGAGATCCGGTTCAATTTAACCCCTGAACTGCGAAGGCCATCAACTGATCAACAATAATTTCTGAATAACTTATCGTTGGTAAAGCATTTGGTGAAAACCGTGCAAACATTCTCTCGGAGCTTCATACTATACCATCTGTGCTGAGTGGATTCCGTTACGTAAATCAACGACTAATTTAAAACTTCTATAGCGCCATTTTGCAATGCATTTCACATCAGCTGATGGTCGCTCAGAAATAAAATTGTGATAGACCTACTCCACGTATGAGATCCACTGTAGACAGTAGACTGTCTCCTGCATGGTTGTTCGACCTGATACCCTGGATTTGACCTGGATCTTGACTTATTTTGATTTGGCGTGCCATCGGATGATGCTTCCGTGTATTATGAAGTGGCGGTATAGAAGTTTAAGATTGGACTAGATTATCCACCAAAAACACCCTTGGACTTTGACCCCGACATTGCAATGACACCACATGCTAGTTAAATACTGCGTCGGCCGATCTAAAGAGTCAGTGAGTCAGTCAGTGAGTCAGTCAGTCAGTGAGTCAGTCAGTGAGTCAGCCAGTGAGTCAGTCAGCCAGTCAGGTCAGTCAGTCGGGATCGCTGGTACAGCAATTTACTCGTAAAAGATTGCGTTCGTTCCAGCGGAGCAGAATTAATGCCTTAATCGGGAGCTAAAGAGATCAGAACCGGCCGCGAATGCAATGCACACGTCGGAAGCAGGAAGAAGAATAATAAGAAGAAGAATGAAAAGAAGAATGAGAAGAAGAAGTAGAAGAAGAAGAAGAAGAAGAAGAAGAAGAAGAAGAAAAGAAGAAGAAATAGAAGAAGAAATAGAAGAAAAAAAGAAGAAGAAATAGAAGAACAAGAACAACAAGAACAACAAGAACAAGAGAAAGAAGAACAAGAACAAGAGAAAGCAGAAGAAGGAGAGAAAGAGAAGAAGGAGAAGAAGAAGTAGAAGGAGGAGGCAGTGATGGTGTTTCTGGTCGTCCCGCAGAACGGATCGGTTTAACCCATTCATGGCGCATTTATTTGTATCGTAACGTAAAACGGACGCATGCGTGAGTCACACGGCGGCCGAGGGGTTAAGACGCCTATCGGGCGGTCTATGAACGGAAGAACGGAGGAGATCTCTGGAGAGGTTCTGTTGAAGTTGATCGATCGAATGCGTTGATAGGATAATTAGCTGTGAGACGGCCGTTCAATGTCACACGCACACAGCGCATTCATTCTAAATACACACACACATCCGCACCATACATGTATACAAACATACATACGTACATAATACATGCGTACATGCATGCATATATGCATACATATATACGTACATATTTGTACTTTTATACATACATGCACACATACATTACATACAGTCTATACATAATACATGCATATCTGCATACATATATACATACATACACACACACGGACAGACAGACATACATGTATTCAAGCATACATACATGTACACATACATACATACATACATACATACATACATATATACAAGCATATTTACGTACTGTGGAGATGGCATTATACACCAACGGGCGATGAGCATATATAATGATGATGATATTTACTTACATACATGCATACAAGTATATTTACGTACATAACATACATACATGGAGACATATATACATGCATGCATACATACATATATGCATACATACATACATACAAAAATAAATAGGTCTATAGTTAATATATACAGTAAATGCATACAAGCATACACACTGGTTATAGCCTGAAACGGGTGGAAGACTCTCATTGTGTATTTAGTAGGCCAAACACATCTATACGGAGTAGCGCTACTAGTAAGTAACAACGCCAAGGACGCCTTAAGGTCATGGATGCCAATCATAGGCGTTGCAAACGTACAAACAGAGAAATAAAAAACGTAAAAAACGCGTTTTTTGCTGGAGAGAAAAAAACGAAAAAACGTTTGCAACATCTATGATGCCAATATATATATATATATATATATATATATATATATATATATATATATCACGCTTGCTAACAGTGAGACTGGAACATCGCTATGACAACCATTGCACCTTAGCTGCCTATACGCTGCAGCCGAAGCATCCGCAGACCTGGAGAAAGACCAGTTCTACCAACAATTAGATTCGGTAATATTTTGGGCACATGGTAAATGAGCAAGGGAATTGTCTCGAGAAAGAGATCGTACACAGGTACAATTTCAGGATGAAGAGCTCAATGAAGGCCGAGGACAACTTGACTCGACAACATCTGAACCTGGACGGGACTCTTAAAAACAGTGGTGGCTCCACGTGTGGGGGGGCCCTCGGGGGCCCGTGCCCCTTATTGAATGCCTGGCCTCCAAGTGACCCCCCCTGTTGGGACCCTACGCTTACTACTACCTACCAAGCAACAAATAGTTGGCCCACATGCTTAGAAGTTGTCACTCCAACGCCCCCACCCACCAGTTGCCAAATCCTGGAGCCGCCACTGCTTGCAACTTACCAAGAAATGAGGGCAACTAACAGTAGGCAGCAATGGAAAGCGATAGTCCATAGTTCGACCAACCCTCGACCAACCCTCGAGAAGAAGAAGAAGAAGAAAAAGAAGAAGAAGAAGAAGAAGAAGAAGAAGGGGGAGAAGAAGAAGAAGAAAAAAAAGAAGAAGAAGAAGAAGAAGAAGAAGAAGAAGAAGAAGAAGAAGAAAGAAGAAGAAGAAGAGAAGACTGTTATATGGACCATTTACCAACATGACGACTCGCCATTCTTGGAGACTTCGGGCGTCAGAGACAAGACTTCGAGAATATACTGGACCCCTACAGCTCTTGATGTTTCAACGACACTCCATCAGACTGCCAGGGCCGGATTAAGGTCCGAGTGGGCCGGGGGGCTGAGAAAAAAGGCCGTCGCCTATACTGATAATCTCTGACGAGCAAAAAAGGTTTTCTCGAAAATCGGTGGGCCTATTTTCACGGTGGGCCTGGGGCTGCAGCCCCTCAGCCCCGCCTTAATATGGCCCTGTCGACTGCGTAGTCTCCGCGCCACGCGTATGAACTTGCAGCGGTTGGCTTCTGATTCAGAAGACGTCAAAAACACCTCAACCCCGACGCAAAAACGACAAAGAATATTGAATCATTGATCACATGTTGTCTAGTAACAGAAACGCCTTTCCGTCATCATATCTCAAGTATCTCAACACTTTGGATAATAATTTCTTAACGATTCGAGACGAATCAGGCGACTTGTCTTGGCCTTGAATGGGGGGGGGGGGGAGGGCGAAGCACGGTCCCTCTTGTAGCTACGCCAGTGGACATCAAGACAGACAGTCACAGTGGCGTAGTCAGGATTTTCCGAAGGAGGGGGGTTACGGACGAATATTCCCAACTTCGAAAAACCCTGACAAGCAAAAAAAGGTCGTCACCTATTATTTTGCTTGACTGAGGTAGTAGTTATATAAGCCCCAAGACAGCGTCTATACAACTATATTGATATTTTCTGCGCTTCGTTTATTCTTTTTTGCTACCACCCGATTTTTGGTCGGACAACCAATGGGGTTTTAACCCCAAACCCCCTCCCCTTGGCAACGCCACTGGACACGCACATCCCATTTATTCCGATTAGCGGGGTTGGGGAAGCTTTGTGAGCGCTCCAGCGGAGTCCCCATCGCAGAGGTTTCGAGCAATATCAGAATAACAGACGATGAACTGCGGCGCATAAAGATTAAAGACTTAGATTGTCATTTATTACTGAGTGGCCAAAGCCTGTAATACAGCTACGTTTATCGAATCTGTCGACAATCACCTCCGACCTTCTCCCTCACCCCCGAGAAATTTCTCATCGGTTTTGCGAAAATCTCACGACTGGTCCCAGTCCAGAGGCGGATCTAGGGGAGTGTAGTGGGTACATATGTACCCGGGCGCCGAGGTGGTGGGCACCAAAATTGGTTTAAGATGGGATGTTCAGCTAGGGGTGATGGCCGGGTTTTGCTTGTCAGGGTGTTCGCGAAGTTGAATAAAGAACGAAGGGCCAAAATGGACAGAACGGCGCCCTTTTTTTGCTTTTTATGATTTCGTCAATTTCAGGGGGCACCATCAGTATGTTTTGTCCCCGAGCGCCGGACACCCTAGCTCCCCCCGTCCCAGTCCGAACGGGAGTCGGTTCTTCGTGTCTGCCCCCTCGTGGCAACGCTACTGAGTACATTACAATCGACCATAATCATATTTCGATGTGGTGTGGTGACAGCCAAAAATTGTCGCGTGATAAACCGTTGTTGGAAATGTCGACATTGTTTCAAACTTTGCTGACCTATGAAAAATCTTTTCAGTCCGACAAACGACGACTTTCCCGATGCGAGATGTTAACAGTAATTATCAACTAAAGACTTTATTTTGTTCTCGTGGGACTAATGTTGCTTATATGACAGGTCTTTTAACGCGATTATCAGCTACGCAAATGACCGTGATCTTTCTGGGTTTCAGTCATAGATTTTAAAACGTTACGACTAAAATTAAGAAACGTTATAAACGCGATTTTCGAGAAAAATATAAAACGTTACGGACGTTTTTGATTGATTGATTGATTGATTGGGGTTTTATTATTTCCAAATCGGTAACTATCAACATATCATAATAGTAATTACAGAATGGCAAGAAATGTACAATATAAGCAAGAGAAAAACATTCAGAAACTTAATTATTAAGGCGTAATCCAGAACAGTTTTAACATCTATGATTTCCGTTTTCCTTTCCTGGTTAATCGAGCATAGAAAATGCCAGTACAAGACTCATCAAGCACCATTGGAATATCAGCAGACTTTATCTGAGCTGGATTAGAGACCCTTTCTACGTGTTTGAAAAAAGTTTGAACCTTCACAAACCCTGCTTAATTCCGACATCCAAATGAGGGTTACGTCCAAAAAGTACAAGAAAATTGGAGGAAAGTCGGGCGAATCCAGACCACACGGATGCTCTAAATTTACATAATTCTGTCCAATAATTTATCGAGAGGAGAAGGAAAGTGTTGGAACGAACGGAACTAAAACGGCTTGAGTGATGAAATAGTGATGAATGGTCCGTTTCGCCCAGCGCAGTTAATGCAATTATTTCGTCGCGAAACGGGTCCGCGGATGGCCGGGGCAACAGGACGCGGGCCGGGCGACCGACTTTCAATGCGTTCAGAGGACGTCTTATTTCTGGGCGAATTAAATTGAAAGAAACTAAATTAAGTAGAATTCCAGCTGCCCGCCCTCTAAAGAGTAGACCCCGGTATCGGCTGCAGTAGTCAGTGAAAAGCCTAGTAAATCTTAAGCAAGATTTTAGGTTTTCTCGGCTTTTTTCGCTCGTTTTCCAATGTGAAAGTAAACTTAAGATGGCGTATTCATGGCTTTACAAACTATAATGGACGTTTAAGCTTTAAAGCCAATTTCTTATGACATTCGTACAAAAAATCTCCGCTGGTAGCAAAATACCTTCAGATGTTTTGAATATTTCTCATTAAATTCATTAAATTCGAATAGCATTGAATTAAAATCAACAGCAGCTTCATTAAAATCTTCAGTCAATCCAGCGAGCAAGTAAAAGTCCTTTTAATCTGGTTTTGCCAGTCCGTCAATAATTATGGAATTCCCTTCTGATAATACTTGCGAAGAGAGACTTTTGTTGTCGAATGTCAATGCTCAGGGCCGCCGAGAGAAGTTCCGGGCCACGGTACAAACAATTGTGACGGGTCCCAGAAAAAATTTATCAACTCTCCGAAAAACCTGACGAGCAAAAAACCTTATCTCCTCTGCAAAATGAGTCTGACAAGCAAAAAAACTTATCGGGCACGGGCCCCTGTGGACCCCATGGGCCCCGGAACAATGTACCGGCTGCACCCCCGTCTCCTCAGGCCTGAATGTCATGATGCCATGTCAATAATTCAATCGCTGCCTGCTCTGAACGGCGCATAGAAGTGAAAGACCGTTCCAAGCATAAACTTCAATAATTATCGACTCTGTTTTCGAAACATTATCCACATCGCTTTCACAATGCTTTCCTCGCATAGCGTTACATATGTAAGCTTAAAATAAACATAAAACATCACACGCAGACGTGGATTTTGCACGCTGGAATTTGAACGAAAAACGTAAAGGACTGCATTTAGAATAGAATATATACAGTAATACTGCAGAGTTAAACCAAAATTCATGCATACTTATCCAGGGATTCACAATGCAACCGGCTGGTACCGGTTTTATCGGTCCACCCTGTATATATTTATATATGGCTACATAATGATTGTATGCCTACGTCTATATATGAATGTTTGTGTGTGTGCATGTGTGTGTGTGTGTGTGTGTGTGTGTGTGTGTGTGTGTGTGTGTGTGTGTGTGTGTGTGTGTGTGTGTGTGTGTGTGTGTGTGTGTGTGGCCTTCTTTGCAACAGTCTTTTTTGAGCTTCTTGTTCCCGAGTTTGCAGTTACAGATTTATTCCCAGTTAAAGGGTTAATGAGCGGTTACAACGCTCCTGCTCGAAGCAATGGACGACGTCGATTGCCGAGGTCGAATGGACGGCGACGGCGCCATCTTGCGCCGACAGGATGTCAATTGCATCATGACGCGCATGACCGACTTTCCAGACACGTCAATTAAACACGCATACTGACGACCCGTCAAACACATCGCAACTGTCAGTCAGCCGACAACGTCATGGCGGAACGAGTTAACAGCCGAGATACAATCTGGGATATTTTTACACCCCTAACCCCCTCCCCCAACACAGCCCCCAATTTGAGACCGACACCCCCAATCTCACCTATGGGATGACCGTTTTTACTTGTCAGACCTTTTTTGGCAGAGGACCTCAGAATTTATGGACACATCCCCCCAATTGATAATCCTAGAAATAACCCTGGATACAAATAATATTGACTAAAAATAAATTCTCCCGATTGATACTTGGATTTGCCAATTTGGCATCACTATTCAAATCTGAAGCGACCATCGACTGATGCAAACTGCATCACTAAATGGCGCAATAGAAGTTCACTAATAATGATGTTTAATTTTCATCCAGTGGCGGTTCAACCATGTTGATGACTGGGGATGCATCCCCCACCGGGGTTCCGGATGACCCTTTTTTGCTTGTCAACCTATTTTCCGGTGAGTTTTTTTTAAATTAGTGAAAAATACTGCAAATGACCTTCTTTTTCTTGCTTGTCGGCCTTTTTTTGCAAGGTTTCTTAACATTTAGTGAGCAAAACACTACTAACAATGGCCTTTTCTCTTTTCTTTTTTCTTCTTCACACTTTGCATCCCCATCACCAACTTTCCAAAAAGTTTTCATCCCTCCTCCAAGAATTCCTGGAACCGCCACTGTTTTCATAATCTGTTGTGTGCATTGATGTTTTCAAGCAATCTCGGAAAATTCAAAACATTTGTAATGCACTTTATTTCAGCGACCGACGAACGAAACTTTTGAACCAGTTTCAAACGCTACCTTCGAAAGCGCCGTATAAATTCCCGTTAACTCCAACCCTTGGTCAGTGGCGGTTTCAGGAATTCTTGGTGGGGAGGATGAAAAAAATGTATACGAAGTTGGTGGGGGGATGAAAAGTGATGAAGAAAAAAAGAAAAGCGAGAAAAAAGGTAATTGTTAGTGTTTTGCTCACTAAATATATAAATAAACCTTGCCATAAAAGCCGAAATGCATAAAAGGTCATTCGCAGTATTTTCACTGAATTTTTTAAAAACTCACCGGAAAATAGGTTGGCAAGCAAAAAATGTCATCCGGGACCCGGTGGAGGGATGCATCCACAGACATCAACATGGTGGAACCACCGCTGAGACTGCCCAAGGCCATCTCTGTAATAGCCGTAATAGTCTAATAGCTATTCGTTCTATTTATCCATCTTGTCCGATAAACCGTCTTGAAATGAAATCAGCCGAACAAGACCGAACTCCTGCAGCCAACTCTCTTTCATATTTAACGAACAATGATTCAGGATATTTAGACAGTCAAACGACAACGAATAGATAATTCCTGTTGAAATCCAGGGGTCACGTGACTCGAATCTCACTGCACGTGACTAGGTAAGCACGAAGCATACGACGACGATGATGATGACGACGACAACATCGACAACGGACGATAGATAAATAAATGATGATGAAAATGACGCTGATGGAAAGAAGGTAATTGCGCAGATGATGATGATGATGATGATGACGACGAAGACGATGATGATGGGACCGAATTTTGAGAAGTCCACGAGTTTTAACAGTTAACAGTCACGTGACCTTCTTCTATCGTGTAGCGCAGCAACAGGTGTAAGCGTATTCTAGTATTTCGTCTGTCTCAAGAAATTGGACGCTGAGCATGTAGTCATCGATAATTAATGTAGGTGTTATGTCACTGATTGGAGAGATAGACATACAAACAGACAAACAGATGGATGGATCGATGGATGGATGGATGGAGATCTTCCATGAAATCGAGTCTTTCCTAGAACTTAAGCCATGATTAGAAATCTTTGACGAAGACCATCGGTGTCCATTCGACGCTTTGCGTTCAAGTAATCTTCCGATATCTGGCGTCATCAAGATCAACACTGAAGAGAACTGAAACGCTGCAGACGACAATAAACAGCGAAAAGGAATTGACTCTGACCAACAGAAACCGAGGAGACACGAGAGAGAGAGAGAGAGAGAGAGAGAGAGAGAGAGAGAGAGAGAAAGAACGATAGAGAGAAAGCGAGAGAAAGAGAGAGAGAGACAGACAGACAGACAGAACGAGAGACAGACAGAGCAGATAACGAGAGAGAGAGCGATATATATATATATATATATATATATATATATATATATATATATATATATATATATATATATATATATATATATATATATATATAGAGAGAGAGAGAGAGAGAGAGAGAGAGAGAGAGAGAGAGAGAGAGATAGAGACAGGCAGAGCAGATACAGAGAGAGAGAGAGAGAGAGAGAGAGAGAGAGAGAGAGAGAGAGAGAGAGAGAGAGAACGAGAAAGAACGAAAAAGAACGAGAACGAAAAGAACGAGAAAGAACGAGAGAGACAGAGAAGGACAGGAAGATGTTGAGACAGACAGACAGATAGACGGACGGACAGACAGACAAGTAGGCAGGCAGAGTGAGAGCTGATGATGATGATGATGATGATGATGATGACGACGATGATGATGATGATGATGATTATGGTACTGCCGTGCAGCAAAGCATGCCGTAGTACAGCGTTGGAATAACGCTCTGTACATCGATTTGTTCTGGAAAACGCACAGCTTATACGGGCACCCCGTTGCTCGCATGAGAAACGTCGCCTTAACTGATGGCGCAATAGACAAGCGCCCTGCTGCTGCTGCTGAAGAAGAAGAAGAAGAGGAGGAAGAGGAAGAGGAAGAAAAAGGCGACGACAGGACATCTGGTGACAGATTGCGGAAACCTGAGACCGAGGTCACGTGACCTTAACGTAGCCCATTCGTCCGTTTCGCGTGTCTTTCGATCATTCTCTCGCGATTCGTAGAAACGAAGAAGAAGTGACGAGACGGGAATGACAATTGCAAATTGGAACGGAGAGTAGGGGAGGAGGAGGAGGAGGAGTAGGAGGAGTAGGAGAAGGAGGAGGAGGTCGACGACGACGACGCAGAAGAGGGAATGATGATGATGATGATGATGCTGCTGCTGCTGATGATGATGATAAAAGAAGGCGATATTAAAGTGTAAATGCGTGTCGTCGACATGTCCTGCAAGGTCAAACTCTGTCTGTCTCTGTCTCTATCTCTCTCTGCCTGTCTCTCTCTCTCTCTCTCTCTCTCTCTCTCTCTCTCTCTCTCTCTCTCTCTCTCTCTCTCTGCGTGTGTGTGCATGCTATCATCGAAAGCTCTTGAGATTTTTACGGGAAAATAGACACACGAAATGTCTGCTCGCTGTTAATCCGAAATGCGCTTATAAAATTCCGTGAAAAGCAACCGTTAGTTCACCAAATGGCGCATTTAGCGAAGTCGCCGATTCTTCATGTTGACCAGACTGAAAGTTTGACGCAGAATTTCTAGACATTCCGAAAGAGAATTCTTCTTCTTTATGTGCTATCCTCTATCAGAGTATTGGCAGTCATTATCGTCCATTTCTCTCTATCTTCTGTCGCTCTTTTTAGGGCTCCATAGTTCTTTGTGTTTGCCCAGTCAAAGATGTCGTCCATCCAGCTTCTTCTCGGTCGCCCCCCTGTTCCTTCTATTCTACATTCCATGCATTATTATAAGAGACAGGTCTTTAAAACTAACTTCTCATCACGTGACCAGCGTAGGACGTTTTTCTTCGTATTATTTTTTGTTACCCCGTTTTTTGCTCCTTTCTAGCACGCTGCCGTTTGTTACCTTGTGCACTCGGCTGATTCTCAAGATCCTTCTGTAGCGGTACTATAAAAAAATGTCTGCGGACAAAATGTCACGGACAAATTATCATGGGGACAAAATGTCAGAGGATAAAGTGTCACGGACAAATTGTAACCTAACCCTAAACCGTAACATTTTGTCCGCTGACATTTTGTCCCCGTGACATTTTGTCCGCGGACATTTTGTCTGGCCACGTCTGTAGCACTGCAACTCAAAGGTCATAATCTTCTTGTTCACTGTCCAGATTTCACATCCATAAGTCAGAGAAGAGTAAGAGAATCAGAACTTGTGAATAGCAAGTCTTATTTTCTGAAAATACAAAATTAAGAATTTAATGGAAATCCATAATAATATAATCTGATAATATTACAAGGATAATTTTTGTATATCTAAGCTTCAATTTTTCACCAATAAAGATCTCTATTCGTGGGGTCATTCCCTCCCTGGCGAACTTGGTCTGAAAGCATTGATTGCCATGAGACAAATGGGGCTCGTCCTGAACCATCAAGTCTCCACTAAGTATTCGATATGAGAACAACATAATTTCTTCTCACAAGCCTCCCTTCTTCGATTTTATTCATTATTGCCTGTTTGAATATTATTTCTGCTAACACCACAGTCATTTTAAAGCGTGTGCACATTAGATTTGGGAATAACATTGAATAAAGAATAACAGCAATCGAGTCTACTCAACTCGGCATGGATTTCAAATATTGAGGTTGGCCAGTCTCCAATGTCTCATAAACCAGACAGACATCTTGGATGCAGTTCTCTGCACCGCAGGCAACCAGTGTAAATTTTTAAGAACAGGTTTAATTTCATCGTACCTGAGAGTGTCCTAGTGATGGCTCAAACAATAGTGCCTACGGTCAGTGTTTTATATAGGCTTGATAGTGGGAACTTTACCACAAAACTACAAAATCCGCCAAAATCCCAGCATTGACACTAATTTTTGCCATGACCTGTTTCTCTTCCCCATATCCAAGTCAATTCCCCGAAGGTCTGGAGTTTGGATAAAACACTGCTACAGTTCTGAACCATTTAAAGCTACAGCATGTTTTTTGGCATGTTTTTGAATAAATTTTACAATAATCTCGATGTTAGCTTTGGCCATCCGCCCATTGGCGCCTACAGAAATTTTTCAATAGGGCAAAACACATAAATTTTATCCATCAGCCCATTGGGCAAACACATTTTTTCACAATGGTCAAAACGGTTAATATTATACGTTTCATTTTCAAATTTTCATCAGGAAATATCATCTTAGGACTATTTGCATGTTCCAGGGGACAAGTTTCATCTTGCCCTAATGTTTCATCTTAGGAACTATTCAAAAGATAAGGTCTCATTGTCACAGAAACTAAATATAGCGATATTTGGAGGTCGCGTAGACCGATCGTACACACAAGCTGGCAAATAAGACGTTACATCTATCTCCATAGCAAGACGTTCTCAAATTTCAATTATAAATCATTCATTCATATTGGTGATTGGATTCAGAATAATAAATAGGCCAAATCAGAGATGTCCATCTTGCCCTAACCCAGCGGTTCTCAACCTGTGGGTCGCAACCCCCAAAAAGAATAACGATTTGCCATTCGCCTGAAACCTTCGGAAATATGGGGATATTTGGAGGTTGATCGTAAAACGAATTGTACAAAATTTTCCCATTGGTAGTTACTAGTTTTTAAATCTAATTGCCATTCCGAGGATAGGCCTTGCAGACAATTGAATCAGAATGATTTTAAATCATTTTAATTGTTGTAGCATTATTATTTTCAACAGTTTACATTATGAACTAAAGTGAAAAATAAAAAGGTTTGTAAATCAGAGATCATCCAAATTGAATTGAAGGGGGTCGCCCACTATAAAGTTTGAGAACCGCTGGGTTAACCCATGGGTTGTGTTGGGTTGGGTTGGGTCAGATTTTTCAATATTAATGGTGGGTTGGGTCAGAAAATAAGTCATGGTTTAAGAAACTGTAATGTATTACAGTTGGTTGGGTTGGGTTAAGTAAGTAAACCTATTATCGGCATAGGTATTATCGGCATGGGTTGAGTTGGGTTGAAAATTTTATGGGTTGGGTTGGATTGGGTTCTTAAAAATGGACCCATGAACATCTCTGGCCTAAATCGTGCTTCAAACTGATAACTGTCCACCGTGGAATTAGAGGCGATACATCGAATACGGAATACGAGGCGGGAAGTTAGCAGAATGGTAACAACACTGGACGATTGACCAGAGGGTTGCGGGTTCGATACTCGCAAGAGCCCTAAGGTCGACTCAGTCTTACTCGCTAGAGGGCGGTGGTAAACTGAGGAGCAGCGTTAAGCTGCGAGGTAAAACGTCGGTCTGGGGAAAGTAATGGCAATATACCACAGATTAATGGCTTATACCACCTAAGTCGCTGATTGCCTAGACCGGAGATAAGCGCCGGAACCCAACGCTCGAAAGAGACATAGCTTTATTCCTACATCGAATATAATATAGAATGTAAGTTTTAAAAACAGGTGTTTTAGCCCTAGCACTGCTTGGAGTTCTTAGCAACGTCTTCTACAAAGGGATTGGTGCCATGGGCGCCCGCACATTGGGAAAAAAGAGGGCACTTGCCCCTCTCTGGAAATTGCAAATACCAATATTTTACATTGAAATTTGAAATCCTTGCTAAAATGTTAACCGTGACCATTGTGCTAAAATGTGATTTGCCCCTACTGGAAAAATTTATGTGGCGAAACCGTGAACATTGTGTTTTGCCCCTCCCGAAAAATTTCTAACGATTTTCGAACTTTTGCCTTGCAAGGCACAGTGAATGTTAAAATCATTGGGCGTGGCCACCGGGGCGACCTATTCGGACCGGGACCGGTTGTGAAATTCGCACAAAACCGGTGAGTAGATGGGTGGGGGATGGTAAGGGGATATTACGAGATGATGAAACCACAAAGCGCTTGAGACGTCGATGTTTTTTTTGCTCTTTAAGACTTGTGGTCCGAAAATGCCGATGTGTCCCCTATTCTGAAATCCTGGCTATGCCACTGGATAAAATAGTGCGATTGTTTTGCTGCAGAATGTGTATAAATGACACTGAGCAATGTGAGCAAACTGAGCATATATATTTCTCTATCATACTCATATTTCAAGCAATCACTTTGTCAGTCATACAGTAACAAATAATACGTGATATGTGCTGCCGAATGTCACGAAACGCATATTTGTTACTGTCAATTGCAATTAATACACAGACTATATTCGCTTTGAGTGTTTGTTATAGTCTTTTACAGCAGTTAAGCCGTAGTTTTACTTTGCTTTAGTTATTATATTTGGCCAAAACGGTTCACATTTGATGCTATACTATAGAGTTTAGGGTTAGGTTAAAATGCATTAATTACACTGGTCTACGTCAATTTTGCTGACTTGAAGACAACATGTGATCTTTATGTATTTTGGTGTGCTGAATCCAAAAATCACACCCATTTTCTCCTATCACGTCCAGTTTTTCCGCAAAAAACGCTGTTTACTGATTTACTGTTTACTGTAATAATGTAGCATTATGTATTATAATTCTTTAGCTATATTGACTATGCAAAAAAGTTAAGGATGTGCAAAAGATATGCTTAATATGCATCGAACTATTTAATAATACAACAGTTTAATAGGCAGTTTTAAACTGCAGACGTCAGCATTTTATGGATATAGGCCTATATAAGCAGCGTGAAACCGACGGCAGCATTCAGTCGTTCATGAAAAGTCGCAGTAAATTTAACTATTCTAACTAGCTTTCTGTGGAATATGTCACCCAGCACCCGAACACTTCGTGAGCAGTGCAGGAATGATCCTGACAAATTTTGCTACATCTGAGGTTGCTTTACAACACCTAAACAAAGGAGATAGGTGTCTGAATTTGTGCAAAAGCTTAGCATGCATATTTCTGCAGTTAAATTGAGTGACCAGAAAACCTTTACATAAAGTGTGCAGGACATGTGTTGAAAGCCTCAGACAGTTTTAATGTGACTAAAGGTCAGAGAAAAAGTCTTAACTTTGGAGTTCCAATGGTGTGGCGAGAGCCTCAAGAAACCATGCATGTTGATGACTGCTACTTCTGTCTGGTAAATATTTCAGGCATGTCCACAAAGGCAAAATCTTCCATCCAGTACCCAAATCTCCCCTCTGCTCTGAGACCAGTTGCTCACTGTGACAAAGTTCCTGTACCTATTTGCACTACTTTGGGAGTTTCTTACGAAGATGAATTTTGTCAGTCAACAGACACCGATTGCGAAGATTTCGTGGCCTTAGAAGTTGACGCTGGAATGCACCAAACATTCAAGCAAGCTGAGTTTAATGACCTAATATGAGACCTAGATCTGCCGAAGTCGTCAGCAGAGTTACTGGTTCAAGACTAAGGAAAAGAATCTGTTCAGTGTTGGCCCCAGGAACCACGCTTATGTATCATGGCAGAGAGAATGAATCTTTTCAAACATTTCCATATGGAGGAGGAGTTTGTATACTGCATCAACATCAAAGGACTTTTTGAATCAATGGGATGTTATAGTTGTAGACAAGATGCTTTTTTGCGACCTGATTACTGACTTACTTGCAGAGTCGAGAATTATGACCTTTCAGTTAAAAATTCGAAGATTGCTTTTCGAAGACTGGGAGCAAACATGAGTGTCAAGTTGCATTTCTTTCATAGCTCTCTGAACTTCAAATCTTGGAGCTATGAGTGAAGAACAAGGAGAATGCTTCCATCAAGACATCAAGACCATGGAACGTAGATATCAATGCAGATGGAACTCGAACATTATGGCAGACTAAGTACTGCTGGTGTTTACAGCGTGACAACTGTGACCATAACTATACTGTCCAAAAAGAAGATTCCTTTCTCAAAACTTAAATTTAAGCAACTAGATTGCTCTTATTGCTCTCTTGGTTAGAAGACAGACTCATTTTTACAATAAAAAATATTACGTGTTATCGGTTCTTCAGAATTTCCTATTTTCCTTATGTTTGACTTTAACACCTTTAATTAATAATTTGCAAAATTTGACGTGTTGCATAATTTTTGACTTCATATCTGGAATCAGCACCTCTCAATTGGGTAAAATCAGCAAAAATACCTAGGTCAGCAGAATTTTTTTAAAAATGTAGACCAGTGTTATCTGCCTCTGGGTACCGTATAGACCTGTCAATGTGGCTACAATTTTCTTGTAAAGGACCGCTTCTAAAGGACTTAGCACCGGATTTCTACACAGCAGCGAGTCCTTTTCTATCATCCGAGCGGATTTTTAACATCGCCACCTTAGGACCTTCATTGACATGTCAGCGCTGTTAAAGCGCTTTTGATTTGGCATTTAACTATGTTACAGCGCTATATAAATTGTCCTGCAATACAATACAATACCTTCGCTAAAATCATAAATGGTCGTAGCTTAGTAACCTCTGTAGCATAAAGATCGCAAAATAGGCGATGTCAACACGCACCATTCAATCAGTGTTATATGAGAAACAATGCAACATAACGCGTATATGTGCGCATATATGTATATACGCGCATATATATATACAGTATATATATAGGCCTATATATATATATAAGCGCCTGTCTGTCGGATATAATTACCAGTGGTGTGGCCAGGACTCCAGAATAGGGCGCACATCGACATTTTCAGGTGTCATGCAGGTGCAGTCTTGACGAACAAAAGAAAAACTGCGTCTTGTCAGTCAATCTCTTGTGTTTTTAACTTCTTTCGTTCATTCTACCTCTCCCCCACCTCCCTCCCAAACGACTCAACGGTTCTGCACAGATTCCACGACCGGTCCCAGCCCGAATCGGGGGGCTGACCCCGCGGTGTTCCCCTCATGGCTACGCCAATAATGCCTACTGGTCGTATTTTCAGTGGCGGCTCCACATGGGGGCTCGGGTGACCGTATCCACCCCCGTATTGAATGCCTGACCTCCATTGGCCCCATTGGTCTCCCTCTTGGGACCCTATACTTACAACTACATACCTAGCAACAAATAACAGCCCTCCCCCACTTGCCAAATCCTGGAGTCGCCACTGCGTATTTTGTCTGCGTAACATCTTCACGATGGTCGGGAACTTGGTCACAAACACACACACACACACACAGACACTCCTGTTAGAATATCCTATTTTGTAATTACCTACCTTCATTTTCCTCCCGTTTATATTTGTTCCGGGGCAAAATGGTCGCTTCAACACCACCCCGCGAATCGATCGATACACACAAACACACACACACACACACACACACACGGAGACCGACAGCGACGTGTGCCGTGCCGCGAGCAGTTCTCCTCCTCCCATACCGCTATCAGGTTCGGTGACATTTGCAGTGGATTGGGTAAGCTTGATCTATTGGCGCCGCGGGTGGATGTACGAGATAAATCTTCTTTTCGTCGACCGGCTGTTGCCCGGACTTCGGCCTAATCATATCCGTTGATGGCGTCGGGTAACTGGGGCTGGACGCCCGCCCTCTTGTTACCCGCACTGCGAGACTTGAATACGGACCATTGGAAACGTTGACGATGCTGCTGCTGCTGCTGCTGCCGCTGCAGATTTCGTTCAAAAACTCCGGCTTCATCGGTTCGACCAAAGCGTCTAAGTATGGTTTATGTAGCGGCTGTAACGGGGACTCTTCGCACAACACCCACCCGGCTAGAAACATGGGAAGAAAGTCTTATAAGGAAATAGGGGCGCGGTGGCGTAGTGGTATGATTCTTGCCACGAATCTGACCCTAGCCACTGCATAGCGACAGTGGACAAGTTCATCCTCAGTGTCTCGCACTTACGATTCTTCACTTTGTGAATGACCTAACGTGTATTAACAATCATGTACAACAACAACAACAACTACTACTACTACTACTACACGCGCCATTCAATCAGTGTTATATTAGATCAATCACTGTTATACTAAATTAGACTACTACTACTACTACTACTACTACTACACCCTTATTTGTCCCGCACTAACCTACGATAATAATAATAATAATAATAATAATAATAATAATTATTATTATTATTATTATTATTATCATCATCATCATCATCATCATCAATTTTGATTATTATTATTCTATATTATTATTTGAAATGTTTGGGGACATTTGAGTTTCATTTGGGGAAATTTCAACATCAAAAAAATGGGGGGTTTTTCAAAGTAGGCAGTTCCCCTACGACCTAAACACTGGGCAGTGGGGCGATCTATTCCAAGCGAAACGTTTCGATCGCACGGCTAAACACGCGGGTCGCGCACCGCTAAGCACCAAAGTGCTAGATCTTCGCACAGGTGTCCGTCCCCCCAAAACGGGGCGGGGTTAAACCATTGGACATTCGGAAGATCGAACGTTGGCAAAATCCGACGCGACTGCTTAGTTTGAGTCTGAACATAGCGAAGGTCAGAAGCCAAGGTCACTGACCTAGCCGGAAAATGCGAAATTTAAATTGATGTTAAGCGTCTCTTGCGTTGTGTACATAATTTCTTTACGTAGACTATGTGTTTATCGCATGCTTAACTCAACACAGTTTTTAACGTGTCTTTATTAAATCGTTTTGTTTGGCGTTGCTAGGTAACGTCGTTTTATAATGGGCGGAGCTTGATAGCTCGACCTTTTTATAATTGTTTGGATGGACGTTGCTCGCCCCTTTCCCTTCACTTTCCACTGTCACGTCCTTTTCCTTCTCCTCTTCTTCCTCCTCTTCTTCATCATCTCTTCTCCGCTGCCCTGTTCCTTCCCTTTCTTCTCCCTTACCTGTCAGAAAACAATTGAGGTGATGCGGTTAAGATCTTAAGACTCGATTTTCAGAAAGGTGATACGAATTTACCGTTCATTTTGAAGCGTATTCCAGTGCTCATTGCACTTGCAATGACCATCAACAAGTCGCAAGGGCAGATACTTGAACATATAGGGAATATATTTAAGCGGGTCATTCTTTTCCGATGGTCAGCTATACGTGACGCTGTGGCGTAAAAGAGACCTGCCAAACATCAAACTGCTCATCAAGCCATGTTCCAGCCAAAGGACGAGTCATTGAGCAAAATGTTAGAGCATTTGGAAGCATATAATATATCGAAAACGGTCGAATAAAATCCGGGTGGCAAACAGCCAAGCTCTCCCGTCATGTTTGTCGGGCGAGCAGATAGTATTTGATAAGTACGAATTTGAGCGACGCTGTTGTATACCAAGTATAAATCCTTTCATTCTGCCGTCTGAGTTTAAGTAAAACCAGCTCAAGCAAACAGACTAAAATCCGCCGCGGGATAACTGAAGAATTAACGCCTTCAAATTTTCTCGGCATCGGCTGAATTAAGGCGCTTATCGAAAGGTCTGCCCACTGGATTATTTATCTGCCGAGAGTAATACGCAGATCCATTAAATGATAATGGTCAAAGTATTCAAATGCCAGTGTCCAGTGTCTATGTCTACAGTAGAACTTCGTTACAACGGACCCGGTTATAAGCGTATGCAGTATGCACAGCTGTAACGCATCGCAGTGTACATTGTAGGTCCCGTATGACGTGCTACCGTATTGGATGGTATTTGATATAACGTACCTCGTACGGGGGCCGGAAGTTAGCAGAGAGGTAACAACGTTGGATGACGGAGCAGGAGGTTGCGGGTTCGAGTCCCGCAGGAGCCCTAAAGGTCGACTCAGCCTTTTTCGTGGTGGTAAAATGAGTAGCAATGGCAACATTGCGAATTTGCGAAGGTAACCATAGGATCGGCGGAATGACTGGCCATCGTCCGCTGATAAATGGCTTAGCCATCTATGGGCTGATGGTCACGAAACCGGAGATCAGCAACGGCACCTACGGGCACAGCGCCTACGGATGAACTTTACCTTACCTTTTACCTCGTACTACATTTTACAGACCAGCCATTTACGTCTTAACGAAGTTCTTTACTGTAGCGTTTTAACTGGCGTTATAGGTTCTACCTGCAGCGTCCGCTATAAAAGGTAAAAATGTGGCAGCATTCCACCAGTGGAGAATTGTCGCTTTCGAGATTCTATGCTCTGCGCTCTTAATCCCTTAACTGGGTATTTAACTGTAACTCAATGTAAAATGGATGGATATATCGCCCCAAAATTAGTATGCAGAATACCAAAAATACAGAACACCATTACATAGCACACAACATTCCGACCGACTCAGCTATTTATCCCTTCAACCAATGCTGTTGTCATTTTTACCGTCACTCTCTCTAGTCAACAGGCCAACAATAGCCACCACTACATCATCCGAACGCCGATCTATCTTGTTCAGGCGCCCATCATCACACATGGATTTAAGTGAACTCATAGAAACTTTCCCGAGTAATATAGGAAATCGTGATAAACGAACTGAAAACCTCTTGAAATCACCGATAAACAAGTTTAATTGCAAATGCAACATCCAAGGCTAAAGTCGACGTAGGCAGATAATATGGCGCCACAATCACTTTTATGCGTCTGTATACTTCGTGAAAAATTCCTCTACTGGCCAGATCTTTACCGTTTTACCCTCAAAATAGAAGACAAAGAAGGAAAATACAGGAACAAACCATCTAGAACAGTGCTTCCTCAACCTTTTTCCAGCCACGGCACACTATCCAAGAAACATACAGTCAACGGCACACTGCAGTCGAAATGCACACATTTTATTTTTAAATGATGCATTATATAGGCCTACTAGTACTATATATTATACTCTAGCCTAGTATACAGTATAATATTGACTACCGCTCTTCATAACATGGGCGCCCGCACATTGGGGCAAGAGGGGGCACTTGCCCCTCCTGGAAAATAAAAATGCCAGTATTTCCATTGAAATATGAAAACCTTGCTATTTGCTAAAATATTAATCGTGACCATTGTGTTAAGATGTGTTTTGCCCCTCTTGGAAAAATTTATGTGGCATAGCCATGACCATTATGTTTACTCCCTCTTGGAAAAATTTCTGTGGTCGCCCATGCTTCATAACTACATATTTTCTTTGCAATCTGTATCACTATTTCATGCTTAACTTTATTGAAGAGATATAATTCGACTTATAATTAACAATTAAACCAGCACCATTATTAATTTACTATTTTCAATATTTTGTCACGGCACATTCTACCGTTGTTGCGGCACAGTTGTGCGCCTCGGCACACAGGTTGGGAAGCACTGTTCTAGAGGACAAGAGGGCAAAGAATGAGATTAAACAGCAAAACTATAATGTGAATTAAATGGATGGGTGGAACATAGTGGTTCTCACACACACAAGGTAAATTCTACTGAACCATTCTAAACCCCATTATTATTATTATTATTATTATTATTATTATTATTATTATTATTATTATTATTATTATTATTATTATTATATGGAATAGATTTCTTCTGGAACTTAATTTTTCAGTCGGTTTTTCTGCATGGAAGTCGAATCTATTGTCACTTCGAGTGACGGATTACGTGATCTCAACGCAAAGAGAAAATGAACGGATGTTCGACAGGTAAAAATCAATTTCCTGTTTCTCCGGCGGAGGCGCAGTAACGAAGCGTTTGACCGCCGTCAGAGGGCGGACAACATTCAACGGCGTGTTTCTATTGTTAACCCGAGATTAAGACTTCGTTGCTAGTTAGAGGGACATGAAGTTAGCAGAGTGGTAACGAACGCTGGACGATTGAGCAGAAGGTCGCGGGTTCGATCTTCGCAGAAGCCTTAAGGTCGACTCAGCCTTACTCGCTAGAGGGCGGTGGTGGTTAAATGAGGAGAAGCGTTAAGCTGCGAGGTAAAACCTGGGCCTGGGGAAAGAAATGGCAACCTACCCCAGATTAATGACTTATACTCAGTGCCGCCGAGAGGAGGTATGAGGGGGCAAATGCACAGAGACCCAGAGGCCTGGAGGGGGCCCGGGCCGATGACGAAATGTATTATCAACAATAATAACACAAAAAGGTCAACATGGCATGCGTACAGAGGCCCGGTGAGTAAAAGAGGGGCGGGCGGTGAGACAACATAAACAGCGTGAGAAAGAGCGATAACCAAAAAACAGTCATCACCAGTTTTCGAGAGTTGCAAGTTTGCAACACGTAGTGTTCATTCATCCGTGAAATAAATGACAAGCAAAAAAAAGGTCGTCAGCAATTTTTTTTCCAAGACTTGTGACTTGTCAGGGGCCCGCCGGCCCTTCTGCACAGGGGCTCTGGAATTCTGTCGGCGGGCCTGTTTATACCACCTTCGTCCGCTGATTGCCTAAATCGGAGTTAAGCGCCGGAACCCAACGCTCTGACTCGAGTACGGGACATAACCTTTACCTTTTACCTGTTACTTATAAATCAGTGTTTATTCTAGGCCTGTTTTTGTGGGGAATCCCCCCCCCCAAGTTTTAAAAATCCCCCTCCGAAAAAATTGTATATGTTAGCTTGGGGATGGAAATTTCCCCCAAAAGCGTGGAGAGAAACCTTGTCCCCAAACATTTCAAACTCCCGCCCCCCCAATGTCAAGGTGGCTAGAATAAACACTGCTTATAAATACCGAATACGGCCGACAGACCGACTGACTTTCGCGACATTCTTTTAATTATTCAGCAACGGTTTCTCGTTGTAATCGCGCTCCATCTGTTCATGAAGAAATCATTCCAGCGACAGATGAGATATCAAAACACCGGACGCAGATCAGGCGCTCGATCGAAAGCAAAGGTTAATTAACAATATATTCATGTCATCGGATGAACTTTACTCTAGATTGCAACTTGCACGATTAGCTACAACTGTATGCGGTGCAGAGCATTTTAGAGACTTTTGTGAAGATTTTTGTGACAAAAACACTTGCTTTGAGACAGTTCCGTGGCCGTGATTACGGAACAGGGGAAGGTGCACCCAGTGGCGTAGCCAAGAGGGTTTGGGGTTAAAACCCCCCTTGGCCGCCGACGAAAATTTTTTAAACGTGTTTCCATACATTTATCAATTTCGGACACGTTTTGAGGGGTCAAGGGGCCTTGGCAGACGACCCAAAATAATTTGTAAGCGCTATATTGCTTGTCAAGATTTTCCGAAGTTGGTTATGATCAAGACCAACCGCCCTTCCGGAAATCCTGGCTACGCCACTGGGTACACCGACATTTTAAGGCTTTCTGGTGTTCAAGTGAAACAAGTCTTGACAAGCAAAAAATCATTGTCGCGTTTACCGCTTTGAACTTCTTTTATTAATTCCCACATTCTCATACATCTACCCCCTCCTCCCCACAAAACTACTTAACGGTTTTGCACAAATTCCACGATCTGTCCCAGCCCGAATCGTGGGACCCAGGGTTATTTCTAGGATTATCAATTGGGGGGGGATGTTGGTATATTCTGGGGCTGCCCTGCCGAAAATAGTATGAACAGCAAAAAAGGTAATCCGGCTCTCAGATTAGGGGATGTTGGGGGTGGTACCAGTCTCAGATTGGGGGTTTTGGGGATGTTAGGGGTGTAAAAATATCCATGTTGGGGCCGCCCCTCATCCCGTGGCTACGCCAATACTTTCAGATAAGGTGTTGCCTAAACGAAATACTGTTTAACCTTTTCACAGCTGAATGCTGAAGGGATTGGAAAACTAACGCTGAAGATAAAACACAAGAAAAATTATCGACGTTTTACCGCAAATTTTATTGCTCGGATTGTCGGATTTCGCGACGTTTCGTCGCAGTCAAATAAATGTAGATGTATACGGCACATGAGTCATTATGAGTAAGGGCAGCAACCGCGCTTACTCATAATAACGATGACGTATAAACGGTTGTCCGGCGACATGTGGCGACATCTTCCGGTGCAAGATGTCTTCCGGTTGGCACCGTCTGAATCCGGTCGGGCGTCGAAATGTCACCGACATAATAGTCGAATGTTCGAATCGCAGTCAGAACTATTTTTTCCGTATTGCTCCGCGCGGAGATGCGGCCAAGAAATCAAGCGCCGCATAAACAATGATCGGCCACACCTCCCCCCACACACACACAGACATAGACAGAGACAGAGAGAGACAGAGAGACAGAGAGCCAGACAGAGAGAGACAGACAGACAGAGACAGACAGACAGAGACAGAGACAGACAGAGACAGACAGAGACAGACTCAGAGAGAGAGAGAGAGAGAGAGAGAGAGAGACCGCATTCACAGAAAAAATTGATTGCTGTGCTACAGGCGGCACAAATCCCGCGGACCTGTCACACAGCTGAGCAAACCTCCTTCGTATCGCTTGAAATTCGACGTATCGACGCACTACCTTGCGAATAAAAAGACGCACTGGGGTGGGTAAGGGGCAAACAGCGAACAGCAGACGACATTTTCCCCTGTCAACGCAGGCGGAATTATTATTATTCCCGTATGAAACCCATTTGCCATTTGCCATTCGCCACACGTCGAACGGTGATGGGATTTTAGCGATTGTGCGTCTCAGAGCAGATGTCTACGGTTCAAAGCCGTCATATAAACACAACTGCAGTGTTGCATACAGGATTCCCAGCGAAACAGTTTCATCCCCATCCTCTCCTTATTCTCCTCGCCCAACCAGGTTCGAAATTCCCAAAGAATTTGAGTCAGAGATGGCAGTGAATCTTTGGGTGATGATGATGATGATGATGGTCAGGGTTTAATCTAGGCCGTTTTCGGAGGGAAATTGCCCCTTTTCCCCGGAAATTTCAAATCACCCCGGAAATTTTGGCATACTACATCAACTAACAGCAGCCCCCTAGCAGAATTCTCCCCCCGGCTTTGTGAGTTTCCCCCCGGCTTTGTCGGTTTCTCTCCCGGAGTCCAGGAGTCTAGATTAAACACTGATGATGGTGATGGTGGTGATGGTGGTGATGATGATGATGATGATAATAATAATAATAATAATAATAATAATAATAATAATAATAATAATAATAATAATAATAATAATAATGCACTTTCATAGCACCATTTCTAATACTCTAGAGGTAGGCCCTATCAATCGATAATCAATCGATATCAATCGATCAATCGATAATTAATCAATGGGTCAATGGTCCATCAAATGTTTAGACTCTTGGTGCAGTAAGACGTACGAAAATTTAAGTTCACGTTCATTAAAAAAATAAAATAAAAATAAAAATAAAATTTTTCAATGAAATCTTTGGATCCACTCCACGGTAAAGGCGTTTTCCTGATTGATTGACCGTGTTTGGTCAAACCCTTTTATTGTCTTTTCTGTGGAATTTCTTGGTAGGACAGTTACGTGTTTTTATATTCGATCGATGCTCAACATTTATTTATTTATTTATTTATTTATTTATTTATTTATTCAGGCCAATTTATTAAGCGCAGTAGCAGGGCTAGAGCCCACGACAAGAGAGCGCTTCACACATACTAGGCTAATTACGGGTAACTCAATCCAAATAAGTGGGTTTTTAGGTAAAAAGTCCAACAGAGTCTCTGTGCTGGTAATGTTTTCCGGCAGAGTATTTCACAGTATAGGATTGCCTCGTGTAAATGACCTTAGTCTTTGCATAAGTTAACGGCCTTGAAAAAATATTATAGCTATTTAATTGCAACGGGCGCATAGGTCACCAGTGACATGAGTCATGGATTAATGGTTAAATGGGCCGCATGGATCATGGATCATTGTGAGTGACTCATTGTCATCTCTGATTTGAGTAAAGAAATGTTCCTTGTTTGCCATAAATATGAAAATCATTAGCTGTTCCTTGATTATAATATGCAACGGCCTGTTACAGATGTTTAATTTCTGCAAATGTGTTGATAACTTGATAATCGGATGTCCTACAGACACTTGTCTGAGACAAGATCTTACTTCTGTCTTGGAGTCAGCATATTCCATTTACTGTAGAATAGGCCTACATGCATGCCAGCCACTCAGCAACAATGTTCCTTCTAAGGTGGGCGCCCACCCGCCCACTTTAGAGGGAACATGTGCCCAACAAAAATTTTACTGACCAAAAGAAATTGCAGGAGCTTTAATTTTTTAAAATAAAAATTAAAATATTTAAATATTCAATATTTAATATTTAACTTAAGTTACGACAAGCACTGAGAAAGATCACAAACAAAAAAGGTGAAAGGTCATCACCATTTTCGCGATTTTGTTCCTTTGTACGAAGTAAAATTGCCCGAAAGTTAGCCAACTGGGAAATTGTTGTCCAAGAGAAATTTCATGCCCACACCGACCTTCAGGAATTAGAGGGAACATCGCAGTCAGTTGTACATCAAAAATGTACTTGTTGCCTTGTGTTAGCGGTCGTCAGAATAATTCAAAACAGACACGAGTCAGAGCTTTCTAGAATTTTAACAATTTTCTTGTTTATACTTTTAAAATAAATGTTTTACTTTTAAAATTCTCATCCCGATTCGATGGTGATGCACTCACGCAAGCACAGACACACATACGCACAATCGGCTCCATCCAGATATCCAGATCATCCACAATGCGTTAGCTTAGAGTTTTAGACGTATATGTTGCACTTATTCTGTACGGATTATTACAGCGATATCCCTTCGTTCCCCGGAGGCAAAGTTCTCGCTGGAATCCAGATATTTCTGCACCGAATTCACCTTTCTCTTCTCAGCGAAGCAATCAAATCACGGCAACACACGTGTTGGATGTGCGTCGACGGCGATTCGTGCAAATGGAGCAGACGATTAATTATAATAATAGGGTAATATTGTACCTGTTCGACGGCGTATCAATGATACTGGGCTCTGGTGATTCAGGGAGCGGAGATCTGAGTTCTTGAAAGCGCCCCAAGTTTTCCACGCATCCGATAATTATTAAAAGCAGAAGAAGACAGAAATGATCGAACGACTAAACGATCGCATTTCTGCGATCGAAGAAGACACGCTGAGCCCCAAGCGTCGTCGTCTGCCTATTTGAGATCGGTGATATACTGTATATGCCCACAGGCATTTACCAGTACAGTTACCAGTTGCAGCAAGATAATAACGCTCATCATCACCACCACCGGCACAATGATAATACAACTACTATACTACTACTACTACTACTACTACTACTACTACTACTACTACTACTACTACTACTACTACTACTACTACTACTACTACTACTACTACTACTACTACTACTACTACTACTACTACTACTGCTACTATTACTACTACTACTACTACTACTACTACTACTACTACTAATAATACTAATAATAATAATAATAATAATAATAATAATAATAATAATAATTCGATGGTAATAACAATTCTGATAATAATAATTTTGATAATAATAATTTTGATAATAATAATGTTGATAATAATAATAATAATACATCACCATCGTCAGCAAAATAAATGTCATATTTCAACCAAATATTTTTAACATCAACAACACTGCACAGAGCCATTTTTGCTTCCTAAACTCTGTTGGCTGTTTCTGATAGATTTATTTTAGTTGCTGCTCGCAAATATCCAATTATCCATTCCGAATTTGTCCAGCACATACAGTACCGCTTATGCGAAAAATGCATTCTTGTCCGGTTTTTACTCTATTTCAGTCAAGACGTAACGTCTGTAAGTTGCGTAACTGCCGTAAAACAATGCTTCTTTGCAAAAACTGGACTTGTACAGGCATGATCAGGCCATGCTAATAGCTGCTCTGTAAACATCTTCAGTACGCACATGCCTGGGCATATCTGGACACGTTGGTTAGTTCAGCAGTCAGCAGTCAATTATAAAAGCAGCATGCATCTTAAACTTAAACTTACTTAGCATGATTTAAAGTGGCTTAGAAGGCATCTAATACTGTCTGTGTGAAAGCCACTAGGGGCACTAACGGGGCTTGAACTAGCTCCGTCAGCCTGACGCTCCAGCACGTAACCCACTCTGCCATCTTCCGCGCCCAACATCTACAGATGTTGCTCATTGAGTCAAATAACACATAGCGTTTATAATAATAAGAATATAACTGCATCAAAAGAAGTGGCGGATTAACAATTTTTAGGCCCGGTACGCATATTTCTATGGAGGCCCACCGAAAAAAAATTCTGCGAACGAATGATGAAACTTTAGATTTTTAGATGAAACTTTAGATATTTCAGAATCTCGGAAAACTTTCGGAAAACGCAGACTTACAGATCAATTGTGAACAGGTGGTGATGATCGTTTTTTTGCTTGTCAAGCTATTTAGGACGTTGCGTGACAAATATGGTTGCATATACACGAATTTTTGTTTCTAATATAAAGTTATTTAAAGAAAGAAATAATAAAAATATCACTACAAAAATATTGTTAATAGAAAAGGTGGGCCCCTAAATATTAATTTTTCAGGTAAGCCCGGTACCTGCATGTACCATCTGTACCGTGGTAAATCCACCACTGATCAAAAGTATGTAGCAAGCAGGTATAGGCCTAATATAGCAAGGACTAGCCATTGGCTTCCGTTGATATGTCGCGTCAATGTCTTTAACCTCTTAACTGGGGACCCCGGATATATCTGTCCATTTTACATTGAGTTACAGTTAAATACCCAGTTAAGGGGTTAATAGTCGCGATAAGTTCTACTGCTGCTTGCGGTTCTTATGCGATCGTGTCTCAGAAACGCTCAATGACAGCTGTTGGTAAGAAAACGTATGCCATCTGTACTTCGGCTGTAAAATTTGCGATCAAGACAAGGAAGGAGTGGGCAGTGTTTAATCTAGACTCCTGGACTCCGGAGGAGGGGGACTGACAAAGCTGGGGGGAGCGGGGAACTGACAAAGCCGGAGGGAGGAATTCTGCTAGGGGCTGCTGTTAGTTGATGTAGTATGCCAACATTTCCGGGGGAATTTGAAATTTCCGGGGAGGAAAAGGACAGTTCCCCCCCGGAAACGGCCTAGATTAAACCCTGGGAGTGGCGTGCCTCGCATTTGCTGTGCGACGTTTGCCGTTTGTCTCATCAGAGCCTGGCTCAAGGGACACTCGGACGGCAATGTCATTTTCTGTGCCGGTGATTTGATGCGAACGGAAAGGTCACGCGACGAATTGTTACCGCTGTTTGACTTGTGTGTTTCATTTCTCTACCAAAAATAAGAAGTAAATCGATCAGGGATATTTTTACACACCCCTAACACCTCCCCAACACCCACCAAATTTGAGACCGGCACCTCCCAGCAAACCCCAATCTCCGCCTTGGGATGACCCTTTTTGCTTGTCAGACTTTTTTGGCAGGAGATCTCCCAGAATTTACCGAAACCCCCAAATAGATAATTCTATAAATAACCCTGAAATCGATTATTCGAATCAACTTTCAGCATTGAGTGCCACATGATGACAGTCTTTCAATTCCAAAACCACAAGATGACCAGACATTGGATGAACCAGATGAAGACACTTAACCCCTTAACTGGGCAACTATTTGTAACTCAATGTAAAATGGACGAGCGTTACTCGGGGCACCCAGTTAAGGAGTTAAGTGCCAGCAATTGGCAGTAACAGTGATAACTATAAAGACAGGCCTGAGGAGAGGGGGGTGCAGCCGGTACATTGTACCGGGGCCCATGGAAATTTCAGGGCCCAGATCCGATGACGATAACGTTTTTTGCTTGTCAGGGTGGTTTTCGAGAATTGATAACGTTTTTTTGCTTGTCAGGTTTTTCGGAGACTTGATAAATTTTTCTTAAGGGCCCGCAAATTTTTTTTGTTCCGGGGCCCGGAATTTCTCTCGGCGACCCTGTATAAAGATTATATTAACGATTGTACACTGTAAACTACCCATCTATCCATGACACAGAAACACGTGTGCCTTTGCTGAATTCCATAAAATGTAGGCTTATCATTAAGCCTTTGCGAGGTCAACATCTCTTAAGGTTACAACTTACAACTCGGCATTCTCTTTCTATCAAATATGTCCCGCAATATGAGACAGCGTTGATCTGCTTTGATGAAATCAATATCGCGATGACAGCGAACGCCTTTATGACGAATACGGCGACACATCGGCGCACCTGTCGTCACTGAGAAGATAGGTGCATGCAGGTGCCCGATTGTCCTTTAATTTAATCATATCGTATGATGGTATGATGTGCTTCGATAGAATGCATCATAAAAAGGGAAATTTCATCTACTCAAATTTTATATCTGGCCTGATTAATTAAGCGCTATGCTTTAATTATATCTAAAAACTGCATCGACGCTAATTAAAGTCTAGATGGGGCGATGTTAGGCCTAACAACTCAGTGGCGGTTCCGGGATTTCTTGGTGGGGGGATGAAATGAATTCACAGGAAGTTGGTGGGGATGAAAAGAGAAGAGAAAAATCAATAAACTTTGCCGAAAAAGGCTGATAAAAGAAAATTTTCTCTACTTTTATTACACTTTTATCGAAAAATAAGATGACAAGCACAAAAAGGTCATCCACAGTTTTCTGCCAGTAATTTTGTAGTTTTACTAGACGTTTACCCCAAAAATAGGTTTCACAAGCGAAATAAAAGTCCGGAAGTCCGGTGGGGGATGCATCCCCACTCAAACCCCACGTGGAACCGCCACTGCTAACATTAACAGAGATCCGGATTCGACTTTTAATTTTGCTAATAGTATTTTCACAAGTTCATATTCTGAAAGTGTTCGATAAGGAGAGGGCGGGGAAATTGGCTTGGTTGGAGGGGAAGAGACATAAAAAATGCGTGTCAGTGCTGAAATGGGAGGGGGATTTTGAAGGGTTTGGGGGTTGGAGGTGGGGGTGGGTGGGTGGAAGGAGAATCTCCCCTAACAGACCTGGATAAAGCACTGATGTGCAGAACAATAAGAGCGTCATCTCCATAGAAACGACGTCGCTTTTTCTTTAATAATTAATTCCTCCGTCGTACATAGTAATGTCCATAATGTTGTCATTGGTCGCGATTTGTTAAGGTCCTCAATAAAAAAAGAGCTATTCGGGCTTTTCTTTGTGTCTTGGGTTTTCATCTGTGCGTTCGCTGTACGTTTGGCAGTCCGCCGGCTTTGAAGTGCTGCGTACAGTCCGCGCGTTCCTATCCTCCCTCGTCTCTCCCGCGTCTTATCTCGGAGAAACTTTGCCCCGTCGACCGCGCGTGCATAATGCGGACAAATATTCGGCGAGACAGAAAAGCTCTAATCTGAATACTCCGATATAGAAAGGCGAAGACAACCGGTCCGGCAAAAGAAACCAGAGCGATGGAATGGAACGAGAAGATGAAAGCAGTGGCTGCAGACCAGGCCAGGCCAGGCCAGTCTGACAGGTATTATACGGAGTTACGGACAGTATGAATAAGTGCGGTAAATAGCGTCAAAAACGTTCCTGTACAGTGTATGACGGGGCCATTCACTCGTCAACGAGACGAGAGGATTTGTTATGGAGATGAGTTCGAACTGAAAGAAAGATTTCAAATTGAGCGACAAGTCTTTATCGGCTCTTCATACGGCAACCCAAACGCAACCACAGCATAGAGACCCTGGCATCGGCCTTAGGACATATGAGACCCTGTGATCGGTAGGTTATGAGGTCCAGTGGCGGTTCCACGAGGGGGGTGAGAGGGATGCATTCCCCCACCGGACTTCCGGACTTTTTAAAGCTTGTGAACCCCCTATTTTTCGGTAAAGTCTAGTAAAACTACATGGAAAAAAACTGCGAATGACCTTTTTTGCTTGTCAACCTATTTCTTGGTAAAAGTGTAGTAAAATTAGGGGAAAATTCCCTTTTGTCAGCCTTTTTCGGCAAAGTTTATTGATTTTTTCTTTCTCTTTTCATCCCCTACCAACTTCCTATGAATTCATTTCACCCCCCCCACCAAGAAATCCTGGAACCGCCACTGATGAGGTCCCTTACTTGGGACATGAAGTAGGTATGCCCCGTGATCCTACAGAAATAGCCAGGTATGCATGATCGGGGAATTTAGTAGTTAGAATATTAGGGGACAGAACGACTCGACGACGAACGATTCGGCACCCGATCAAGTCGACGACGAACGACTCGGCGAGAGAGTCAATAAAGTTTATGGTGTTAGGAGAGTTGAAAAGCGTTGGGGCGGAGAGGGGAGGGGTTAGTACAGGGGCGCCCATCCTCCTGGTGACTGGAAGCAGCGTCTGCTACTGTAACGTGATACCAAAACTCAGAGGGTAATTTCCTCTCTCTAACATTTTTAGGAAGCATTTGTTTCCTTTCCCCCCATCTGTGGGCGCCCCGTGGGTTAGCAGATCTTTGAAATCAGGTAATGCACGTTAACCGTCGTGGGAGGTTGGTGGGAGGGGTGGCCAATGTGACCCGACATAAATTTCTTCATTGATTTAAATAAACCGTCATATGAGTATATATTGTTGAACTTAAAATTTTCAACACATTGCATAACTCGTTGAAATATATCTGACAGTTGTATAAATTTCATATAGCCTAAAATTCAGGAGTTTTTTAAACAGATAACAAAAATTTTAATTTGGGTTAATAGTCGAGCCACGCCAGCGCAATGCTTGCTAAGAGGTGCAGGATCTATGATGATTGACAACTGCTTCGCTGTTTCATTGTATTGATAGAGTTATTAATCTATATAGCCTTATACAACTTACATACATTTCTACTCATCTAACCCCCCCCCATCCACCACCCCAACCGTCGCCTCTTCCCTTCTCACACACGCATCCCTCACTCCCCCTACAGCACCTCCGCCCTCCCATCCTTTCCAACCTATAATTATTGACTCTCTCGCCGAGTCGTTCGTCGTCGACTTGATCGGGTGCCGAATCGTTCGTCGCCGAATCGTTCGGGGCCGAGTCGTTCGTCGCCGAGTCGTAGCGTACCCGAATATTAGGTGCTAGCTGATCAATCATTATTTTTACAATGATGGTGGATGAAGTTTACTATTTTTTTCTTAAGCAGTCAAGCAGTCAAATGACCATGTTTTTTTGTATCATCCGAAGGTTGGTCCCTTGGTCAAGGGGGCCCTGTGGTAATTCAGTCACTGCGTGCATAGACTGCATCCATTGAGAATCATTTCAATTGTTGTGAATCGACGCTTAATATACCTAAATCGATTTGCTTCAAACACTTTCCTAAATCCCAAATAGAGCGTGAAAAGTTCACGGAGAGCGCAGTTTGTTAAAAGTTCTTGACAATTACACCGACATTTAATTAGTGCTGTTACGGTTAACCGAACCGAACCGAAACCGCGGTTTTTCGGTCAAAACCGAACCGAACCGAAACCGCGGTTTTGACCATGCAAATTGGACGGTTTTCTTCCGTTTTAACCCTAGGTTAGGGTTAACGCTAACCTAACCTAGGTTAGGGTTAGGGTTAACACTAACCCTATGATCTCTTTTTTCAATGCATTAAATGCATTTAATGCATTTTGAATGCAGTTCAATCAATGCACAGCTTTTAAACGCTAAAATAACGAGTCTTGTTCTTCTGTCATGTCTATGTCTCTATGATGAGTCAGAGTCTGACGTCATTATTGAAATCAGTAAAAACAATTTTAAAATGGCTGCATTAGTAGTGTCGCGCAGTGCCTGTTTAGTGTGGAATGCCAATTAGCTCCGGACACCTTCAAAATTGAGTTCCCAAATCCACAATCCTAGAAATATCCCTGAGGCTAACGGAGCGGGTTCAAGCCCTGTTAGTGCCCCTCACACTAATGCCTCCTAAGCCACTTTAAATCATTTTAAAATTAGGCCTATTGGCAATTGCATCAACAGAAAAAGAGAATGTGACTTAAATAAAGGGGCCGTCCATAAATGACGTCACGCCAATTTGTCACTTTTTACCCCCTACGTCACGCAACGTCACGCAACGTCGGACCACCTAAAATATGACGTCACAACGAGCCGACCCCTCCATTTTCAAAAATCGCGTAACGTCATTTTATTTTTTATTTCTTATTAAAGTCCTCAAAAAGGTCATTATTGTATTTTTTCTCTCGAAAAACCCTGACAAGCAAAAAAGAGGTCATAATTGTATCATTTTCCTCTCAAAATCCCTGAAAGCAAAAAAGAGGTCATAGGGTTAGGGTTAACCTATCGCTAACCCTAGGGTTACAGTTAGGGTTAACCCTAACCCTAACCTAGGGTTAAAAAACCGAACCGAACCGAAACCGCGGTTTTTCGGTCCAAACCGAACCGAAACCGACCGAGACTGCTCGAGGTGAAACCGCAACAGCACTACATTTAATCAGAGGCGTAGCCAGGAATTTGATTTGGGAGGATATAAATGTTTGGGGGAGGGTTATAAACCTTAACTATAAACCATATAAACTACATATAACCACATATAACAACATATAAATCACATAAAATAAACTTTAAGATAGACTGATGGGGGGGTATATATACCGATATACCCCCGTCGCTACGCCCCTGCATTTAATAATAATAATAATAATAATAATAATAATAATAACAATAACAATAACAATAATAATAATGTGATTTAAAGTGGTTTAGGAGGCTAAGTAAGCCTGTGTGAAAAGCACTGATGTAACCATTTGCATTCAGTAACCTAGTTTATCGAGATAGCCTTTGAATCCGTTTACTGTTTCAACTGTCACTCCCACCTCGTCCAAACTGTTCCATTTGTCAACAACCCTAGCACTAATTTCACGACCAAGAAGCCTTCCAAGCAGCAAAACCAATAGAGTGCGCAATTTGGCCAGATGCGCCTGAAAGAAAAACATCAGTGAAATAGCATAGCATTTCAGGTCAGTGGCGTGGTCAGGATTCCGGAATAGGGGGTGGGTCGACCTTTTCAGGTGTTCAGGTGAAATCGTCGTCGTGTCAATAATCTCCAGCGATTTGCACTTCGGGGCTGTCCATTAATTATGTCAACAATTTTTGGGCAATTTTTGACCCCCCTACCCCCTTGTCAACAACTGTCAACTTTCACTTCACCCCATAATTAAATTGTTGACGTAATTAATGGACAGCCCCTTCTTTCGTTCATTCTCACATTTCTGTACTAACCCCATCAACTACTCAACGATTTTACACAGATCCAACGACCGGTCCCAGTCCAAATATAGGAACCGAGACCCATACGCCCCTCGTTGGCTACGCCAATGTATCAGATCAGTTGGTTTTAAAATTTTTCTATTCCGTACGAGCGATTCATCAGCTTGCCTATGTCTATTCGGTCAATGTTGACCACGATAAATCTCAGAATGGCCATATTATAATTAATACAACTTTAACTTGTGCGCCATTCACAGGTGAATGCTTGCAGGCATTTCCAACCGGTGGCGTAGCCAGGATTTCGGAATAGGGGAGGCACGTCGACATTTTCGGGTGAAAAAACCGACGAAGAACAAAAATAGCTTCGTCCTTTCTGTCCTAGCTTTCAGTTGTCGTACATTCTCCTCGATTTCATAGTACTAGCTACCCCTCTCCAAACTACTTAATGGAATTTGCACAATTCCCAGGACCGGTCCCAGTCGGAATAGGGACATAACCCCCTCGTGTTTATGCCAATGGCCGCGACTAGGTCTTAACCCTATATTGCACAATGTTAACTGCAGGCAACATAGTGAATATAGGGTTAACCAGGCAACACGGTGCAATATAGTGTTAAATTGGTCGAAATATTCTAGTAAGCAGTGTTGGAGTTGTGAAATTTGAGCTGGGGGGGGTGGAGGACTGAAATTCAATGAATTACAGAAACTGCATGTACCCGATATGCGATTTTTGGGAGGGTTGAAAAGTTAGCTGGGAGCGTTCAACCCTGCTCGGCAATCTTTAGTTTTATTCCTCATCATGATTAAGCGAGAATTAAAAAAAATTCCAGGAAATCTTCCCTGAACGACGTTTATATTGGCACGTTTTAGAGGAAATTCTCAAGAAACGCTTGACCAAGACTGATCAATAATTGAGGACCTGTCTTTTACCCTAATGTATTGTGACCTGAAGCGAATTCGTATTTTGCATTTTAAGTGGCAATGAATAATTAATTAATCGACGTGGACAGTGACCGGCCACCGCAGGAAATTCCTTTTAAGACAGCGGATTCTGTCGATAGGAAATTGAAGCTGACGAGAAGAGAAAAGGATTTGAGGAGATTCAGTTCAAGCACCAATCGAGGGGCGGGAAGTTAGTAGAGTGGTAACAACGTTGGACAATGGAGCAGGAGGTCGCGGGTTCGAGTCCCGCAGGAGCCCTAAAGGTCGACTCAGCCTTTTCCGCGGTGGTACCGTGGCAAAATGAGGAGCAGTGGTATAAATCTCTGCGATCAGTCAAACAGGTACGCTACGCGATACACTAGCCCCGTATCGGTGGCATTGCACGCCTGGCTGAGGGCTATGGAAACGGAGATCAGCGCCGCCCTTATAAGCCCGTGAGGCTCGGGAAGGACTTTGTCTTTGACTGACCTATCAAGGCCATTTGATTCTACTACCTGTTTGAATTCAGAACCGTGTTTCAGATGAGCTCTTCAAGGAATCAACTCGTCTCGGACGTACGGTTACACGTTAAATTCTGCCGAAAACTCTTCTCTCGCTCTCTTATCGTCAGAGATTTGAAAAATCGCTAATAAGTTTCAACATAATTTTCATAGTTCGTCTTAGATTTAGCGTAAACGTATCACCTTCAAAGCTTGTTTAAGCTCATATTCCAAGGAATTCTAAGCAACTTCCGATAATATTTTAAAATATACCGCACCTTTTCACATAAATTTCGTACAATTTACAACAAAAACAAGAGAATTCAACTCAGCGTTGTTCGCATTTCGACTTTTCAATATTGCCGCATTTTGGCGCTAAACTTCGCGTAATTTAAATTGTGTAGCGCCTTGATTAATATTTGAAAATTTCGATTCACCGCTTGTCTGACCCAGTGGTTCTCAACTCGTGGTCCGCGGACCACAGGCGGTCCGCAAGAGGGGGTCTAGTGATCCGCAGCAGTCCGAAAAAAACGTAAATAGAAATTAGACTTAACATGTATATATTTTCCAGTCGGCACATTTTGTGTGTATTTTGTGCATTTTCAACGAGAAAAAGTCTGACAAGTAAAAAAGAACAAAAGATCATCACCGCTTTTTATAGGAGCAGATGACTATTCAATCTATTCGGTCGTCGAGAAATTTTTGAACTTCAAAAGTGATCCGCGAGGCAAAGAGGGTTGAGAACCACTGGTCTGACCCACGATCTAGAAATAATGAAAATAACATATTGCAAAAGCCGTTGAAAACACGCAATAAAATTTTTAAAAAACGTAAAAAACGCGTTTTTTGTTGTTTTGTTGGAGAGAAAAAAAAGTTTGCAATATCTATGATCTTGAGTTGTCAAGCCATTTTGAGCCATCGCTAAGTTCCGCTAACTGGCACAGAACTTCAGAGCTTGAGACCAGAAAAATAGCATTGGAGAGAGAGAGAGAGAGAGAGAGAGAGAGAGACAGACAGACAGACAGACAGACAGACAGACAGACAGACAGACAGACAGAGACAGACAGAGACAGACAGAGACAGACAGAGACAGAGAGACAGACAGAGACAGAGACAGAGAGGGATGGAAGGAGGGAGGGAGGGAGGGAGGGACGGAGGGACGGGAGGAGGACGAGGGACGGAGGGAGGGAAGGAGGGAAGGAGGGAGAGAGGAAGAGAAGAAGGGAGGGAGGGACGGAGGGAGGGAGGAAGGGAGGGAGAGAAAGAGGGAGGGAGGGAAAGAAAGAAAGAGAGAGAGAGCATTCTTTCTATGAAAGCAAAGTAGGAAAAACTAGATAGAAGTAAATAAGTATGTATGTCAGGAAGAGAGCGTTCATGCAATTCACGAAGATTCGCCTAAAGCAACGACGGCGACGGCGGCGACGGCGGCGGCGGCGGCGGCAGACATCGCGAAACTTCGGTGACTGACAGCGGCGCTGATGACGCAACCGCTTGATGTATCCAATGTCATCTGCGTTCTTGCCGCAAATGATATTGGCAGCGATGATGTTACGGGCTCTAAGGTATGCGCTGACAGAACACGCTGAAGATGTCTTCTCTGGAAGAGAGATTCGACAGACTGCAGAAAGTCCGCTTAATGACTGCCACAGGCCGGGCAGGAAGGCCTGTGGCCAGAATATATCGCTCACGCGATGATGATGATGCGAGAGTATAATGGAAAAGTCACTGGAAAAGTGAATGATCCAAGATCAAAAAGGAAGAGAGACAGAGAGCGACAGAGAGACAGACAGAGAAATACAGACGGAGGAAATACAGACAGAGAGAGCCAGAGAGAGAGACATATGTAGAGAGACAGAGAGAAAGAGAGACAGACACATGGGCGTCCGGAGGGGGTGCAAGAGGGTGCAATTGCACTCCCAGGAAAAACTGTGGAGTTATGAAAAAAGTAAAATTACTCATTTCTTTCGCCACAAAACCTTGTTTTGCGCCCCCTGGAAATTTTTTTCATTTCTTTCGTCACAAGACCCTGTTTTGTACCACTCCCCTGGAAAAATTTCTGCGGACGCCCATGGACAGACAGACAGACAGACAGACAGAGACGGAACTGGGTAGCAGTCTAATAAGGCGTTGGATCAACATTGCGCTCGTATAAAGAGATTGAGATCAAGCAAATGGCTGAATGCGATCACAACGAATAAGAAAAACATTTGGCGTTAAAGTTTTTCCCGTCTTAGCAAAGTCTTCGTCCGGATCTGATCTGACCACTATGTAGCAGATCTTCTTGCGCTTAAGGACTCAAGTGAAGGTTTCTCAACGATTCTTCCTAGTGCAGAGACCCGAGATGGAACAGCTTATTAAGAAAACGTAGGTCGGTTTAGTAAATAAGTAGGCCTAAGTAAAATCTCGTGAATTTATATAGCGTTTTAAAAAGTGGCTGTCTATTAATTACGTCAACAAAATAAAGGAGGGTTCGAAAAAGTTTGACAGTTGTTGACAGCGGAGGGCGTCAAGAGAAGTTGACGTCAGCAATTTTATTTTTTACAAATAATCAAAATATAGGAAATTTCATGAAATACTATTTATTGCAACGGATAAAAGCCTGACAAGCAAAAAAGATCATCACCACCAGTGGCATTTTGTTGACACCCCGGGCCCCAGGCTGAGGCCCGAAAAGGGGTCTAAGATAGGGTTAAAAACCTCTCGACCTACTCGCAGGAAAATAACTTTTTTTTCAGCTCGAAACCAATAACCTTCCAAACATTTTGACACTTGGGAAAAAGGTTTCATCACCGTCAAAATAACTAATCTTGATTTTAGGGCAGTCAAGAATCTTGACATAATCATGGCATAATTAGGGGGTCTTTGAAAGTTTGACAGTTATTGACAAGAACAGCCCCAAAATAATTAATACAGCAGCAGTAGCTTTTAGTATCTGAGTTTAGATGTGGACTTAATTAATTAGACATTTCTTGTTGAAAATCTTACAATAATTAATTGATTACAAAATGATGCAGGGAGTTTCAAGTCTTACGATTGCATAATACTGTAAATGTGCAATAATCATATATACTGTATCTTGCACAGACACACGCAAGCAGAAAAGCCTTCTTCTTGCAGGTTTTCGCGTGAGTGATAATAATTGGGTTCGTTTGTTTGTTCTACCTGAAATCAATCGACTTAAGTGTCGTCAATTGTGCGTTTTAACGAGAGGGTCTAAGCGTGATTAAAAGAGAATCGTCCTACTTTCACTCGTCGTCTGATATTTCACTTCTGACGACACACGTACTTTCATCGACTGACATCTCAACGCACCGCCCGACCAATGGTCTTTTATCGTCTGCTCTTCAAACACTATTATTATTATTATTATTATTATTATTATTATTATTATTATTATTATTATCATCATCATCATCAGTATTATTATCATCATCATCATCATCATCATCATCATCATCATCATTATTGCCGTCGTCGCAGTCATTGCCATTATTATTATTATTATTATTATTATTATTATTATTATTATTATTATTATTATTATCCGTCCTCAAAGTCTCATTTTGTCGGTGGAACGTAACTGCACGCAACAAGTATACATGTATATTGAAACTCGACGCAAACACGCTATATAGTATATACAGTAGTTATTGGCATTACTGTTTTCCTCCCCACTGCCCAACTACATCCCCCACAGCTACATCCCCCCAACAGCTACATCCCCAACAACTGCATCTCCCCACGCCAGGGCCTGTTTTAATCTGCAGTGATACACAAAATGATTGTGCAGTGATAAAATGAAAATGTGCAGTGGTAAATTGCAATTTTCTGTGCTTTGTACAACGATAAATTTTCCGGACGACCTTTTTTGCTTGTTTTTCTTTGTGCGGATGTCCACAGATTTTCTGAGTTTAGTGCAGTGATAAATTTTACTTAAAACAATCCCTGCCCCAAACTCGCCATACCCCCCTCCCCTCACCCCCGCTGCTCCAGAGGTCACAAACCGCATCTTGCATAACAGCGACATTATTTTTCGCGCGCTCAAGTTGATCGACAGCAACCAACGCAGACGACAACAGACAGTCCACGGGGCGTCAATGAATTCGAAAAGACTCGCGTTCCGTGACGTCATTCATTCGTGACGTCATTCGTGTGACGTCATTCGTTCGACGTCCAAAGGGGAACCGAATAACCTCGTGTAGATATCGTAGAAATTCTAAATGAATGGCTTGTTCAGGTTTCTCTCCAGATTCTGTTTTTCCTTTCAAGAAGCCGCCTGCACCAAGCGACCTGACATACTAATCTCAACGAGGTCTCAAGACGGTGCGCTGATAGTCTTGATCAGACGCAGTCTAAATAGGTTCGTGGGTCCTCACACTATCAGTACAACGACTGATGTAGCGCATTTATCGCCACATGTTATGTTATGTTATGCTAAAACGTCAATTTATATAGCGCAATAATCATAGCTGAATGCCAAAGTCAAGAGCACTTTACATTCTGCACTTCGTCTTCTGTCTTAACTCACTAAGTTAAGACAGTGAGAATCTTTTGAGTCTTTCGCGTACCACTGTACAGCACGCGTGCCTGACGTGGTACGCACGGAGATTCTCAGAGTGGTACGCGAGAGACTCAAAAAATTCTCACTGTGGCGATAAATGCGCTACATCGGTCGTTGTACTGATAGTGTGAAGACCCACGAACCTATTTAGACGCTAAATAAGAGACTGTTTTAACCCCTTAACTGGGTATCCCGGATATATCCGTCCATTTTACATTGAGTTACAGTTAAATACACGGTTAAGGGGTTAAGGGCTAAGCAGCCTAAGCTTCTCCCTAAAGAGATGAATGTATAATTTAGTTTAATCAGGACACAGACAGCTGCTGATGGGTAGAGATAACTACAACGTTGACAATTTGTTCAAATATCCCCTAAGAAAGTAAATAAATAAAATAATAAAGAATGATAATAAAGAATGATAAAGAAAATAAATAAAATTAATATGATGATAATAACAGTGTTGTTTCAGTTATTGATTATTTTTCAATTAGCCTACAGTTAGAGTTAGAGTTATTGAAATTATTTTTAAGTTATAGTTACAGTTAAAGTTATTGTCATTTTTCAGTTTCAGTTTCAGTTACAGTTATTTATTTTTCAGTGATTTTCAGTTAATCGCCATTAAACACATTAATGAAAATCTGGCGGCTTTGCGATTGGCTGTCGTTCCAGACTTCTCTGGATTTTCCATCTTCGTCGGATTTGCCGATTTCGACGACGGAACTATCTTCTTGCAGAAGACCACTTCTTTAGGAACTCACCGATGGTTACATCTGTGTGGATAACTCCTACTACCAACTCGCGGACTCTTACATCATCTTCCGTTCCTCGTTGGCATGTCAATGGGGCTACAGTTTCTTTGAAGGACCGCTCCAAAGGGACTCTGCACCGGACTTCTTCACGGCAGCATCGTTCTTTCCATCATCACAGTGGATTTTAACATCGCCACCTTCTGACCTTCATTGACATGTCAGCGTTGTCAAAGCGCTTTTGATTTTGGATTTTAAACCATGCGTACAGCGCTATATAAATTGTCCTGGAATAATAATAATAATATATCTTATATTATATATTAACATATATATAGTATATATGTTATACATATATGTGTAATTTATGCTGTATTATATATATACAGATTTGTATACCGATATAGACCCCGTCGCTACGCCCCTGTTATCTACATATATTTCTTCAAGCTGAGGTTGACAGTCACCGTTAAACTAAAAACAGCGTAAGATGAGCTGTGTTACAGTGTGTTAGCATTTCGGCTCTTTGCATTAACTGGGAAAAGCCGACGAAATAAGAATATGAGAGTGCCTGAGGCCTCAGGGTGTAGGGGTCATCCATAAATGACGTCACGCGATTTGGCAATTTTTTACCCCTCGCCTCGTCACACGTCGTCACAAAGAGTCAGACCCCTCAAATATGACGTCACAACGCGTTAACCCCCCCCCGTCATCTTGTCGTCTTTCCAATGTCAGAATTAATGTATCGTTTGAAAATATTCATTATAATTATTATAGTTCAAGCAATATTCAGAGACTTTATCAAATTCCTTTTTTAGATGAAACATAATAATTATAAGTGTGAAATACGTTCAATTTTGCGGTAACATAGCATTGCGGTATTAATAAAAATATTTAGTATTATGTGACGTCACATTTCTGGAAACCCCCGTCGTCACACATCGTCACAAATGTTTGAACCTTCTCCCCGCTAAGTGCGTGGCGTCATCTATGGACGGTTCCCTACCTTAAAACGGCACTTGGTCAGAGTTAGATTTTTTGTCAAATGCAGGAGTTTTTTTGTTCTTCAATTAATTGCACATAAATACTAAACTAGTTAACTATTTCAGAAGCACAATCGCTTTATCTAGAATTCTCTATTTCACTAATACGGCCCACCAGGGTGCGATTTGTGACCTGGAGCAGTGGGGGTGGAATATGTCGAGCTTGGGAGATTTAGTTGCTGGGAAATGTAGCAGTGGGGGATGTAGTGGTGGGGATGTAGCAGTAGGGGATGCAGTTGGGCAGTGGGGGGAGACCCCCTCCCCCTACAAATCGCGCCCTGCGGCCCACTAATCGCATTCTGATTATGAAAATCAATCAAAAACCTTCAGTCTTTGAAACCGAAAATCGACATGAAAAGCGATCGGTCGTGAAGCATTATATTCTGTAAATCGCCTGTAATACGAACTCCTCTTTCTAAGACAATCGTATCCCGACAGTGTGATTAAACTGTCAAAACTCCATTAATATATATATACGGGCAGTTGCTTGCTATTAATAATTAGGACACGGCGTAAATACGTGGCAGTTGTATAATGGGTGTTCCGAGAACCGTCGCCATAATTTCCTCTCGTTTACTGTCGTCGTCGCTCGGCGCTGTGTCCTTTTTCTTTTATGACTTGATCGAGAGAGAGAGAGAGAGAGAGAGAGAGAGAGAGAGAGAGAGAGAGGAGAGAGAAAAACAGAGACAGAGACAGAGACAGAGACAGAGACAGAGACAGAGAGACAGAGACAGAGACAGAGACAGAGACAGAGACAGAGACAGAGATGAGACAGAGACAGAGACAGAGACAGAGACAGAGACAGAGAGGCAGAGAGACAGAGAGACAGAGAGAGAGGCAGAGAGAGACAGAGAGAGACAGACAGACAGACAGACAGACAGGCAGAGAGACAGACAGACAGACAGACAGACAAGACAGACAGACAGACAGTGAGACAGAGAGTAACTAACGACGTATCTTGTGCTCGTTCCCAGTGGCGGCTCCACCGGAGGGGTCCGGGGCGGCCGTGCCCCTATTGAGTGCCTGGCCACCCGGTGGCCTCCTGTTGGGACCCTATGCTTAATGCTACATACATAACAACAAATGGTTGCCCCCATGATTAGAAGTTGCCACCCCAACGACCCCCCTCCACTTGCCAAATCCTGGAGCCGCGACCGCTCGTTCCATAACGATTCTTCAGAGATCCCGGCGAAACAACAAAGCGTTCAGTTCACCAGATACAACCGTATAAAATCCGTCGACAGAACGCCGTAAAACTGAAGCCGGGGTTTCATCTCATTCAGCACCAGCAGCCGCTCTTGTGGTTCAGCCGGACGGCATGCACAGTGATGGCGGCAGGAGAGGAATCTATCGGCACTCGGAGGAGAGAAACGCGCCGAATATGAGTGAGCATCAACGCCCATGCAGTAGTAGAATGGTACGAGCGAAACTCTGGACACAGAAGTGTCTTCGATATCCACGCGCTATCAGCCGCTCGGCAAGGAGAGAGATCTCAGCAGTCGTGAAGCGATTGATAATTATCGTAGCATTGAATTCAGTTGTAGGATAAAAATTATCATATCTCTTATTTATAGGTTTACTTTGTACGTATTCATTAATTATCATTGTCGGTTTCAGTTATATTAAGACAGTATTAAGTGTTATTAATAGTGCAAAAATGATTGTTATACTTTCTTATACTCTGATATTTAAATAGACGTAGAAGTATGGCTTTTATTTCAATTTGTATCTAATACTTTTGATGATAAACCGTATTCTTTGTTTTCATTATTCAGCTGCTTTTCTGTTAAAATAAGGATTTATAGTGAACTTTATTACTCAATTATTACTTAAACGCTGCATTTGTGCTATAATGTTATGTCATTTGAGAAGGAAATAAACTTCAATCATTCATTCATTCATTCAGTCAGTCAGTCAGTCAACCATTCAGTCAGTCAGTCAGTCATTCGGTCAGTCAGTCATTCGATCAGTCAATCATTCATTCATTCATTCATTCAGTCATTCATTCAGTCATTCATTCAGTCAGTCATTCGGTCAGTCAGTCAGTCATTCATTCATTCAGTCAGTCGGTCATTCATTCGGTCAATCAATTAGTCATTCAGTCATTCATTCATTCAGCCATTTATTCATTCATCCATTCATCCAGTCATTCAATTCTGTCAATATCGCATATTCTGTGCATTCGACTGCGCAATTTCAGCGCAGTCATCTAAACACAAGCTTCTTCCGACGTGAGTTTTGACGGTGCGTATGGGATTATTTTCCTACCTAATGGCCTGCTGCTGGACCGCCGTTGCTGCTGCTGCATAGAACGCAGCTTATTCGGCGAGCACACAATCCCACACATATCGTGACATATGCCAGAGTTCTTCCTACATCTACTGTATATCCTGCTGCAGGTTTTTCTCCAATTTCTACAGTACAATCATTCTTTCTCTGCCCACTCACATGTTGTCAAACTATCGATTTCAAATAAATGTCAAGCCTCCAAGCGATGTTTACCGTTCGATTTTACTAGATACAGACAGTCCGATATACATATGTGTTGCGTATGCCTGCGCCGTATGTGGACCTGTGTACACACTGCATGTCTCAGTGGGTCTCTGTGTTAGAGCCAGCTTTGAAACCGCGAGACGATCTATCGGCAGTGGCGGTTCCATGATTTGGCAAGTGGGAGCAGTGGCGTAGCCAGGATTTCCGGAAGGGGGTTTGATTTTTGGTTTCGACCGTGACCAACTTCTGAAAAAATCTTGACAAGCAGAAAAGCTCGTCACCTCTTGAACCGTTACATTCTATAGCCAAGGGGGTTAACCCCCAAAAGCCCCTTGGCTATGCCACTGAGTGGGAGGGTCGTAGGGGGGAGGGTAAACTTCTAAGCATAGGGCCAACTATTTGTTGCTAGGTATGTAATTGTAAGTATAGGGTCCCAACAGGGGCGCTGGGATCCACGCATTCAATAAGGGGCCCGGGCTCCACACTGGCCCCTAATGTGGAGCCGCCACTGTTTATCGGCCAGTGGTTCAACCCCCGGGCGGTCAGAGATTTTATTTCTCAGGTAGTCACATGTCCGCCGGGACGGAGCGGAAGTTAAAATGGTCTGTGGAATGTATCAAGTTTTGCCGTGCTCTGACATGTAGCGCAGACATGGACATGGGTTGGGTCCACCCGTGGGTTGGGTTGGGTTGGGTCCAAAATTTTCATTTTATGGTGGGTTGGGTTGCCAGGTTGTTGTGTTATATTGTACAAATGTGTACATTTTAATGATTTCTTAAAATTACTACTAATTGTCCACAATCTGTTTCGATGCCTTTTCACAGGAACAACCGGAAAATACAAGTGAAAAGCATCCAGAAATATGAAATCTGCCAAATGGAATATATTCCCTTTGGTCTATGAAATGAAGGAGGATTTAAGAAATTTTATTGCATGGGTTGGGTTGAGTTGGGTCAAGTAACCCAGCTGTTTCCGTGGGTTGGGTTGGGTTTGAATAGTGGTGGGTTGGGTTTTAAAAAATGGACACATGTCCATATCTGACGTAGCGGCGAAAGACAGTAAAGCTGTAGTAGCCATAGATAAAGGGCCGCTATAATAATTACCCGACAAAGCAGCCACACACAATTATCAAACCACGCGCAACAACTGGTTGGTCACAGGAAGAGCACAGAACAGGACAGAAAGGGATTGAGGAAGAGAAAAGCGCTTAAGAAAACGCTAATTTGTAGGAATTAAGCCTACATCAGTGCTATAGAAATTATTTTGAATACATTAATCGCATACGGTAAAGGTAACGGTAGGTCCCGTCGGTGGCGGCTCCAAGAATTCTTGGTGGAGGGGATGCAATGTATTTTTAGAAAGTTGGTGGAGGGGATGAAAGGAATTTGTATCACGTCCGAGATTTTTGAACAATCAGCCGAGGCGCATTAGGTTTGATCGCGCCTTTGAATGTTGGAATGAAATGAAATGAAATTACACTGTAAATTAAATGAATTTCTAAGAAGTTGGTGAGGGGGATGCAAAGAAATCCAGAAAAAGGCTGACGCGGTCAATAGCAGCATTTTGCTCAACGAATGTAAATAAACCTTGTCGAAAAAGGCTGACAAGCAAAAAATAAGCTCGATGGGGGATGCATCCCCAGTCATCCACAACGTGGAAACGCCTCTGGGTTCCGGCGCTTATCTCCGGTCTAGGCAATCAGCGACGTAGGTGGTAAAAGCCATTAATTTCGGGTAGGTTGCCATTACTTCCTCCAGACCCGCGTTTTACCTCGCAGTTTAACGCTGCTCCTCGTTTTACCAACGCCCTCTAGCGAGTAGGACTGAGGAAACCTTAGGGCTCTTGCGGGGATCCAACCCGCGACCAGAAGGTCTCCATCGTCCAGTGTTGTTACCAACTTACCACTCTGCTAACTTGTCGCTGATCGCATATAGTTGACACTTAAACAAATCCATTTACATGATATATCGCCGGTAGCAAGCTTACGTCAACGAAGTCTTGCGTCCTTTGCCATTTCCTGTGCTCCATTTTTAACCCCTTAACTGGGAACCCCGGATATATCTGTCCATTTTACATTGAGTTACAGTTAAATACCCAGTTAAGGGGTTAATTCTTGTGTTCTATTCATATTTCTTGTATTCTATTCCCTGTGTTCTATTCCTATTTCTTGTGTTCTATTCCTATTTCTTGTGTTCTATTTCTTGTGTTCTATTCCTATTTCTTGTGTTCTATTCCTCGTATTCTATTCATATTTCTTGTGTTCTATTCCTCGTATTCTATTCATATTTCTTGTGTTCTATTCCTCGTATTCTATTCATATTTCTTGTGTTCTATTCCCATTTCTTGTGTTCTATTCCTTAAGCGTGTGTTCTATTCCTATTTCTTGTGTTCTATTTCTTGTGTTCTATTTCTTGTGTTCTATTCCTATTTCTTGTGTTCTATTTCTTGTGTTCTATTTCTTGTGTTCTATTTCTTGTGTTCTATTCCTATTTCTTGTGTTCTATTCCTCTTATTCTATTCATATTTCTTGTGTTCTATTCCTCGTATTCTATTCATATTTCTTGTGTTCTATTCCTCGTATTCTATTCATATTTCTTGTATTCTATTCCTTGTGTTCTATTCCCATTTCTTGTGTTCTATTCCTTAAGCGTGTGTTCTATTCCTATTTCTTGTGTTCTATTCCTATTTCTTGTGTTCTATTTCTTGTATTCTATTTCTTGTGTTCTATTCCCATTTCTTGTGTTCTATTCCTTAAGCGTGTGTTCTATTCCTATTTCTTGTGTTCTATTTCTTGGGTTCTATTTCTTGTGTTCTATTCCTATTTCTTGTGTTCTATTCCTCGTATTCTATTCATATTTCTTGTGTTCTATTCCTCGTATTCTATTCATATTTCTTGTGTTCTATTCCTCGTATTCTATTCATATTTCTTGTGTTCTATTCCTCGTATTCTATTCATATTTCTTGTGTTCTATTCCTCGTATTCTATTCATATTTCTTGTGTTCTATTCCTCGTATTCTATTCATATTTCTTGTGTTCTATTCCTCGTATTCTATTCATATTTCTTGTGTTCTATTCCTCGTATTCTATTCATATTTCTTGTGTTCTATTCCTCGTATTCTATTCATATTTCTTGTGTTCTATTCCTCGTATTCTATTCATATTTCTTGTGTTCTATTCCTATTTCTTGTGTTCTATTTCTTGTATTCTATTCCTTGTGTTCTATTCCCATTTCTTGTGTTCTATTCCTTAAGCGTGTGTTCTATTCCTATTTCTTGTGTTCTATTTCTTGTGTTCTATTCCTCGTATTCTATTCATATTTCTTGTGTTCTATTCCTCGTATTCTATTCCTATTTCCTGCGAACGTTGTTCGTGCGCTCGACGGCAGATTGGAGTTGCTGACGGTCCTGTCTCGCGAGAATTGTCGATTGACGCAGCCTGGTCTTCTCGTCCTGTAAATTGGCTATTAGTCGAACCCTGCAACGGAAGCTGTCCCACTCTCTTTGGGTCTTCGACGCCCTTGCCGGCGAACTGTGATTTGGCGACGTTTTGCCGAAATACGCGACACACGAAGACGTTTCGTCACGTCCAGGATAGTAATAATAATATTACTACTGAGCCAATGGCGAAAAATAATGACCATGAACGAGAAAAACGAAGCATTTGTAATTAGTTCCTGAAATGAGTCTCTCTCTTGGATATTTTTACACCCCCAACACCCCCCAATTTGAGACCGACAACCCCCAACACCTCCCCCAATCTCAGCTATGGGATGATCTTTTTTGCATGTCAGACTTTTTTTGGCAAGGGACCCCAGAATTTACCGACACCACCCCAAATAGATAATTCTAGAAATAACCCTGGTCTCTCTCTCTTTCTCCTTCTCTCTATCTATCTATCTATCTATCTATCTATCTATCTATCTATCTATCTATCTATCTATCTATCTATCTATCTATCTATCTATCTATCTATCTATCTATCTATCTATCTATCTATCTATCTATCTATCTATCTATCTATCTATCTATCTATCTATCTATCTATCTATCTATCTATCTATCTATCTATCTATCTATCTATCTATCTATCTATCTATCTATCTATCTATCTATCTATCTATCTATCTATCTATCTATCTATCTATCTATCTATCTATCTATCTATCTATCTATCTATCTATCTATCTATCTATATCTATCTATCTATATCTATCTATCATCTATCTATCTATCTATCTATCTATCTATCTATCTATCTATCTATCTATCTATCTATCTATCTATCTATCTATCTATCTATCTATCTATCTATCTATCTTTCTCGTTTTCTATCGTCAATATGCAATTAGATGTATCTACGGCTGCGTTAACAATTCTTAAAACCGAAGAGATTGAGATATTTAAATCAGAACTTATAGATAACAGGGCCGGTCGTAGGCGTAGGCGAAGTAGGCGGCTGCCTAGGGCGACGCTTTTCAAGGGGTGGCGGCATTTTCGGACTGAAATATTTTTCCGTTAATAATGTTCGAATATTTTGCGGGTACGGACTCCGATAGTATTGCTCTGAACTCACTTCAAATGGCCGAAAAATTGAATTGATATGGACATACAGCTTCAAAGGGGCTGCTCTAATAACGAACGCAATAAAAAAATGCACGAGAAAACCATATTTACTAATATTTACACAGCGCTTTTTGTAATTGGTTAACACAAAATTAATAATTTTCTGTTTCTTTCGCTGTTTTGCTCATGTGTGTGGGGTGGCAACATTGTAACTCTTCTACTGTAAAATAATCGTCGGACCGCCCCTGTTGGCTAAAACCATGGACCTCTTCATGGTAACACAAAATATAGGATTCCATGCTAAAACGAATATCGTTCGAAAATCAACTGTGCAAAGCAAACTCAAAATCAGTTGATTAATTATCTACCGATAAATTTGTGTCATTTCTTGCAACAAACGCGGTAAATATTTGTGTTTTTTTCATCTTGAATTATAACTTCTATAAATGAATAGAATAGGCTATATGATCTGTGTTAACACTTTGCAACAGCGAAACTCCAGTTATCAATTATTATAAATACGAGAAGAATACGGAGGTCGCATTTCAACGCCCAAAATATGACTGAGGGGTATAGCGCCTCACGGCATCGGCTGAACGAGGACGGATGCCAGCCTTTCCCTCGCCACCTTTCCTTCCACCGAGTAAGCGCTCGGCGCTCGATGGGGCTCGGCTCGGCGCTCATTCGCAGCTGAGTCGACTTATTGAGATCCGGGGAATTTAAGATAATAATTAGAAAAAAGCGTCGATCTACTAATGACGAATCTCAGCTGTACTGAAAGAAATAGAATGGGGGGGGGGCAAATTAGCGATGTTTTTCACGACTACATTAATCGTACCATGCGACTGCCTGCCTGCCTGGATCTACAGCCTTGACCACCACGGACTACGGATTACGGACAGGGCCGTAGCGACGGGGGGTATATCGGTATATATACCCCCCAAAAATCAAGCTACCTTAAAATTTTTAATGTATTTTTCTTCCAAAGTTTTTAAAGATTTATACCCCTGCCCCCAAATCTCATTAAACTCCTCCTCTGATTACGGACTATGGATTTCACCCAGATTGAGCGCTCGTGAATAAGCTGGTGCATTGCGCCAAGCTTTCGGACAGCGCTATGGAATTTCGTCTTACTTACTTACTTACTTATTCGTAGGGGTATTGCTGAAGCAATTTCTATACAAGATATGCTATTCCAAAGCACGTGATGTCTGTCACGTACGCAGTATGCAATCGTCATTTTAAAACGCAACCGTAATATTAATAACTCGTGACGTCATGGCGTCATCATTTTAACTAAAATCTTCAATTAATATGGCGCTTTGCTATGACGAACAAGTCGTCAGTCTTAAGCGCAGCGGTGGACATGCGAGTTCCCGGGTTCGAACCGGGGTTGACGGTCATCTGAGACAGGTCGGACACCCTATATGGATCGGACAATCTGGAAATTGAATCTCATACATGTAACATAGAGTAACTTACTTACTTGTGTTGAATAATCTCTCGTAGACACGTGACGTTTACTTCCACCTTTTTAGGCACTGAATATAATCGACGGTTAAACGAGCGGAGAAAGTCTGTGCCCGAGCCGCGCTGCGCATGCGCAGTCCCTTGACCCGACGGAACAACGTACCTGTCCTTCGGGGAACGACCGACGACCGTCTAATTAGCGAAACGGTCGCGACCCAACGGACGGACGGACGGAAGGAGGGACGGAGGGACCAGGCGGCCGGTCTCGCTCAGTGCCCAGGCATCGTCTGCACGCGCTCCTCTGTCCCCGTCACCGCCAGCGACGATTGGGCTGATCGCGGCCCCCGCTGATCGACTGACTGCGCCGCTGCCCGGTATCACTGGCATACCGGCCGCAGACGCCTAGTAGGCCCTCTCTCTCTTCTCTCTCTCTCTCTCTCTCTCTCTCTCTCTCTCTCTCTCTCTCTTTTCTCTCTCTCTTTCTCTTTCTCTTTCTCTCTCTTTCTCTTTCTCTCTCTATCTTTCTCTTTCTGTGTCTCTGTCTGTCTCTCTCTATCTCTGTCTGTCTCTCTGTCTCCCTCTCTCTGTCTCTGTCTCCCTCTCTCTGTCTCTCTATGTATCTCAGGCTCTGTCTGTCTGTCTGTCTGTCTGTCTGTCTGTCTCTCTCTCTCTCTCTCTCTCTCTCTCTCTCTCTCTCTCTGTATTTCTGTCTGTCTGTCTGTCTGTCTCTCTCTCTCTGATCGGTCTGTATACACACGATGTATCCAGTAGTTAGGCGTCTTCATTTGAACTCCGACGCGAAAATCAATCGCCGTCAACGTCAGCAATGACAATCTAACCGTCTGTCTGCCTGTCTCTGTCTGTCAGTCAGTCAATCTGTCTGTCTCTGGGTCTATATGTCTGTCTTTCTCTTCTGTCTGTCTGTCTTTCTCTTCTGTCTGTCTCTCTCTGTCTGTCCGGTTGTCTTTCCCTGTTGGTCTATCTGTCTGTCTGTCTGTCTGTCTGTCTCTCTTTCGCTCTCTCTCTTCTGTCTGTCTCTGTCTGTCTGTCTGTCTGTCTCTGTCTCTGTCTCTGTCTCTGTCTCTGTCTCTGTCTCTGTCTCTGTCTCTGTCTCTCTCTCTCTCTCTCTCTCTCTCTCTCTCTCTCTCTCCAACCGTCTTTGCAGAACCATTGGACACGCATGCTCGTATCTCTATTGCATTCGTGTTTGGCTGTGTGTTGATATAGTGATGTGCGACAGTTGATGTTCTTCGCCTGTTGGTTATTTTAAGTTCAATGTCTGTTCGGTTCCTTAGGAGATTCGTCTTCGTCTTGTCCTCTCCTCTGCTCCTTCGATTCACTCGAGTGACCGGCGACACTACACCTGTACCTTGGTTTACGGATGCAGGTCATGGTGACCGCCGAAGCACTGTTTCCTTCGCTCGAGACTCTCTGAAAAATTGATTTCGACAAACCCTTTGTTCGATTGTGAATTTACGAACTTTGAAATCTCAAGATTAGATTGAAAATTGAAAAGCCACGTTCGCTAATCCTGTTGCAGCTTTTTTCAATAGACAAATGTCACGTATAACTATTTACAGAGACAATTCAACGTTAGAGTAGGGTGGGCTGTAGCCCCCAGATTTCAGCTTCCCGCCTATAGTTAAGATGCCAATTGTCTTTTTTGCAGGTCAGTTAATTTAAACCAGCCGAGGAGCATGACAATAATTAAACCAAACGGTGGCCTTTTTACGTACTTGTTACCAATTTCTATGAGCTAATATAAATCTTTATTCGCTAATGCAGTTAACATAAAGATAAACATCATTCCAACTGATAATTATTATACATTCTGTTATTATACAATTGACAAAATAAAGTGTTTTCTTAGATAAATGAAGTGTAAAAATGGACATTTTTGTTCAGCGGACTTTTTTTTTTGGGGGGGGTCTCCGCGGTCACATCGAGCGCCCCGCGGGACAGACGCGGTCTCTTTCCTTCGTCGTCGTCGTCGTCCTCACAGTTGCCATCGACTGGAATTGAATGAAGAGAGAATTCATCGCTTTATTTGCTTCCGAGAAAGCGATTGTGCTTCTAAGACGCCAGACTTTAAAGGAATTGGCGAACAGGAAAAAAAGAGGAGAGGGCCACGACACGAGTACAGCTGAGTGTCTGAGTGTAACTGTTGAATTAAAGGTTTTTTAAATATATTCATTCTTTGTACTACTACTACTACTACTACTACTACTACTACTACTACTACTACTACTACTACTACTACTACTACTACTACTACTACTACTACTACTACTACTACTACTACTACTACTACTACTACTACTACTACTACTACTACTACTACTACTACTACTACAACAACTACTACTACTACTACTACTACTACTACTATTATTATTATTAGTATCTGACAATTTATATATCCCTATAGCAAGGCCTAAGCCTAAATCAAGAGTGCTTCACAACATAAGGTTAGCAGTCAAACGACGCATTGAACAAGTTTGTACAAGTTTGTACGTTTTAAAAAAACGCAAATTTAAGTGAAGCATTGTTTACCACAGAGATGTCCATGGGTTGAGTTAACCCATGGGATGGGTTGAGTCCAGAGATATTTGTACACCTCTAGCACCCTTCCCCAATCTGAAAGCAACACCCCTAACTATGATGCAGATAAGATGCTATCTTTCGCCATAAAGGAAGGAATGGGACCCAGAGAATATATCATTATATCAACATCCGCAAATTGATAATTCTACGAATAACCCTGGTTGGGTCAGATTTTTCTATATCAATGGTGGATTGGGTTGGGTTGGGTCAGAAAAAGGTAATGTTTTAAGAGATCGTAAAGTATTACGGCGGTTTGGGTCTTGTTGGGTCAAGTAGCCTAACCCAATTACCGGCATAAGTTTGGTTGGGTTGGACCGGAGATTTTATGGGTTGGGTTGGATTGGGTTCTAAAAAATGAACCCATGGACTTCTCTGTGTTACCAAACACTGGAATATCAATGTAGTTGATTAGAGAACACGGAATCCATATAAAGCTACTCAGTGGCGTAGCCAGGATTTTCGGAATGGGGGTTGGTTTTTTTGGTTTTTGGTTTTGACCGTGATCAACTTTGAAATCCTGACAAGCAAAAAAACGTTATTACCTCTACTTTTTATCTGACAAGCAAAACAAAAGCAAAGCAAAAATGTCCTCGCCTCTTACTGTACTTAAACCGTTACCGTCTATAGCCAAAGGGAGGGAGGTTTGACCCCCAAAGACGCGCGCGTCAAAAAATAAAAAAATGCATGGAAACTCATAAAAAGTATTTTTCGGCGGCCAAGGGGTTGGGAGTTTAACCCCAAACTCCCTTGGCTACGCCACTGATAAACGTGACTGATACGCCACGTGACTGATAAATCATGCAGTCGAATTCAAAAGTCAGGTTTGGTCAACCATTTGGAAGCTAAAAAGAATCGTTCAACAGTATTTTGACCACGTCATGAATGACGCTACACCTCGCTGATGACTACACAGCACTCAGGACCGTGGTCGAACAAAATGTCCGCGGACAAAATGTCACAGACAAAATGTCACGATGAAAAAATGTCATGGGGACAAAATGTCAGCGGACAAAATGTCACGGTTTAGGGTTAGGGTTACATTCTGTCCTCTGACATTTTGTCCCCATGACGTTTTGTCCCCGTGACATTTTGTCCCCGTGACATTTTGCTCCCGTGACATTTTATCCGCGGACATTTTGTCCTAGCAGCCTTAGACAGTGCGGCACCACCACCTGTTGATTGCAAATGCAGCTGACACCTTTGTCACCGAAGTCAATTGAGTATTTTCAGGCGAGCGAGTCATTTAGCGTCAAACAGGCGCCCTTTCGAGGAACTTACAAATAGCATTTCACTCGTAATCTGTCACGCCGATACAAGCGTGTGTTGTCTGTGACCAGTGTCAGGAGCCTTTCGTGCAAGTTCATCGTTCGTTGTCTGCAGCAGCAGCCATCGTCAATATTTAAACGGACGTTTCCCGGGCGGACGTTTTGCAGTTCCGACTGTAGCAACACATTTGCAATAAGCTTGATCTCATGCACCGTTGTGCATAGCCTCAATCACGACATGAGCTCGCAAGCATGATTACAGGTTAGTTAAACGAATGAATGAATGAATGAATGAATGAATGAATTGACGAATGAACGAAGTCAGCAAGTAAGTAAATAAAATCTCGTTAATTTTTGTAGCGTTTTCAAAAGCTGCACCGAAGTAGCTCCATATTCCTAGGCGCTTAATCTTAGTATGAAGTATCGATTGCCAAAGGTGAGGTCATTCATGGAGGGTCGTTTAATCAAAAGGGCCAATAAATGAACGAATGAATGAACTAACTAACTGACTAACTGACTAAGATTAAGTCTAGACCAAATGTACTGTAGATCTCATAGCTGGAATAAATTGAAAATGTGAAGATTCGATTAACCTCAAGTCCGACAGGAAACATCATCGGTGATCAGTGTTAGGCTACTTATAGGCCCTACGCCTATCCACAGATTTCAGCGATAACTGATTGCCGTATGTCCATGCATTGTCCAACACAGTGGTCCTTAATATTTTTTTGAAACAAGTATAAGAGAGCAAAGTATCACCTACAGTATAGGGGGAAGGTTCTAACCACAACAGAGAAAGAAAGAAACTTGGGAATAATCATCCATATAATTATGAATCCATCTCACCAATGCATGGAGGCAGCAAAAAAGGGAAACCAAATGTTGGGAATGATGAAAAGGACATTAGTGAGTCGAGACAAAGAGACAATCGTAAAACTATGTAAGTCATTGGTAAGGCCCCATCTAGAATACTGTGTTAAGGCATGGAATCCATTCTTGAAAAAAGATATCTCTTTTAGAAAAAGTGCAAAGATGAGCAACAAAGATGGTCAATGGATGCCATAAATTAAGCTACGAAAAAGACTTCAATATTGTGGACTGACAGCATTAGAAAGGACAAGAGAGACAAGTGATTCGATAAAAACATACAAAATAATGACTGGGAAAGTAGATGTGCCATATGATCGATCCTTTACATTGACACACTATAGCAGCACAAGAGGCCACAAATTCAAATTGTTTAAGCAGAGGGCGGGTCCGAGAGAGAAAAATTGTTTTTATGCGAGGGTTGTGGCCAAATGGAACAGATTGGACGAGGTTGGAGTGACAGTTGAAACAGTAAACGGATTCAAGGGCTATCTCGGAAAACTAGTTACAACAGTGGTTTTCACACAGGCTTACTTGGCCTACTTAAACCACTTGAAATCTCATTATTATTATCTTTACATCACTATCTAGTCCAGTGGATCTTAACCGGGGTAGTGGTACCCCTTGGGAGTACTTGAAGAACGTTGTGGGATACACAGAATGATCCTGAAATAGGTTAAAGTCTGTTTTAAAACTTTTATAACAATTTACTCTGAACACTGTACAAACACTATAGAAAATTTTGCATAAAATTGGAAATTCTAAAGAAAAGTCGCACTTTCTGATATGTGCAGTTTATAAATTTTTCCATATATTGTGGAGAATAAATTTTTGGCCTGGGATAAGGTATGTGGGCGAGGGGTACTTTGCTCTCGTATACTTGTTTCAGGGGTGCATACTGCATAATCATAAAAAGGAAAGAACCACTGACCTACAGTGTACCTGTTGCTGCACCTGCCTAGAGGACCCTACATGAGGACAAAAGTTAATGCTCCGTAATACATTGAAAAATTACAAACTGCAACGTACTTCTGTCACAGATTGTGCACAAGCCAGAAAGTGGAATTTTTCTTTAACGATTTCTAATTTATTACGAAAATTTCTGCAGTATCTATACAGTGTGCATTGTAGCAAAAGTCTTTAAAACATACTTTATTTCTGGATCATTCTGCGTACCCCAAGGGGTACAAGTATCCCCAGTTACACTGTAAGAACCACTATTCTGATCCTTTAATACACAGATCTTCTGAATACTGTTGTGGGTGCTCTATGTTTTGCTGAAATTGTATGTTCGGCCGATTAGTTGCGCCACCTTCCGAATGCAGAGTAATTGTGAGCTTAGTTTGTGATACAACTAGGGCTGGAAAAATTGGTTTTAAAAAATCTAGAATTTTAGTTTTTAAACTCTAGATTCTTTCAAAGACGTCAGATTTTAGGTTTTTAGGGTTTTTGTGTTTTATGTCAAAAATGAAAAAATCCCAAAAGGGCGCAAAATTAGAACCCACCAAAAACGGTGCACAGAAAAGGGCGCAAAAACAGGTACAGACAACAACTGGTACAGAGTAAATAAGGCAGCGGGCCTTTATCCTCTCTCTCCCTTTGAAATGGGTCAACGGTCAAGCAGCGACTTATTGATAGGAGATGTTCATTTGCCTTTTATAGTGTTTCAACACGATCACGTGATGTGGCAGTTATGGGTAATGAATTTGCTACTTAACCAGAAGCGTAGCGTCCCAATGACTACTATGGCTCTAGCCATGGGCGGCACACATGATGGGGGCGGCAAATTTTGGAAGCGACCGTTTTTGCTTGTGGGGTGGGTGTTGAGGAGTTTTGGCAACCAGCAAATTCTGCGGCGACGACCTTTTTGCTTGTCAGGTATAATAAGAGCAAATTGGGGTGACATTTTTTCAAGAAGCCAGGGGCGGCACAAGTGCACGCTACGCCACTGTACTTAACTTACTTAACATCTGTATATAGGCATATATATATATATATATATATATATATATATATATATATATATATATATATATATATATATATATATATATATATATATAGAGAGAGAGAGAGAGAGAGAGAGAGAGAGAGAGAGAGAGAGAGAGAGAGAGAGAGCCTCGGTTTTAACTTCTGCGAACGGCGCATCTGTCCGTGTTGGGAGCAGGTGTTGGAAGTCGGATCTCGTGGTCTTTCTTGCTCACTTGGCCCAAGTCGCGTTCCACGTCACACAATGATCGATGACGTGGTATACTGGGCGCTACTTCGAGCGGGAGCGGGATTCCATCTGTCGAAGAACCATCCGATCTCTCGCGATCTGACGGCAGAAGACCGGACGGCCTCACCCTGATCCCGTGGCACACCGGCCGTAGTCTGATTTGGGACGTAACCGTGGCAGACACAGTCGCTGCCACTCATCTACCCACCACGTCTTTGTCCGTTTTGTGCGGCTGCTGAGGCTGCAGCAGTTCACAAGCATACCAAATACGCAGAACTAACAACAGATTACATCTTCTTGCCTTTGGCCTTTGAGTCCTTTTTGGGCCCATTAGTTTCGACGCGCAGCTTTTCATCAGACAATTAGGTCGTCGCATCTCTGAATCTTCCGGAGACAAAAGGGAAGAAAGCTTTCTATTCTAGCGTTTGTCCATGGCCAAACAACGCTTCATCGAAATATCGTTACGAGAAACTTTTTCGTGGTCGACCTCGAGGAAGCTGTCGAGAGTTAATACGCATTAATTTTTGTCTCCGGACAATTTTTTTTATCTCAGAAGACCTTTTGGAATGAAGTACCGAGGGCATAATATATAGCCTATATTTTATAGGCCTATATTTATAGGCCTACCCTACACTATCTTTTTTTCTCAATAACTATCGCCCCATCTCAAATCTTTCTCTTCTATCAAAACTTACTGAGAAAATTGTGCTTTCCATAGTGAATGAACACCTTTCAAATAACTCACTATATAATGCTCATAAATCTGCCTACACTAAACATCACTCAACTGAAACTGTCCTCGCCTACATTTATGACAGACTCTTATCTCTCTTTTCAAGTGTCCTGTCTTGGCCAAATTATTTCTCTATCTTACAGTATAGATTATGGAGTGCCTCACGGATCTGTTCTCGGGCCTGTACTGTTCAGCCTTTACACCACACCGCTCTCATCTTTAATTAATTCCCTCAAATTAAATCACCAACTCTATGCCGATGACACTCAGATATTCCTTTCCTTCTCACCTCTTTCATTTGATGCATCTATCATTAAGCTTGAATCTGCATTTTCCTCAATCTCTGCATGGATGTCATCTAATGTCCTCGCTCTCAACCCATCTAAGACAGAGCTTCTTTTAATTGGACTACCTCAGCAGCTAAAAAATTGACAACCCTAAGCTAGTTTTGGCTCCTGACACCACAATAACTCCTGTTCCAACTGCAAGAAATCACGGATTCAAATTTGACTCTTTTCTAAACTTCGAATCACAAATCTCCCAACTTTCAAAAGCCTGCTTTGTTCATATTCGTGACCTTCGTCGCCTACGTTCTTGTCTCGATATTAAGACTGCGTCCACAATCGCCACCTCTATAGTCCACTCCAAATTAGATTACTGTAACTCCCTCTACTATAACCTTCCCAAAGCCTCCATCAACAAATTTCAATCAATACAAAATGCTTTGGCTCGTGCTGTTACTATGTCACCTAAATTCTTTCATATTTCACCCATACTAAAATCATTACAATGGCTTAAAATAACAGAACGTATCCAATATAAGATAATAACACTTACACATAGCTCAGTTCAGTCATCAAAACCTGTCTACCTTAGGTCACTATTAACCCCTCAGCCTCCTCGACCCACACGTTCGTCATCTCATCTCACTCTGTCACGCCCGCTAAATCAGTCATCCCTGAAAATTTGCAACCGTGCCTTCTCATACGCTGCACCTGAACTCTGGAACTCGATCCCAGCTTCCCTTCGCACACTTGGACACTTTCAAACAATAAAATCTGAGTCCCCGTTTCCTATAATTCCTTCACTATCTCCTCAAGTCTTCAGGTCTAAGCTAAGATCCTTCCTGTTCCTTAAATCATTTCCTCCATAGCTGTAACAACCTAGCCTCACTGCCCTTCGGATATTGACTATTGCCTGGCTGATTCCCCACCTTTCCTATAGCTATTTTAAGAGAGGCTGAGCGCCTAAGAATAAGCAGCTACTGTTGTGCTGTTTTCAAGGCGCTATAGAAATCCACGGGACTTTACTTACTTTACTTACTTACTTTTTAAATATATAATGCAGATTAGAAATAGTGCAAATAATAGCGAAATGTATGCCTTGGAACATTCTGTTATTATAATTAATTGCGTGAAAATTTCGACCTCTTTTTCGCTTTCGAAAAAGAAAATGCAAGTGAAAGTGTTGTGGAAATGGTCTAGACCATGGAGTTATTATTAGAGAAGACGGCATTACGTCATTTGGCTGAAGCCAACTATTTGGGAAATTCCCAAACGGCAGCCACATTGGTAGACCCAACAAATCATGAGCTGAGCCATGGGGAATAGCTGCGGATATGTTTTATCAATGATCTAAGAACTTTTTATTAGTATGTAATGAAAATGGAGATTCAGATCAGTGGAGGCTCCAGGATTTGGCAAGTGGGGGGGGGGGCGTTGGGGTGGCAACTTCTAATCAGGGGGTCCTACCGCTTGTTGTTAGGTATGTAGTATTAAGCATAGGGTCCCAACAGGGGGCCAGGCACAGTAGGCACTCAATAGGGGCGCGGATCCCCCATGGGCCCAGTGCCGGATCCAAAATTTGGCAAGTGGGGGCGTTGGGGTGGCAACTTCTAATCATGAAGGGCCTAACTATTTTTGTTAGCTATGTAGTATTAAGTATAAGTTCCCAACAGGGAAGCACTGGGGGAAGACAGGCACTCAAAAGGGGCACGGACCCCCTGACCCAGTGGCGGATCCAGGATTTGGCAAGTGGGGGCCGTTGGGGTGGCAACTTCTAATCATGGGGCCTACCGTTTGTTGTTAGGTATGTAGTATTAAGTATAGGGTTCTAACGTACAGGGTGGCCACTGGGGCCAGGCACTCGATAGGGGCACGGACCCACCCTGGGCCCAGTGGCGGCTCCAGGATTTGGCAAGTGGGAAGCCGTTGGGGTGGAAACTTCTAATCATGGGGGGCTTACCGTTTGTTGTTAGGTATGTAGTATTAAGTATAGGGTCCCAACATGGGAGCCACTGGGAGGCTAGGCACTCAATAGGGGCACGCCCCAAGGGGCCCCTGTGGAGCCGCCACTGATTAAGATGCTATTGTTCGACATTTATTTTTGAAAATAGCAAGTGGACAGTCTATTGGATGACATCAATCGTGTGTTTAATAAGGCACGGGGACTGTCCATTAATTATGTCAACAATTTTTGGGCAATTTTCGACCCCCTCCCGGGGATATTTTTACACCCTCCTAACACCCCCTAACACCACCACCCCCATTTGAGGTCGTCACCCCCCCAAAATTTGGTAATGTGACAATGCAAACTGGATACTAATTAGCTCTGAACACCCCCAATGGAGGAAACCCCCTCCCCAAACTTTTATTGTCGGATGACCTTTTTTGTCAGCCTTTTTCCGGGGAGAGACTTAAAAATTCCGACACCCTTTCCTCGATTTTCCCGACACCCCCAAATTCAAAATTCTAGAAATAACTCTTCCCTCAACTGTCAACTTTCAGTTACCCCACCCCCAATAATTATGTCAACACCCCAAGATGAATGACAGGTCCCAATAACAAAGTTATTATTTATAAAAAAATTAAGAGGGAATGATATAACTCTGACTATATACTTCTGTATTCGTCCGATTCAACCACAATGGCCGCTAACAATGGAGGTGCTATTTTTAGCCTACGCGCTACTGGCTTCACGCAGCGTGGTTATAAATGACGTAATGCCGTCCCCTCTAATAATAACGCCATGGTGTAGACTCACTTCGGCTTAGCTACAGACACATTTATTATGTTCAGTCATATGACAACGGTAGTCATCGATCGTAGCTTGGTGTTGCGCACAAGTTCCATAACCACATGTAGACGGTTAATGTGTCTGCATGGCTAATCTACACAATAGCCTGTCGTAAGGGTTTTTGGAAATGTCCCTATGCAATATGCATGCAACTCAACTCAATCTGATATGGTTATATCATGCAAGCGTTTCTGGAAAATTAGAACCTTTCGACTTTCGATCTCAAAATATTTCTTTCAGTTTCAATATTCCCATTGGGACTTTTCTGTTGCTTTTCGGAAAGCATGTGATCAATGAGATGCATGGGCTTGCGATATTCGCAAAAACGTGGTTTTTCTGGAAAACGTAGCATTTTATAAGACGCTGGCTCTTGTCTCTAGCAAGTCAGTATAGTCAGACTTTTTCAGAGCCTGACGTTGTTTTTTTCTCCGTCGACACTTACTGTTGTCCGAGTTTAATTGAGATACGCATAGTTATAATTATGTCATAATACCATAAGGTATTCTGAAAACGACAGACGAATATAGTAGAATGTTTTGGCAAATAGGTCTAATAGTTTCTAAATTTAAGACCATTATAGTGACTGTTCCTGAGGTAAGTCTACTGGCTCATTTGATTTTAGGTTTATCAGCAATGGCTACTACAGACTAGAGCGGTAATGTAATGTAATGTAATGTAATTAGCTATATATATTGCGCCTAATCAATTAATGTTAACAAGCGCATTACAATGTCAATAATTATAAGCACAGATAAACAGATGCGTCTTCAACAGTTAGCGAAAAGCGACGGGCGACTTTATGGTCCGTAGCGCTGGTGGAAGGGCGTTCCGAGCATCGGGTCCAGCATATGAGAAGGCTCGTTTCCCCATAACTGTCTGGAGACGAGGTTTCTGGTATTGGCTGGTAGAGGCTGATCGTAGGCCTGGTCTACCGCTGGTGGTTGATGTTGGCTGGAACAAATCAGTCAGATAGGTCGGACAAAGACCATTCCGTGCACAGAACATCATGCAGTGTGCATAGTTTGTGTTGTATCCGTGACTGGACTGGAAGCCAATGAAGTTGACAAAGCGCCGGAGTGACGTGGTCTCGAGGTCTCAGGTCCAGCACCAGACGTGCAGCAGCATTTTGTACGCGCTGCAGGTCGGCCAGTGTAGACTTTGGAAGGCCGGTAAGAACTGATTTGCATTAGTCTAGTCTGAACAGAACAAACGCAGAAACCAGTTGCGAGGCGACTTTCTTTGCCAGCGATTCGACAGATCTGGCGGATGCGTCGTATGCGATAGAAGCAGCTCTTGGCTAACTGTCCAACATGTTGCTCCATGGTCAATTCGTTCTCGAACAGGACTCCGAGGTCTCTGACGACGGCAGAAGGGTGGACGATGGTACCCTGAAGTGCCAGGCTGCAATCGGTGTTAGACGGCTTAAGCATGTTAGCATGAGAGCCAAACCATGCAAGCTCAGTCTTGGAAGCATTAAGTTGCAATCGTCGTGAAGAACACCACCCTTGGACCTCGGTGATGCAATTTTGGAGACGACCAAGAGCAAGACCGACATCTTTAACGTCCACGTGGTCATAGATCTTTTTATCATAAGCAAAAATAAGACGGCGAAGATCGTGGCGTTGAAAAATGAGGGCAAAGTCTTCTGTGTATGTGATGAAGGCAATCGGTCCCAGAGACGAGCCCTGGGGCACAGAGCACTCGAGAGACAAAGCTGGCGAGGAATCGTTGAGGTGGCGAAATGTCTGCTCGCGTCCAGTGAGGTAAGAAAGAAACCAGCCAAGGGGAACTCCGCTGACTCCGAAACGTTCCTCCAGGACACGGAGCAGTATGTCATGATCCACCGTGTCGAAAGCTGAGCTGAGGTCGAGTAGTACAAGTGCAGTGACCTTGCCATCATCTCTGGCGCGCACGAGGTCATTGTGGACATTGATCACCGCTGTAAATGTCACATAAATTTGTAACTCTCTGTGATAAGTAGTGACGAAGACTAGAAGCATTCTGACTTAAATTGTAGACTGAAGACATTCAAATTGTGATAAGTAAGTAAGTATAAACTCGGGGATTTCTATACTGTAGCGTTTTCGTAGAAGTCTCAGCAGGTAGACCTATCGTAGTACTGGTAGCTGCTTATTCCTAGGCGCTTAATATATAGGCCTACTGTTGAAATTGCTATAGCCAAAGTTTAGAGGTCAGCCGAGCAAGGTCAATTCCGAAGATTAGTCAGATTGGGAATGGGGCACACTATGAATACAGAAACAGAAACAGGTGTGATTTAACTCTAGATGTATTAGTACTAGGGCATTATTGAGAGACAAAAATCGTTGGAAAATTATCTTAATTTCAGAGTTTTGTCAAAGTAGGTCTACATAAAGTCTATGAATTTAGAAAGACGTAGAAATTAAAATACAGTTGCACTTCGGCTCATGCATCAACTCACGAGTTCTGATTGACCACCAGACTTCAGCTATAACTATTTCAAATATAGATTAAGCGCCTATGTATAAGCAGCTACTATGGCTCCAACACACGAGGGCGCCATGTAAATTCAATTGATTTTTATTTACCTACTTATTTACTATAAATGTGTTATTTCTCATCATTTTTCTAGAAATGTCACGGCGACTTCGAGGTGAATTATTGTCAAATGCCATGCATTCAAATTGGGTTAATGAAGACCAAATAAGAATAGGTCTAGTTACAGAATTATAGGACATGCATAGGCTACCTCGGCTTTTGTAGCAGCTCTTTTCTTACAATTGTAAATGTTTTGTCGATTACATGTCCTGTATTTAATCGTGCATGTATCATAGCAGTGATGGGTAGTATCTTAGATACATGTATCTAGATACGTATCTAATACACTAAAACTGTATCTTTGACAATGTATCTAGATACTGTAATGCATCGGTATCTTGTATATGTATCTTAGATACAATTGTTCTGTATCTAGTATAGTCATGGTTCTATGGTTGGCGCCTTCTATGGCAGCCAGCATGCGTTTGTGCATGCCATGTTTCGCTGACGCTCCGTGTGCGAATTTTGCGACGGAGATGAGGATTTCTTCCAGTTCGTCGGTTTTCTGAGGAGTATTAGCCGTCCTCTACTGTTTCGCGTCGTTTTGGAAGCCTCGGGTCGGTCTCACCGCTTCGTGCAGGACGTCGCCATGTTGGCTATTGTTGTAGCGCCATGCGACTGTTATCGACTGTCGTTCCGGACTTCCCTCGAGCCTTCATCTTCTCGAGGACTGCGTTCCGCTATTCGGTTCCGACGTGTGTCGTGCCGTCCTCCACCTTTCCACGTCGTTCTGGAAGTTTAAGTCAGTCGCCTTCCGTCGGGTGTGCGCCAATGTCAGCCGTATTGGCTTCTGCGTAAAAATTCGTCGGCTTTGCGATTGGCTGTCGTTCCGGACTTCGCTGGATTTTCCATCTACGTCGGATTTTCCGATTTCGACGACGAGCTATTCTCTCGCGGAAGACCGCTTCTTTTTGGATTTCACCGCTGGAAGCTTCCATGTGGAGAACTCTTATTAACAACTCGCGGACTCGTAACATCATCTTCCGTTCCTCGTTGGCATGTCTATGTGGCTGAAGTTTCCTCATAAGGACCACTTCTCAAGGACTTAGCACCGGACTTCTTCACGGCAGCAAAGTTCTTGCCATCATCAGAATGGGTTTTTAACATCGCCATCTGCTGACCCTCATTGACATGTCAGCGTTGTCAAAGCGCTTTTGATTTTGGTATTTTAAACTATGCGTACAGCGCTATACAAATGGTCCTGGAATAATAATAATAATAATAATAATAATAATAATAATAATAATAATAATAATAATAATAATAATAAATAATTCACTGCCTCAAGATATAAGATACTGCAAATCTACAAAACAAAGCTGCTGTTACTAAAAGCAAATGTCTCTCTCATTTAGTTGACTTTGTGAACACTAAAATGCTTGTTGAACACACACGCTAAGGACAGGATTGGCCTTGTTTGCCATATGGCAGCTGTTTAAGTGTTAAGAAATTTCAAAAAATTTCACATTATTCTGTTTGTGCAGACGCTCACCTTCGACTAATGAAAATGCATCTTATGATGTAGGCCTATCTTGTATCTAGATACATTTTAAAAGCATCTGTATCTAAATACATTTTGTCTAGGGTATCTTGTATCTGTATCTTAAATACATTTTAACTGCAGTATCTGTATCTGAGATACATTCAGAAAGTATTTTACCCACCATTGCATGTATGTCGGCCTCGCTCAAGTAGAATTATTCTCATATTCTATATTTCATCATTTTAGAATTGCACAGGTGCCGAGCTATTTGAGGCAATAAAGAATCATGCTGACACTCCGAAAGCTGGAAGATATCATTTGATGACTGCAGATGGTATGTCAACGTTATCAAGTAATGAGTAATGGCATTGCTGCTCAGTAACTGCGAGCATGGTCTATTAAGAGATTTAAGGCTGCCTAATTGGTGGGAACTTGTGCCCGCTATTTTCAGTCAGTTGGGCCTCACGTTATTATATTTCTTCTTCAGGTGCTCTGTCCAAAGACAGGTTCCATACTCCAACGTCGCCACTCCTCTATTTTGAGCTTTTATCTTCATGGTTGTATACTTGTTTTTCCGTAGTGTCTAACATCCACTCCAGCATCGATGTCCTTGGTCGCTCTTTCTGAGCTTTCCCAATCATCTCTCCTTCCAGTTATTCCCTTAGTAGGTTTGATTCTTCTCGCAGAGCATGGCATATCCACTTCTTTTGTCTTGTACGAATAGTGTTTATTTGGCTTTTCTTCTATCCTCTTTCAGACGTCTTCGTTTGTTATTTTTCCGTTCAGCTGATTTTTTCCATTCTTCGCCAGATCCACATTTCGAATGCTTCTAGTCTCTTTATGTATTCCTTTCTGAGCGTCCTAGTTTCTGATCCATAAAGTGTCACTGACCAGATCAGTGCTTTGATTAATCGTTTTTGTTCAGATTTCGGTTAACATTCCTTATCTCTAGTTCTCTTCTGTTCGTAAAGGCTTCTTTCCCCATGGCATGGCAATTCTTCTCCTTATTTCTTTATGTCACTTGGCGTTTGTATCAAGCAGGCTTCCAAGATAGCAGAATTCTTCTACTTGTTCTATTTCCACTCCATCAATGATTTTGTTCATTTCTCCACCGTGTCTTCTGATTTTCATTGCCCTTGTCTTCTTTGAATTGATTTACATTCCGTAATCCTTTGATGTTGCGCTAAGAGATTCAATCAACCTCTGCAATCCATGACTGGTGTTTGCCATAATTGTCTGGTAATCATCAAATCTTATGTCACTTACCCTTTTTCCACCCACCACTATTCCATCTTCTATGTTCCCAAAGGCTTCTCTTATGACTTCTTTTGTGTATAGATACTGACCAGCAATGGTGGGAGAGGGCATCCTTGTTTTACCCCCTTCACAGCGTTCCTGGCTCAGTGTCTATTCCATTCACACGGATAGATATTGACTGATTCATGTACAGGCTTCCGATGAGTTTTGTGTCTCTGTAGTCTAATTCCCATTCTGACAACCATATGACAATCAGAGGGAGAGAGTTCCAGATTTTGGCCCAGAAATAGAAAAAGCTCTCTTACCAATTTCAGTGTTTGTTTTAGGTACATTTAACAATGAATCAGCAAATCTTGTTGAATTATAATGTTTCGGATGGTTTAACATAGATTTTAAATATTGAGATTGGCCAGACTGCAGTATTTTAGAAGTAAGGACGCCAGTCTTAAATACAATTCTCTGTTCTACCAGCAGCCAGTGTAACTTTTGAAGGACAGGTCTAATGTGATCATGTTTACGAGTTTTTGTAATGGCCGATGAAGAAGAATAGAATGATCAACAGTATCAAAGGTGGCAGAGAGGCCAAGAAGTAAAAGAGCAGTAACGTTTCCAGCATCAATAGCCCGAACAATGTAATCATGAACTGCCAACAGAGCCGTTTCGGTAGAATGGTATTTTCGATAAGCAGACTGGAAAGGTAGGCAGTGTGGACTAGAACACAAATGAGTATGTATTTGCTTAGCAACTACTCTTTCAAGAATTTTCGACAAGAAATTAAGATTAGATATAGGCTTGTAGTTAGACAAGTCGTCAGGAAAGTGGGTGAACAACCTCATGGGCGAATGAAGAGGGGAACACCCTTCGAGTTATGAGAGATTTATAAGGTGTGTTATTATTGGGCCCAGGACATCAAAGCAATATTTGATAATTCAAGTTTATAGGACATCCAGGGTACACTGACTAGATTAGTGGTTCTTAACCTTTTTTGATGATGTACTTCTGAAACAAGTATACGAGAGCAAAGTACCCCGCCAGCATACCTTATCCCAGGCCAAAAGTTTATTCTTCGCAGTATATGGAAAAATTTATAAACTGCACAAAGCATATAAGATTGTGCACATATCAGAAAGTGGGACTTTTCTTTAGAATTTCTATTTTAGTGCAAAATTTTCTATAGTATTTGCACAGTTTACAGAGTAAATTGTAAAGTTTTTAAAACAGACTTTCACCTATTTCCGAATCATTCTTTGTACCCCCACAACGTTCTTCAAGTACTCGCAAAGGGTACCACTACCCTCGGTTAAGATCCATTGGACTAGATAGTGATGTAAAGATTATCTGGCAAACTTCGTTAAGGGTGGTAACTTGGTTGGTAAGTTTCAAGGAAAGAAGCGCAATGTGCAATAAATGCTCACGTTCAAAATGTATTGGCTAGTAAATTGAATCGTGCATATTTTCAACGGTGCTATGACAAAATGTCACCGGACAAAATGTCACGGGGATAAAATGTCACGGACGAAAGTGTGCGCAAAAATTTTAACAATTTCAACAAATACATTTTTGAATCTCCAATTTTTGGCTAAAATAAGTAACCAAAAGAAAGAAACCAATGTAAATAGTAAGATTAGATTACTTAAAGAACTCTGTTGGCGTTTGAAATATTAAATAATCAGACATTACTGCTGTTTGCATTCATTGAAACGTTAATTAATTAAATATTAATGTTTCTGGCATCGCTTGAATTTTCTTTTAACTTCAACCTCAAGGATCCGACTTTGTGTCTGTACTCTAATTAAGCCAAGTTTTCGTCATACCACATCCTTGCGAAGCCTTAGACACTGCAAACAATAAAATCTAAATCTCACTTGCCACAATTCCTTCATTATCTCCTCATGTCTTCAGATCTGAGCTTAAACCCAGTATCTTTTATTTGCTTACTTACTTTTCTTTAAACAACTAACTCACCTTCATTTAGATACTAATGAATTCTAATGATTCTCTCTCTCGGGGGTTGCAAATAGCATTTTGACCAATCATCCAGTGTTTATTCTAGCCACCTAGACATTGGGGGAGTTTTAAAAAAATATTGTGGGGGCAGACATTGGGGAGGTCATACTACTTGCCAATATGTCAAAAAAATTTGGAGAAAATAAACACTACTAACCGTCTAACGGTCCACACAATACATGAAAGATTGCAAGTTGTAACATTTTGTCCGTGTACGCTGATATTTTGTCCCCGTGACATTTTGTGACATTTTGTCCCGGTGACATTTTGTCCTGTGACATTTTGTCCGGCCACGTTCTCAACTAATTATCTAATTATAGTAATAATAATGATAATTATAAGTGGTTTAGGAGGCCAATTAGTAACCCTGTGTGCAAACCACTGTTGTAACTCTCCACATTCAATAGGGCCTAACTTACCGTAGTTTTCCGAGATAGCCTTTGAATCCGTTCACCGTTTCAAATCCAATCCATTCCATTTGTCCACAACCCTTGCACTAAAACACTTTTTCTTTCTTGAATCCACCCTCTGCTTAAACAATTTTAATGTGTGGCCTCTTGTGCTGCTATAGTGTGCCAATGTAAAGAATTGATCGTAAGGCACATCTACTTTTCCGGCTATTATTTTGTATGTTTGAATCAGATACCCCCCCCCCACTCTCTCTCTCTCTCTCTTCTCCTTTGTAATGTTGTCAATCCACAATATTGAAGTCTTTTTTCGTTGCTTAAATTATGGCACTCATTGGCCATCTTTGTTGTTCGTCTTTGCACTTTTTCTAAAAGCTCTATATCTTTTTTCAAGAATGGATTCCATGCTTGAACACAGTATTCTAGATGGGGCCTTACCAATGACTTATACAGTTTTACGATTATCTCTTTGTCTCGACTCACTATTGTCCTTTTCATCATTCTCGACATTCGGTTGCTCTTTTTGCCTCCGTACATTGTTGAGATGGATGCATGCTTCGTTAGATGATTACTCCCGAAGTCCTTTTCTTTTTCTGTTGTGGTTAGAACCTTCCACCCTAAAGTAGGCCTATATATAGTACATTCATTGCCATTATTAGATTTCCCAACAAGCATTACAGAACATTTGTCAATATTAAAAAGCATCTGCCAGTCCAGATGCCACTGAAACAATTACCTTGGATCCTCCTGTACAATTTTAGCGTCATCATCAAAGTCTATATTTCTGCACGTCTTTGCATCATCTGCAAACTTTGAAATGTTGGATAGTAATCATTCATCAATATCATTTATACAATATATTAGAAAAAGCAATGGCCCAAAGCACTGGGCCCTGATCTTGTACTAATTAAATTAGCACAGTCTAAGAAGCATTCGTTAGCACCCTGCTAGATATTCCTTCGCTGAAGGAAATTAAATTTGCTGAATGTTGAAACTATTGACTCCTGAGTGTAAACCTCGAAAAGAAAGTATGACTTCATACTACTTAATACTTGGTTATAACTTATTAATATGCTGTGGACTGCGCGCAGTTGCCAGATTCTAGTTGGAGTTGCAGGTCGTCAGATTCTAGTTGGAGTTGCGGTACATCGTTTCATATAGTAGGCTTCTAAACACGCAAAGCCGTAAAGGCTTGTGGTGTCAACAGTTAGACCTACTGCTCTAGACCCGTTTAAGCCAGTTCTTAACGGCTCGTACGTGTGGCCCGTAACGACTGAGACAATTGCATTTTTATATTGAGCTGGCGAATTGGGGGCGAATTGCTGTGGGCGAATTTTCCGCAAAAATCTTTTTATTCAGGGGGGCGAGTTGCTGGAGGCGATTCATCCGTAAACCCAGCCAGACATACCAAAACTTGTCAGCAACAAAAGATGTCAAGCCTCAGGACAAACACTAAAACTGTTGAAATAAATAAATTTAAAGGTTTGAATTGCTGTAATTTTAGAGCACTGCATTAAGTGAATTTGTTGCTTTAACAGTGTCTAACAAACTGCAAGTGGTAATTGCATTCAAACTTACTTTTTTGTCAAACTAATTACCGGTAGTGACCTAGTCTAAATAACTTTGTATTCGTGAATGCTGCTGAAACATTTGTCTGCACATTGCATGTTTCTAAATTGAAACAACAACAAAATGAAGCACTAAATGTAATTAAATATTAACTGATTTTAATTAGTTGCAATGTTAGCAATTAATTGTTGTGTGTGGCCCCCGTGACAATACCAATATGACCCATGCGGCCCTAGGGGGAACCTGTAAATTATTTCCCAAATGACATAACTAGCCTACTATAGTTGTAATAGAATATTTCATTTGAAATTGCTTGGACCGCGAATCTGGAATGCTGTCCTCCTTTATAGCTAACATAACATGTAGTTTCATATTATATGGTGTCATAATTCGGTATATTATACACTCTAAATGGCAATGTGAACTTGTGAAGTGATGTCAAACAACACTTGTTGAATGTCGATAGTTGCAGTAGTGAGTCTAAATAAACACTTTCGTTAAGTACGTGAATGAAGTTCATATTGAAAACCGTTGGTCACAGGAAAATTGAACGTTGGGTGTTTATCATACATCTGTTGTCGCCAACTTGTCGGGAAGGGCTGGGTTGGGTCAGCGGACAGGAATTTCATTTGGGCTGGAAGTCAATTGGGTTGGGTTGGGCTGGGTTGGGTTTGGGTTGAGGAAATCGATCAATGGACAATTCTGAGCTGGAGGCAGAACGAATGAGTTCATCAAAAATATGGGTTACTGTGTTTTATTGCTAATATTTGTAATGCACTGGGTGTTAGTGTTCATACTTTGTTAATGGAAATGCTGCTTTCTACCGTTTTGTGTCCCAATCCTTTATTTTATTCTGAGTGGCTAATCTAGACTTCTGGACTCCGGGGGGGAGCTGACAAGGTCGGGGAAAGTCAGCTAGAGGGCTTGGGGTGCGCTGTAAGTTGATATAGTATACCAAAATGTCCGATGGGAATTTGAAGTTCCCGGAGTTAAAGGGCAATTTCCCTCCCCCGGAAACGGCCTAGATTAAACCCTGTTTATGCTATGTACCAGTAATAATGAACAGCGCATACAGGCATTTGAAATGAAAGGTCTGAGGCAAATAATGAGAGTTTCTAGGAAAGCAAGGAAAACGAATGAATGGGTAATGAATAAAGCAGGTGCAAAGAACCCTATTTGAAACAGTAAGGAAAAGAAAACTGAATTACTGGGAACATGCGAGAGCAAAGCAGGAATGTCTAGAGAAAGAAATTATACAATGTACAATGCCAGGATCACGAAAAAGAGGTAGACCAAGAAAAAAGTGGGAGGACAGCATCAAAGAATGGACAGTATTCACTATAGAGCAGGTGACATGAACATGGGGGCGGAAGATGGCAGAGTGGGTTACGTGCTGGAGCGTCAGGCTGACGGAGCGGGTTCAAGCCCCGTTAGTGCTCCTAGTGGCTTTCACACAGACAGTAATGCCTCTTAATCCACTTTAAATCATGCTAAGTAACAGCAAGTGTAACAGCAGAAGACCGTAACACTTGGAAGAAGACAGTCCACAATGCAGCCAATTTTCGGAGCGAAGACGGTTAAAAGACAAGACTAGTAATATGGCCGAGACCTATAAATCTTAGCATTAAATTACAATATTATTTAACCAGTAGGCCTATAGTTAAGTCCATGGTCCTGGTCCTGGCCTTGAGGTTTGAGTCCTTGTTAACATCCCTGTCAAGAACTGCATCTTAAGTAGGCCCTACATAACATTCCATAGAACTGAACTGAATATTTCAGCCCTACCAAAATATGCTACAAACCCCGCATAAGCGGCATAACCGATTAAATACGGCACCCACAACTATCTTCATACACAGGCAAAATTGGGAAACGAAAATAATATTTCAGCCCGGATAGAATATTCATTTTGCCGGACATTTCGTTTCACGGATATTTTATTTCACTACACCGGCCATCGACAATAAATTTACTAAATTTCCGAGCACAAGAACCACTTGTTGTTCAGATGCCAGAACCAATGCTGCTTAACTTTTATGTTTAACTATACAGCAGGCGAAATTGATGACACGCCTTTCAAACGTCTGGAAGACTACGATGTTGCCAATAAAGGCTATATTCACCTGGCGGTCGTAATGCTCGGTGGAGTTCTGCCATCTGTCGAGGATTTGCAATCAACATCACGTTGTCTTAAAAGCACATGTCAATTAAGAACAACGACATCCGAGAATAATCCGGACGTTTTCGACTTGGACAACGACACGACACGCGCCATCATGTCATGTGGTCATGCAGTTGGTAGGCACATCTTTCAAGAAATAATATCGCTTACGGCTCTACGCTGTATGGCCATACCAGACTATTTCCCAGGAATTTGCTTTCAGGGTTTGTTCCATATATAATTGCAGGGGATGTCAATGTCAACTGTTTCATCTAGACCAGGCATGTCAAACTGACGGCCCGTGGGCCGCATGCGGCCCTTTACAGGCTGCCCGGCCCTCACAAAGATTTCTATACAAATTTAAATGTTTTTAAACAACGCAATTTCTCAAGTCGATGGCTTATGGCAATGTTTTGGTCAACCTATGTTCAGGCCCGTAGGAAGTGGGGGTGCAAGGGGTGCAGCTGCACCCCCCGGAAAAAAATCAGAGGGTGCAGCGCACCCCCTTGAAGACGAGGCTGTTTTGTAATTTTTTTGCTTGTGAGGATTTTCACATTGAAGAAAGAGAGATGATGAACTTTTTGTTTGTCAAGGTCTTTAGGCAGTGGCGGCTCTAGGATTTGGCAAGTGGGGGAGGCCGTTGGAGTGGCAACTTCTAATCATGGGGGGCCAACCATTTGTTGTTTAATGTATGTAGCATTAAGTATAGGGTCCCAACTGGGGGACCACTGGGGGGCCCAGGCACTCAATAGGGGGCACGGGCCCCCCTGGTCCCCCGGTGGAGCCGCCACTGTCTTTAGGAGGGTAAAGTAAAGTTGGTGACGACCTTTTTTGCAAACTTTTTTCCTTACCACAGGTTTTTATCTTGAGAAAATTGGCACTCCCTGCTGAAAATTCGTTCCGACGTGCCTTCCTATGTGAGCGAACAGTTATTTTTTGCATGAAATTAACAAAACCTTCTCTGAGAACAAGACTTACTGATCAACATTTGTCATCTCTGTCTGATCAAAATGGGAACTGCTCAGACATTTCAGCCAGACGGGATACGGACAACTCGCCCCCAGTAACTCCCCCCCGGTAACTCGCCCCGGTAAATTCGTACCCAGGTACAACTCGCCCCCAGACAAATCACCCCCAGCAACTCGCCCCGAAAAAGCCGTACCGAATTTCAAGGAAAGACAATGGGTTGAATGGGCTAGAAATATAGGCCTACAGTAGTACTTTCTTAACGCTATCTAGAGATCCAAACTTAGATATGGTAAAAAATGAAGTCAATGTATGAAAAATGTAAAACTAATGAGCGAATGTCAACATTTAAAGAAAAAGTACGATAAATGTAAAACTAATGCAATCTAAAGGTCCTAAAGCAGGGTCTCAAACACGCGGGCCGCATGCGGCCCGCGAATGCATTTTATGCGGCCCGCGATGCATTTTGTGATTTTAAAAAAAATTGCCGTTTGCATTTTGTAAATATTTCTCTCGACGCCTTTTAACGTTCATATGCCATCTAAGCTATAATAAATTCTTACTTACAGTACCTGATTATTCGTAGTCTTTCGAATCTAGTGATTATACTCGTACTTCCGCTTCCCTAATGGAGGCGGTCGCTTTGTTTTTGTTTGACGTAGAATAAAAAGTCGATTTAGTGAATTTTTTCTACTGAAAATAAAAGCTTGTATAAATTTTTGAAATATATATAATTTGTAAAACACTATGACTATGTTCTTATTTCGTTGTTTTTTATACACTTTAACATTGTAACAAAATTCGGGCGTTGCGGCCCCGGAGAAATTTGAGTTTGAGACCCCTGTCCTAAAGCTAGAAATGGTTACTTTAGCTTTAACTAGAGCGACGATCGTCAGATTCTAGTTGGAGTTGCGGTACATCGTTTCATATAGTAGGCTTCTAAACACGCAAAGCCGTAAAGGCTTGTGGTGTCAACAGTTAGACCTACTGCTCTAGACCCGTTTAAGCCAGTTCTTAACGGCTCGTACGTGTGGCCCGTAACGACTGAGACAATTGCATTTTTATATTGAGCTGGCGAATTGGGGTGGGGGGCGAATTGCTCTGGGCAAATTTTCCGCAAAAATCTTTTTATTCAGGGGGCGAGTTACCGGGGGCGAGTTGCTGGAGGCGATTCATCCGTAAACCCAGCCAGACATACCAAAACTTGTCAGCAACAAGAGATGTCAAGCCTCAGGACAAAACACTAAAACTGTTGAAATAAATAAATTTAAAGGTTTGAATTGCTGTAATTTTAGAGCACTGCATTAAGTGAATTTGTTGCTTTAACAGTGTCTAACAAACTGCAAGTGGTAATTGCCATTCAAAATTACTTTTTTGTCAAACTAATTACCGGTAGTGACCTAGTCTAAATAACTTTGTATTCGTGAATGCTGCTGAAACATTTGTCTGCACATTGCATGTTTCTAAATTGAAACAACAACAAAATGAAGCACTAAATGTAATTAGGGCCTAAATATTAACTGATTTTAATTAGTTGCAATGTTAGCAATTAATTGTTGCCCCCATGACAATACCAATATGACCCATGCGGCCCTAGGGGGACCCTGAGTTTGACATGCCTGTTCTAGACTTCTTGCACCCAGAGGGAATAAAATTTGGCGGGGGAGGTGGCAGGCGTTCGATGCGTGGCCCCTGAAAAAAGGAAAATACAAGACAAAAATATGATTTCCGTTGTTATCTCTTCCGTTTTCATACGGTCCATTCTAATTTTGTGGAGCCAGTTATAGAGGCTCAAGTTTCAAATTTCAGAGGTGAATTTCCCCCATTAGAATTTTATTGAATAGTTTTAACATCTGTCTTTTTGTGATAGCCAACACCACTCCTGGGAAAGGGTGTAGGGGCAGGGACAAACCGGGGGGTGCAACCTTCCCGCTGGGGTTCCCGCTGGGGTGCAGGAAAATCCATGAGCCATGACTACTTTGTTCCAATTAGGTAAGAAAGTAAGTAATTATTTGATACTTCATACTTGGAAAAGTAATACTAATGTAGTTGCTTTTTCTAAGGAGCCATTCTAGCATATCTTAACTATCATTCGACTAATTGTTACTGGTATTACTATTACGGTAAGTCAGCGGTTCCCAAACTTTGGTCCACGGACCGAAGGGGATCCGTGGAGGATATGGGGGGGTCCGCGAGAACCTCCCAAAATATTTAGTAGAACTTCATAGTTTTAGCATTAACAAACTTTGTTCTCAAATTATGTGTGCCGGTCGATCCACCAATAACAATAATAAGATATAATATACTAGAGCTACATAATAATACCTAGATATAGGCCCATACTAACATCGCCAGCCGGAGTATAATATTAGCGGGGAAAGGGAGAAATCAATTAGGTCTCGCTTGAGCGAGCGAGAGGGCCCAGCAGACCATAGATGTAAAAAAACGTTTTTTATGTTTTTTATTTTTTCTTAAAAAACATGTTTTTTCATGTTTTTTAGGTTCCTTATTTTTTTTATTTTTTGTATCTTATTGCCTGCATATCAATTTCTAAAGGGGTATGTTTTAATTCTTCTGCTTGAATTTGGTTCGCTGGAGAACTCCACTATTTCCAGTGTTGGAGTTGTGAAATTTGAGCTTGGGGGTGAGATTTCAACCTCTCGGCAACTCCGACACTGACTATTTCTTCGTTCGCAGAATGCAAGGAATTGCTCAAAATTTGCAAAAATTTGCAAAAAAATTGCAAAAATGCCTAAATTGACTTGCCAACATTTGCCAGAATTTGCCCAAAGTTTGCCAAAATTTGTCAAAAATTTGCAAAAAAATTTTCTGCCCCAAGAAAAGTGTGAAATGACGCCACAGGTGTTGTGGGAATAGTCTGTCCGTTATTTTAATTAAATATTAACTGTGACATTTACTTGTTGAATGATGTAGTCAGCGAGCTAAGCTGGGAACAAAGTAGAGGTCTGCTATCCAAAAAGTTTGGGAACCGCGACTAAGTGACTAGATTTAGCCTACCCCCAAAGAAAATGTGAAATGACGCCACAGGTGTTGTTAATAGTCTGTCCGTTATTTTAATTAAATATTAACTGTGACATTTACTTGTTGAATGATGTAGTCAGCGAGCTAAGCTGGGAACAAAGTAGGGGTCTGCTATCCAAAAAGTTTGGGAACCGCGGCTAAGTGACTAGATTTAGCCTACGTGTTCACGTTTATGGTGCAAAAGTCAGTAATAATACTAAGAAATATGAACGACTGCTGCGTGAACTTCACTAACATCTTTTGCAGTTCCATCTAAGATGGAGAAAATGTTTCAGGCATTCGAGGACTCAAACGGGATTTTTCAGATATATTTTTTTCAGAGAAAATATGCTGTAACTGAATTATGAAAACAAAATAAGGAATTCATTAATTCTCTCGCGTTCACTGATTATATTAATTAATTCGTTGTGTATTAAATGTATTTTAAGCTCCGCTATCACTGGCGATGCACTGCTTCTACGAACTAGAAAAGGGTGAACATAGGATCACTTGTCCTGACAGAGACTGTGGTGCTGTTTGGAAATTCAAGGAAATACGTGAAGCAGCTTGCTTGTCTGATCACGAAAGATTTGAATTTGAGCGCAGAATGTTACTGAACAAGGTTAACCAAGAGAAGAAAGACATAAAAGAATGTCCAGAATGCAATGTTTTTTCAATTCGAGCGAATAGCAACGACAAACGAATAGTATGTTTGAATTGTACAGAGCGTACTGGCAAGACGTACGAATTCTGTTGGATATGCCTGAGAAAGTGGAACGGCAGTGGCACTGAAAAATGTGGTAATGGAGATTGCGGCGTCGACAGGGATGTCTATAAGCTTTTGGCACAATGTCCGCTGAAGGAATTGAACGGCATTTTGTGTCCATCGCAGAGAGGTTGTCCGGAATGCTTCACCATCATTGAGCACGCCGACCAGTGTAAACACATGACGTGTTCTGGCTGCAAATATGAGTTTTGTTTCATTTGCCTGGAGAGATATCCTTGTGGCACGGGTCCATTCGCTCCTTGCACTGTAGCCTCGCGTCAAATGCTTTCTACAGATCTAAAAATGACGGAGAAATGTTCTCGACCAGTACATATACGTTTTCGGCTCTTTGAAGAATCAGTAGTTCTGAGTGTTCCTGAAGCAAGTATACAATATTAATATCTAATTTTATCCGAGTATATAATCAATATCTAATATCTTTCAGTTGATGTTTGCATCTCAAAGAAATCTCAAAACTGTGCTCATATATTTGAGCTTTCGCAAGATAACATTAAAAAATCATGATAAAATTTGAATTCATGCTGTTCACCTACTACTGATCTCAAAGAAGTATGTGTGACTCATATGCCAGACCTAGAATTAATGAATGAATGGTTTGAGCAAGTTTTGAGAGCACTCTGCTTAGTCTGAAGCAGTCTTTTCATTTAACTCTCTCAGAAATGATACCACGAAAGTCAATAACAATAACGCTACTTATTGCAATTTTGCAAATTTGCAGCTGCTCTATTTTGAGATGAGATCGTTTTCTGTTCCATAGTCCAGGGGTGGCCAATCCTCGGCCTGCATGTGGCCCACCGGCTAATAATTGGCGGCCAGCAGAGGATCTTTCTCTAAATATGTTGTATTGCTCCTATCAATGCATACAATATTGAGTCATGAGCAGCTTAAGACTTTTAGCTCCTGTGCTTAATTTAGTGAAATAGTAAATTACTTTTAGACTGTTGTTTAATTATCGTTACGCGACTGCAATGATGTTTCTCTGTTCTTCATTTTTAATTTTCCAGCATTCAGAGCCATATGCAGTTGTAGTAGAACAGTGTGACGAATGCTTTATACATACTGTTGAAACCAATGTACAAAAAACACAAAAACATGCGGCCTTCCGCATGCTAATCAGAATTTAAAATGGCCCCATGTCAGTGGCATAGTCAAGGGAGGTTGGGGATTAAAACTAGAGCTGGGTCGATTACGATTATTTTTTACGATTACGATTACGATTATTTTCGATTATTTTCCACGATTACGATTTCGATTACGATTACGGTTTTTTAAATAATCGCGATTTCGATTTCGATTATTTCACAGTATCTTTAGAAACTGGCTTTCCCGCCATATTTTACAGTATTCGGCAATCCTCTGTGTATCGATGTTCAGTTGGTCTTCAACAGGGATATTCTACACCCCTAACAACCTCCAACACCTCAAATTTGAGGTCGACACCCCTAAAATTTGGTGATGTGACAATGATATGCACACAGAATTCATATTTATTTATTTATTTATTGACAATTTATATAGCGCAGTAGCCAAGGCTAAGGCCTACAACAAAAGCGCTTAACACAGTTCATATCCAATATTAAATAAATGTGTCTTCAAATTTCTAATGAAAAGTCCAGCTGAGACTGCTCCAGTCACATTGTCTGGAAGAGAGTTCCACAGGGCAGGATTCCCCCGCGCGAATGATCTTTCCCCAAACTTAGGGGTCTTGGACGGGGGAGGAACCAACAACTGCACTCTCCGACTGGACCTAAGAACCGATCTTCTCTCGATCACAGTCGATCTTCGTACAAGCACAGTTAGATAATCAGGACAGAGTGGATCGTGTAAAGCCCGAAACGTAAGCCAACAGCGCTTGTAGACAATGCGCTGTGGAACACGGATCCAGTGGAGTCGATCTCTAAGGAGAGGAGTGATTAGCCCTGAACACCCCCAAACAGGCCCATTCAGAGGGGAGCTAGGATGGCCATTCGGCCCGGGCCTCCATCATTTTGGGGGCCTCCCTTTCTTTCCTTGTCTAGAATTCTGGGAGAGCTAGAAAGCTAGATAGCTACTACTAGAAGGGGCCTCAAAATTTGGTGATGACCTTTTTGCTTGTTGATAATTTTGGGATTTTGGGAAAGCTAGGAAGGTATTCTGCGGTCCTCAAAATTGGTGATTACCTTTTTTCGCTTGTCAAAATTTTAATTGTTGGAAGGCTAGGAGAGGCCTCGAAATTCCAACTGGCCTGGACCTCCTTCAGCCTCTGAAGAGGCCTGCCCCCAAATGGAGAAATAGACCCCACAACTTTATCCTTGGATGACTTTTTTTGCTTGTCAGACTTTTTGTGAGTCTCTATAACGTTTTTTGCTTGTCAGCCTTTTTCGGTAGAGACTTCCAAATTTCGACACTCCCAGATTTTCCCGACACCCCAAATTCACAATCCTACAATCCTAGAAATAAACACACCCCAGATTTTCCCGACACCCCACCCTAATTCACAATCCTAGAAATAACCCTGGTCTTCAATCTTCTTAAAGGATCGAGCCTGGGTGGCAAGACCGATATCGTCAGCGTATCCAAACTTCCTACTGATGGTATCAGGTAGGCCTAAGTCGTTTGTAGGCCTATAGGCCTACTAATTGAATAACGTGGGGGCTAGAACTGGACCCTATGGTAGACCGTTTCGTCGACGTCTCTAGGAGCTGACATCTCCCAAGTGAACTCAGAACCGTCTGTCAGAGATGAGTAATTCCACAAGTTGACAGAACTAGGGTGGCAAGTTGAGCGAGAGTTTGTACATTAAACCCACCTGACACACCGTATCGAAAGCTGCTGTCAAACCCGGAAAGATGGTACCTGTCTTTAGACGCTGTTGAATCCATTTTCAATGAAAATCTTATAACCAACGGTAAATTGATCTTTCTTTGAATCGGAAATATTGTATAATATCACTTACGGGAATAATCGAAAAATAATCGCGATTTCGATTATTTTTTCGACGATTATCGATTATTTCGATTTATTTAATAATCGTGTCGATTTCGATTACGATTTTTTCAAAAATCGCGATTTCGATTACGATTTCGATTAATCGACCCACCCCTAATTAAAACCCCCTTGGCTGCCGAAGAAAAACTTTATTTATGTGTTTCCATACATTTTTTAAATTTTCGGACGGGGTTTTGGGGTCAACCTCCCCCCCTGGGTGCTGGCGACGACCTTCTTTCTCGCTTGTCAGGACATTTGGAGAGGGAAAATGTAAAACAGTACAAGATGAAAGATGAGAATAACTTTTTTTGCTTGTCAAGATTTTTGGAAGAAGATTATTACAAAAACCAAACCCTTCCTTCTGGACATCCTGGCTATGCCACTGCCCCATGTCACAAAAGGCTGGCCACCCCTGCTTTAGTCGAATATAGAAAACTAACCTCCATTGTTTTACTAAATATACATTTCTTAGAGATACAGATATGTTTTTTACTCTTGTAGAATTGCTTGATTGAAGAACTGCTTCGCAGGTTTTACAATCATGAGAAATGTCCAAAAACCTGCGGACTCCGTTTCATGTCAGGTACATTTTTTTCATTTAAGCCCAAAAATTATTACTTGCTCTGTCTCTGTAGTAGTAGTAGTCAGTGATGGGCAACTAACTAAAAAATAGTTAAAATATAACTAAATTTCAACTAAAAATAAGTAGTTAAACTTTTAGTTGCTAACTAACTTTCTAAAATAGTTAACTAAACTAAAAAATATAGTTAAACTTTTTGCAACTAATTTTACAACTATTTTTCAGGTATCAATGCAATCTAAAAACACAGTGGCAGACGTTTGACCACTTGACGATTGACCATGGCGGACGTTTGACCACTGGACGATTGACCACAGCGGACTTTTGACCACTGGACGATTGATCACAGCGGACTTTTGACCACTGGGCGTCTTTTTATATGAGCTCTGCGCTGTTTTACTAGATATGTGTTTCATGTACTGCATAAGTTTACGTTTACCTAGCGTTGCTTTACTTTATATATCGTTTATTTGCTGCCTGACTACGTTGCTCTCATTAATGTGTTTTTAGATTGCATTGGTTTATTAAATGTGATTTTGGCTTACTTAACGTTTGCTACTTATAATCGTCGGCGGACGTTTGACCAGGGGACGATTGACCACTAAACGCCGGCTGTGGTCAATCGTCCAGTGGTCAAAAGTCCGCTGTGGTCAATCGTCCAGTGGTCAATCGTCCTGTGGTCAATCGTCCTAGAACCGATTTATTAGGGAGGTGAGTAGATGTACAAGCACATCAAGGCATTCTTTCAAAAGAGAGCTGGGAATGGTATCCAAACGACACTGTTTATTTGACGAAGCGAAAATAACGGAACGAACTTCAATGGTTGTAGGAGCATAAGTGTCAAGAGCAGGAACATGGTGGTCGGGTAGGGATAGAGCGTCAGAGCCAGAATTAGAGAGACTTCGTCACTGGCGATTTTATCTCCGAAAAAATCAAGAAATGCTGCTGCAAGAGATGATTATTCTGCATTAATAGGTAAGCCGGCTGATGAGTTTCTGTGCAGAACCTGATTCAGAGATTTCCATAGAGTTCTTGGATTTGATGAATTTTCAGCTATTAGCTTTGTGAAGTAATCTGATTTAGCTTGAGAGACCAGTTTTCGGGTTACTTTGCATTGAGCTTTGAAGCAGATTTTGTCCCATGGAAGTCTAGAACAGCGCCAGCATCTCTAGTCTAGATGGTTCTGGTTATGCTTAGCTTCCCGGATCTCAGAGTTGTAGGCCTACCACGCTTTAAGTTGGCGGGATATGACTTTCCTTAATTTCACGGGTATGTGGTTGTCAAGAATGCTAGATGGAGTTTTTGCAATTGCAAGGCCAGGTCTGCGGAGGAAAGTGCTGGTGCTGTAAATAAAACAGATGATCTCAATTCATTTTTGAAGCACGCAAGATCTAGTTTGTGCCAAGGACTATAAAAGAATGATAGAGGAAAAGTGACATGTGTGTAAGAGTCAGCTCTAGCAGTTTTGTTACCTTTTGGCTTTTTCATGTACAACTGAATGCAGTGAAGATCTTGCCGTATGTTACCCAGCCATTTCTATAGGCTATTCTGCGTCTTGTTCTGGTACCTTCAAAATGACATTGTAGGGCTCCTGCTGGTAACCTTTCCCCCAACCTTTTCCCCTTCATTCTGCTGACTTGTCAAACCCGTCTGAGTCTCAATTTCTGTACACTGTGTACAGCAATGTTTCGGTGCTTATGACCCCTTCTCTTAACACCGCAGTTCTGATTCTGTCTCTTATCGTGGCTATAGTATTCTTTTGAGACAGCTCATTTCCAACATGAATGTTGCTCTCTTCCTCATGTTTAATTGTCCAGCATTCCGCGCCATATACAGCTGTAATAGAACAGTGAGGCAAATGCTTTATACATGGAGATCTTAATGTATGATTCAGTTTCTCTGCTTTAGATATCCGGATCTTGTGTTGCTTACCGAGAGCAACTGCTGCTAGAATAATCATTTTCTTGTCTTTGTTGCATTTAGAATCCTCAGTCATTGCACTTCCTAGATAAGGAAATTCTTGTTTTTTTCTGTCTGCTTGCTGTGTAAGCATTTATTTAAACTGAGGACAAAGGCAGTTACAGTAGAGTAGGCAATAAGTAAGTAGCAGTATAAGTATAAATAAGTAGTAGCAGTATCAGTTCTAGTAAAAGTAGTAGATATTTAAGTAGTACACTGTAGTAAACACTTAAGTAGGTTAGTAAGTAACAGACATAGCTGAATCTGAATCTGCTTGTGTCTATATACAGTGTAAATTATATTGCGTTGTCAAAGCGCTTTGGATTTTGGTAAAGTAAAGTAAAGTAAAATCTCGTAAACTTATACAGCGCCCGGAAAGCAGCACAGCAGTAGCTGCTTATTCTTAGGCGCTTAATCTTTCTTGAAATAGCTATAGGCAAGGTGGTTTGTCGGCCGGGCAAAGGTCAGTGTATCTATGAGGCGGCGGGTCAGGTTGTTATTGCTATGGAGGAAATGACTTTTCGAATAGGAAGGTTTTAAGTTTAGACCTAAAGGCTTGAGGAGACAGTGAAGGAATTAAAGGAAATGAGGATTCGGAGCTTATTGTTTGACCATGTCGTAGGCTGCGGAGGGAGGCTGGAATTGAGTTCCAAAGTTCTGGTGCGGCGTATGAGAAAGCGCGGTTGCAGATTTTGAGTGATGACTGATTTAACGGGCGTGAACGTGTGAGGTGAGATGATGATCGTTTAGGTCGGGGAGGCTGAGGCGTTAAGAGTTTACGAAGGTAAACCGGTTTTGACGAATGAAGTGAACTGTAAGTAATCGTTATTATCTTGTACTGTATACGTTCGGATATTTTAAGCCAGTGTAGTGACTTCAGTATGGGTGAAATATGTCAGAACTTTGGTGATTTGGTTACTGCTCGGGCTAGTGCATTTTGAATTAATTGTAATTTGTTGATGGAGGTTTTTGGGAGGTTATAGTATTTTAAACCATGCGTACAGCGCTATATAAATTATCCTGGAATAATAATAGCTGTAATAACAAACATTCTACTGTAGCGGCGACCGATATAACAAAAATAAGAAATTTGTCCGTAATTTCATAAGGGCCATTTCCGAGTTATATTGTTATTTCCAAGGGTATGATGCGCCTGACCTGTCCTTTTCCAATTGCCATTGTTTTGGGTTTTGATCCATCGATTTTTAGCCCTAATCATGCATTTTTCAGTGGCGGTCCCTAAGGCTACTTATCTAAAGGTACAGCTATTTCTCTCTCTCTCTCTATCTATCTATCAATCTATTATTATTATTATTATTATTATTATTATTATTATTATTATTATTAAGACAATTTATATAGTGCAGTAGACATGGCAAAAGGCCAAACAAAGTCAAGAGCACTTTACACGAATCACTGATATGAGATATTAAATAAGTGTGGAATCACTGGACTGTAGGGGCCTATTATAAAATAATTATTAAAATTATAAAACAAACAGTGCCAATGCTTTTAGAATTAGTGAATATTGAAATTTAATCAGGCATGTTATGCAAATTACGTATTACTATAAAACGTGTAGTTATTTGTAGTCACGACCACATGAAGGCAAACGAATGTGACTATAATAGACAAAATCATAATTCTATAATTTGAATGAAAGGCTAAATGGAAAAGCCACAGTGGATCAAGCACCGGACAAATCCTACTGAACCACACTACAGTGTAACTGCCAGTGACAGAGGCATTGCAATCGATGGTAAGACTGTATTGGATGCATGGCGTATGAATGCTTATAAATCTTGCATCACGTTAAATAACTTTATTTCAATAAAAGGTGGTGTACAACTGGAAAACAACAATGGAAGGCGGCTACATGACTACAATATTTGCAACTACTCCATAATTGAAGTGATAATTCGATTGACAGGAGGTTAGGCGGCCAGACAACTTTCCGGAACCGTGTTCATTTATGCAAGGAAGACGGCAAACTTCAAAACTGCATATACATGTAAATATTTGAAAACAATCGAGCTTATTGAGTTTCTGTTAAGTCTGCGCACATGACAACTGTATAACGTAACGCCACATAAAGTTAGCAAGAATATTGACAAAACAGAATTTTAGGTTTGTATTTAAATAAAATAAAATTCAATCAAAGCGAATGATGATGAGGACCTAGAGTTAAGTACGATTATATATATATATATATATATATATATATATATATATATCTTCTTCTTAGCATGCCCAGTAGTGGAGCGTTGCTGTTTCCAGAGTCCAGTGCCATAACTCTGTCCTGCGCCCGCTTCCATGCCGTGACAAGGTCAAAGTTGTTTGGGGCCAGGTCTTTCTCGATTGTTCTTGTCCAGGTTGTTTTGGGCCTAACCGCCGGTCTTTTCCAGGCCTTTGGTAGTCCATGAATGATGACATCGAGGGCTCGGGCATGGTCCTGCTCAGGGTCGGCTAATATATAATATTTATAATAATTATATAGGCTATAATGTATATAAATTAAATAATCGTAGGCCTAACTTAACTCTATACTGTATAGGCCTATATAAAACATTTAGAATGGCAAATTACTCTCAACAAAAATACGCACCATAAATGAATTTAACTAAATTACCAAACTCTAGAAAAGAGCCGAATTAAGAGCAATTCGAGCAGTAAACCTTCCTTCAAAAATGAATCAAGTTTTAATTGTTATATCCTTTGGGAGATATTTCAACCGTTTAGAGGAGAGAATTTTCTCTAGAATGTCCTGTATGTTATTCTGGAAGCTGTATATAAATATAAAGTGGCCCTCTGTTGGGACCTATACTAAATACTGCATGCCTAACAACAACTGGTTGGCCCCCATGATTAGAAGTTGCCACCCCAACGCCCCGCCCCACTTGCTAAATCCTGGAGCCGCCACTGCTAATGAGTGAATTTAATCATCTGCAGTTATTATTTTATATGTGAACACATTACATTCTATTTAAAATATTAATATAGCTTTTATTGATTGCCTTTTTATGAGTTGCTAGGATAACTGTACTGGAAAAGTTCATGTACCATTCGTGCATAGCGTCCCAAATATGGGACGCAACTTTGAACCGCTATAAAAATTAAATGAAGCAGATTTTTTAAAAAAGAAGTTGGTTTTAGCTTTCCCTTAACAACCTCTATCTCCAGTTATTTTTTTCAAAAACAAAAAGTCATGCATTAATGGGTTAACATGATCACGCCTAAGACTGCAGTACGCCTAGGCATTTATTCAGTTAACGCTATTGCAAGTTATGAATTCTCTAAAAAAATTGTGTACATTACTTTGGGGCTGTAGGGAGCGTACCTTTGCATACAGAATGCACTAGTCCAATTTACTGATGGCGAGGGCAATTATCAGAATGATAAGGACAGATTTCGGCATAAAATCTTATAGTATCTCCAAATTGTAAATGACTAAGAGGTCTCTGTAGTCTGTACGAATGCGATTTATATATGACATGCTTCACTGTAGAGCAAAGCATAGGAATAGGCTTAAATGTCGATGGCCAGCACGTATAGTTTTGCAATCTTGATTAATGTGATCATTAGTATAGACCTGTAAGTTCCGTCTTTAGATGGCTCTGCACTGATTAGTCTGGTGATTCTTAACCTTGTTGGAGGTACTGAAACTCTGGGCAAGAATGTGACTTTTGGAATGCAAGACATGGGTAGATCTGTTATCAGCCCACGTTCCACAAATTGACCCATACACACAATATAACTGTGTTAAAAGAACTACAGATACTACAAAACTACGCCAACATAATATGAAGTTAACACAGACACATGACTCACTGAATATTGACTGCAAATATGGCTTTTGTTTTGTTGTGTGCATGGACGTCCGCAGAAATTTTTCGAGAGGGTGCAATATAAGGTATTGTGAAGAAATAAATGAAAAAAATTTCAGAGGGTGCAAAACAAGGTTTTGTGACGAAAGAAACAAGTAATTTTTTACTTTTTTCATCATAACTCCACAATTTTCCAGGGGTGCAATTGTACCCTCTTGCACCCACTCTGCGCCCATGGTTGTGTGTGTCCGGACCTCTGTCGAACGGTCGACCCATTTATATTGATTCACCAAACTCATGGGGTTCGATCGAGCACAGGTTTAAAAACACTGTATTATAAGTTGAGGGATAGCGTTAGTGAGATATTTTTGACTAGGAATCGAAGACCTAGAGTAGATGCACTGTCAAAATGATTGTTATAGTTGCTTTGCTCACACTTGTATTTTTGTAGCAAATAACTTTGCTCGAAAGTTTAATTATGTCAACATTAATAAGGCAAACTAATTGCAACCTTTCACTTTCGTAGAATATAAACACAGCAGTGTATTAATAAGTTTAACCTAACCTTTGAAACAAAAATTATTTGTATTGCTGATTAAACCATTTATAGGAGTATCCAGAACAATCTTTATGGTCACTGATCTATGCCCATCAGCTAGAAATCTGCTTCTGCCATTGGCGTCTATTAATAGACGACAATGGTTTCTATGGTTTCTGCCCACCAGTGGGCGGAGCAACCGGACTTTGTTGGTAAACACTGGATATTATTATTATTAGCTAGACGATTTCTATAGCGAAACAAGCATGGCAAAAGTGGCCAAAGACAAGAGCGCTTTACAAAACTACGAATATCCGATGGTGAGTAAGTAAGTCTTAAGATTACGTAGATACCCCTAAACCTTGTCCTTACCAGATAATAACATTGGCAGATCATTATTTGTTGATACAGCAATAGTTAACCTAGCTGAACCAGGCATGGGCTTGGCGGGCTCAAACACCCAAATCTGAAGCTAGCCACCCAAATGAGTTCAAGCCCATATGGTGTTGCGGGCTCAAAAGTGTTGTTGGTAAAGTTAGTGCAGTCTTGAGTGATCAGCATCCGTAACACCAATAATTTTACGACCTAATGGTAATGATTTGGTGGTGTCATTAATTCACTATGGTGCTGTACTGCTGTGGGCAGCGAGCCAATAATTTTCTTTCATGAAGTTCATTAAAACCTGCCTGCGTAACAAAACTGGTGATGATCACCTGAGTGACTTGACAATTCTGGTTGTTAACAAGAATTGTACACTGGATATTGAAAAGCTCATAAACACCTTTTCTGAACGACTGACTAGGCGAGCAAAGTTTTATTAAATGTAGTGCTATAATTTGAGACCAGAAGTAATTGTACAAGACCTATAAATGAACATTGAACAATGAGTGATAGTATTGGATGTTTGTTAATTGCTATGGTTTAACTAGCCTACTGGTTTTTTTTTAATAGAAACTTTCATTTGAAGTTTTCATTAACAATTTAGTTGCCTGCTGTCTACTTTTTGTCGCTTTTTTCACTTGTGAGTTGAGACACTGGATTTGCAGCGGCTTTGGGGTTCATCCGTACAGTACGTATGCACTGAGGGGAGGGGTCGGATTTTGGAGATTTTCCTATGTATGCTATGCGCAACGGGGGAAACGGGGGTTGAAAATACAGGTGTATGTCTTTTTGCATACGTACTATATGGATGAACCCTTAGACAAGTTTTGCATTTAGCAGTAGCACCTGCCACGTGACTTAGCCTACTCTTAGTAACATTGACACTAGTATAGGCCTAGGCCAAATTCATGTAATTTTTGACTTAACGCGCACATAGGCCTATTAGAAGCAGAATTATTTGAAATTGACTTAAACATAAGAAATTACAGACACGGAACCTAGTGATACCAGACCTGTGATTTTGTGTCCAAATGCTCTAAAACACACGTACGAGCATCTACGACTTCAAAGAATTTTCCGGGGGAGAAACCCCCGGACCCCCATTCCAAGGGAGGCCGCGTTAGACGCGGCCGGGGAGTATCTAATGCAAGGAAATGGGAGGGAAGGGAGGGAGCATAGGCGCTTACAGAAAATTTTCCAACAGGGGCAGGCTCATAATGGGCATGGGTACGCCACATAAATTTTTCCAGGAAGGGCAACACACACATTTGAGCACAATGGTCACGGGTAATATTTTAGCAAGGTTTTCAAATCTCAAAGTGAAATATTGGTATTTGCATTTTCCAGAAGGGCTCTCTTGCCCTAATGTGCGGGCGCCCATGGACTCATGGAGATGAGTGAATCTTGGGCTTCAGCCCCCCAAACGCAAAATCCTGGCTACATCCCTGAGCTGAACTGTGCGACGTAGATCCGCCGCAAGCATTGGATAAGTTCCATCAGTACAAGAACAATGTGAACGTAATCGGCAATGTGCTTGCTTCAGTACTCAGTAGAATTCAAATTCTGCCTATCTCGTCAGCTGAATGTGAGCGGGGCTTCTCGTGCATGAATATAAATGATACACCAGTTAGAATTAGAAATCAATTCAGTATTCATACGCCTTCATCTCTTGTTTTCGAGAGGGTTAATGGGCCACCACAAACACTGTTCAATCCTGCCAGTTATGTCGAATAATTTCCATGCGATGGGCGACATGCTGCCTCAGATGCACGAACTGGCAAAAATACTGACAAGACATCTGCGCCAATTCCTGCCTGCTCTGCATTAATGTTAAATGATAGTTGCTTGAATTTAGTTGCAGGTTTTCAATTGTTGCAACTTGCAGTTGCACTATTACATTTATGGTCTAAATAAGTAGTGTGCGACAATTTATACAAATAATATTTAAAATTAGAGCTAAATAATGTGCATCAAGCCATGCAAGCCAAGCAAGCCATCCAAGTCAAGCCACGTTTTGTCGTGCGCCGATTCTTCGGGATGCCATGGACACCACCCAGAGATGGCAAAGGATTCCTGAAGACCTTTGAACCATGACCCACGTGATTGTTTGCATGAGAGTCGAATTAAAGCAGGTGTTGAACAGGCTAGATGCATTTTATGGCTTTCGTACTGCGACGTATCCTAGTTTTATGCTTTAACCCATTAACGCCCAATGATCCCATTTGGGAACAACGCTAAATAGGTGCACTCTGCTTTTATTTTTTCATGTTTTTTAATACAAGCAATGTCCTCTAAATCTACTTATATATTGAAATGAGAATGTGCTGTTTCCTTTTGCTAGATAACTATTTCCTACTTTTTATGCGCTTGTCAAAGTACGTGAATTTTACTTTTTCGGGCTCAAGTCATCAAAGATGTCGTCAACAAAAGTATTAAAATTTTTATTCTAAATTTCATTCAAAATATTGTTATTAGTGATGTTTCTAACTGATTATATGCTTATAAGAATTATTTTTAATGCCACTATATTTTCTGGGAAACTTTTGTGCAAGTGTTCCCAAATGGGAACATTGGGCACAAACAGTGTCTGTTCCCATTTGGGAACAGATATCTTTTTTACTTTTCTAGGTAAAAGTTTCGCAATTTTTGTTCACTTTTCTATGGCAGGCTGTAAAGCATAAGTTTTCATCATCAGAAGCATTGAAAATGTTGATGCCAAATCCAGATAGTGAGGCAGATAACAGTGATGGAAGTGATGTAGTGCCAAACATTGCAGGAGGCTGCCAATTTAGCCTTGTCTGATTATAAGAGAGTTGAAGTAGCTATCCTTCCATGATCATTGTTTGGTGTTGTTTCTGATAAAGAAGTATCCGATGATTATCTGTCACCTTCGTCATTACCACATGAAATAATAACAATGATGCTGCTGCAAAGCATGGTCTTGGGTTCCAGTTCATCATCACACTGCACTCCATTGCTCTCAATCCGAAACATCATGAAGTGTTTGCTGCTAACTTTTTTATTACAGCCCATGAATTGCTTGCATGCCTTGCAGTCTCTGGCTGTCAAAGCCACTGGAACTGTCAGAGAAAATCAATTGAAGCACTGCCTGTTTTAAGACGCAAAACACACGAAGACGATGACTCATGGTACATTTGTCACCAAGTGTGATATGGCATTGTACACTGTAGATGCAGTGAGATGGCATGACAATCAGTATGTAACTGTGGCAACCAAGTAGACCTACAGTATGAATCACTGGGCACTGTCGATAAAGCGAAATGTTGGAGTTTGCAAAGAAAATGGTTGCTGAAGTGTAACAGCCGACTGTCTTTCAGTCTTACAATTGGGACTTGGGAGGTGTTGGCTTATTGGATTAATTATGGTAGCCTATCGACTAAAGTTTCGTTCCAAATGTGGTGTTGGCCACTATTTATAAAAGGAATCAAAAGGCCTACACTTGTTACAGCTGGGAGAGTTCACGTGGAAGTAGTAAGAAAATTTGACAAGCTGTCATTTCGTCGCTGAATCATGCACAGTTTGATAGAATCCTTGAAATCTGGAACACCTGCAAAAGGTCCTGGTCATCGTCCTCTTGATGAAGGGCACAAGTACAGACTGGATCATCACATTGTTCCCAATGAGAAACAAGCAAGATGCAGACTGCGAAAATGCTGTGTGCCCTTGCATCGTCAATGCGGACAAGAATATCACTCTTTCGAGTAGGCCTAACTCTTTGCGGTTAAGTGTTCTGAACATTGCACAGCATGATTACTTTCAATTTTTGCCCTTTTTTGTCTTCTAACAACGAAATGTGTTTGAATGATTTTGCCTGATTGCTGAAATTCTTTAAATCCTTATTGATGTTCCCATTTGGGAACATATATCATTTGTGCCCAATGTTCCCATTTGGGAACAAAGCGCCATCTGGTTATACAATGATGAATTAAAATTCTGACAACTGTTTCAACTTTACTTAGTGATTCATAACCAAAATATAAAATATGGCAAAGATAACTTCCACCAATTTTTTGGGCGCTAATGGGTTAAAGTGACGCCAAAGCATATTTACACGTGATGTTTGTCATAGGCCTAACGACACTCTGAAGCATTTATCTCTGAGTACTCTTGACGAGAGTCTCTCCTTGCAATAAATACCTGGCAATTACTGCCGGTCGTTGCTCTTTCTAGAATACTGACTGATTAATTTGATTCATTAAATTTATTGTAAAAAAATTAATTTGTTGACATCAATTTATCTTGACCCCTTCCTCATGTCAACAATTGTCAAGCTTCTTCAAACCCCTCCCTGCCATATTTTGTGTACGTAATTAATGGACAGCCCCTAAGTACTATGGCTCAGTGCCATCAGAGCCATTTTAACACGTTGAACGCTAGGGACGTCAACTGACGTCCTTATTTTGGTTTCTCAGGGCGCTAGGGACGTCATATGACGTCCTTAGTTCAATGCCAAATATCTTAGCTTATACGGATCTTGGATTCATTTTTCTGCTTCCTCTAGCTACTAGAATGAGTGACCGATCAAGACAAGCAAATTTTATAGAAAATGTATGAATATTTGTCCTATAAACACCTGTTCAAAAAACCACAATATACTCATGCTCCGCCGCCTCAATAACGAAGCTCAATTCGCTCCATACTAATTACAATAGAAGTCTTGGTTTCACTTGAGATTGGCGCGCCGTCAATTGTTGCAGGTGGACTAAATGACCAATCGGAAGCGCCACATTCTACTGAAGAACGTCGATTGGCCTTCTAAATGACCCACCTTCTAAACCCCACGCCTCAGCTTCAATATAAATACCCCAAATAACTTGTATCACCATAGACGTAATGCCGTCAGCGTTTTTGACCAGATAATTGAGGTCCTTACTAAGGTCCTGGAATTTATATCGGCTATAGCGTCCACTTTGCCACAATAATTGCCATTTTTATTGCTTTGCATTCTTGACCCGTGACATTGATTGTTTTATCCAATCGCCATTGTTGAGATAACTACTAGTCCCTGACAAGGTCTACGTAGCGCGGTTATGGAGCACATTACAGACCACCTGCACTTTTTCGTATGAATTGGTGCATACCTGAGGAAAGAGAAAGTCATTCTAGTAACAGGTGGCTCTAGCCTCTAAACATTTGCATCTGTTTCAAGATATTTTCCTCTGTAGGCGTCTAACGTGATCGGGCCTTGGGAATAATCTAACGGCTGTCACTCACTTCACGCATGATCGCACGCATTTTGTATAGGAACTGGAAAGCCACGGAGGTCGTAGACTCTCGTCAATAGTATCCGCGTCTCAGTTATTTAATAGGCCGCAGTCAACGTGTTAAGACAGCTTGTGAAGTGTGCGATCAGGTGGTAAATATTGCCATCTCTGGGTGGTATCCACCCATCACTACGCATCTTACTGTATAATAATAGTAATAATAATAGGGGAGAGTTACCCAAGATGCCCATGCTAAGGGAGATGGCCTCCCTAAAGATCTTGTTTGAAGAGTGAAGTAATATTTCATGCTACACAGTGAATATAGACATCAATGCACTATTTTACATAAAAGAATTATTAACCAACAAAGAAATTCTTTAGAAAAATCAATTTCTAATGAGTGACCCAAAGTGGCCATCTTGTGAACCCCATACCACAAGATGCCCATCGACTGGGCATCTTAAGTACCAGACACAGTAGGCTAGTTAATAACTTGTATAACTTGTCCAAAACAGTCCCTAATGCATTAATGTCAAAATCAACTAATCATAATCTATAGGGCTACAAGTAGAGATGGTTAGCAAAAAGTGCAGAAGCAATGAATCCGTGAAAGTTGCTATATCTTGGAGGGCGAAGACACTTTAAATGAGCAAATGTTGTTAAACAAATGAATTGCAAAACAACAAGTCTAATTGATGACTGTTGATCACTGGATCTCAGCAACTAAGACTTATCATACTTATATAACTTATCAAACAACCATAGACCTACACACAGTAGAACTTGGGTCTAATAGTCGGTCTAACAACAAAAGTCGCAGACAAATCCAGTGCTGGTTTCACCACCACTGCACTCGACATGACACCATTCTTTACATTTTTTGCATTGGATCCATTGTTCATGTGGCTTACTGGAACAAAAAGTTTCACCACAGATTATACATTCAGCATCTGTGTTATGATTACTATCATATTTGCTCCTCTGTAAATTTATGTCTCCTCTTGACTTCACTTTTGCTGAAGCTTGTCTCCTGGGTTTATCTAGTCTACAAGTCAATTTCTTCTTGTTTGTCTTCTCTTCCTTACCCTGCAACACTGGATCTTTTATTGAATTGCTTTTTCTCTTTTCTGTCTTCATTTTCTTTTTTGATTGTGTAGATTTACTTATCTTCAGCTGACCTGAAACCTTTCTAGCTGTCTGCTCTAACAGATGGTTCTTGAAGGGAGATCCAGTTAAGAGGGAAGACCCTTCAACTTTTGTCTTTCTTTTTCTTTCTATTTTACTCTTTGGAATGGGAGAGATGGTATTGATGGTTTCTACATAGTCTACAACATCCAATGGCATGTTTGTTGAAATGCCATTCTCCAAAGAAGACAATGGATCACAAGAAGATGTATGATTGATGCCTGTAGGACTATCAGACTTGTCAGCAAATGATGTGGAGGCAGCTTCTGGATCAATAGAACTTGCATCATGAGTAACCTGACGAAAAAAATTGAACACAATTTAATTACTCTGTACTTATAACATTAATTTCAACTAAAATGACATGCATTGCTAAGCAATATCTGATCAAATAGCTTAGCTAGGCCTAAAGTAATAATTCATATTATTTGCTAAAAAAAGTTATATGTAAGTTATTCACAAGCAAACTAAATTTAATGATTTTTAGTTGTAAACATTTATTTAGCATGAAACATAATGAAACAGTAGGGATAGAGTAGAGACTGTACTAAAAATTTTATTCAATTAATAGAAACTTTACATCATACTTACAAGTGCATTCTTAGCATCAGCTCTAGGTTCAGATTCGTCAGTAACAAGGCTCGGCAAGAAGTCATCATCGCTAAAAATTTCTGGGTTGTAAGGCCAAATCCTGTACATCGAAAACCAGAGACAGCTTTCTCCATTGTGCAGGTCTTCATATAGGCTGAGCCAAATAACCCTGCCAAATCATATTGAGTAATCCTTTGACCCGGTGTGACAACATCCATTTGTCACATTCTCTGTTGTAATGTGCTTTGAGTGGTCCAAAAATTGTGCGGTCCAAAGGCTGCAATCTATGCGTTGTGTGTGGCGGCAAACAAACCATTACGATGCCGTTGCTTCTGGCTAGTTCAACTGCTGCCAATGTTTTGTGTGAGCCATGGCCATCAACAATTAAAACAACCTTGTTTGCTTGTGATGGTTTGACAGCATCAATGAAATGATGAAGCCACTTCAAAAACAAGTCATTGTCAATCCATCCATTTTCGCTACATGCTCCAACAGTGCCTGGTGGACTATCCTTGAGAAGGCGTTCTGTAAGACGTTTCCTCTTGAAAATTAGCATAGGGGGTACATAAACCCCAGTAGCATTAACAGCACATATCACTGTAACTGTTTGTCCCTTCTCGCCACTTGTTACTTTTCCAATTTGTTTCTGTCCTTTATTCGACAGCACTTTTCCAGGTCTATGTACTACTGTCAAACCTGACTCATCCATATTAAATATGCAATCTGGTTTATACAACTCCTTGTCAAGTTCTGTCTTGTATATATCAAAGAATTTTTTAACGCTTGGCTTGTTGAAACCTACAGCCCTACTGAGACATGTTGGTTCAGGAGTACGTATGCTTAACTCTGGATGTCGTGCCAAAAATCCTCGTAACCAATTCTTTCCGGCACACTGGTGTTTAAATGGATGCTCAATTTTTCTGCAAATTCATATGCCACCTTTCTCAATTGAAAAGGGGATAGGCCGAAGAACATAAGCTGCATCTTCAGCACATGATCTAACAACAACTGCTCGACTTCTTTTCCAAAGACACTATCGTAACGACCCAGGCTTCCAAACTTTGCAACTTGGCCATTTAGGTGTCGCGATAATGTTTTTCGAGGTACTCCATAAACCAATTCAGCCTTCCTCTTACTAATTTCTCCATTCTTGACTTTATGCAGGGCTTCTTTGAGATTCTCAACTCCATAATGACCGCGTGCTGATTTTCTAGAATACTTATAACCCATGTCAGTAGCTGTTAAACAATAAAAGAATTAGACCTATAGTAATCACAAGTAATGTGATATGTAGCAAAGCTTTAAAATAATAAGCTACAAAATAATAAACAGTAATTAGGTTAACGATAAAACATAAAATATATTCTTAAATAGCAAAGTTTATAATATCCAGAGTTGTCATCCAAGACGCGCAGGGTGCCCAAAATGCCCATGGGCATCTTAAAAATTTCACTAGCACATAGACAGTGACCATTTGCGACAAAGCACGTTGATATCACAAACGTTTGATATGCTTCGATTTTACCTAACACAATATATTCCAAGTTTAAATAACTTCTACAAGCAACATTACGTGATTTAGTTTACAATTAAATATATTTCAAAGTGCACGGCTTACTCAAAATAGTCGAAAAAGTAATAATAACGGAATTTTAAATAAATCAAAAAATACTGATCATTAAAATGGTTTGCAAATATTCGCTAGAGGTCGCATGACAACATAATGTTATAAAACATAGAGTTTTATACATATATTACGAGATCTAGGGGGTGGGCGTCTTAGCTACCATGGGCATCTTTAGTGACTCTCCCCTAATAATAATAATAATAATAATAATAATGATGATGATGATGAAGAAGAAGAAGAAGAAGAAGAAGATGATGATGATGATGATGATGATGATGATGATGATGATGATGATGATGATGATAATAATAATAATGTGTTTCGAAGTGGCTTAGGAGTCTAAGTAAGCCTGCGTGAAAAACCACTGCAGTAACTCCACATTCAATAGCCTATTAACCCTCGTACCAATAAGCTTCTAAGAGATCGTTACCGCCAAGCTATTTACTGTTTCTAAGATTTACTGTTTCCTAAAAAGTAAACACAGTAGCTTAAGCTGTGCAAGGGTTAATGAGCTACGTGATGAAGGATCGATAACACTCAAAGCCGTGACCAACGTTGAATCAACGCAGATATTAAACAGGTTAGTTGTATTTTTATGAATTTCGAACTGCGCAGTGTTATGGTTTAAGTCACGTCAACCGCGACCTTCCAAGTGATGTCTGTCGAAGCGACATTTTGAAGTATTCTTAACAGCAGTGTTTATTCTAGCCACCTGGACATTGGGGGGATTTTTAAATGTTGGGGGGAGATGATTTCAGTGTCCGAAAATTTTGACAAGAAACAAAAGTCATCCATCCTTACGAAATGCTTACGAAATGTGGTGACAAGCAAAAAAAGTTATCTCCGTGTCGCAAATCCATCCTTACTACTGTTTTTTACCCTCTACTCACGTGCCAATATATTTTCCCCTCTCCAAAAAATACCCCCCCCCCAACGTCACACTTTGGGGGGAATTTTCATCCACCCATGCAACATATACTAAATTAAGGGGGATTTTTAAACTTGGGGGGATTCCCCCTAAGAAGGCCTAGAATAAAGACTGCTTAACAGTGAATCTCTTGTAAATAAATACCTGGCAGTTAAGCAAACAAACACAAACAATGTTTTGGTCATTTTTCGGTCATTTTGACCAATCATTCGAGTACCGGTAGTTCACCGCCGTAATAACAGACAGCCATGATTGTGCCTTCTTCTGCCGAAAGAAACTCTCACCAATAATTTCGATGGCATGTTCTGACGTGGCATATCCTGTAAAAATATAGACTAGGAGGAGGATGCTCAGATTTTAAAGGAAGATCTAAAGAAATTGTTTCAGTGGTCTGTGGACTGGCAGATGCTTTTCAATATCATCTCAACAATGCATGGAGGTAGCAAAAAAGAGAAACCAAATGTTGGGAATGTTGAAAAGGACAATAGTGAGTCTAGACAAAGATATAATCATAAAACTTTATAAGTCATTAGCAGTGTTAGGAAAGATCACTTGTAAAATGATCTTGATCAAAGATCAAGATCACTAGAGAGAAATTGATCTAAGATCAAGATCAAAGATCACTAGAGTATAAATGATCTAAGATCAAGATCACTTTAAAAGTGATCTAAGATCAAAGATCATACAAATATAGTTATTATATCATGTATGATGTGTCACGTATGATAACGATACAAATGTCCACTGTACGATGCATGTAAACTTTTGTAATACTAAGTTACTAACACAACTGAAAACAGTTCATGACAATTTTAGCAACTAACTAGTTGTCAGTTCACAGTCAGTGTTGAACATGGCAGTTCATTTTCAGCATGAGCAGACGCTCAAACGTTGCGTCAGACAACCTGTTTCTTCGTGGTGTAGCTATCAAACCTCCAATACTAAAAAGTCTTTCAACAGGCGCAGAAGATGGCAGGGTTGTGTTATATTTCACAAATGCTGCCTTGACATGTGGGTATGCCAACAAGCTAGAAAGTTCCTTATTTGGTTTATTCAGGTAGTGCATGACCTCTATCTTGACTGCATTTTCACAACCAGTTGCAACTGAGCAAGCCTCCCTCCGAGTCCCAGTGGCAGTGCCAGTACTATAATGTAAGGGCCATACCCATAATCCTCATCATCTGCACCGGCTGCACTAACATGATCATTAAGGTCCGAATGCTTACTCAATACACATAGAAGTTCGTTGATTGATTGACTTAGTTGGGAGAATACGTATAATTTGATCTTTGATCTTCTGTTGATAATAAAGATCAAAATCACCGAAAAAGTGATTTAAAGTCAGAGTCAAAGATCACTAGTAAAAAGTGATCTAGATCAAAGATCAAAGATCATGAATTGTGATCTTAGATCGTGATCTTTGATCTTTTGATCTAAGATCACTCCTAACGCTGGTCATTAGTAAGACCTTATCTGGAATACTGTGTCCAGGCATGGAATCCATTCTTGAAAAAAGATATAGAGCTTCTAGAAAAAGTGCAGAGGCGAGCAACGAAGATGGTCAATGGGTGCCAAAATTTAAGCTACGAAAAAAGACTTCAATATTGTGGACTGACAACATTAGAAAGAAGAGAGAGAAGAGAGATAGAGAGGAGATTTGATAGAAACATACAAAATAATGACTTGGAAAGTAGATGTGCCATACGACAAATTGTTTAAGCAGAGGGTTGGTCCAAGAAAGAACACAATTTTAGTGCAAGGGTTGTGGACAAATGGAACAGTTTGGACGATGTGGGAGTGACAGTTGAAACAGTAAACGGATTCAAAGGCTATCTCGATAAACTAGGTTATTGAATGCAGATGGTTACATCAGTGGTTTTCACACAGGCTTACTTAGCCTCCTGAACCACTTAAAATCACATTATTATTATTATTGTTATTATTATTATTATTATTATTATTATTAAACGAATTTTAAAATTGTAAATGATTCGTATGACATTAAGCATGCATAATTCAGGTATGATGTCCATTTGGCTTTTCATAAAGCGTCAGATTTCGTACAGAATCGTCTCATTTAAAATGAGCATAATTACAAATTCATTTTAGAATTTTTAAAAGATTTTAAATCATCCGAACTATGTCAATAAGTTTTTGATTTGCTCTATATTGTTAACTTAGAAGGGCAAAAGTTTATTGGGCTCTGTATATAGTGTTGAAAACAGTCAAGGAAGGCGAGAGCAGGGGCGTAAATCCTATGTGTTTTTCTGGGTCCGGACCCACCCACTTTTTTAGGAGCTGGGTCCGGCCAGGCAATGGACCCACCCACTGTTTGAGATGAATTGTTTATTATTATTCGCGAGACAATTATGTAAAGCAGTGAGAACAGCTAGATTTATTTTGCCCCCAATTATGTAACTCAGAAAGACCTGCGATGTTTCCTATCCTCGCGTCTGACTGGCTATCTAGGTATTATTTAGCTCTATGGATAAACGTGACGTCACATTTTCGCATCCGTACGACTCCATTTTGTCATTTTTAGGTCTTTGGTTCGGTCAACGTGAAAACGTTTCTGCTAGCAATTGTTAATTATTATTTACTGTATATCCTGCATTTATCATGTAAGTGCTTCTAGATAATAATTTATTTTGTTTGATGCAAAAATAGAATTGTTTTCACTTTTCAATAGTACGATTAATCTTTAAGTTCATTTTGATTAGTTGCTTTCACTTTATGACACTTACGTTTGAACATATATACTTACTGTTGGGCGATAAAACGTAGGGCCTAAGAGCGAAATTTTCTTCGGTTTTTTAAAATTTTCTGCAAGAACTAGTATTCGAGATTTGCTTATGCAAAATGACTGTAAAATAAAGTTTATCATGATTTCTGTGCTATCTTAATCTAGATATGGAAAGTTAGAATAATTGCGAAGCAATCGGCAAAAGTTTTTATCCAGTCAATAGCTAGGCAATTTTTGAAAGCTTTGTAATTTGTAAGTTTCAATAAACATTGTTTTGTGACAGCATAATTTAAAATTTTAATTTGGACCCACCCACCTTTTTACACAGATCTACGCCCCTGGGCGAGAGAATGGTAAACTGTGGCGGTTCCACTATTTTGATGACTGGGGATGCATCCCTCCACCGGAGTTTTTTTGCTTGCCAGCATATTTTTCGTAAGCTCTTCAAAATGTTTACATTCGGTGAACTTAATACCGCGGATGCGGATGACCTTTTTGCTTGTCAGCTTATTTTGAGGTTAATTTACAAAAATCTACTGAAAAATACTGCGGATGATGTTTTTTGCGTGTCAGCCTTTTCCGGCAGTGGCGTAGCGTGACTTTTGGGGGCCCGGGGGCGTCTTTGCCATGGGGCCCCAAAGTTTCGAGCTGACGAGCAAAAAAAACCACATCACCTCCTTTTTCATCCTGACGAGCAAAATAAAAGGTCGTCAGCACGTTCATTTCTAGAGTTAGGGTTGTTAGTTAGGGTTAAGAAGTTAGGGTTAACCCTGACCTAACCCTAGCTTAGACCCCTCTTTGGCCCCCGCCCGGGGCCCGGGGGCAGTCAACAAAGTGCCCCCCCCCCCCACGTTACGCCACTGTTTTCCGGTAAGGTTAATTAACATTTAGGAGGCAAAACACTAAGAAGAATTACATTTTTTCTCTCATTTCTTTTTTTAAACGTTGCTTCCCCAACAACTTTGTATAATTGTTTTCCAGCCCGCACCAAAAATTCCTGGAACCGCCACTGATGGTAAAGACTGGTGAAGTATAGAGGAATGCCTACATTGCTAGTGTTTTAAATTACAGCCATTCGCCCAAAATTTGAGCAGAGCACTATAACATACATTTGTATGTAAAAAATTTAATACTATAAAAGTATTAAAATGGTCATATGACCATTAGGCCTACTTAGAGAGCACTTTCCTTATTCAAATATACGTTATGTTCGCTAGGCATTCAAATATTGAACATGCGTGGTTTAGAAAATAAAAATGAAAAGAATATGACCTGTAAAAATCACCTGCCTATCGAAGACTAGTAAAATTTTGGCCTAAAAATAGTAATTTGGCCATTTTCATTATTCGAATCTACGTTATGCTCGCTAAAATTCCAATGCTGAATAGGCCTATTCGTGGTTTTGCAAATGAAAATGGAAAGACTATGACTTGCAAAGATTGCCTGCAAAAGCCCTCCCTTAGCGCAAACTGAAGTGTCGATAAATTACAAGCTAGTCACAGTCAAGACCTTTTCAATTAGCTAAAATTGCATGAGTGCAAAAATAACAGGCGCGGTTAGGTATACACTGTAGATTCGAACAAAAGTTAATTTATTGTTAGAAGTACATGGCTTTTGGAAATGTTAAATCAGGATAAAACTTTCCGCAGACAATTTTCAAAAATACAGTATTGATAAGCATTATGATTTTGGTTATCAAATCACATAACCACTATATAGGCACTATATGGCATATATGTTGTACACAGTGGCGTATGTAGAATTTTGGTAAGAGGGCCAGCCCATGGCGAGCGCGAAGCGCGAGCCTATAATGGGGGTCTGGGCGCAGCCCCCAGTGGGGTCCAGGGGCTTTGCCTCTGGTGGTGAGTCAGGGGGCGAAGTCCCCCTGAAGCTGGCTTTATTTTAATATTTTCCAGATTAATTTTTTCTGAAAATATGCATGATTATGTTCTTTTCATCAACATGTGCAAGCCACCTTTATTGGAGAAAAATGGAATTCTGTGGGCTGTGACTAAGCCCTGTATGCATATTAGGCTGAAAATGTAAGCGTTTTAGACTCAAAATCTAATGTTGTCTGGCGAAATCGCTTTGAAGGTGGACCAGACGACATTTTAAAAATATCATGAACACTAAGCTAGTAAGTTCTTGGAGTAATGATTACTCCAAGAGTAAGTTGCGCAAGATCATAGATGTGACGTCACACTGCTTAATAAATAAGTAAATCTAACAGTGTTCTGTTTTCTATCAGTAATGACTTGACTTATGACTTGTCTCCTAAGTGTTGTAACTGTCTTAACCCCTTGAATTCCCGTTGAATTTAACTCATGAATAATTCTTATAAGTCCCAACGCTGGAGTGACAAGATTATAAAATTAAGATTATGGTTTAATTAGAAGACAAGAGGCATATACTTGAATTAACTTTCTGTACGTACGTGGGACAACTACAGCACTTGATTGGCCAGAATGGATGGGTCAGGACAGGCTAGGCCAAGACCAAAGGTAAGGGCCATGGCCCAAATGGCCCAATGGTAAATACGCCACTGACTGTACAGTATGTGTAAATTGATTGTCAAACATGAGATCGATTTCGCCACATAAATTCAGAAACAATTTAGGATTAGTAATCAGTGTAGGCCTAATAGAATTCGTTGTCTTTAATGTTTTCTGCGTTTGGACAAGAGTTTACTAAAGTCGGTTTAGCATAGCGTATTAGCGAGATATACAGTTCTAAACAGGTAGAGGGCGAACCAGATGGCAAACGTGCCTAAGTTGTGGCAATTAAGTCTGCTTGGAAATGGAAACAAGACCATTCTTATCACTGTCTCTGAGGTAAATCACTAGGTATTTAGGAAAACGCTATAGATGGACTCGACTTGGACATAATTAAACGATAAATGTCACACTCACTCGGCATCGACATTGCTTTTTGGTTTCCAGATTGAGTTTGTCAGTGAATCCTAGAATCTTTAGCGCAATTTCAAATAACAAAGCATAATGACGCTAAGCCGGTCTTGATTCACTTAAATGGTACTTCAGCAAATATAATAATATTGTTGCATTTTTTCTTTAAAAAAAGCTTTAAGAGGTTAACATGACTATAATTTTTGAAAATATCAACACGCTAAATGATCCAACAAACCATTGGGTTTTTAAGGTTGTCGGCCTCGATTTATGGCATGAAGTGAAAGACAAATAATATGATTAGTTCAGGTCTGGCATTCATAGTAATTACATATGCCAGTAGAATTAAGCAATAGAAACATTCGCCATTTTTCTTGAGCCTCCCCGATCTCCGGCAATCTCCGAAAGCATTCGCAGGTCTTGTCCATGGCAGAAATGAATATTGGAACCCGAGTTTGAATCTTACTTGAGCTTGTAAGTTTTCAGCAACAATTTGACATAACACTCTACATATTAGGCCCACTACTAGACCGCTTCGACGTGAGATATTTAAGAAGAATATGTATGTCACGACTTTCGACTTAGTTATAGAAATAATTATAAAACTATAATAAAAATTAATGAAATCAGTGATTAGTTCGAGTTGAGACTAGTTAAGATCACTTGAAGCAGAATAAAGAATATTATTTATATCAATCAATTTTTATTCATAATAAATTTGTTTTAGGCCTACTGCTGCAACTATAGTGTCAACTTTAGCGATAGCAAATGCAAAATTATAGGTTTGCAGATAAGAAAGTGAATGTAGTCTGAAACGCCCCCTTGAAAATTTATTCAACAGAGTAAAGTGGTTATTTTGTGTGAACCTATTTGGTAAAATAAAGCTACATTAATTTCTATGCCGTTATTTTAGAACTGCACTGGAAGGGAACTTTTCGACGCAGTGAGAAAACATCCTGGTGTACCAAAGGTTGATGGCTTTCAACTAACGACTGCAAATGGTAATGTACATTACGAAATTGCTGCATCGTCCTCTCTATCAGCGGTATATATACCCCCCAAAAATTCGCTCTACCTTTACGTTTTTGTTTTGTTCACATGTGGAACATTAACATATGTTTTGATTTTTAAATAGAAATGACTAGTTAAGATTAATACCCCCCATCAAATTCCTGGCTACGCCGCTGCTTTCTATGCCAGTTTTTTTCAAAAAAATTTTAGTAATCGGTTGCTCAATCAGGCTTTTACTGTTATACGCTGTATTTTCAAGGCGATGAGATTGAAGATACGCTTTTGAAGAGACTTGAGTCCTACGGCGTCATGAATAAAGGAACCATTAACCAGGTATACAGGGTCCACGGAGGATCCTGGCCATCAGCCGACGACATACAGGCAAGACCTCGCACTCTTGAAATAACCGTTAAAATAAAAACGACGATGTCCGACAAGCATCCAGACGTTTTGGGGTTGGACGATGAGAGTAGACGCGCAATTATGTCGTGTGGACACGCCGTTGGTACGTCTATGCCTAGTAATAATAATGTGATTTTAAGTGGATTTAGGAGGCTAAGAAAGCTTGTGTGAATATCTCTGCTGTAACTATCCACTTTCAATGACCTAGTTTTCCGAGATAGTCTTTGAATCCTTTTTCTGTTTCAGCTGTCACTCCCACCTCGTCCAAACTGTTCCATTTGTCCACAGCCCTTGCAGGAAATTTTTTTCTTGGACCTACCCTCTGCTTAAACAATTTGCATTTGTGGTCTCTTGTGCTGCTATAGTGTGCCAATGCAATGAATCAATCGTATGGCACATCTAATGTTCCAGCCATTATTTTTTATGTTTCAATCAAATTCCCTCCTCTCTCTCTCTCTCTCTTCTCACAATATGGAAGTCTCTTTTCGTAGCTTAAATTGTGGCATCCATTGACCATCTTTGTTGCTCGTCTTTGCACTTTTTCTAAAAGCTCCATATTTTTTCAAGAATGGATTCCATGCACGAACACAGTATTCTAGATCAGACCTTACTAATGACTTATATAGGCCTAGTTTTACGATTATATTCTTGTCTCGACTCACTATTGTCCTTTTCATCATTCCCAACATTTGTTTTCCTTTTTTGCTGCATACATGCATTATTGAGATGGATTCATACCAGGGATGTTGCCCTCAAGGCCAGGACCAGGACCAAGAACTCAACTCTCAAGGCCAGAACCAGGACCAAGAACTCAACCTCCAAGGCCAGGATCAGGACCAAGGACTTGAAACTGGTCCTTAAGGAGTCCCTAAGGCCAGGACCAAGGCCAAGGACTAACATCCCTGATTCATACTTCTATGGATGATTACCCCAAGTCTCTTTCTTTTTCTGTTGTGGTTAGAACCTTCCACCCTAAAGCATATTCGTTACCATTACTCGATTTCACAACATGCATTACTGCTTTAAAGAACATTTGAAAATATTAAAAAGCATCCGACAGTCGGACCAGTTCACAGACCACTGAAACAATTTCCTTAGATCCTCCTGCAAACTTTTAGCATCATCCTCCGAGTCTATATTTCTGCACATCTTGGTATCATCGGCAAACTTTAAAATCTTGGATAGTAATCTTTCATCGATATCATTTATGTCTATATTATAAAAAGCAATGAGCCCTGAGGCACTCCACTAATAACTCTTGCCCCTTCCGAATGGCCTCCCGTAATGCCAAACTTCTGTTTTCTTCCCTTCATAACCTTGCTATTTAAGTACATGTTTTTGTCGCTATTTATTTGTCTGGTCTTTTTAATGTACTATAACAGATAGGTTAGAGTAAGACACCAAAATCAGAACTTATTGAGATAAACAAGTTCTTCAAAACAAGTAAAATTTCATATCTAATGGGTATTAGTTTTGCTTAACCCACTATTTGGAGCAGAAACTTAAGTCACTGTAATGTATTAACAGATAACAGACAAACAGGTGAAAGATAATTATATTGTACAAACACTAAATTGATGAATCAGCGACTGAATGGACATCTACATGACTGGTCTAAGTTCTAATAAATTTGGAATTAATTTTTTTAGCTCCGTCTTCTTTGGCAATGCATTGTCTCTATGAACTCGAAAGCGGAAAGGACAAAATCACTTGTCCCGATATGAAGTGTGGCCATGACTGGGACTTCAGAGAGGTGCGTATTGCTGCTTGCCTGACGGAGGATGAATATTCTGCATTTGAACAAATGATTGCCCATAATAAACACAGGAATAATGAAGAAATTAAACAGTGTCCGAGGTGCTATTCTTCTCTGAAACGCATGGGCGAACGCGACAAGCGAATCGTTTGCAGCGTCTGTCATAAGATTGATGGAAAGAAATACGAATTTTGCTGGATATGCCTAAGAGAATGGAATCGCAGAGGTACTAAAAAGTGCGGCAATAAGAATTGTGGCTTTGTTAATCCTGAAAACGTTGAGAAGTTGGCCAAATGTGAGGGAAAAGACGTGTCTGGTGTCTGGTGTCCCTCGTTGAGAGCATGTCCAAAGTGCTTTACCATTATCGAGCACATATCAAATTGCAAGCATGTTAGATGTCCCTACTGCAAGTACGACTTCTGCTTCATTTGCCTGAAGAAATATTATCGTGGTCAAGCTAAGTTCTCCTGTGAACCAGCACCCCGCCAGACTCCTAATGATGAGCAAAGTGATTAGAGCTGTCATGCTTCACTAAAAATGAAGAGTGCACAATATATGTTTCAAGATTTGAACAAAACTTTCAGATCATATATCCCTAATTAAGAGCAACTTTCTTGATACTCTCGATTGCTTTTAATGACATTTATCTAGGCCTGCGTGTACTAAGAATAGTAATTTTCTATATATTAAACATTGCACAGTTACTAAGAATAGTAATTTTCTATACTAAACATTGTACAGTTATGACGATTCTTAATTGTACTTTCAATTTAGGCCGGTACTCGATTATGTTGCATGAATTAACAATTTATGAAATCTCATAAATATCTTCAATTGTTTTTTTAAATTTCAATTCTTTTGTACTTGAGTTACTGACTTTCAGGTTTTGCTGTGCTTGTCTAATAAAATTTTAAAACTCATTTGACAAACGCATCAAGACGCTTCACCGTCTATTTTTATTAGTCAGAATCAAACTTTAATGATAAGGCACAGATTTAGTTCCGTTAAACAGGCAAACACACAGAATATCGTGGTCATTGTTCGGTCAATTTGCCTAACTACTCGAGTAGTTCAATATAGAACGGACGTAAATGATTAGACCTGCCGAAAGAAACTCTCATAAATTTCGATGACATGTCCTGGCAAACGAATTTTAAAATGGCATTGCTCTGGATGACACGAGGCTTGCACAATTTCCGTATGCTGTCCTTCGAGCTTTCGTAGGAAGACTGCATGTTCCGTGCAGAATCATTTTTTGCGAAATGAGTAGGCTATATAGGCCTACTTACAAATTCATTTTAGAATTGTTAAAGGACTGTGGCGTAATCGATTTGCAGCCACTATTTATTTTCAGTGGCGGCTCCTCCGGGGGGTCAGAGGGGCCCGTGCCCCTATTGAGTGTCTGCCCCCCAGTTGGGACCCTATACTTAATGCTACATACATTAAACAACAAATGGTTGGCCCCCATGATTAGGAGTTGCCACCCCAACGGCCCCCCACTTGCCAAATCCTAGAGCCGCCACTGTTTATTTTATCTGCTCAAGTATCGTCAGTCCGTCAACTGAGGATGGCAAAATATATCCGGCCCTGTATATAAGTCATAAAAGTCTGCCTCCGTATGTAGTCGAGACATTAGCGTCGCCACGGGGGTGGGGGGCAAATGGGGGCAACTGCCCCCCCCCAACCTGCCCCAGACCACCTACCAGATTCGCGCATATCCGGTGAAAGTTTTTTGTGAAGGGGGGGGGGGGGTAGGGGTGGGTAAGGAATCTGACACGCCAGACCCCTTTTGCCCCCCCCCCCAACCAAAGATTCCTGGCGACGCCACTGAGTCGAGACAATTTGTGTAACTGATTTTCATTTAGAAAAGGCAGTTTTTCCACCTCTATCGCCAAGCTCAGTGGCGTAGCAATATGCTCGGGGGCCTTTGGCGAAAAACGGGCAGGGGGCCCTTTCTGCTACTTTAGCGATCTCTTATCAAAATTAATGTAAATTCCAGATGCGGTGATGCGGTCTTGCACACTGGACCCTATTATAGGGTCGGGTGACTCGGGTCGGGGGGCCCTTTGCAGGTCGGGGGCGACGGGGGCCCTTAGCTGGCTTGGCATTTGGCCAGGTAGTCCATATAGCTGCTACGCCTCAGGCCAAGCCCCACAGAGAGGTCGGTGTGCTAAGAAATGCAAATATTATATTGTCATCAACATTGCAATTCTGTGAGAAACGTCAAGAATTTACTAGAGCAATTACACACTGTAGGGCCTATTATAAACGATGAATGGAATGCAGGGGCGGCGCTGGGTTTTGTTGACTGGGTGGGTCTAATGCAATCTACACAGCCAGGACCCGGTTCAGACTACCCCTCACCACCACCCCCTCCAATCAAAATTTCTCTGCGTATTTGTACGATTTGCTTGGGTGCCCCTGCCCGAGGCTGGGTGGGTCTGGACCCGCCCCCCTAGCGCCGCCCCTGATGGAATGGCAGGCCGCATACGAATAAACGAAATGGAAATATCGCAATGCAGCGATGCACAAAGTCCATTGCAGTAGGTTTAATGCGCGTTATGGCTTGAAGCCATATTTAACAAGACATAAGGCAATTATTTAATATGAGACGACCTGGCAAGAAAAAACGTTATCACCTCTAGTTTGTTAAGTGACAAGCAAAAAAGGTCCTCGTCTCTTACTTAAACTTAAAGTTTACCGTCTATAGCCAAGGAGGGGGGTTGAGCCCAAAGACGCGTCAAAAAATAAAAAGTGCATGGAAACTCATAGAAACATTTTCTCGGCGGCCAAGAGGGGTTTTAACCCCCAAACCTTTCTTTGCTACCCATTGGGCTTTCAAGTAGGCTACCACAAGGGGCACAAGTACCCCAGGCTAAGAACCACTGGGCTAAATATATCATAGTTGTGAAGATCGAAGACATTTTTAAAGTAGGCCTACGCAGGCCTACAAGTTCAATAAAGTTCATGAAAAAAATAAAGTTCAAGACTCCCTAAAAGTTCGAATCTCCAATTTAGTCCTCGTCAGATGACTGGCTCTCAGTGGCGGCTCTAGGATTTGGCAAGTGGGGGGGCCGTTAGGGTGGCAACTTCTAATCATGGGGGGCCAACCATTTGTTGTTTAATGTATGTAGCATTAAGTATAGGCCCGTGCCCCCCCTCTGGCCCCCCGGCGGAGCCGCCACTGCTGGCTCTCTGAAGACCAATCGATGTAGGTCTATTCATCGGCACAGCAGACGCGCGTCTTCGATCTTATCCACCAGTCGTAAGTTACAACGCACTTTCACGATCTTCTCGACTGTCTTACAGTACATGCAAGTCTGTTGTTTTTTGAATGTATAAATTCAAATGCTGGCCAGTTTCAACGCAACTTCTTGCAGTAACGTCTACGTTTTAACGTATAGGATTATTATTATTATTATAAATGATGATTTTTATAGCGCTATATGCGTAGCAAAGGCCATAGTCAAGAGCACTTTACAATAGTCTTTAGTAGGAAATGTTGTAAAGATGCGTCTTAAGTTTCGCTAAGAATCGGTCGGGGGTGGTCTCCCTCGTGATGTCCTCAGGGAGGGAGTTCCATAATATTGGATTCCCCCTCGAAACTGATCGGTCCCCAAATTTAGCAGTCTTAGATGGGTGCGGGATAACGAGCTGAACTCGACGTCTTGAGCGGAGCTGCGAGCGTCTGTCGGTTGGTGAGGGTCGGTGTACCAGTCTCGAAAGATACTGCGGACAGCACGGGTCGTGCAGAGCCCTTTTGCAGTGATATTCGAATTCACTTATGCAGGGTGCGATTTGTGACCTGGAGCAGTGGGGGGGGGATATGTCGAGCTTGGGGGATGTAGTTGTTGGAAACTGTAGCAGTGGGGGATGTAGTGGTGGGGATGTAGCAGTAGGGGGGATGCAGTTGGGCAGTGGGGAGATTCCCCCCTCCGCAAATCGCGCCCTGGACTTATGAACTTTAAAGCCTTATCAGCAAAGTTCAAAACGTTCCAACAATAATAAACTTCAAAACGCTTGAATATCACAACTATGAAATTTATGGCTAAAATTGCACGAGTGCTATTTTCTTGAGAGTTTCATGAGAAAATATTTTCTTGCAAATACAATATTTCAAAAATTGTTTTCAATTTTGACTGGTGCTCTAAGATCACAAGAAATGTTATTCATGTGATTAGTGCAATTGTTTATGCATAATTACTGTAGATTATGAGCTTTAATGTTGGCATAAATTATTACAGGTTTAGTAAAATAGCAGAGTGGTAGCAACACTGGACGATGGAGCAGAAGGTCGCGGGTTCGATTCCCGCAAGAACCTACGGTCAACTCGGCCTTGCTCGCTAGAGGGCGATGGCAAACTGAGGAGCAGCTTTAAGCTGCAAGGCAAAACGTGGGCCTCAGGGGCGTAGCGACGGGGGTATATCGGTATATATACTAGAGATGGGAAAGAACCCAAGACTTTGGGTTCTTGCAAAGGTGGGTTCGGTTCGGGTTCTTTGTTTACCTTGAAGTTTTGAGTTCGGTTCGGTTCGGGTTCTTCAAAAAGTAGTGTTCGGGTTCGGTTCGAGTTCTTACTAACTTCTTAGTAACTTAATTTTATCAAATTTTGTGTTATAAAAATTGTACATCGTTGCATTTAATAACAGCTGGGTTGTTAACATTTAGGCTGTAACTAGTACCTGTAAGCTGCAATACATATAACTTGTAACTGAAGTGAAGTGATTACATTTAAAACAGTGGACAATGGACATGCAATTGATAGCTACAAAGAGTCAAATAAAATTTTAATTTGACTTAAATGGGAAAGAACCCAAGACTTTGGGTTCTAGTTCGGGTTCGGGTTCTAGCCAACGCGGGTTCGGTTCGGGTTCTTTGTTTACCTTGAAGTTTTGAGTTCGGTTCGGGTTCTTCAAAAAGTAGGGTTCGGGTTCGGTTCTTTAAGAACTGGTTCGGGTTCTTTCCCATCTCTAATATATACCCCCCAAAATCAGGTCTACCTTAAAGTTTTTTGTGATTTATATGTGGTTATATGTAGTTTATATGGTTTATAGTTAAGGTTTATACCCTCCCCCCCAATATTTATACCCTCCCAAATCAAATTCCTGGCTATGCCTCTGGTGGGCCTGGGGAGAGTAATGGCAATCTATCCCAGATTAATAGATTACACCACTACGTCGCTGATTATCTATACCGGAGATAAGCGCCGGAACCCAATGCTCGGATTCTGACTACGGGACCTACATTTATAATAGTTTTATCTTTAATGCTTTTGTAATGCTGCAATGTACAGTTTGGTGAATAAATAACCATTATCCAAAATAACAATTTTATACAGCACAAAAAACACAGGATCTCTCTACCTCCCTGCTCCCCTCCCACCCTAGCTCATCTCTCTCTCTCTCTCTCTCTCTCTCTCTCTCTCTCTCTCTCTCTCTCTCACACACACACACACACACACACACACACAAGATCTTGATATTTAAGAGATCTTGATTTTGAAAAGTTCAAAGATCAAATCCTTTGAATGTACAATGCTAACTCAATGCTGACTTTCTGAATTTATTCATAAAACAATGAAACAAAGTAAAATGATATATATTACTGGAGACTGAAGTGGGGATGTGTTTCTCTGCATATAGCGCTTCTATTTGTAACAGTTAGAGACTTATTGTCATTTTAATGCTAACACAAAATTCACACAAAGTGCCTTTTAGTCTTCTCCATGTTAAATCTGTTAAAAATTCAATTAAACATTGTGAAGCATCATCAAGAGAGGCAGATAAAAAAGGATACTCGCAAGACATAAATTACATGAGCTACTTTCAGCAGACAGAATAAAGAAAATGCCGCCGATTTTGTCCACAAGCTTGCGGGTGTTGGTACGGATGTCGATAATGTTCTGTGCATGCATCATACAAAGCACCCCAACGTCATTCTTAGGATCGAGTTGTCTGAATTTGACCGCTATGAAAGGGTGAGCAAATGCTTTTTTTGGTCCACAGTACGGAAAGCAGCTTCCAAGAAGACCCGTTGATGGATGGATGGTCACTTCTGAGAAATTTCCTTTATATTTTCTATCCTTTAAAAAATTCATAAAGAGGGATCTGTTAAAGAAACATGCACTTGGCTATTGTCACAGTGAAATTAACTTGATACTACTACTACTACTACTACTACTACTACTACTACTACTACTACTACTACTACTACTAATTTATTATTATTATTATTTACTAATTTATTATTATTATTATTATTATTATTATTATTATTACTATTACTATTATGTGAGTTCATATTTGTAATACAAAAGAAATAAAGATTAGCACCAAATTCACTTTTTCAATACTATCAATGCGCCACAAAACAGGGTGGTGCAAAAAACGGACTATATTAAATGCAAACCTAAATGTGACTAGTCTCGTTTTCTTGCACCACCCTGTACTATATGGCTCAGAAACATGACTCTTAAACTGAGCTGATGAAAACAGACTGCTAGCAGCTCAAATGAGCTGCTAGCGAAAGATCTTGGGAGTAAGCACACTACAAAGAATAAGAAATGAAGACATCAGAAAAAGACTGGAGATGCAAGAGACAATAATAGATAAAATCAGAAGAAGACTTAGATGGTATGGACATGTAAATAGAATGAAAGACAACAGACTCCCATATAAAGCACTCCACACAGAGCCGGCGCGTGGGGCCTGCGGCCACAGGGGGCCCCGCCGGTCTCGGATATATAAGAGTTTTCTTTTTTTTATTCTCAAGTTATCCCAAGTAAGTTATTGCGAAGAAAAGTTTAATTAGCACGTATACATTGATTGACTTTATATATAACTTTTGAACTTTTTTGCTTGCTTATCAATCGGTTCAGCGACCTTTATTAGCTTGTCAAGACTTTTCAAAAACGTTGCAGGGGCCCCGCTCCCTCGTAAAAAGTTGCAGGGGGCCCCCAAAAGTCACGCGCCGGCTCTGACTCCACACATACAAAGTAGGCAAGAGAGGAAGAGGAAGGCCCAGGAAAGTGGATGGCTAACATCAGAGAAGACTTTGAAAGATACCAGATATCAGTAATCGATGGAAAGAGATTAACAATGATAAAAGATAAATAGAGGAGTTTCGTGCCTAGCTACTGCTGCTAATGAGCTGGCTGGCAGAAAGCAACTATGATGATGATGATGATGATGATGATGAATGCAATTTCAAGTGGTTTATGAGGCATTATCCTGTGTGATAACCACTATAATAATAATACTCTCAACATTTAGTAACCCAGCTTTCCTAGATAACTTGAATCCACCTACTGCATTGCTTTGACCCTAACCAGTGGGGGTTTCAGGAATTCTTGGTGGGAGGATGGAAAAGTTTTTGGAAGTTGGTGGGGGATGCAAATAGTCAAGAAAAAAGTAAAGAGAGAAAAACGTAATTGTTAGTGTTTTTGCCCACTAAATGTTAATAAACCTTGTCGGAAAAGGCTGACAAGCAAAAGAAACGTCATTCGCAGTGTCTTTCAGTAGATTTTCTATAAACTTACCGGAAAATATGCTGACAAGCAAAGAAGGGTCATCCGCAGTATTAAGTTCACCGAAGATTTTAAAAGCTTACGAAAAATATGTTGACAAGCAAAATAAAAAACCCCGGTGGGGATGCATCCCCAGTCATCAACATGGTGGGCAATGTACATCCTATGTGTGCTATTTTGCTTTTAGAACCTTAGTGAATAAGTAAAATCTCATAAATTTATATAGCACTTTAGAAGTAGTACAGTAGTGGCTGCTTATTCATATGCAGGTGGATTGTCGATCGGGCAAAGGTCGGTGTATCCATGAGGCAGTGAGTCGGGCTGTTATAGCTGTGGATATAGATATAATAGATATATGGCCTTTTATCCCAAACTGTCGTCCTACTTAGTTTAAAGCCCTACATAAGCATTTAACACAAGCAAACATTTGTCTAGCTATTTTGCCAGCAAAATGATGCAACAGATGATAGCAGTTGAATGACACTTTAAGTTAAAAGAGGCACTATTTGCACTGGAAAGAAAAAGGTACTGGTTTTAGAGAAGTAAAAGGATCATGAGACACAATAAAGTTGTTACTTTTTGTCCAGCAGTGTGCAATGCTAATACAATGTTGGAAATGAAGACAATGACTTACTTTCAGTTTACCCCATGCCTCACAGGACACGGGCACACTGGTTGGAGAGAATTCAAAATTAGGTGGAAGATTATCTGGACGACGGGTGTACAGTTTCGGTGTCCATCCCCAGAGCTGAAAGTAGATGTTAACAGTCAAAAATCAATTAAAGTGATGTCAAATCATGTGATAACAGGCAGGATTGATGGTTCCCGGAACATTCGGTACCAGAACATTCGGTACCAGAGAATTCGGCACCAAAATTTTACTTGTGGAGATTCGGTACTGGATAAATTGGTACATGTTCGACATACAAATCAGTAGCCATAACCCTAATTCTAACCCTAACCTTAATCCTAAAACTGTATAAATCAGTAAAATTAATATAATTATCAATAGTGTACCTACCTAAATTCTACTTAAATATTCTTCTTCAGGTGCTCTGTCCAAAGACAGGTTCCATACTCCAGCGTCGCCACTCCTCTCTATCTTGAGCTTTTATCTTCAGGGCTGAATACTTGTTTTTCCTTGTAGTGTCGAACATCCACTCCAGCATCGATGTTCTTGGTCGCCCTTTCTGTGCTTTCCCATTCATCTTTCCTTCTAGTACTTCTCTTAGTAGGTTTGATTCTTCTCTCAGAACATGAACTATCCACTTCTTTTGTCTTGTACGTATAGAGTTAATTAGGCTTTTCTTCTCTTCTACCCTCTCCAAGACTTCTTCGTTTGTTATTTTTTCCGTCCAGCTAATTTTTCCATTCTTCGCCAGATCCACATTTCGAATGCCTCTAATCTCTTTATGTCTTCCTTTCTGAGCGTCCAAGTTTCTACTGTTTCTGATCCATAGAGTGTCACTGGCCAGATCAGTGTTTTGACCAATCGTTTTTTCAGATTTCGGTTAAAATTCCTTCTCAGTAGTTCTCTTCTGTTCGTAAAGGCTTCTTTCCCCATGGCAATTCTTCTCCTTATTTCTTTATGACACTTTGCGTTTTCATCAAGCAGGCTTCCAAGATAGCAGAATTTTTCTATTTGTTCTATTTCCACTCCATCAATGATTATGTTCATTTCTCCACCGTGTCTGCTGATTTTAATTGCCTTTGTCTTCTTTAAATTGATTTTCATTCCGTAATCCTTTGATGTTGCATTAAGAGAGTCCATCAACCTCTGCAATCCATGGTTGGTGTTTGCCATAATTGCCTGGTCATCAGCAAATCTTATGTCCCTTATTCTTTTTCCACCCACCACTACTCCATCTTCTATGTTCTCAAATGCTTCTCTTATGAGTTCTTCTGTGTAGATATTGAACAGCAACGGTGAGAGAGGGCATCCCTGTCTCACCCCCCTTCCCAGAGTTCCTGGTTCAGAGTCTTTTCCATCCACATGGATATACACTGATTGGTTTATGTACAGGTTTCCGATTAAATATTCTACCTAAATATATAAGGACATATACATAAGTATAGACACCACCCAAAGCCAGAGGGACCCTGGGATTGGGGAGGGAAGGTGGTGTGGGAGAGGTAGAGCCAGTGCCTAACACATGCAACCGAATTTGCCATCCTGAAAATACTGTTCCCAATGTTCCAGTACCGAATCTTCCAGACCGTACCGAATTTTCCGGTACTGAATTTTCCATCCCGAATCTTCCGGTACCGAATCTTCCGGTCACCGGATTGATATAGCAGAATTGAATGCATGACAATTATAATATCTGGGGATCATAAATGTGGGAACATTAAGATGAGTGACATTAAGCACGTTTGATGATGTTCAAAATTCTTGCCATCCATAAGATGGATGATGCATGGATATAGTTTATCACCTTAATGTGCATTTGCAAAAATTCTGGCAGAAGTTTGCCAAATTTAATAAGAAAAGTTTTATTAAGAATGCATCAGCATGAAATCCTCAAAATGTGATGAATTTTGAATCAAACCTGGCCACGAGCTTCAATTAGAAACTGTTGAGTCTTTTGAAATCCTAAACTACATCTCATTTAATGGAGTGTATAGCCTCATACCATTCTGGACATCCTAAGCCTATCCTGCAAGGTATTCCCATGCCTAATTAATGCAAAACTGGTTGTGTGTTTTTAGGGTAAAACCTCTAAATAATGGAAGATGAAACTGAATTCTTCATTCAATGGTTTTCAATCAATGAGTCACAAAGTGCACTTTGGAAGCTGTTGAAACCTAAACACGTTGACTGCTTCCATTCCTTTTTCATAATACGGAAAAGAACCACAAAGACAGCTTTTCATCCTTAAAATTCATACCAAAACAAAACAATCTCAAAAGCACAAGTGAAGGCTGAATCTGAGCTGGAACTTTGTTCCACATAAAGCCAAGATCACGCGATTAAGACCAACATTTTGTGAAATATTGATGTCTCTGCTCTGAATTTCTTCTAAAATCAGCAGCTTTCAAAAATTGTAAAATAAATCTGCAATTTCTTATGAGATAAATATATTCAGTAAACGAACAATGAGCCATTAGAGTCTGCAAAATTCTTATTTTTGCATTTTCATTTCTTAAATAAATACAGCTTAAGATTTGCTGAGTTAAATTCTAAAAAATTTGGACAAATCTACTTTCTGTCTTATCTTCATTCACTGAAAACTCACAGGGACTCATCGGCTGTTAGATAAAGGGCCTCAATAGAGTCCACAAACACCACTCCAGATGAAAACTATATTGTCATCTAAGACCTACCTTATTCACTTTGATAAATACACAAGGCTCCTTAGTCTTGTAGCCAAAGGTTGGATCGGTGTTAGGGCTGCACGGTCCAAGCATTTCATTGTCTTTCTTCATGGCGCACGGCTTTGGATTATCTCCTTTACAGTCTGTCACTTTTGCATTCTGTGGATAATCTGTTTAAAAAATTGACTCAACTCAATATTACTTTATCATTGTCCCACTTATAATCATCTTGTCATTGTCTCTCTCTCTCTCTCTCTCTCTCTCTCTCTCTCTCTCTCTCTCTCTCTCTCTCTCTCTCTCTCTCTCTCTCTCTCTCTCTCTCTCTCTCTCTCTCTCTCTCTCGTTATTGAGATGTCATCAGCAGAGAATAACACTGCTTTGCAAATGTCATATGGAGATAATGTCTTATAAACAATCAATCCTAAACCTTGATTTCCATTATAATTATCAGTTAGAAATCACATCCACAGTAGCTTCTATTTGAATATCTAGCAGCCAGTCCCAGCCAGTCCAAAGGTAACCTAGACTTAATAAGCCTATGTTATAGAAACCTGTAATTTTTGGACAGGTTTTAATGCAGATGTACAATCTGTGCTGAAAACTATTCCAGCATCAGTCCTAGACTCCCTAGAGTAGAGCTGTACCGATTGCACATTTTGCCGATTGTTCCGATTACCGATTGTTAGACAACCGATTGATTTACTGATACCGATTGTCTGTCGTATTCTCCAAATCGGGTGTTTTTAACGACCGTGCAATCAAATTGCCATAAAGGTGTAGCGTAAATGCACATGCCCCTGTATACAGGTTCAATTCGAGGTTTGCCAAGAGATTCAATGCATAACGTGTGCTTGATCATTAATGAATAATGCTTTTGCTATCAATACTTATTATGTCAAATTTTAAGTTTCTATGTTCACTTTGTAATTTATAATTGATTGTTCCAATTATCCTAATAATCGGAGAGAAAACAAGTGTTACCGAGTAATCGGTATCGGCACCCGACTGCCGCCCGATTACCGATTGTTCCGATTGTCCTAATAATCGGTCCGATTATGAATGTTGCCGATTAATCGGTACAGCTCTACCCTAGAGTATGGAATGTGGAGTATGACAGAAACTTAAGCCATCTGTTGGCAGTATTCTACATGTATTGTAAAGAATTTATGTAAGGTGGCTGACTAGAGTGAAGTACCTACTGTACCTTATGGACCAAATGAACAGTTGATCTATTGTTTGAATGACAACCAGTGAAATGCTTTGAAAACAGGAATGTGCTCATGCATGTATTTGGCTGTCCTAGTGACTGCTATTGCCAAGGAATTTTAAATCCTTTGTAGAATTACTTGTAGAATTATAAAATTTCAATGTAAACTGAACTGGTCTAGACTCTAGACAACTGGAAATGAATGAATTAGGCAGGAAAAGTAGAGCTGTAGAAGGGATAAGATTTCGTATCCTACCTTTGAGAAATGCCTTTATCTCGTCGATGTTAGCCTGGATTTTTTGGGGTGTTGTGATTTCAATTCTGCTGGCCGCGCCTGACTTTAAACCTACAGGAATTGTTGTCATGCCTAGAACAAATTTCAAAATAAATTATACAAAGGAGACAAGAATTATTTATTTATAATAATAATTAAATTCCTCTGTTTTCAGTACCTAATATGCAGAGTCTTACAGCAGTGCCAATAAGAGAGTATTTTAAACCAAAATATATTTATGCAAGTGTCTTATAAGCCATCATTTTGGTTTTTATAGAGTTGTTTTGGCCTGCTATATCTTAGTTAATTTCCCAGTAACTGCTGATGTTAATCCAATTCCTTGTTTAATGGTACACTTTCCGTCCGCTGTTTTGACACTGGCCAGAAAGGTAAATTTTGGTAGCTGCTCCAAAACCATTTTGTTTAGCATAACTTCTAAGTTTCAGTTGGCAGTTTGCTGATTGCCATAAATTGTGTCTTCTTTAGGTTGACATCCAGAACAGTTATTAAAATTAATCATAAAAATAACATTTTTTGTCTTAGCAGAATTATCAAGGCAAGCATAAGTCTTTTAGGAGAAAGTTAAATAGCTGCAGATGACTGAGGCTGTATTATAGGCGACTGAGGAGTCATGAGAACCAAATTATGTCACAGGACTAAAGCTAATTGCAGAATTAATGCTAAATACTAATTATGAAAACCCAGTATTGAGTAAAATTTCTAAAATGCAGAAAACTGACAATATTTGGTAGAGCAAAATTCATGGTAAGCAGTTTCGTGTGTACGTGTTCTATGATATCACGACAACTCGTCTAAAGACTTTTCATCTATGACAACTAGCTTACTGACTTCTGGTCATTGCACAATTGATCGACCAACACTAGATTACCATGATAACTGGTCAACAGACATTGAATGCTCGAATTGAACCTTGAATGTCATGGAAAAACAAATAATTGAAATTGAAATAAAATCAAACCCAACATAATCTCATACAGAAAAACACTAATTCTAGGTCTAAGTGGTCTACCAACATCTAGCATTCAAACTGAATCATTACTATTCTATGTTGATTTCTTTTTGCTGGTTGGTAAATAGTATGTTACTGAAACAGACAATTCATTTCAATCACTGCTAAACAGTATCTTCTTAACTGCACATGGACTGGGAAAACTGTTTAGCTGTGATTAAAAGGAAATAAATCTGAGTGTTTGAGTCAGGAAAACATTATTATTATTATTATTATTATTAGTATTATTATTATTATTCAACGTAGAGATTATTGTGGCGACTAATACAGAGACTGCGTGGACACATTACAAATTATAGATTACAACAGCTCGTGCGAAATAGCTAAGTTTATTATTGTAGTTGTATCAATTTCATAATAAAAATCAAAAGCTCTACTATGCAACTGGCTACCAATATCTAGCACTCAAATTGAATCATCATTATTTTGGCCATACCAATTTGATAACGTATAGTAAAAGAATACTTCTATTAACCAAACTACACAGCTCGCTCTTATGTTTAATTTTATAACAAAACTTCTTCAAAAAACAATTAAGCATTAGTTATATTAATTATATTATTTAGCGATTGTGCTATACAACCGAAGGAAATAGTGGCGCTATAAATATTTTAACCAGAAATAAAAACAAACTATCCCTGATGTCTAAATGCTAAGGTAAACCAGTAATCTTAATAGCTCTAGTGTCAGTCGACCAAATGCGTGATAGGCCTATTGCCGGTAGACCAGGTATCGTAGTAGACCTATTAATTATCGGTCAATCAGAAGTCTGTAAAGGAGTTGTAGATGAAAAGTCTGTAGACGAGTTGTTGTGAAACCAATTTCCAAAATACAGACACAACTGCCAAAATTTGGTACAGCAAAATGCATGGTAAGCGGTTTCATGTGTACATGTTCTATAGCCAATTGTTTAATTTAATCAAAACACTGACCTATATACTCAATGACAATGACATTAAAAGATATATGATCAGATTTGATTAGCAGCAAAAGTAAAGAATAAAAAAGAATAAAAAAGATTGAAATTAGACTAATAATATTCATAAATCTACCAGGCTCTTGAAGAATCGGTTGATAATAGAACATATTGTATTGTGGCTGATTTTTGTCTCTATGATGATAGTCAATGCTAAGGATGATGGCAAACAATGCAACGAACACTCCCCATGCAAATATGTAGTAAAGCGACAACAACACTGCAGCAAAAAGAACAATCAGAAAATTAAGTTAATAAAGCAATGAAGAAATTAAAACAGTTTACAGCAATAATAAACAATGCAAATGTGGTGTCAAGTCTGGAGAACGTTCTTTCATTATTTTATGTTCAAAAACTTGGAACCAACTGCCAAAAGAAGTTAAGAAAGCATCATCTATAGAACATTTCTGTTTGGATATTCTTTTTGTTAAGCTGCTAAGTGATACTCTATAACTTTACCCTTTACAAGGTGTGCTGTAAAACTGTATTATTATTATTATTATTATAAAGCTTTTAGAAAAAGTGCAAAGACAAGCAACAAATATGGCCAATGGAAGTCAAATTTAAGCTATGGAAAAAGACATCAATATTGTGGATTTACCACATTAGAAAGGAGAAGAGAGAAGGGACTTGATAGAATCATATAAAATAATGAATGGGAAAGTACACTACCCTTTTTAATATATATAAATGACCTCCCAAACGTTTCTAACTTCCTTGAATTCATTATTTTTGCAGATGACACCAATGTTTTAGCTAGCCATACTAACTTAAAAATGAGTTAATTAAGATAATAAATATAGAACTGAACAAATTATCAAACTGGTTTAAGCTAAATAAATTGGAACTTAACCTTTCAAAGACTAATTTTATAAAGTTTAACCCCAAGAATAAATCTCCACATCTTGTTTCAGATTATATATTAGTAAATGACCAAATTATCTTACAAACATCATCCTCTAAATTTTTAGGAATTATATTAGATCAAAAGTTAACCTGGAAAGATCATGTGGACCATCTAGCTAATAAAATATCCAAATATCTGAACATAATAAGGCACATCAAAAATTATTTGGAACCGATGGCTCTTCATAATCTCTATTTTACTTTAGTTCACTCTCATTTAATTTATGCTAATATTATGTGGAGAAATAACTATCAGACCATTAGAGATAAAATCCAAATTTTACAAAACAAAGCAGTAAGATTAATTATTTAGAGGAAATTCTTACCTGGATACAAATAACTTATTCAAAAAATTTAAAATTCTCAAAATGGTTAATATTTTTAAATATCAAGCTTCTATCTTTATATTCAAATATATACACAACCTCTTACCTACCATTACTACATTGCTAAATTCCTTGATTCATATAAGGATAGCTCTCTCAGAAAACTAAGAAATATTACTAATTTATGTCCCTTATGCCCAAACTAACACTAGATTCTTCACAATAAAGTACTCAGGACCAAGAACTTGGAACTCTCTTCCTACTAATTTAAAATCAATTATTACCTTGACCCATTTTGAGCTAAATCTCAAAATATTTCTTCTTCAAAGCCAATCTATAAATTAGTAAGCAATCAGTTTACTAGAACTTTCTTCTCTAAGGCATTCACTAGTCTAACTAATTAATTACCTTATTTAGCCTATGTCTTATAATTATTATATTATCAATTAGGTAACTCCACCTAGCTATATTACTTAATGTCCTCACTTGCTGTAATAGTATTATGCTATTCAGTCTTTTTAGGATTACCACCTTTCGGGATCTGTGATTCCTTAGGTAGTACTTTTTTTCACATACAGCTTCATGTACAACTTATCATGTATATTATCTCCTTGTAGAACTTTTCTTTCTACTTTTTCTTTTCATTTTAATTCATTGTTACTTAGTGTAAGTTAAATATAAGTTTAATTTCTTATACCTCAAATATACTAAGGTGTGAATTATGGCATTAAATACATTCATGATGTGAATATGTATGTGTGTGTGTATGTATGTATGTTTTGTGAAAAACTAAATTCTTCTTTGTCTTCTTCTTCAAAGTAGATGTGCCATATGGCCAATTCTTTAAATTAACACACTATAGCAGCACAAGAGGCCACAAATGCAAATGCAAATGCAAATAATAATAATATTATTATTATTATTATTATTATTATTATTAGTAGTAGTAGTAGTAGTAGTAGTAGTAGTAGTAGTAGTAGTAGTAGTAGTAGTAGTAGTAGTAGTAGTAGTAGTAGTAGTGTGAAAATTTACGCCAACTGAGACATGTTCTGCCACAAAATTTATTTGTTCTCCCATCATAACAGAATGTCTTGAGGCGTTTTGCACGAGACTCCTGCGGTTGCTTTGAAGATTCTTTGCCCTTTGCACTTTCTGGCGTATCTATTTAGTAAAGCATTCAAACATCAAGACACATCAGCAATTTCAAAAGTATCTTGTCAACAAACCGCTTCAAATTCACCTTGACCATACAATAGCATGTCCCAAAACAGCACTAGGCCAATATTCAACCACGAAACCCTGTGTAAAAGAAGTAGGCAGATGGGTGTCAATTATGTTGAAATTTAACTGAACCAAGCTGCTTTCTGTGGTTCTCAGTTGCCATAGAAGTCAATTTGAGTTTACCAGTACATTAAACAATTATCCCCTTAACTCTGTAGAAGTCCCTTTATTAATATAAACAAGAGTAGTAACATATGAGTAAATAAGTAAGTAAACTCTCGTGAATTTCCTTTTCCTAGGGGCTTAGTCTTAGTATGAAGTACCTATTACCAAAGGTGGGGGTCATTCACACAAGTTCGTTTAATCCAAAGGGTCATTGTGGTTGAAACATTACAGCTATGGAGGAAATTATTTTTTCAAGGTAAATGTTTTAAATTTAGGAAGAAAAACTTGAGGTGACGTATGAAGGAAAGGAAATTGTGACTCAGAATTTGTACTGTGACCAATGCATAGACAGAGGAGGGATGCTGGAATTGAGTTCCAAAGTTCTGGTGTAGCATATGAAAAAGCATGGTTGCAAATTTTGAGAGATGATTGATTCAGAGGACGGAGAGAGACATGAGAGGAAGATCAAGCTGATCGAGAATGTTGTGGGATTGTCAGACTTTGCAAGTAGACTGGTTTTATGCATGAAGTCATAAGTCACAGATATAATTTCATATATAATGCATTCTGCTATTTTCAGCCAGTGCAGAGATTTGAGCAATGGTGTGATATGGCAGAATTTTGGTGATTTGGTAACTGCACGAGCATTTTGAATCAATTGGAGTTTACGTATTTAAGCTTTTGGAAGATTGTAAAATAGTGAGTCGCAGTAGTCTAACTTAGAGAAATCTATTGAATTGGCGATAGTGGAAGCAGTTTTAATATCAAGGTAAGACAAAGGTGGCATAGAGCTTGAATGTGAACATAAACAGGTGTTTAATAGTTGTGATATGTAAGCTTCAAAATAGGGAAGAGTAAAAAATAAATCCAAATTTTTGCAGTTGAAACAGAGAGTTATTATTTTGTCTGGGGCTATAATCAGTGTGGGATTTTCAAGTTTTTTTCAGTTGATATGGCAGTCCAATTAAAAGAAATTCTATTTTTAAAGGGTTGAGGGAAACGAGATTAGGTGGCATCCATGATGAGATTAACAAAAATGCTGATTTGAGTTCAGTGACTGATGTTTTAAAAGAAGATGGTGTAAAGGAAAGAACTAATTGAGTGTTGTCAGCATAGACTTGATCATTCAAAATAAGAGAGTTAATTAAGGATGAAAGGGGGTAGTGTAAAGGCTGAACAAAACAGGTCAAGGACAGATCCTTGTGGTACTCCACAGAATAAGTCAAAGGGTAATGAAGTTTGGTTAGAGCAGAAAATTTTTGAAAGGATCAAGATTGGAGATATGATTTAAACCTGAAGTGAGCTAAAGAAGATAGATGGAAGTATGGACAGACTGCTGAACAAGGAGATAATGATGAAGATGATATGTGAGAGATAGCTATGTGCACTATGCTAGCGACATTGTGCATGGGTCATTGCGCTTTGTGCAATATTTTTACAATATTATATATCAAACATAGAAATGCGAAGAAACTTTGCATGGCCTAGACTGTATATGTTAAATAATATAATCATCAATTGATTCAAATATTCTTATTATTACCATTAAAAATTGAATATGACGATTAAATCAATAACATACTTTTAAAAGATGCTAGCATGCTTATTCAAAATAGTTAAAGAAAAATATACCAAATTAAGCCTGGGAAAACTACTCAAAAATTAAAAGTAAAATTTTAAACATTTGCAAGAATATAGAAATTTCTCAAATTAAAACAAATAAAACTGAATAAAATTTTCAAAATGTTTAGTCTGCATCACTGCTCACAAAACATGGTGTCAAAAGCTACCTATATCCAAAACTGACAGCATTGAAGGATTCATTGAAATGGCTGACAAAACATTGTCTATATGAATTTTCACTTGCTCAACTTTACCTTGTTGATCGTCCACTTTGAATTTTTCTTGTCGCATATTTAGTGACTCTGCAAGCAGGAACTTTATCCAATTTCCACCTTTCACAAGTTTTTTCCAGTCGAAAACAACCCACTCTCCTCAGCACAAACTTTACAAAGCCTATAACAACATTGCTGTCACTGCTGTCATTCTCAGAAAAGTAGAAACTTGTTGACAATTCTATACACTGCACAAGCTTCAATTCCACGCTTTCGGTTCAACAAGTTCTTTCAACCATGTGGAGTTAAAAATTTGAAAGTACCGGCAGCTCTATTACGCTATGTTTGCATGGGCGTCCAAAGAAATTTTTCCGGAGGGGGGGGCGAAACAGGGCCTTGTGATGAAAGAAATGGAAACATTTTCCAAAGGGGTGCAAAACAGGGTCAAGTGATGAAAGAAACAAAAAGTACTGTTCAAGACTGTCAGATCTATTGGATTAATTATAAATTATTTAGTGCTACAAGAAAGTTAATCGCATTCTTATATAAATTTATACCCTAACTTAGTACTATAGGTTACTTCTCTAGTAATTTTATTTTTTCATAACTTCACAATTTTTCCAGGAGTGCAATAGCCAGTGTTGCGCGGTAACGAAGTAGAAGTAACGCGTTACAATACTTAAGTACAATTCTGAGTACTTCGTAATGTAATGAAGTACACAATTTGCACAGTACTTTTTACTTGTAACGAAGTAAGTTTTTATTCAAATATTAGTATTTTTACTTCGTTACATTATGTCCTTCACGTCCCATTACAAGAAAAATTTCTCATCGTCAACTTTCGTTGCATTTACTTGTGTTGCTGTTCAAACACGGTGCTTAGTTCTTCCCAACTTCCCGTAGGCCTACTTACTTAGTTCACCGCAGCGTTGATAGAATAAACAACAAGCTCTGGGCTATTTTTGACGCTGCTAATGTAGTTATGAAGTTAGGCTAATGGCGTATATCTGTCAAAGCTGGAAAAAACTAGGTTTTTAAAGTCAAGATTTAGGTTTTTAGTTTTTAATGCTTGGCATGTCAACGCCTATTAACCATTTTCTATACTCATGTCACATGTCAAAGCCTATAAAGTATAAAACTTTATTTCTTGCCACACATGTGTTTCTCTGACTGCAGAGAGTATGAAACTTTAAATACATTAAATACGAGGTTTTTCATTTTTCTATTTATAGAACAAAAACCTAAAAGCCTAAATTTTGACTTTTTAAGTTTTTTTTTTTTAAAAAGCTAAGAACCTAGGTTTGTAAAACCACATTTTTCAGCCCTGGAATATGTACGTGTTGACTGTTGAGGCTACTGCATGTTGCTTAAAAGAGTAGGCCCAATAAAAATGTGATTTAACAAGATAAGGTGGAGTTGCTGACGATTCCTTCTATCGCGATACTTTTTACTTTTTACTTAAAAGTAACTTTTTGGGGAGTACTTTTTTACTTTTACTTGAGTAACTATTTTCATCGGTACGTTTTACTTTTACTTAAGTAAAAAATGCCCTAATACTTGTACTTTTACTTGAGTACTGAAACTCAGTACTTCATACAACACTTGGCAATTGCACCATTTGCACCCTCCTCGGGACGCCCATGTTTGTTTGATCAAAGTCATCTTCACACTTTAGTTTGGCCATTTGTGGATTTGGTTATTCTAGGAAAGCCTATCAATTGCGATGCAATTGTTGATGATGACACCCAAGTCTCAGTCAAAGCGATTACATCAGTTGTTGAGGTAGATAGAACCGAAGTGGGACTAGCTCCGTGGGTTCGGTAAAAGGCGCTACAATAATGGCTAAACACAGCCTTAAATTGTTTGACCTTTTACAAAAATCTGACATTTATATTGCGTCCTGCGATAATGAGCTAATCATCAGCCTAAAGCGCTACGCATATCATGCTAATTCACATTCTGCGTCGATGGAATATTTCAATACATTATAGACTAGGCCTACCTCAAGTTGGCTCCAGCTGTCCTAAAGAAGCGATCTATTCTGGAGCGTGCCTCGTATGTCCGTCCAGACTGTTAATTCGTCTTCTATTTTGAGGACTGGATTTCGAGACTAAATGCCTAAAATATAACGCATATAAAAATATATATCAAAAATTTAAAATATAACGGAACTCGCAAAAAGAACAATAAACTCCACGACTGACGTCACCGTTGCCAGCGCCCACTTTCTCTATTTTGAGCAGAAAATGGTTCCCTAAAGTAAAGTAAAGTAAAATCTCGTGGATTTCTATAGCGCCTTGAGTAGCAGCATGGCAGTAGCTTTTTGCAGATGACACTCAGCTATTCCTTTCCTTCTCACCTCTTTCATTCAATGCTTCTATTATTGAGCTTGAATCTGCATTTTCATCAATCTCTGCTTGGATGTCATCTAATCTCATCGCTCTTAACCCATCTAAGACAGATCGAGTTTCTTTTAATTTGACCACCCCAACAACTCAAAAAATTGACAACCCTAAACTAGTTTTGGCTCCTGACACCACAATAATCCCTGTTCCAACTGCTAGACATCTAGGATTCAAATTTGATTCTTTTCTAAACTTCGAATCACAAATCTCCCAACTTTCAAAATTCAAAAGCCTGCTATGTTCATATTCGTGACCTTCGTCGCCTATACGTCCTTGCTTCAATACCAAAACTGCCTCGACAATTGCCACACCAATAGCCAATCCAAATTAGGTTACTGTAACTCCATCTACTATAACCTTCACAAAGCCTCCATCAACAAATTGCAATCAATACAAAATGCACTTGCTCGTGCTGTTACTAAGTCACCTAAATTCTTCCATATTTTACCTATACTAAAATCGTTACATTGGCTTAAAATAACTGAACGTATCCAATATAAGATAATAACACTTACATATAGCTCACTTCAGTCATGAAAACCTGTCTACCTTAGATCACTATTAACCCCTCAGCCTCCTCGACCCACACGTTTGTCATCTTACCTCACTCGGTCACGCCCACTCAATCAGTCATCCCTGAAAATTTGCAACCGTGCCTTCTCATATGCCTCACCTGAACTTTGGAACTCGATCCCAGCTTCCCTCCGCAGACTTGGACACTTTCAAACAATAAAATCTGAGTCGTCATTTCCTATAATTCCCGCATTATCTCCTCAAGTCTTCAGGTCTAAGCTTAAATTATTCCTTTTTCCAAAATCATATCCTCCATAGCTGCAACAACCTAGCCTCACTGCCCTTTCGACGTTGACTATTGCCTGGCTGATAACATACCTTCCCCATAGCTATTTTAAATATGAGAGAATTTAGGTGACATAGTAACAGCACGAGTCAAAGCATTTTGTATTGATTGCAATTTGTTGATGGATAATTTGGGAAGGTTATAGTAGAGGGAGTTACAGTAATCTAATTTGGAGTGGACTATAGAGGTGGCGATTGTGGACGCAGTCTTAATATCAAGACAAGGACGTAGGCGACGAATGTCACGAATATGAACAAAGCAGGCTTTTGAAAGTTGGGAGATTTGTGATTCGAAGTTTAGAAAAGAGTCAAATTTGAATCCGATCGCGAGATTTCTTGCAGTTGGAACCATGGGCGGCGCTAGGGGGGTGGGTCCGCGGGTCTGGGCCCACCCAGTCTCTGCTTGGGCCGGATTCTCTTGGTAGACTGGAAGAGCGTCACAGAATTTTCACACAGGCTTACTTAGCCTCAGCTAGTGATGTTAATCCTTGTCTTGGTCTTGTCCTTACGGACCAATTTGAAGTCCTTATCCGCAATCGTGTGGAGTCATTCCTCGTCCTTAACTTAACTTAGCATGGTTTAAAGTGCTTTAGGAGTCATTAATGCCTGTGTGAAAGCCACTAGGGGCACTAACGGGCCTGAACTCTGCCTCCATGCTTTCCCAGTTAATATGATAGTTGGTCACCCATTATTAGTATATATTTTCCTTGGCTACTATATCTAAAATCCTAAACAATCCACTCTCTATTTCCTCCTTTGCATCTGGGACCCGATAGCATGCGCCTAATAGTATTTTTCTTTTTTGCAACTGATTTCACACCAATGTAAATTATCATGAATTGTGTCAATGTAAAATATCATAATTTAACGCAATATTGATTTTAAAGATTTTCTAGTTTTGTTTTTCGCTTCTGTCCTCTTACTTTTGGAAACGTAATGTAAATATTTGAATTTGGGCGACGGTCTCGGGAAATCTCTGTAGCCAGTTAATTATTGTCTCTTCCGCTGTGCAGCCGGAAGCCCGGAACCAACGATCGATACATCTATCTGTCCGGGTCGAGCTCCTTGAACCTCCTTTACCGCTAAATTTGAGAGGGGGTAGGATAGGGAGGGGAAACGCATTGAGGTTTGGTCCCCACTTTTTCACTAGAGTTGTGTAGCCCACTAGGTGTAGCCTACTATGGCTGAATAAAAAGCTCGAAATAGTCAAAGACGGTGGCAGAGGATTTACTCCCTCCCCTCAAGACCTCCGCTCTAGCCTCTTAGTGAATTACTGTAGCCTACTTTGTCCACAAGGTCAATCAGTCTGCTTGGTCGGCCAGCCTGACCTTGTTAACTGCCACCGATACGGAAAAAGCGTAGGATTTTAAAGAAAGTGATTCTCATAATTTAAAGGTTTGGGAGGGAGTCTGTAAGACGCCCTGCGTTTGGTTATATTTTTTAATTTGATTTCTTTAAGTAGTGATATACCTTGTTACTTTATAACATTTGTTGATGCAGATCTTAATGCTTTGAGATTTTGTTGATATAGATCTTAATATGTTGACATTTTAACTCTCGGAAGATGGCAGCTTTAGAGTGGGTTACGCGCTGGAGGACCAAAGAGGCACTTCGATAAGGGAACTATTACATACACGTACACACACGTACACACACACACACACACACACGTACACACACTGCGTAATAACTAATAAGCTGAGTGTGTGTGTGTGTGTTTGTGTGTGAGCTTCAATAGCATTTCTATATTTCTATATATGATTCATTGATTTGGACTGCTGCCTTTGACCATAGAAAAGCTAGTTGAAACTATGGTTCCAGTGCTGGTTTTGTCCAATCAGATCTGTTTTTTGCCTCGTCTGGTTGGCTGGTTTTTTGTGGAATCTGTTTTTTTAAATCTGCCAAAATCTATAAAATTGCCAGATTTATGCAGTGAAAGTTAGAAAATTAGGAGTTTTCAGATGTACTCCATGATTGACAACCTTTTTTTGCTTGTCAGGACTCTATTAATATTTGAAGACGATAAAGTTTACTTGACGACCTTTTTGCTTTTTTTCTCGTCAAGACTTTTTGGAGTCGAAGTTATGAAATTTTTCAGGTTTGTCACGATTTTTTAATGAATTTCATCATCTTTTTGGACCCTTTTGCGAACCTGTTTTTTCTGGTTTTTAAAGGGCGCGAAATGCCACGAATGCACGATGTTTTTTCCAAAAAGTTCACTGGCAACACTGGTTGAAACTGACCATAGTGCATAATGGTATTAATGGGAGACATGTGCAATTGTGCACATGTCATTTGGACCTCGGCCCATTGGGCCCAAAGAGCAAAACCTTCTATATATAGCAGAGTCTTGATACCCCTACCTTCGAGTATTCGATTACAGTTTTATTCCAGTACAGTTGCTATAGTGTTTAACCATTGCAGATTTTTATGATACTTGACTTACTGTACCAGGACAATTTTATCACAAAATTCTAGTCCATGACTATAGTGCGTTTTCGATTGTTTTGATTACAGCTTACTGGAGCTTCCCTCATATGGCCTGAATGCTGTCAATTCTAATGTGGCGCTAACGGGGCTTGAACTCGCTCCGTCAGCCTACCGCTCCAGCGTGACCCACTATGCCATCGTATAAATGCATATATAGCTCAACATCCATCGTTGTCGTTGGTAAAGTCTACCGTTAATTTCCTCGTTTATCGCTCTCTGACTAAAACAAAATCTTTAAATCTACGCTAAAGCCGTCGAGGCTAGGACACCATGACATGCTGTAAGCCAGCAGTTTCTTTACTTATTAATTAATGGAAAACTGGAAGTGATTAAAATTTAAAGTTATGACAGGGATGGAAGATGGCAGAGTGGGTTACGCGCTGGAGCGGTAGGCTGACGGAGCGTGGTTCAAACACCGTTAGTGCCCGTAGTGGCTTTCACACAGGCAGTAAGGGGTACATGTTGGGACGGGCGCCCCGATGAGTCTGTCCGCAAACTAACCGAAGTACTACGGTAATTGTGGCCGGTCGATACCCTCATGTAAGGGGATGTCCATTAATTATGTCAACAATTTTTGACCCACCCCCTTGTCAACAACTGTCAACTTTCATTTACCCCCCCCCCATAATTACGTCAAAAACTTTTTACCCCCTCAAGATCAATGACAGGTCCCAATAACAAGGTTATTATATTTTGGGTACTTTCCCGTTATCCGGACCCCAGTGAAGATATAGGGTTAGGGTTAGGGTGAGGGTTAGGGTTAGGCTAAAACCCTCACCCTAACCTTAACCCTAACCCTAAGTATCTCTTCACTGGGGTCCGGATAAGGGGAAAGTACCATATTTTGTGTTGATGACCATTTTTTCCCTTTTTGCTCATCGAATATCAAAATGTGGTGGTGATGACCTTTTTTCCATGCTTTATTCCAATGTAATAAGTAGTATTCCATGAAATTTCCTATTTTTTGATTATTTGTAAAAAGTGAAATTGTTGAGGGCAACTTCTCTTGACCTCCCCCTGTCAACAACTGTCAAACTTTTTTCAAACCCCTCCCCCCCTAAATTGTTGACATAATTAATGGACAGCCCCTAAACAGGTAGTAGAAATCTGCGCTCTAACAGGTAGTGTAGAAATCATATCAAGGATTTATAATATATATATATAGTAAAAAGTAAATTTTCACCCTAGGCTCAATGCCCATAGGTGCGGTGCTGATCCCCGTTTGTGGCAGCCCATAGGTGGCTAAGCCACCCAGTCTCTTCCGTATGGTTACAGTGCTACTCATTTGATGTTACTATCGCCCTCTATCATTAGGCTGAGTTATAACCCGTCGTCAGCGTGCCTGCCCAATGATATTACCACTATATCTTCCCGCTTCTATATATATATATATATATATATATATATATATATATATATATATATATATATATATCAAAGTCTATGGTACACATGCCTACACCCAAACAACGTTTGTATAGCGCTATAATAAACAGTTTAAACCACCTGTGTGTAGCATCAAGTAGCATAAAATTCACAATTAATAGACATAATTTGTCAGCATACAGAAGCATGAAAATCCATCAATTTAAAAAAATTAAACTAAAGTAAGTATGTTTGTTTACAATATGTTATTTTCTGTTTGCCAAACTGTGAAAAATAAACATGTTCTTAAATTGTCGTGATCTTATATCGTGAAAATATTGGCGCTATACGAAGTCGGTTAGCATAACGCGCCTCTCAAGATCTCTATGGAGCAGTCGTGTTTGGAACTTCTTTCAGTACGAATGGACTACTTTTGGATTACTTCCTGTTTACATGCAGGTATTGACCACTCACAATTACCGTACCACGGTATCTGTGAACACTTCGTTACACCAGAGCTATATATCTACATACACTGTAGATATTTCTGGATTACACGCCCATACTCACACACAGACACAGTTTTTGTAGCGCAACACAGGGCATGCTCTACTGAACCACTTCCTAAATTGGGGAGGGTACTTAAAATAAAATTATTTGTTGCAGACAAAAGTATTGGTTTTGGATTCGATGTAGGCAATACAATTTCATTTTAGTATCGATATTGGTATTGACAATCGACTTTTCGTATAGTATTGGTATTGGTATTGGCAACACCTTTTAGCAGTATTCTTAACAACCCTAATGAGTCATACTTAACTAACTGATCTCTGGAATGACCTGGTCTTTTGTGAGTGGATTTGAAATACCATCGATTTATACCTTGGGTATTATAAATGGTGCTATAGAAGTGCATAATAATAATTATGTAATAATAATAATACTAATAATTATTATTATTATTATTATTATTATTATTTATGTGATTGCACTTCAGTGCATTGCCTTACTACATGCAGTGCCGGAGTTGATGTGTTGAACTACGGCATTGATTTGCACTTAATGCCATCCACTGTAATCTCAATAGCTTGCTTATCTAGCACCTTTTGCACAGATTCGCCAGTGTGGCTCAGTGGCATGTTTCAGGCAGCATCCAGTGACATTGATCGCTGGCTGATATAATTGTATTTTAGTCTTTGCTAACCAGGGCTTTTTTGTGCCGGAGCAAGGTGGAGCAGCGTTCCAGGAAATCTGAAGACTGGTTTTTTTACAACATTAAATTCATAAATAGAAAATTAGAAATATAATATTATGAATTTTTCAAATCCATTTATGATTTAAGCATGAAATACCAGTTCCGGTAATCATTTTTTGAGTTTTCTTCAGCATGTTAATTAAAGACACATTATACACTTGTATTGATTATGATCAGTATAGTAACAGTATGGTCGCTATGTCATGTTGACAATTGGATTCAGACTATTGCGTTCCGGAAAATATTTTTTTGACGAAAAAGCCCTGATTGTGATGTGACTGTTGCTGACTGTGGCAGAAGGTATGTAACGGTCATAAATACAATTAATAGTGTATTTCAGTTCCAACTTCCAGCCAGGCAATTCCAATTTTTAGCTTTCAGTGAGATGCATTGAGCTGTATTAATTACTTAATTTGATCACATATAAAATATGTAATATCACACATTGCATTTGCTGAATAATAATAATAATAATAATAATAATAATATGATGATGATGATGATGATGATGATGATGATGGTGACGACAATGATGATGACGACAACGACAACAAAATTGAGAGAGAGGCAATGATGCCATTGGTGCTGATGAGTGTAGTGACTCAATCTGGTTGCACCACAAACATGGTGTAATTTTGGGTTGTAATGTTGATTCTAATTCTGCATTTAAGATTTAGTTTGTAGTGATCCATTGTAATTGGTTATAGGTGTAAAATCAAACTTTTTTCATAATTAGAAAATAGGGATAGCCAGCAGATATGCTTACAACCGCTTGGAATGGAGATCTTTGCTGAAGCTGTCAGAGCATGCCTATGCATCGCCCAGTGGCGGCTCTAGGATTTGGCAAGTGGGGGGCCGTTGGGGGGGGGCAACTTCTAATCATGGGGGCCAACCATTTGTTGTTTAATGTATGTAGCATTAAGTATAAGGTCCCAACTGGGGGGGCCACTGGGGGGGCCAGGCTCTCAATAGGGGGGGCACGGGCCCCCCTGGCTCCCCCGGCCCCCCGGTGGAGCCGCCACTGGCATCGCCAGCACAGTGTTGATTGATTGATTGATTGAAATAGGGATATGATTTACTCTTGCAATTGTTGTATTGTTTCTGTAGGTCAGTTTAAGTAGTTGAAAAGTAATTATGTGATGTATTTCTATTTTAGACTAGTTGTTGATAAAGTCTTTACGTGAGAGATGATGTCTCGGTTTTCCAGCATTTCTTTCTCTTTGAGACGGTCCCTCGCAACAGCTGTGATCAGGAATCCACAGGTTGCGATCATTGGCAGCGGGCCTGCTGGTTTCTATACAGCTCAGCAAATTTTCAAGGTATCAACTGAGGTGCTCAGGACCAGAGAGGCATAACCAAAAAAATTTTTTTTGAGAAAAACGGATCTTATTTGTAAATTCAGCAAGTTGTGATTTATTAGCTTTGACCAAAATTAATATAAATGGAATATCATCAAGTATCTACAAAAGTGAGTGGTTGTAAACTATGTGCATTGCAATGTTCAAGGTCAGGAGAAGGTCAAAGTGTCAAAGTTGCAGGTTATGCCATTGTGGCATTCGATATCACCTCGAACAGTGGTGGACACTATAATAGAAATTAGTGAAAAATAATTACCAATTTACCATCAGCGTAGCACTTTAAATAGCTTTCAATACTTTTAAGTGATTCATAGTAACTGTTTGCCCTGATACGGAAATAGTTACTTCATAACGCCGATATTATTTGGAATCCATATCAGCCTAAATTGCTGCGCCTTGATCATCTTCACCTGTATTCAGTGGCGGCTCCACCGGGGGGCCAGGGGGGCCCGTGCCCCCCCTATTGAGAGCCTGGCCCCCCCCAGTAGCCCCCAGTTTGGACCCCTATACTTAATGCTACATGCATTAAACAACAAATGATTGGCCCCCCATGATTAGAAGTTGCCCCCCCCAACGGCCCCCCCCACTTGCCAAATCCTAGAGCCGCCACTGCCTGTATTCATTTTCAAATTCTAGTAAAACTTGTGACATATTGGAGGAATAAAAAGCAACATTGACTTTAAATCCAACAATTTTACCTTTTGTAATTGTCTACCACCCGAGACGGCTCCACAAGGGTACCCAGGGGCCCTCGCCTTCCTATTGAATGCCCGGTCCATCCAGTGGCCCCATACTTTTTAGTGCACTCATTCTAATAACTAGACTAGTCCTGCCAGTTGGCTCCCATATGCTTAGAAGTTGCAACTCCAATGCTCTCCCCCACCCCCACTTGCCAAATCCTTGATATAGTGCAGACAGTCTAACAATTCCATCAAAATAACATGATCTTCCATGCTGTTTTCTTTGATGTCTGATGCCATAAATGCAATATCCATGTTGAAGTAATATTTAAATTCTAATCAATGTGGATTAGCCCTGTTAGTGTGGAGCCATTGATTTTAAGCCAACTTAAGTGGATGATTTCAATCAATCAATAAAGTTCTTGCCATCAAAATTATAAAAGTACTGTGATTGATTGATTGATTGATTGATTGATTGATTGATTGATTGATTGATTACAATCTGTCTCACATTTATTGATGCATTGACAGTCTTCAAACACTGTAACTTTATTACTCTTTCTTTTATTTTCATAATACAGTAATCATTTGAAATATCACTAGAGTTAATGAAATCAGTCATTATTGATTTTAATAGTTCAGTTTTAGATTTTTTTTATTTAGTCCGAATAAGCAATAAATCGATAGCTCTTCAGTGAGTGATTATAAAGAATTTTCAATGTCATGTTAAATGGCAGATTGGCTGTAATGCCATGCTTTGAGGCTTCAGCCATCCCCATAACAAATGCCAGTGCCAGAACTAACTTTGGTAAATATATGCATATTAGAGATCGCTGAGGGTTAGGCCAGTTTTGAAAATTTTGATAGGCCACTCTGGTGTTCAGCACCTCAACTTATCCTTTTTTGATGACTATTATTTTTTATTGGACTCTGTAATGTGCCCTTACTCCTGACATTTTGGTAATATGGCACTCTTAAAAAAAGTAGTAAAAGTGTCCTTCAGCACACTCAACTTATCCTTTTTGATGACTGGTATTTTTAATTGGACTCTGCAATGTGCCCTTGCTTAATCCTGACATTTTGAGTCGACCTTAGGGCTCCGCGGGGAGTTGAACCCGCGACCTTCTGCTCCATTGTCCAACGCTGTTACCACTCTACTAACTTCCCGAGAAAAATCAGTTTAATAATAATAATAATAATAATAATAATAATAATAATAATAATAATAATAATAATAATAATAATATGAGGAACTTATATACAGTACTCTTTCAATAGTGTAACATAGCTTCATTAGGACTATATCTCAATAATTTCTACTAGGGAAAGCATCATGCACAGAAAACTGCTTTTTTCAATCATTTGTTTATTTTAACAAAGCAGATGTAGCTTCTACAGATGGTCGTATTTTGCTAGCCTTTGGTCTTGTGTCAAACACTTGCATGCTGCAACAGAGGAAAAGAGGCATACTGCACAATAGAAATGTAGCTCATGTAGAAATTGTAGTTCTGATAATTACAAATTATTGCAGCTTCTCTTCTAGTTTAGTTGATACTGTGGTTAATTGTGTCTGACTGACATGATGTGTAAACTTGTAATCTACCTTTTCAGCATATTAGACTTTCACATACAGGAAACTGTGGTAATTACCTTCTTTCTTCCATTGCAGACAGCTTCATGCCATCTGTAAATGTTCCATAGGTACATCTTTTCTTCCAACTACCAAAACCTTTACTAAACAGGTTCCAAGCATTGTATTGATGCCCTGGCTAACATACATTAATATTACGGTAATTGCATAAATTAAGGAAATAAATTACATTTACCTTCACATACTACTGGGATTCCCATTAGAATCATTAGAGTAGATTTTAGAAATGTTTTATCAGTTCATCATTTATATCAAAAGTCATATTTGGTGGTTGGGTTAATTGTAATTCTTGTACAACACTTTCAGAATGCTGAATTTATGATTACTTCCCCCCTGTTGGTCTGATGTTTTCAAGAGATCAGTCAGTGTTCAGTCTTTCCTGCAGTGATTTTTAATTAACATTTCAAGCAGTCGTCTTCAATCTATATTTTTCTGGTGGAAGAGGCTTTATTGTTGCGCCTTAACTGACTCTCTGAGATGTTATTTAATATTTCTGGAATTAATTCTCTGTGGGATATCAATTCATAATCCATGTGTGGCACTAGTTCTGTGTCTATGCGGAATATCAATGGTAATCTTGCCCTGGTGCTTAAACCCAGTGCATAATTGTCTCTTTTCAATTATTTTGGAAGTAGCATTTTGTTCATACTGTGCTGTTTTACTGAAGAAATGATTCTGTATTAATTATTCTGGATTTGGCTTACTAGTGTGGAACAATATTGGTACTGTATATAATTCCATACATAAGCACAGTGTTGTATGAAGTACTGAGTTTGAGTACTCAGTAAAAGTACAAAATTATGTCATTTTTATGAAAAGTCTTATAAAAATAGTTAATATAAATTAAAAAAGTACTCCTCAAAAAGTTAAACTTAAAAGTAAAAGTGTGACAGAATCATCAACAACTCTTATCATGCACATTTTTATTACTAAAGCAACATGCAGAAGCCTCAGCCTAGGGTACACATTTATCCCTGCATTAGCACAAATGCTGGTTTCACAAAGCCGCTTTACAAAGATATTTGACTACTCGAACGCCTGTTTTTATTTAAATTCAATGTTGATAAGTTAAAAAAGGTCATCGCGGTTTGGACTGTCACAGATTAAAAATTAATTATTATCGTCTGATTTCATTGCACCTTTTAGGGGCAAGTTATTCCGGGCGATTGCTCTAACTGATCTGTATTGCATGAACTGTCTAAGAAAGATCAAGTTTTCAAACAATCTGTCAGTCATTACATTTGTTTGCTGGTCATTGTCAGATTGTCTAAAACACGGGATTGTGAAGAATTAAACAGATACTCCAATAAATGTATGCTTTGCCTGATGAGTGTTTTATAAGGCAAACGTGAAAGACATAATGTTAGGAGGAAAAGTACTAATATTTGAATAAAAACCAAACCTCAAAAAAAGTACTGGGTAAATCTCAGCACTTACACAAATTTTGCTTTGAACTGTTACTTTTACTTACTTTCCCCCCACTGCATAAGCAGTACCTGTGTTTCTCCCCAAGCCTCAATTTCCCCATATTTATGATCTTTTAAAACACTGCCTAGAATTAGTCATTAAACTTAATGTTATGTGCAGAATATAAGGTTGTGATTGCGTGACTAATATATTGCAAGTGCTGAAAAAAATTTGCCTTTGAACAATGAAAGTGTCTATTTATGCATCTCTTATAGCTAAGCAGGTAATATTCACATAAAAAGTAACATTAATTTCTATAACTAATATTTTATATGATTCATTTTGCACTACCTATAAATAAATAAATATATATATATTGTTATTGTTCATGACAATTTATATAGTGCCGTAACATAGCAAGGGCCAAAGTCAAGGGTGCTTTACAATAAACGTGGATACGAGATGTTGAATAGGCGAGTCTTTAACTTGTTCGCAAACTCTCCGAAGGAAGTTACTACTGCAAGTGGACACTGCTGGGCCTTCCTGATTGTCAGCTCGCCCGGTTCCAATCATCCTCAAGCATTATATATATATATATATATATATATATATATATATATATATAAATATATATATAAAGAAAGATATATAAAGAAAGATATATAAAGAAAGATATAAAGATATATAAAGAAAGATATATAAAGAAAGATATATAAAGAAAGATATGTAAAGAAAGATATATAAAGAAAAGAGACAAAGAATGTCAGCTGGCCTTTGAAATGAAGTGCCATAGAAGAATTTTAAGCATCAGATGGCAGCAGAAAATAAAGAACACAAGGATACGAGAAAGAATCAAGAACAAAACTAATATCATGCAAACACTGACACAGAGAAAAATAACTACTTCGGGCACCTATGCAAGATGGAGGACATCAGAATGGGGAAGAAGATCTTGCTAGGAACAATAGATGGAGATAATCGAAGAGGCAGACCCAGAGAAGAGTGGTTAAATGACATCGTCGAATGGGGGTACGCTACACATGGGGGTCGAATGGGGGTACACTGCTACACATCTTAACCAAGGCAATACAAGACCAAGTAAAATGGAGACAAATTGTCAACCAGGCTGTCGACACCTAGGGGTACAGCACCAATGGAGCTGGATGATGATGATATTAATATGCTATTTATAAAATACTATTTTATCTTTTTTCAGCTTTGGTATTTGTTTGGCATGATTTACTTTGTATGACATCTGTTGTTGACTTTTGATTGTTGTTTAGGGGCATGAAACGGCTGAAGTTGATATCTATGAGAGACTTCCTGTTCCATTTGGTCTTGTGAGATTTGGAATTGCTCCAGATCATCCTGATGTTAAGGTAATATTTCAATTTCATATAAATTGCTTGTAGAAATTTTTAGTTTGATATGTATTTCGATGCTTTGGCTATGCAGATTAGTAGTAGACAATAAAAATATGAAACTTGGATATAAATGAATAATTTTGCACAGACAGAACAGAGAAAACAGCAAATACAGAATAACCGTAGCAAAGAAATTTTGACCAAAATAAGACAAGTCATGCCCATAAAAGTCTGAGAAGGGAATTTATTGAAAAATGACAGAAATAAATTCTGATGGAAAGAGGAATAAAAGCATGTAGAAGAAATGGACTTTGAGTGGAATTAACAGGACGAATGCTGTCTGTGGCAAGTAGAGTGTATGGACATTTAAGGAAAATCAGTATATACTGGTAGATAATTTTTATGAAACACTCTGCCATAGTTAATAAAAGTTTCACTGAAGTTATCATTATAAATTGACTGATGTTCAAATTTATGGGTTTATTTGAGAAATTATATTCTGCTTTTAATTGAATTATTTGTTTTAATGTTTTGTACAGAATTGCATCAGTACTTTCAATCAAATTGCAAAGAACAAACGTTTCAGATTCTTTGGAAATGTTAATGTCGGGACAGATGTTAACGTGGACGAACTTCGAAATGCCTACTCGGCTGTTGTTTTTGTGAGATGAAGATCTTTAATTAAATTTTACCTGTGTTTATTTGCAGAAAATTATATTAGTTTATTATTTTATTATAATAATATTATTAATTAATTAATTAATTATATTATTTTATCTTATATTATTTTGTTTTAATTGAATATTTTTTAGCTTTATGGTTTAGTTTTCTTTAACCCCTTAACCGGGGACCCCGAATATATCCGTCCATTTTACATTGAGTTACAGTTAAATGCACGGTAAAGGGTTAATTGCTCTAATAGTTATATTTATGGGGTTCATCTGGATTCTAGTAGCTTGTACATATTTTGAAATCGAATTTTAATTTTAATGTAGGCCATTCACATTGCATTTGTAATTTAATTCCCTCCTTCAGCATTATGACACTGTTATGTGACTTTGATCATGTTATTAAGTATAGTTTTGCAATAAACTTTCAATTAGTAATGATAACAATGTTGAAATAAATTATGACTTTGTAATAAATAGAAATATTGTTAAGATTCCAAAATTTTTTGACATTGCATCCTTTTGCAAAGGTTTACTTTTAATCTTAAATCGAAATCAATTTACAAATTAATTTATAATTTTAAGTATCTGATTGCTTTGTTAACCATCTCTTTTTCCTTTGGTAATTATAATTGGCAAAATAAAAAATATAATTTTGTTTAATTGATAGAATCAAACAAACAGAGCATGAAAGACACAAGTTTAAGCAACAAACTATTAATCAATCTAATCTAAAACTCCTGTAGTGCCGCTTTATGTTGCATAGAAGTGTCAGCCGATGGCACACCAAACCAAAATGGTATGTACCACCACACAGTGTTGGCTCCAGGATTTGGCAAGTGGGGGCCGTTGGGGTGGCAACTTCTAATCATGGGGGGCCCAACCATTTGTTGCTAGGTATGTAGTATTAAGTATAGGGTCCCAACAGGGGAACCACTGGGGCAGGCACTCAATAGGGGGCACGGGCCTCCAGGCCTCCCCTGTGGAGCTTCCACTGGTACCACATACTATTGTGTGAATAGTTGATTGTTATAATTTGCCATTTTCCCTTGTTTATAATGTTTGTTGTATTTTTAGGCTTATGGTGCTGCTGATGACAAGATGCTTGGGATACCGGGTGAGGTAAGAAAGATCTGTTGGTGCACAGCTAAATGAGTGATTACAATTAATATTTCATAGATTTTTCATTGGTTTTCAGTAAGTGTAGTGATTATTTCGCTTGTTTTGACAGGATCTGAAGGGAGTTTATTCAGCAAGATCATTTGTTGCCTGGTATAATGGACTTCCTGGTCTTGAAACGGTTTGTCACTACTGATTTTTAAGGAAATTTTATGTAGGCAAAGATTATGCATCTAAGACATACCTTAAGAATGTTTTGCGAGAGGAATTTACAAAGAAATTAGTAGGTAGGATAGTTGTAAAGAAGTTATAAAAGTTGTTATTGATTGTTTAATGATTTTTTATGCGAACATCTGAATCAATTGTAACTGTTGTGTTGCAGTTGAATCCTAATCTTGACACTGATTCTGTTGTTGTTCTTGGCCAAGGAAACGTTGCTATTGACGTTGCTCGAATTCTGCTCACGCCAGTCGACATTCTTCGAGTGAGAAAGACATTTGATTATGGAACTTCTGCACTCTTTATCATAGAGTTTTTTGTTGACTGTGTAGTGTATTTCATTGTTTAATTCGTGATTTTGACTGTTTTTAATGTTTAGACAACCGATATTACAGAGCATTCCTTGGCATCTTTATGTAAAAGCCGGGTTAAGCGAGTGCATGTTGTGGGAAGGAGAGGTCCTCTCCAAGTCGCTTTCACCCCGGCTGAGCTGCGGGAGATGGTTAAGCTTCCTGACTGCCGACCAGTATTTTCAAAGACCAATTTTGAAGAAATTCGCCAGAAGTCTCAAGGTATGCAGGGCTGGATTAAGGTCCGAGTGGGCCTGGGGCTGAGAAGTAAAAAAAGTCATCGCTTCCATAATTTGAAAATTGTCCTTGTAAAATTTCCCGCCGCCTTCACTGAAAATCTCTGACAACCAAAAAAAGTTCGTCGCTGGAAAAACGGTGGGCCTGGGGCTTCAGTCCTCTTAGCCCCCACCTTAATATGACCCTGAAAGTATGTCATCTTTAATTTAATGACTGCTCAGGAAATATTGATCGTGGTATCATTGTTGCTAATCTGGTGTCTTCATTTCAAAAAATTTTGATTTTTAAAATTTACACAAAGAATGCATTCATAGTTGGGAGCGTTCATTGAATTTGAGGTTTTCAGCCATTTTTTATCTTTTTTGTTTTTAAGGTAAACTGTATTTTCTTTGTTTTCAATTAAAGGTTTTGTCTGATGAATTTTACCAGAGATTCCTCGTGCAAGAAAGAGACTAACTGAGCTGATGGTGAGAACAGCACTTGACGAACCTGATCCCGAAGATTCCGCAAGATGGGCAAATGCCAGAAAGGAATTTCACTTGAAATTCTTAAGAAGTCCTTCAAAATTTCTCCCCAATTCAGATTCATCAGGAGTCAAAGCTGTTCAGTTTGACATTAATCGACTTGAGGTAATTACTGTGAGCAGTATGCGATGATCTTATGGATTCTGGCCATGATTGTTAATGGTCTGGTCTCTGAAGTCACTCAACAATATGTCTCTGAACCATTTACGACTTGCATCGATAGAGTTCATTTTTCAATTAATTTCTATATTAGATTTAAAGCTTCAAAGCTACATTGAGCTTTCAGAGTGACAGCACCTTTTCTCTGGAATGGACTGTACCTCCATTTATGCCTTTGTTCTTACCCATCATTCAGTTCAATGAGAAAGTTAAGGTCTTGCTTTTTGTCATGCTATTTCAAAGCTGGGAGCACCTTTGAGTGGAAATAGAAGAGGCTATACGAATACTATATTAAATGACATTGTTTTCTTACTTATCTAGAAATAAACTCCCCCGTTTCAAGTAAGAATATGGCATTTATATGAGTCAACACCATACATACTTCATGCTTTATTAAGAACTAATATGCCAATGATTGGTAACTTATTCAGTGCATATTATCGAAATAATGTTATAGGGTGACAGAGCAATTTCAACCGGCCAGACAGAAGAATTGCAGTGTGGTTTGGTAAGCATAGCGTATTTGAAAAATGCTCCGATTTTTATATATTGTCTTGCATGTATGTATTACTTTCCATTTACATTGTATTTTCAGTGTCAAGAGTCTATCATAATTAATGTAATCCTTGCTCACCAGAAATATTCATTTTTCAGCCTTTGGAGTTGTAATCTCATGTCAGTTGGGCAGTGATGTTTTTATTTTGTTAGGTGTTACGAAGCATTGGCTACAGGAGTCAATCACTTGATGGACACATGCCTTTTGATTCCGCAAATGGAGTTGTACCAAATAAATTGGGTCGAGTAACAGGATGTGCTGGTAAGTTTTCCAGGAAAAATGCTACTATAACTGAAAACATTGGTAACGTTAACTGATGAAAACGTCTAACTGACGTCTAACATGGGTGTTAGTCTAATCTATTCATCAACTTCTATAGCATCAATTCACAATGCATAGAAACATCCACTACTAGCACACCAAATCACAACTGCTCAAGATACAAATCAAATCCAGAACTTGAGGCTGGACATTGGACAACCAGATGACAGTGTGCGTTGAGCAGGTCAGACGAAAAAGATGGGTTTAAAAAAATCGTTTTAACTTTATTTTTTATTTTTATTTTTTTGTTTGTGTGATTTAATCATTTAAATCATGTTAGGAAATGTCTGGGGGCGGGAAGATAGATGAGTGGTAATATCATTGGACAGGCACGCCAACGAAACAGGTTCAATCCCGTAGGAGCCCCTAAGGTCGACTCAGCCTTAATCGCTAGAGGGTGATAGTAACATCAAAATGAGTTCAACATTGCAAAAGTAACCATGGGGTCGGCCTAGGTTGGCCACCGTCTGCCGATGTACTCAGCCACCTATGGGCTGATGCCACAAACGGGGATCAGCACCGAACCTATATTGAGCCTAGGGTAACATTCAAAATCTTGATTAGCCTGCAATGGCATACCCGTACCATTGCAAAAGTAACCAGCGCTGGGGTCGGTGCGGGTATACCCGTTTTACCCGTAAAGTTATATTTTCATTTCTCACTACTATAGCAAATTAGCAATGCAGGTTGAGTAAAGTGTATTAATATAACTTGTACATCTGTTTGTCAGACAGCATGCATTTTACTTACTGTACAGATGGCGTAATCTGACATCATCAGTAATAAATCTATAATGGCCCTCTGACTCCTCCAAGGACTCTTTGACCGAGAAGTTCTTCTGGTAAGTTTTGTTGTTTAACTTGAGCTCTAATGCCTGCTCATAGATAAATGATATCTACTAAATATTTTAAACAAGCCCATTCATGTCGATCTTAGGCTACCTGATTCCTAAGTACTAGATCTGTCAATCTTGAGCCCAATTTCGTAGCCCCTATTTCACTGTTGCCTCTCTGTAGTCTCTAGGAACGGCTCACGGTACAGGTCCTTGTAGAAAATTTAAACTTCTTTTTTCCAAATCTAAATTCCAACCAAAGTCGAAATGTCTTGATTAGCCTGCGCTAATGCTCACGGGTGGCAAATGCATTTTGCTGCCTTAGTGCCTAGTTGTTTCGATTATTGCAACTCACTTCTATTTGGCATATCCAATTCTAACCTCACTAAACTCCAATGTGTTCAAAATTCACTGACACAAGTGGTCTCTAAAGTTCCAAAACATGACCAGATAATGCCAGTTCGTAAGAGTTTGCTCTGGTTTTCCGTTAAAGAGAGGATACACCCAAGGCCAGCCTTAGACACAGGCAAAGCAGGCAGTTGCCTTGGGTGCCAAGATCCAAGGGGCACCAATCCGTGCCATTTTTACCAAGAAGTTTAATTACAACTTCTATTTTCATTTAAATTCAAAACACTCGCTTATGGAACAGATTAAATAATAATTATAGTTTGATTTCATTGCTCCTGTTAAAGTTATTCCGATTCAATTTGTATTTCGAACTTTATAGTAGTTAAGTAAGCCAATATTACATTTAGCTGTAGATTCTCTACCACTGGGAAATATATCTCCAAAATGTATGCTTTGCCTGGGACACCATTTTGGCTATGGCCGTACACCTCAAAATCTGCCTCCCTGGCTATCTCTTCTCCAATTTTCTGTGCAAAAAATGCAATCAACTCAAACCTCAACAGCAACAACAACTCACTCGAGCAGTTCATGGTGTCCATGCATTATCACGCTCCTGCCCTCAGGCTATGCCTAAGCATGTGCACACTGCTAATTTTCAATATCAAATTCCAAATGACAGTCTGTGATGCATGATGGTTGCTAAATTTGTTAACCAGCCCCTCATGTACACAAGTTATGTTATTCAGTACTTATCATCTATGGAGACTCTTCGTTGCTGCAAGCTTTTTACATTTGTTTCAGATCTTTACTTTGTTTCTTTGAACTTCTCTATACATTTTTTACCTTCAGATTTGTACTGTAGCGGGTGGGTGAAGCGAGGTCCGATTGGGGTCCTCGCAACAACAATGAACGATGCATTTGAAACTGGGAAATATATTGTTGAAGACCTACTATCCAAACCTTCAATTCAGGATCAAAAAAGTGGAAGAGACGCAGTGATAGATATTCTCCGGCAGAAAGGTAACTTTTATAAAATTTGGTATAAAGCCACATTGTTTTTGATTTTATGGGGAGGGGGATCCATATATTATGTATGCATTGAAGGGAGGGGTCTTGACTGAATGTGTACATATGTACATATTTATATATAGCCTATGTAACAATTAAATAAAACAACTGCTCGGGCAGAAGACTGGTTGGAATTACACACATTAAATTGGAACACAATTACTTTCTCATGGGCAGGCAATGGGTCACAAGTATGGGTGGCAATGGGTACCCGGGAACCCATTGGAGTCCTATTACCCGGGCAGTAAAATTGTGTATGGGTACCCGTGGGAATATGACCCTTATATAAGTCAAACTCCCCCTCCAGTCCATGCAACTGATAGAATTTTAGTTGCAGTGACCAGAAGTGGAGTGTAACATAACGGTCAACGTGGTCTATCATTAATTACAGACTGGAGGGGTGTGTGGTTATTTAGTTGGTTGTAGAGATAAGAAGCTACAATGGAGATTACCGGTATGCTAATTTGGGTTACCATAAAAAATTTGGTCAGGTACCCGGGCAGCATTTTAAAAATAATTGACAACCCATCACAAGAATTGTTCACATGATTGCACTTGTTGAAACACATTTCTTGCTTTTCTTATCTGTGACAACTTTAGTCTACCATACACCTTGTGACTATGGCTAAAAATTATTTTTTTAAACAGGGTGGGGGAGCAGAGAAGCTAATTTGTACATATGCATAGGGGAGGAGTAAAAATGTACAGGGTTCAATGGGTAGGGTTTATGGATGGTCCTTATAAGTATATGAATTAAATATGAATTACTACAAATTACTACAAATTACTACAAATTACTACAAATTACTACAAATTTATAAGGTCAGGTCAGGTCTTCATCCTCTAGCTGTGTCCAGCTATTGACTTCTCCAAAGTTCTCTGTCCTTTGCTATTTATTCTTTAAATTTATAAAGCAAACACTAAACTAATTACTGGTAAACCTTCATTATCATATTTACTCACAAAACTATGATTATAAACACGGCTGTACTAGAAATTTGGTCTATGCTTCAGTCCATTATAAGTGAAGATATAAGAATAAAATTTGCTTGCTTACAGACATAAATTAAGGTACTGGTAAATTTAATTTTATAAAATAATCAATGGTGTTAGTGTTTGCAACTGTTTCCTTAGGTGTTACTGTTGTCAAATTTGAAGATTGGGAAAAAATAGATGCAACCGAAAAGAAACATGGAAAAGAGAAGGGAAAGCCCCGAGAGAAGATTTATATTATTCCTGAAATGTTGTCTATAGCTAAAAACTGATATTGATATCTTCAGAGAAATATATATCACAATGGACAGTAAGGTGGAATTTGGGTAATTAATCATGTCTCTGCATTTCCATTTTGTAACAATTTAGTAAAAAAACAATTAAAATTAGTATTTTTCAAAATATTTGTTTGAATGAATGCAATGAGATAAGATATTAGTTGCAGAGACTCTAGAATTTTATATACATTATTGGTTAAACCCTAACATTTTTATCTAACATGTTCCTCACACAAGTAAACTGAAAGAAACTGAAAGTTCCAGTGGCAACAGTTTTGCTCTTTACTTAGATTAATGTTTGTTAAATCCACTATTCAGCACAAATACTATATATATACACAGTATAAATGTACTGGCAAACCCCATCAATACACTTGGATAACATGGAGTCAAGACTTGATAAGGGGCTCTTTAGACTTGGTTCAGCTAGACACTTTTCTGACTTCTGAAGCCCATCTTAACCCTTTTAAACTGTGATACCTTCGTAGCTAGACGATTATATTAGGTCTCGGGGTCAGACATGGATCAATTACAATTATAATTCAATTGTAATTAATTACATTTTGCCAATGTAATTGTAATTGAATTGATCTGTGGAAAGTTCAAATACATGTAACTGTAATTGTAATGTGTGTAATTGTAATTGAGCTATTGTAATTGATTTACCAAATTACAGGAATGTGAGTTTTATAAGTTCTAATAGCGTATTAGCATGCATGAGCCGAAGTCTTGTCAGTCTATGAATGTATGGCAGTGAATACATTGGATGGTTAGTGAATTGTCAAAGCACAACGGTTATTGGTAAATGGACTCACTGCTCTGGTCAGTTGCCATGCAAACATTTACTTACCGGCATTTACTTTTTACTGCCTTTCAAATTGGAAGGGAACCAGCTTATCATTTGTCTACTTCCTGTGTTCTGCGGCTGCACTTTTTTGTGAATGAAAGTTTAATGCCAGTAAAGATGAGCGTAGATCAAGCAGGAGTAACATGGAATTATTTAGAAAAGTCTGATGACTTTAATAATGCTGTTTCCAATGCAAATGAGTGAAGTGCCGGTTTTATGGTGAATTAGTGTCATGCTCGAAAAAGGCTACTTCAAAATTGTTGACTCATTTGCAGGTTTGTGAAACTTTGTGTTAGTTTTTTAAATAGGCCGTAGCATATGAATTTGTTGAACTAATTCATGTTAATTATTTTAGACACTTAAGTTTTTAAAGAAGCAGAAAGAGGAATGAAAAGTAATTGTAATTGACACGTTTGTAATTAGTCCCAATGTAATTGGCTGTAATTGTAATTGACAAAAATCCATATAATTGTAATGTAATTGCTTAAAACGTAAATGACCCATGTCTGCTCGGGGTTATCTTTTTTTTACATACAGGCTGACAGTGTTCAAAGGGTTAACAGATGTTCACTGCACTGGTCTGAACAAAGAAGCAGTTGGCACAGCACTAACTGGAAATAGAAACACTTTAATATGGTGGTGTAGTTCATTTATTGAATAGACATGTTAAACTTGAGGTGAACTAATGTCTTGCATGAAACAACAGATACATTAAAGCCAGCCAGACAAAGCATTTGTTTGGTATTGTGCATCGAAAAACAACACAAATGACACTTATGTAGAAATTTTATGAATATTTTAACAGCTGAAATTATTACCACAGATGTGCTTTAAAGAACAACCAAACTTTGCTGTTTACTTAGAATCGAAAAGTAGAAATTTTTCAAACTATTGAAATCCAGAATTCACATTTAACACTCTGAATACAACATGTAGAACAATTTTAACTCTAAACACAAAGACACAATCAAAACCCAGATAGACACACAGTACAATAAGCAAAGGGTGAATGGGGCTTCAAAATCCTAAAGGCATCAGTTGATTTTGACATAAACCAGTGAAAATTTCAGATAATTGTGATTTTCCGACACCAAGAAACTCCCTCATTAGACTTGATTAGAATGAAAATGCAGGCTATGAATTTTCCACATTTTTGCTAAATCCAACACTTTGCAACACTACCTCAAAGTTATCGAGACATTTTGAAAGTGAGATCTTGAAACCCTTTGATGCCGGTAACAGTGGGAACGCTGGGGCCAATGAGGTTTCCTCACACATTTTGTGGCATGAGAGAGCCTCCACCGAACCCTCCGAGGTATCGCTTTTAGAAAGTCGTGCATTATTAAGATCTGAAGGTTCAGGGTGTGACTGCTGTTGAGTTTCCAATCCATTTGAAGTTATTGCACGATCAGCAGAAGTTGATTTTGAGGCATCACCGGAAGTGACTGCTGCACAGGTGGATAGAAGATTCGAGGAATTTTCATCAACAGCTGAAGAACCGTCTAGGTCACCGGGGCAGTCGTCAAGTGAACTTATCCAGTACCGCAATCGATTTATCAATCTACACAACACAACTCTCACTAAAAGTACTATTTTGTCTGTATACTTAACAGCACCTTGTAGGGGCTCATCCACAAATGTCGTAACGTGCCTAGGGGAGGGGGTCCGGAAATTTGTTATGAAGTGTGATGAGGGGAAGGGTGTTCCGTAAATGTGACGTAACGTAAAAATTTTTAAGTGACGACCTTTTTTGCTTGTCAATGTATTTGGAGAGGGGAAAATACAAGGATGACCTTTTTTGCTTCTCAGAATGTTTGGAGAGGGAAAAAATAGAAGGACGAATGACCTTTTTTTGCTTGTCAAGACTTTTTGGAAGACGAAAAGGGGGTCGGCCCGTTGTTATGTCATACTTTGGGGGGTCTGACTTTTTGTTATGTCGCGTTACGTAGGAGGGAAGGGGGTCAAAAAAGTGCCAAAATCGTGTTGCGTCATTTATGGACAACCCCTAGATTCAGTGTACTCTTAACCAGATTGTTCAAAACAACTGCAAACATTCATTTACTCTTAATTTTCATCTCAACCATGTGTTCAGAAATTACTACAGTGGTTGTCTGGACCTAGAGCTCTGCAGTATCAGATCACAAACCATTTTGACTGTCTGCTAACCTGCAGAGGCATAGCGTGCCAATGGCTAGTATGGCTTCAGTCATGGACGACACACAACTGGGGCAGCAAATTTTGAGAAATACATAAATAAAAGGCAAACGTTACCCAAATAAGCAAAGGAAATGAGTGACGACCTTAGTGTGTTTGTCAGGAGATTTTCGGGAGTTAGTTTTTTAGTTTTAAGGGGCGTGCACCATCAGTATCTGTTGTCCCTGGGCACCATAACACCGTCGGCAGATATAGCCATGAGCCAGAGGGGATAAAAGTGCATGCTAAGCCTCTGCTAACCTGTAAGAGATGTCTGAACAATAAGTTCTAATCATTGATAAATCTATCTCACAGGGGCTAATGAACTCTAGGCAATTGCTGCAGACAAACCTCGCTTGAACAGTTGGTCATACAGACAGTTATTTAGCAGAACAGACGAAAAAGTATCACAAGAGTTCTGTATATGTCAGTTAAGCAGTAATGTTTAGAAAATAAAAATGTTTTCGGTATCCTTTTTAGACACAGTAACAGCATCCAATGCAACAGTGGTTGCATTTATATACAAAGTAACATGACTTAGCATGATTTAAAGTGGCTTAGAAGGCATTACTGCCTGTGTGAAAACCACTAGGGGCACTAACGGGGCTTGAACCCGCTCCGTCAGCCTGACGCTCCAGCACGTAATCCACACTCCCATCTTCCACCCCCAAACATCCCACAGTTTAAAAGATTCTTACTCCAATATATCAGTGAGTGATACTAACTAAGGCCAACATCAGAGAGAAAGAGATATGCACATGCATTTAAATGAAGACTGTATTTGATGCCTATTAAACAATATTTCATTTGATTTTGCTCTGTGCCATCAACAAGTATTGTTGATATCACCAATTACAGACATGCAGAATTATTTACTTCTTCATACATGGTATATAGTGATATTCCCTAAATGTGGATGCCTAACCTAAACTCTACCAAAATAATTTGTGGATATTCACATCAACATCAAGATTTTTCAGCAACACTTTAATAGCAGGAATACTGCCTTGTGTAAACAAACAGCAAAATTTTTTTAAAATAACGAATACAACAGAAATCGCACGACGTAACTAACCGATATGCCCGGCAGTTCAAGTGAGACTGAATTTCGGCTGAGAAAGGCTGAAAGGGATTAGTGGCGATTTTTGACATCGACTATAAAGACAAATATGACATCAAACAACATTTCTGACTTTGCTTGTAATATATGCATTTGGGGTTTTTACTGATTATTTCACTAGTTTTGACAGGATCTTAAGATTCAATCTTGAGCTTTATTAACTATAAACGACTGCACTAGCGTAGGCTAAACACTGGACCATCCTTTGGTGGGAAGGTGCTTCCAAATTTTGCAGGCTTCTCTTGATAACACTCATAATGTTGAGTCCTGTACAAACACTATGGTTGGAGACCCATCTTTGTTATGCTGCTTCACAGAGGCACATTACCAATAGGGGATAAGAAGGCCTAATGCAACTCATTGAAACCATAGTCATAAGACTCCAAGTTGCCGTCAGCCGATGAAAAGATTCAACTCAAGATTTACGTAAAATGTGCAACAAACTCAGTCTAGCATCACCTCTGCCAAAAGGCAAAAAAACAGCATCAAAAGCAGTGTTTTATATTGGCCTGATAGGGGAAAATTGTCTCCCACCTCCAAAATCCCAGCACTGACACAACTTTGAAATTTTAAATTATCAAATTTTAAGCAGAGAGCCAAAGGCTCTGCATTCACATTTTAACTTGTCTTGTGCTTTCTCTGTAATATTGAGTATTGACTCTCCAATTACTGGTAATTATAAATGTCTTTGATCTGACGTCATTAAATTGTCATCGATAAACACAATATAAACTTTATATATAAATAAGTTTAATAAATTAAATAATAATAATAAGCCGAAATATTCATTCCCCTCCAGCCAAGTCAATTTCCTCCTCTCCCAGAAGGCCTAGAGTCCAGATAAAAAAAAACACTCATCAAAAGAAAAAAGAAAGAAAATTCCATAGGCTACCTGAACCATCTTTACAATGGCCATTTCGTTGTACATACGACTGTTCTCATGACCAATCTGAGTCCCCTTCTGACGCTCATAACCAGCCTCATTGTAGTAAGGCTCAGGGTTCAAGATCAGTCCTAAGTTACCATTAAATCAACACAGCTTTATTTTTAAACAACCTTATATTTAAATTCTAAAAATTTGATAGTGTTTTAGATTAACTTTATTATTCTATCAACAGAATCTATCGCTAATTTTACAAAAATGATTTAACTAAAACAATAGAACTCACACCAGTAAATAAGTCTCTATTTTAGGAAAGTTCAAAATTTCAAGTAAGCAAGCAGTATATACTGGAATCAAATTGACACTAGCCTTGAATCGAGATCAACACTTGAAGAAGATTGGATTTTGTACTCCACATTTCTGTCCCCTACAGAAACAGTGCATAAGTGACAACGAGAAATTACAACGGAAAAAAACAACAAAATAACAGAAAAACTCCCAAATAATTTGAGATTCTATGCAAAGACAATATACGTGCACTGGAATACATAATAGCTTAATGTAAATTAAAATACATAAGTTGAAACAAAGAGAAGATTACATAAGACCATCACATTAGTATTTCTAAATAACCATCTAACAAAGACACCAGATGGCAAGATAACAGAGTGCTGAAAAGTACAAAACTCAAACGGTCACAGATCAGAAAACAACTTGCCCTTCCAGTCCATGTTCCAAGGAGACTAACACAGACTTTTCCATCTTCGTAGAGATTTGGATTCAGGCGATCGGAACAGTACGATATATAGAAGAAGAGCGGAGGAGCAGATGGGTAGTTGTTGGGCAGCTGAACGTCGAAAAAGAAGAGACCGTCCTCGTAGGGTGTCCGACCGGGACCTTTGATCATAATTGAATACAGATCCTATGCAAAGTGAAGAATACATTACAACATAATCAATACAAGCGAGGTAAAGAATAAATATTCACAAAAATCAATGACTCAGAAGTTCTCTAATACCAAAGTACCTGCCAACTGTTAGGCATCGTGAAATAATCTCAGAATGGAGGCAACACAAAAAGAAGACTTCAACTTCATTTCGTCAGCAAAAATTAACCCTTAACCCTGTCGCCTCGTAAAACCGCAAAGGCGGCTTTTGCTACCAATACCAGTCCCCGTAAGGCCGCTTTTGGGGTTTCTGTGTCTTTTCCTAATCCCCGCACAGCCGGTTTTAATTTTCTTCCTGGTATTAAGTATTCTATGCTGGAAGTAAGCACAGTTCAATTCTGAGGAAACTGGTGAAAACATTTTTGTTCTATGTTAACATTTGCTCAAGATATTTGAGTTTATGTGGGAGCCCCAAACAACCCCATAATTTTCCCCAGGAGCCTAGGGGACAGGGAACGGACGCACAGGAAAGGGTTAAACCGCCAGAACAAAGTATACTTGGTTACATTGCATATAGTTACAGAGCATCTGACAGCTTAAGGGTTAAGTTGATTTTTCTACTATAACCATTAAAGGCAGTCTAACGTTCAGACTAACCATGCGGGACTCGAATCCTTTAACGTAAATGCCATTTGGGAGACAAGATTTCAAGAGCTTCAGCTGAAAAGATTGAATAAAAACAACTTATGGGCAATTTTAAATAAATGGTATTTTGAAAGAAAAACCACAAATTTACAGAACACTTAGATTTCCGAGTAATAAGAACTCTCAAAATTATAGCCAATCGTTTACTACTAAACCAAGGTCCATATTTGATATAACAACTATATTCTATAAAGATATCAATTATACTAATCATCTACTTATTAACCATGCTTTATATTTAATATTACAAAGTTATAATCTTTCAAACTATCAATTACAGAGAACTAAATTGCATGAATGTGTTACTAACTTCATTTCGAATAGTACTATTGAAGGCTTTTTGATCGACGGGGACATGCTTCTGGTCTTTGTAATGATGAAATTCGGGTAACGAGTCAAGAAGAGTAAAACCTGAAATAACATGAAAACGTACAATTAAAACATCCACTTCAAAGTTACTAAGATGAAATTTTAATAAAACTTTCACACCCAAATGATTTTAATCACTACAATGCTAAACATTTCAATTTATTAATAAAACACAATTTGAAGATTTAAATAAATTGGTCCATTTAAGCAATGATTCACGTGTGTCATAAACTCTCAGACAGCTGTCACCTTGGCCAAGAGGTGCCCGCACCACAAAAAAGTAAAGAAAGTAAAAGCACTTGTACTTGATTTTAGACTTGCTAAGTACATTATAAGAAAGTTCTACTGTACACTGATAAGTCAATCTCTTGACAACTTAGATTGACCTACGATACCAACTGTGATGCATAAATGGAATTACAAGCACACCATAACTGCCAAGAGTTTAAGATAATTTTTACTTGGATAAGTCAATCTCTTGACAACTTAGAGTGACCTAAGATACCAACTGTGATGCATAAATGGAAATACAAGCACACCATAACTGCCAAGAGTTTAAGATAATTTTAACTTTCCATCTTAGCTAATATCATGTACCGGTAATTTAACTATCTGCACTGATGTCAGAGTTTGTCAATTCCAACATTGTCTTCACTATGATTAATGCTCTTTTACAGATCATAAAAAAATAACAACTCTAATAAAAACATATTGTCTTGATGTCTCTGCAGTGGCATGCAAAGTGTGGTGGGCGCCTGGGGACAATTCGATAAAAACGTTTGACGAGCAAAAAAGGTCTCTGAGTCAATTTTGGCACCCACATATGGTTGGCACCCGAGGCCACCGGTCCCTGCACGCTACTGATCGCTGCCATAATGCAGTTCCATTATGGCTTTTCACCACTCGGGGATTAGACAAGTGAAGGTTTCCTGCTGCCTTCCTGGCAGACAATTTAGAGGTGGCGAGTAGCTTGCCCAGTCACTAGAAAGTGACTATGGTTAAGATTCTAACCTTCAACCCTTCGACTGCATGGCAAAAATCCTACCATTACTCCTCTGAACTTCTAGACTTGTCTAATATTACAACAGAATTCTGTCTTCAAAATCCCAAGTGAAAAAGGCAAAACAGAAAAAACTGCCTCTTTGAACATATAGGCCAATTTAAAATAACACAAAGATTAAGATCCTAATGCTGACTGTGATGGACAGCTTCAAGAAACAAAGATCACGTAGAGAATGACGTGATATAAGTCAGTGCTCCCCAAAATTATGGTCTGCAGATTGGTGCCGGTCCGTGAGCCCTTCTTTGCCGGCCCACAACGTGAGTTGAGAAAAGTGAGGAAAAAGGTAAACATTTTCTCCTTTGAGGATTGTTTAGAACTTTTTAAAAACGAGATTGTCCTTTGCTCAAAACATAATGCCCACACTAGGGTGCCAATGAGTACCATGAGAAAAAAAAGTTGTTGATTTTTTAAAGTCTCACCCTATGAAATTGTTCCTTTCTATATAAGAAAGCAAAATGCAAAATTTTAACAAAATCTGTCAATATTTAGTGGTTGCACAACGCTGTTAAAACAATGCCTTATTCGCATAAAACTTGCTTAGAACTAGAATCAGTAACAATGTGTCAAGTTTGGTTACTGTGTGACAATTTTAGGTTTTTTAGCTCACATTTGTACATAATCTATGCTGAATAAATTGCTGATCTTTGATTATATAAAGGCCCTACACCTTACAAGAGACAGAAAGTATCAAGAAACTCAGGTAACATAGGAAACGTGTCTCGTGATGTAGCGTCTGCGTTAGATCGAACAAACGTGTCTGACCGAAATGCAACATTTATTCTTGCAGCAGCAGAAAATTATTCTCTTGGGCATGATCCATCACAATTAACGCTCAACAAAGAATCTGTTTGCCAAGCACGCAGAAAAAGCAGAGAATCGGTCGCATCACAATTAAAAGAGTTGTTTTCATTTGATGTCCTGGTTGGTCCTCTAACTATTCACTGGGATGGTATCATGGTAAACTGTTACCGGAGCTAACAGGCAAGGATACAGTAGATCGACTAGCTGTCATTGTGTTAGGCGAAGGTATTATGAAACTGCTTGGTGTTCCTAAGATTCCAAACGGCACTGGAGAAGCGCAGGCATCAGCAGTGTTCCGTTTGATCGAAGAGTGGAAACTCACAAACTGCATTCATTCGATGTGTTTTGATACCACAGCCACTAACACTGGAATGAAGGCTGGTGTCTGTATATTGCTGCAGCAGAAACTTCAGCGAGATCTCCTCCCTTTAGCCTGTCGCCATCATGTCCACGAGCTCATTGTTGCCAGAGTGTTTGACTTGTTGATGGGCTGCTCGAGTGGGCCTAATATCAAATTATTTGAAAGATTTTCTAAAGCATGGAATCACATTGATTGTTCTAAGTATGAAGTGTGACTGAAGACAGACACCTAATTTTACACTTTGAAATTATAAAAGGCGACCGGCTTGGAATCATTCGCCAACAGCTGCAACTATTTCATCCCAGAGATGACTACGAAGAGTTCCTGGTGCTTGCCTTGCTGTTTCTGGGTGATGATACTGCTAGCAACAACCCCAACATCCATATCAATGCACCTGGCGCATACCACAGGGCACGCTGGATGGACAAAATACTATACGTGTACAGCAACAAGATCAACCTGTTTTGACCACAGTTCAGACTTACAGCAGCAGAACTGGCAGGTCTTCAACAGTTCAAATTGTTGTGAGAATCTATCTCAAGACATGGTTTACCTGTACCTTGCCTACTTCAGCTCCAGGGAATGATCTACAATTGCTGAAGGATCTCGAAGTATATCGTTCAACAAATTATGCAGTTGCTGACGCAGCAATGAAAACGTTCAAGCATCACTTATGGTATCTGAATGTACAACTTATTGGCTTGGCTTTCTTCGATTCTCAGTTGTCTGCAGCTGAAAAGGCAAACATGGTCTCTGCTCTGTCAAACGTTGGAGATTCTAGTCCTCTGGCTTGAATTACCTTGAAAGACATGCACATTGGAAATAAGCAGCTGAGTCACTTTGTATCTGCCAGCACCAATGATGGGCTGCTCGAGTGAGCCTAATATCAAATTATTTGAAAGAGTTTCTAAAGCATGAAATCACATTGATTGTTCTAAGTATGAAGTGTGACTGAAGACAGACACCTGATTTCAAACACCAAACATTTCTTTGCTTCGATGAACATTTCTACAGATTTTCTGTCTCTAGATCCATCCATTTGGGACAGTAATGAATCATATTTGGCAGCTCAGTCACGTGTCAGGGAGCTGAAAGTCCTAAACGATGCAGCAGAACGCGTGTTGCCCTAATCCAGACATTCAACTCGACGCTGACAAACCAGGAAGAGCAAAAACAATACTTACTACAAGTTGTTAAACTTCATCGAAAACAGTTTCCACTACCAAATAAAAATGTTATTGTTCAGCAGCTTAGCAGTCACTGACACTTATATAATAATATAACAAGGTTTAAAGTGGTTCAGTAGGGACTGCCCTGTGTGAGAACCACTGTGCACACTTGACAGTTTCTGAAGCTAAATCTTGTATGTACGACTTTTTGTACGTTAATAACCATTAATGACATTGCGTTATAATTGGCTGACAACGTTTCGATTTTCAAGGTCGCTGTTCTAAATACATCATAATAATGGTAAAATTTTTTTCTTGATTATTCATTTGTGTATATGAACAAAATGCAAGGGTGAGACTTTAACAATTCTGAAATTTATTTTTTATTGGCACCCTAGCCCACACAGTTTTCATGGTGATTCAATTTTTAAATAAAGTGAACTTTGCATTTTTGTGCAAGTCACCATCATCCCAAAGTATTATTGAGCAGTATTTAGCGTGTGGGTATAACACTCACAATTATGTTAAAACTTATATCTATATTAAGATGTATATTGAGGTCATACAAAATTTTTAAAATTCCAAATTAAAGGGAGAAAATGATTTTTACTGGCAACGGAAAAGAGGAAAATTTGGTGCCAGTCTGCGAAAGTGGAAAGTTTGGGAAGCACTGATATAAGTCACTGATATAAAAGCAATCAACAAGAGTCTAACAACAGAGCTCTAACATTTCAAGAATGGAAGTAAACTGCAGAAATGGCATCAGACATCAAGAGGTGTCGAGATCATGATTACTAATGATGATAAATATCAATATACAGGGTGGCACCAAAAAACTGGACTACTCACATTTAGGTTTGCATTTAACATAGTCTGTTTTTTTTGCGCCACCCTGTATTTCATATTGAATATCATCATAACATATTTGTTCACTAAATCTCTGTGCAAACAATATAAATCCATAAATAGAAGTTAGTATGATTGATGTGTGTAAGTGCTCTTGTTGTAGGCATCATTGCTACTGCACTATATAAATTGTCTAAGAATAATAATAATAATAATAATAATAATAATAATAATAATAATAATAATAATAATAGTATAGACGACTAACAACCTTCTGGATTGAATTCAACTTTGGCACGAATTTCTGCCGGAGTGAGGGGTGTCTTGGAAGAAACGTCAGTCTCTGCCGACACCGATTCAGACGATGCATTGCTGAGTGCAAGACCAAGTCCTCGCTGCTTCTGAGGCGATGATCCGTTCTCTCCGTACTCTATAATACCACTTTCTTCCACCGAACATTCCTCCAGATCCTCAGCTTTCGCACCGTACGAAAGAGAATCTGCTGTGTCAGCGCTGTTGTGAGCCTTACAAGCGGCATCTCCGGTCGACTCGCACGGAATACCTTCCTCCAAAGGCGCCCCGTTTGCCTTTGAGCACATGGACTGAATGCTGACAATTAGATGCTCCGAATTAGACGCCATGGCACCACACAGCAGCTTCAGCGCGCCCAAGCACAGTCGTTTCTCTTCGCTTTCCGAATTCTGCCACATGTTCTGCGTCCTTTTCAAAAGCTCGTGCGATTTGTCAAGAATTGCGGCAATGTCGACCACAGTACTATCTTTACAATCGTACGCTTTCTGCTCCCCGATTTCCGTCCTACCATCGTTCTGCACTTCACCGTTGGCTAGCACCTCTGCGTAAGCGTTGCTTAGAGCTTTATTCAAATTTGCCACCTTCAAAGAAATTTCAGAAGATACAGATGCTGGCGCCGTAACAGCAGCAGCAGCAACCTCAATTCCCTCACTGCCCAGGTCAGAAACATTTGTTTCCATCTCCCTAAGTTCGGACGATGATGGAGACTTCTCCAGTCCCGAATCGTTTCCACTCTCATCAACAGGTGGAAGTAAGTCTTTCGGTTGATCCTGGAATTCAACAGGATTTCTAATGCTCACTTCCTAAAAAAAGAACATAAAACATAGGCAAAAACACATTAAACAGTAACTTGCATCTAACGGCAAGACATTCCCACACACTCAAACTAAATGTTCGACCACCGAGGTAAGTGGATCACACCAAGTGGTGACCTACATCTTCTGTGCTGGAGCATTGGATACATCTACACACAAAAAGACAACCACACCCACCCACACACACTAACTTTATCAAACAAGACAATATATGCCAATAGTAATACTCAATTTAGAAAATAATTTGGGGTGCGAGGAAAGAACAAAGTAAATAATAATAATAATCAGGAAGCGAAGAGGGCAGAATAACGAACAAGTACTGCTATGACATCTAACAACCGAAAATAATACCTAGTTAAAATTCGGTGGCCACACTCGGCACCATAGATATCTGACATATAAGAGCAATTGACACATGAATTTTTAAAATGACATGAAAGCAATTACCATATAAACTCATCTTTAAGTTGCAAACAAAAATAATAATATTATATAGTCGTATATGCAATTATGCATACCAACTACGTAATTAGACTGTGGTTTATTTTACACGAAATGTCATTTTAGAAACCAAATGCAATTTAGAAAATTAACATATCCGTAAATACAGAAAACAGATACCTGTTTATTTGAATGAGAAGTCTTGTTCTTCTTGCTAATCCGCTTCAATTCAGCCATTGCAGCAGCAAGTTCTTTGCCGGCAAAAAGCGTCGTTCCGATGGCGCCGTCAAAGTCCACACATATCCGAAAGAACTGCAACAAATACTTGGAGAATTTGCCACAAGATGTCACCAGGCCCTTCGACTCCAGACACAAGGTGACCTCCTCAAGCCGACCGGCCACCTCCTTAAGGTGATCTAAGAACGCGCGCTCCAATCCATTCGAATTCTCTGTCGTCAATCCAACATTGTTTCTTTATGTCAATGAAACAACAGCAAATTTAATTAATTATCAATCTCAAAAAATCTCTCAAGATTGTAAACAAACAAGTACATGTACATAGCATACCAACAACAGTCATTAGATACAGAAATCCATTAAATCATTTCACTAACAATGTGTTGTCTCAATACCATCATTCCACCCATACTGAACTTCTCTGTACCAGACTCTTTGGAAACAGAGTTGGCAGTCTGCTGAGGGAGGTAACAAATAAACACCTCATCACAGACCCCTGCAAGCGCCAACCCGACATCGACCCGATACGCTATGAATGGGGCCTCCTCAATCGTTATCGAACAGGGGCCATGGCCAGTGCTCCGCCATGCTCCACTGCTGGGGAGCCAGAGACGACCCGAACTGCCCCTGCAGCAACAGACTACAAACCACATAGTCAACGAATGCCACCTCACCAGATTCAAAGCAGGACTCAAAACTCTGCATCAGGCTTAACCTGATGCTGTTGAATGGCTGCGAAAGGAAGGCATGCGCTAGAAGAATTCCACCGAAGTACAACAGCGAACTAACTATTACACACTAGATGCATCATGTAGAATTCCAAGACAGGGCCAATGTCCTACAGGAGTTATAAACTTGAACCTTGCCAAAGCCCCCTTGGAGCTACAGTCTTAGAGTAAGCCTGCCAGTCAACTCACACATTTAACAGGCATATCTTTTTAAATGTCATAAACATCTACAGAGAAAGAGCAGACAGAAGTGGAAGGAACTCATTCAGATCCATTGTCCAACCCAATAGGGAACGACGGAAGGAAAGAAAGAAAGAAGAAACAACTACAGAGCTCACAGCAGACAATTAAACCAGAAGAATGGACTCCATTATAGCACCTAACAGATGCCCAACAAGCATTTCTAATGGTGCCAAACTTAGTAAAGCCAGAATTCAAGAATAGGAGACATACATATTGCCATTTCCTGGAGAAAAAGTCTCAAATGAGATAAAATAGAAAAGATCATAAATGAGTTCTTTGCACATTCACAAATTCTCTTCTCTCATGATAGGGCTGCTGGTTTATTGTGGCAATTTTCTTGGAAAATATGCGATACTCCTCAGAGGTCCCAAATATGCGGGAAAATGCAGAAATTATGCATGTGTACCTAAATTTCCCATTTATGTGCCTATTTCACCTCACAAATTTCCGGATATTCAGTACAAAATGGATGACGAGCAAAAAACGACCATCAAACCTGGCACAGGTCCATTAAATCTATTAAATCGCTACCTATATTAGGAAAATAAAAAAATGCTACATATGCAATGAAAAAATAGCAAAAATGCAGATAAAATTGCCATATATTTATGCAGAAATCACATATGTGGACAAAACTGAATAAAATGCAGCACATTAAATTTTTAAAATATGTGACAGCATTAAACCTGCAGCCCTACCTACCCCCCTTTTCTCAAGGGTTTTGCACAAATCAAACAACCAGTCCCAGCCAGAATAGGGCGAGGGGCCAGGCCATGTGGATGCACCAATATCAGTGCCTAATCCAGACTCTGAACTCCAGGGGAAACTGACAAAGCCTGGAGGGAAATCAGCTAGGCTGCTGTTGTTGGCTGTTAGCTGAATTTCCACGTATTTTAAAATTTCCATGGGAAAAAGGCCAATTTTCCCCCAGAAACAGCCTAGATTAAACCCTGACCAATATTAGAATACAAAAGTACGAAACAAGTAGAGCTAGAAAACTGACAATTCGCTCGAGTCATCCTCCAAAGGTAATTGCGTCTCCTCTTCGGTTTCCCATTCCCAGGAACCATCAGAAGAGCCATTCTCATCGGAAAAGGAATCCTCAGAATCCGAATATAGGTCAGACATCTAAATTGAATCAAACCAACCAGACAGATAGAACAGATCACAACAATCATCCAGTAATTACTGACTGTCTATTGTTGCACCATCTAAGCCTGTGTTCCTATTATTTTCTGGCATGAATACTGCAAACACACATGCACACGTGCACACACACACACACACACACACACACACACACACAGTTAAAAGATTAACAGTCACAAGGCCAAGCCAGGTCTTCGTCCTCCAGCTGTGTCCAGCTATCGACTTCTCCATGAAATCTCTCTGAAGTTCTCTGTCCTTTGCTATTTCTTCCAATGTCATTCGGTGTCTTCCGTCAGTTTTTCCATTGAGGTACAGCCCTGCCACGTGCATCCTGAATCCGACCCATCATCTTTTCAGTCTTCCTTTAGATCAGGGTTTCCAACCTGTGCAGATTCTCTTCAGGGGTGCAGTCCATAACATTTCACTTTTATTGTGCCCATTTTTAATTATTTATTTCTACAAACTTGCATTTTTAATCTATTCTATGAAATTTCTAATCTCTGGTTTGTTTCCTGTATTGTTCAGCAATGAACATGTTTTTGGGTTTCTTATTTCTTCCATTCTGAACAACATACTTATGCGAGTCCATTTTAGCATTCTTCTGTCAATCAAAACAAAATTTCTGATTGACATTTGCAATCAGCAACAAAGTGTTTGAAAAACTCATAAGTTCTCAAACAAGAACAAATGAGTCATTAAATTGAAAGTCCTCTTTGAACATTATTTTCTTTTAAAGACATTTCAATCCTTGGAAGGAAAATCATTTTCTGTAGCCAGGGTTTATGCAACTTGTAATTAGCTGTAACAATTTATTTCATTTCCGTTTTGGTAGCTTTCAAGTATATTAGTATAATATAGTATATTGATAAAAATGTATCATTTGTTTTGGTCATATTGACTGTAATTCATATTTAATTTTATTAAGAAGGTTTACGAAGGCCCAACCTAAGCCTCAGCATACCTGAGACTCTAAAATCTAAATTTCTAAAAAATCTAAAGCCCTAAGCTTTAAGGGGTGCGAGACATATTTTAGGGGTGCAGGGCTTAAAAAAAGTTGGGAACCCCTGCTTTAGATCTTCTCCTCTGGTTTGTAGTTGAAAATTCATTTTGGGTTTCTCATTTCTTCCATTCTGAGTATGTGTCCGGTCCATTTCATTCTTCTCTTTCTGATTACTTCCATGATGTTTGGTAAGTGTTCTCTCTCTAATTTCTTCATTTGTTATATATTCTTTGTATCAATTTAGTATTCTTTCATTGGAAGAACAAAATTATGCAGTTCAGTTCTTAAGGAATCAAACATTATCATCAATCATATCCACATTTAAGATAAGCAATTCAGATCAATAGATATTTAAAAACCCAAAACTTTTAATATTTCAGCAAATTCATCAAATGTTTCCATTAAAGGCAACCGAATGGCAATATATTGTCTTAAATGGTTTAAAAAGTAAAATATCAGCATTTGAAAACTTTCATTGGCAAACAAAATTAAGGTTCATTACAAAAATGACAATAGTCATGACCACTTTTGCTATTTGTTCGGTATTCATTTTGCATTGTTGGTTACAATTGCAACATTACCTCGTCACCTATCAGGTAGAGTTGGAGCGGGTAGCATTGAGACCTAGATCCGTCATGCCACTGAATTATCAATGGCCCATCACAAGTCAACTCATACACTTGACCAACTGCCAGTTGCTTTTCATTCACACAAGACGACGTCTGTTCAGTAGAGTCCTTTAAAAAAATAAAAGGAAACAATCAACTGCACTGGATTATATGCAAGAAAAAACACAGCAAATTATAAGCAATGGATAAGATAGGAGGAAAAAACCAGCAAGATATGAGTACTGTATAAGATAGGAGATAAAACATTGCAAGATATGAGTAATTGGAAAATATAGGAGAAAAAACATAGCAAAATATAGGTAATTGAATTAGATATGAGAAAAAAACAGCACGATATGAGTAATTGGATAGGATAGGAGAAAACACACATAGCAAAATTTACGGGTACTGCATAAGATAGGGAGAAAAAGCATAGCAAGACATGTGACTAGAACATTGCAAAAATATTGTTATAAATCTATTCACATAATTCTGAAATGGACAACTGTATATCTTTCACTATGTAAAAGCAAGCAAGAGATTGCCTTTGAGAAATTCATAGAACAATGAACTGAACCTACCCTACATTTCTCAAACTTATATCTGTCTTTGAAGCAATTATTCAAGACCAACAAATTTACACAAATAATTACAAATAACTTATAAAATAAAGACCAAACTATTAGGACAGGAGAGGACTTGATATCAATTCTTGAGAAGTCATGTGATTTGTTTCCTGCTGCCTCTCTGATTTAGTACATTGAAAATACACAGATTGTTCAATGTTCAGTCAGTACATGATGCCTGCTATTTGCAGAAAAATTTATCCATTATATAACTTCGACAAAAAGAGTCCTAAGAGCATGGTTTGGTCCTTTTAACCTTAACCTGCAACTTCAATTAGTGCCCCATGTGTTAGTACCAATAGCACTAGGGGCATGTGGACTGCAGATATCATGACTCATGTACCCCTCCCCCAAGGTCTACCACAATCTGACACTGTGACATTTGCATCATACAGGTCCATATAATACAGTAGGTCCTGTCTCTATTCAGTCTTTAGTCTGCAACAACGGTGGTCTACTTCAAGGCTTGTTGTGGGAAGACCACCTGGCTACCCGCTAATCACCTGTTAACTGGTTTTATTTTGAACAGTTAACCGGTCCTTTAAAACCAGCTGTCTTAACAACCTTACTCTCTGGAACATGCTACCGAGTCATATTACGACTGAGACTGACTCTGAACAGTTCCTGCGGAAACTCAAAACATCCTTCTTTCGGAAATCATTTGGACTGTAAAGCGCTCTTGATTTTGAACTTTTTTTCATGTGTACTGTGCTATATAAGCCAGCTTGAATAATAATAATAACCTTATAAATAATCAAAAAAAATTACTGAAAACATAAATTGGGTCATGGGTAAGTGAAGCACGCTGCCATAATAGAGTAATTTAGTGACCAAATCACAGGATTTCTAACCTCACAATTGACGCGGACAACAACGTGACCCGTTCGAAATTTGAGGTCAGGATGGTCTCTGGTGTCGTACACACTTACTTCGTCCACCTTCAGAACACTGTCTATGCTTCAAAAAAGATGTTCACGAAACAAATAATCAAGATGATCGCTTCAATTATTGGATCAAGCTAAAACAACGCTTAAATCATTTTCTACACAGAATAAAAGTCATGGCAAGTTCAAAAGAAACTCATGGTTCTTTTATCTCAAGACCTGTCTTTTAACCCTTTAACCCTGCTGGATAGACACACATAGCCTAATCATTAGGGAAGTCAGGGTTCAAGGGTTAATGCTAATGCAAAAAAAATGTTTAGATTATTACATTCTGAACAACATAACATTTGGCACTTTTCTAATCTCACAACCTGTAGTTTGACCCCAACTGAACTTAAGTGATGCTTCACAAGAACGAAAATTATGATAAGAATATCCACAAATTACTCCAAGAAACAACTTTTGCCGGTATTCAAAATTTTAAATACATTCAAAACCCATTTGTACTTGGGACAAATTATATGCTTGTGAGTAATTCATACTCACAGGTGACGTAATTCCAGTGATTTATTCACTAAAATGTGCTATCTATAACCCCTCTGAAAAACGATAATTAATCAATAATCTCTTGCTTTGACTTTTCATTAAAATAATTTCACAAAAATTCTGCATAAACCATACCTTGAAGCACTACTGTGCTGCAGCCACTTGACGCGACACATTCGACCCTTGTGATCAACGCTCTGAATCACCCCATAGACACCAGGTGCCTGAATCTCTAAAGAATTCAAATTAGGGAAATTTAACAACCAAGAATTCACATTCTTGCTGTTACAAATAACTAGGATGCATTAGAATCAAACTGTTTGGACAGAGATCCAGGCAGAAACTGGTCAGATGTGGACTTATATCTGGATCTTACATACTGCCACAAGTATATGTATCGCATTCACATGTTTCTGTATACTGGGCAATCATCAATTCAAATACAATAGAACTTTGTTGTAACGTACTGAACAAGTCTGTAAAATTTAGTACGTTATATCCAATACCATCTATTACGTTGAGTTCAGTAACACATAAAATGGAACAGAACATTGCAGTATGTTATAACCCAACACACACACACACACACACACACACACACACACACACACACACATAAAATAACCGAGTCTGTTATATATAAAGTCTGCTGTACTAAGAAATGATAAGCAGGCCAAACAATGCTGCAAGGCCACTACCCGGTACAAAGAAAACACTCCAGCTAATGCAATGCAATATTTATATAACATAATATTGGATTGACTGTCAAATAACTATAAGCAATAGCGCATTTGAAATAATTCTGAAAGTGAACAAAAGTCAGAAGCATATACAATGTTCATGAGTGTGCTATTGCATAATAATCATGAAGTTCATCAAAGTTTCCAAAACTGATATGTCATTCCAATGTAGCCATAATGCAATATTTGAAAACAAATGGATAAAAGTTGTAGAATATTCAGGCTCTATATAAATCAACCAACCCGAGCTGGAAACAACATAATCGCCTGGAAAGAACTCATGCTCATCCAGATGATGAACTGGCAATAACTCAGTTGAAATAATTTCCAGCTCTTTACTTCCATCCTTCAAAACAAACGTTAACTGTAAGAATTTTAAAAGCGCATTTTAACCCTTTAGGGGTGTGGTGAAGCAGTGGTTAGCGCACTGGTCTGCAAATCTTGAGGTCTGTGGTTCAACTCCTGGCCGCGGCAGAAACTTTTCGGCCATTTCTGTCCCAAGCGCCCTCAGTCGACTCAGCTGTGAATAAGTACATCAGGTGTTAACTCGGTGGAAGGAAAGGCGGTGAGGGAAAGGCTGGCAATCGCCCTCATTCAGCCATTGCCATGTAAAACTGAAGGTGCTAACCCTTCGGTTCTCCGTATGGATGCTGAGCCTATGGAATGTACCTTCACCGTTTTTTATTTTAACCTTTTGACCACGCAACTTTATTGCTGGCTACTATCTAGCTCAGTTAAAACAAAGTTATGTGTCACTGCAGCCCAACTCTGCCTATAATTAACTACAGTCTAACAGCAGAATCACTGTTTAATATGATACCACAGTACGCATTCTCCATTCATTCATTCATTCATTCATTCATTCATTCATTCATTCATTCATATTCATATGATGCCACAATACGCATTCTCCCATTCATTACAGCAAACACAGGCTCATGAACTTCACTCAGCAAATTTCTTGACATTTGCAAAATTCACAGTTCTGTCAACAATAATTAAGCTTGCCGGTGGTCAAGTAAAATTTTACCGAGTGTGGAGATTTAAGGGTGCTGCACATTATATTCATGAAAATCGGATTTATCTTTTGATCTGCACCCCAGAAAGCTGTGCCCTTGTGCGCATTATACTTGAGATTTTACAGTAAGCAAAACAGTGAAACTAAGTAACATGAAAATAGCGTGAGATAATAACATAACAAAACACAAGCTCTAACCCAATAAAAATTCCACATTGGTGGAGAATTTTCAAGAAACAATTCTGTAGTAAAGGGGTTTAAAGACAGTGAATTTTCCAGATAAAAAGTAATACACATGGGTAGAATTTCAACATTTGGATGACTGATAACATTTCAAAAAGAGAAGAATATCACAGAAAGCATTAATCAATGACATTATTTTTAAAACAGTCTAAGGACATAAAAGACTGCTGAGTTAGCAATCGAAACAATGTCTTATGAGGCGCTCACATCTCTATCTTCACACTTCTTATACAAACAACATCTGCATCACATACAGAGAGAAGCCAAGAAATATAAAAGTCAAAATCTTATATATATGTAGATGTTTCTCTTGAAGAAATTATAATTTAATGTTCACAGCATAGGCCAGTCACAAAATCAAACATATTTGCATTTGATTTTACCTGCCACATAATATCGACTGTAGTCGATGTGTGGATCACCTCCACTGGAAGCTTCTGACCAGACTTCACGGAGGAAAGGTTCGGCGAAGGAACCCGGGCGCTCAACTTCGCCGGCTTGAGCTTTTTCGACTTCAGTTGATGAATCTGCATAGCGGTCCTCTTTGGTTTGGTTTTTGGTTTCTTATCGATCGACGTCTTGGACTGCGATGCAGTCAGCTCAGCACCCACAGGTTCTGCAGTTTCGTTTACCCCAGAAACAGATGCATCTGCATCAGAGGTCTCTCCCAGATGTTCCATTTCAACATCATCCTTAAAATCCAGAACGAAACACAGTGACACTTTTCAAGTGTTTAACCCTAAACAACAAATGCTCTAAGCAATCAGTTTACATAACAATAGTGACACATATTTGCATTCACATCAGTAAGTCATTTCTATAGCTCCCAGATGTTCCATTTCAACATCATCCTTAAAATCCACAAAAGTAGTGCTGCAACACACAACAGTCATTTGCCATTTTAATGTCAACGCAACGTCACTTCAATGACCTTCACATGCCTGCAGTGATAGGCATTAGTTAACTAAAATAGTTATAACTATTAGTTTAACTGGAAAAATTTAGTTGAGGCAATAGTTTAACACTTTTTCTTAACTAGTTACATCAATAGTTTAACTACTTTTTAAAATAGTTAAACTAAAAGTTTAAATTTTTGCCAACTTTTTTATTATACTGCTTTCTTATTGCTCTTTGTACTGAAACATGAAAATGAACTACACAAGTCTTGCTGACATTGTTGCACCATTGTGAGTTAATCACATTATTTGATGCAAGTACTGCCTGCATTAGTCTTCAAGTTCCTTGGGGATGACTGGGAATGCATCCCCACCACCAAAAAAATGCATGTGTGGCAATGAATTTCTGAGAAAAAAATGTTGGTATTTATTTCTTGGTAGTACGTCTAACAGTATACTTACTGACTAACTACAGTTCATTTTGCACTATGACTCTGTACAACCAGACTAAAATCGCTTTTATGCAACTCAACATTATATTTTATAAATCAGATCTAAAACCGTTTTCATGTCATTCCTTTGACAAAAATATCGATCTCCTAGAAATTCATTGCACAAGAACTCAGTCATTTGCCATTTTTTTTGTTACATTGAATTGAATAATAAAAATCTACAAAAAGTTGCGTTGGAAATAGTTTAACTACCTTAAAAAAGTTTAGTTAAACTTTTTTTTTGGAAAATTTTAACTAATAGTTAAAATAATAGTCAAATATTTAGTTAAAAATAAAGTTTAGTTTAACTACTTTTTTTCAACTAGTCCCATCACTGCATGCCTGTAATAATAGTCAATTGAGATAATAAAAGAAACAATTCCAGCACTAATTAAACTTTTTAAATAGGAAAATATAACACAATTAGAAAAGAGAGAAAGCTTAAACAACTTCAAGACAGTTCAGCAAGTACATTACTTATTTAAAATATCAAGCATTTACGAGCTACCATAATAAAAAAAAAAACATTCGCTATTTCTTTGACGTTCACCTTCAAAAAACGATCACAGGACTGGTTATTTTCATTAGAGGACGATATCTGGATGTCATTGGCGGATTTATTTTCTTTCGACATTTTGACGTTCGTCGCAAGATGTTTTGTTTCAGCACATTTGCCCTTTGCCTGATTCACTTGATGTATAGCTGAACGATGATCCTTGGAATTCAGAGTCATGACAGTGTCGGAGTCTTTTAAGAGGTACAGAGCACGTTCGCCTACTTTGTAATTACAAGCCTCAAAACAGTCCAGCCTCTTTACCCTAGGATGAAACATCATTTTAAAAAATGCTTAAACCCACAGAGCCTAACAGAGAAACATTTGAAAAGTTAATTTCTGACACAAGATAACTTTGGCAATACAAACAACAGCAAACAAAGTAATAGTCAATATAAAAGCATATAGTTAAAGTTGGAGTATTTCATATGGTCCAATTAATAAGCATTAAGTCATCTAATAGAGGTATTCAAATGGCAGCCGCAGGATAGATCCGACCAGCTAAGGGCTGTGAAATGGCCCGAGAAGATAATGAAAAACTTCTAATTCTTACAGAATATTACTTAATGTCCTATTTTCTATTTACCTGTTTTCTATTTATTACTTATGAACTATATTTTTGTACTTAATAAACATGACTGGCCCACAGGCAACAGTTATATAAAAAAATGTGGCCCTTCATAAAATTTAATTGAATGCCCTGTTATAGAAGATTAAATCAGATAAAACCTAACAGTCAAAAGGAAGTTCTAACATTTATTTCTGATTGAAGCCAAAACATTGCTAACTAAAGAAGAAGATTTGATAAATGGCAGAGGGTTAAAGCACATGACAAATTGACAATACCTCTGGAGAGTTTCACCCTTAATTATTCGTGGAGGTGGTTGAAGACCTGACAGAGAAGATTCTTGATTGGAAAAACCTTGGCAGATCCAGTTCACCTCAAGCTGGTACGTCTCCACCTAACAATACAATAAAATTGATCTTAAGATACCAATTTGATCAAAGGCATGTAGTAACCATCACAACTGATATTAACGATTTTCTGTTTCTAGTACCAATGAGTCTCAAATGCTTAAAAGATGCAAAGAAAACAGTTTGCAGCATCACCATCTTTCCCAATAATTGCAGACAAAGATATCAAAGAAAGCTTGCACCACCACCACCACACCACCACCACCACCACCACCACCACCACCACCACCACCAAACAGCAACATCATCGTTGCCTGGACAGCAGAGGTCCGTTGTTCCAATCTTCCACTAGTGGAGTGACCGCGTCTGAGTGCAATGTTCCATTCGCTCTATAGCAGAATGGGATCTGTCTCCAATCTGCTGGATCCAAGAATGCCGAAGTCTCCCAGGAGTCATTTCCAGCTCGTAGGAGGATGGCATCCATTATGATGCGCAATGGTGCAGACAAGAGCATGCTGTGCTGGGGCTTTAACGTCCAGCCAGGCAACATGTCCGAATAATGTCAAGCAGTGACAAGAGATTGTGTCAGGTATTCATGCTAATCCCATACATGATGAAACGATGTCACTTGGTATATGGTCAAACCAGCAAACATGCAGAATCTGACGCTGACAGCGCAGGTGGAAGGCCTGTAATCGTTTCGGAAAGACACATGTCCGATAGAAACGCAGCTTTGTACAGAGCTCGGTGTGGCTTTGGCTCCATAAGAGTTGAAGCGATCTCATGGAAGAAGTTGCCAGGTCGATCCTGCGGCTGAAGTCAGAGGTGCATCTACCATCAGAGCTCTGAACGCTGCCCAATTAGGTGAATTAGGTGACATTTTCTACTTCCTTGCCATCGGCGATAAGGCTACTTGTATGAGCTGCAGGGCTAAAATTTTGCAGTTTGGTTTTGTTCATGATACGTGCAGACCTGCAGATGAGAGGCTTCTAATTCAAGATGGTCAAGGTTTCCGCAAGAGTTGTTGCGGCTGCGCCTAACAGCGCGACATCGTCTGCAAAATCGAGGTAGCTGGATTCCATGATGGCTCATTACCATTTCCATTGTCCAATCCACAGCTCTGCAGAACAGTGGCGGCTCCAGGATTTGGCAAGTGGAGGGGGGCCGTTTGGGTGGCAACGTCTAATCATGGGGGCCAACCATTTGTTGTTAGGTATGTAGTACTAAGTATAGGGTCCCAACAGGGGGGGCCACTGGGAGGCCAGGCATTCAATAGGGGGCACGGGTCCCCTGTGGAACCGCCACTGCTGCAGAAGAGGGCAGGTGCTAAAATGCATCCCTGTCCGACTTGTGTGGATGCCACAAAGGCCTCAGAATGTGCTGTTGATGCAAATTCTGATTCTGCTACCTTTGCGGAGGTCCCTTATCAGGTTTGGTAAGAATGTTGGGACTGCAATGTCTCTCATGGCCTAAACACACGTCATATACAAAGCAATCATAAAGTAAACTCAACATCGGCAGAGCAGCATAGCAAAAACCTTCTCGATGGTAATGTTGACGTGACGATTCTGACATTTCCTGGCAGCTTTTTGTTATGCAGCCTTGTTGTTCGTAACCACTTCACATCCTGAAAACTTCCAAGGTCGCCCTTCAACACCTGACCCTCATAGAACACCATTGGAGAAAAAGCAGAATCCTACAACGTCCAAAATACAAAACGTGAAAGCAAACTGGCAGAATCCCCTACCACCATACACAACGGCAGTCATTAAACCATCAATCAAAATGCCATTGTATGGCAAAGGTAAAGGTAGGTCCCGTACTCGAGTCCGAGTGTTGGGTTCTGGCACTTATCTCCGGTCTTAGGCAATCAGCGACGTGGTGGTAATTGTGGTATAGGCCATTAATCTGGGCAGGTTGCCATTACTTTCCCAGACCCACGTTTTACCTTCGCAGCTTAATGCTGCTCCTCATTTTACCACCGCCCTCTAGCAAGTAAGGCTGAGTCGACCTTAGGGCTCCTGTGGGGATCAAACCCGCAACCTTCTGCTCCATCGTCCAACGCTGTTACCACTCTGCTAACTTCCCACCCCTAACATCAGGTTTCAACTAATTACTATCATCATGTTCCATAAATTTGGCAAACGACTCCTGGTGATACCATGGATACGTATTTTCCCTGTTTTCTCTGTTCTTCACAAGTTCATTTCACTCGTTCATTTTCATGCACATTGCTGCTTCATAATTTCCATCCAACAATCTCATTCATCGTCTTGCTCTTCTTCTATTTATATCCTTCGAATTTCCCAGCATAGTCACTTCTTTCAGTGTGTCTCAGTCTTCATTATATGTAGAAAGTACCTCAATCTCTGCCCTAACATTCTGACTTCAAGTGAGACCTTCGGTCGGATTTCTTCTGTTACTGATGTCTTCTGTTCTTCTAGCTGTCAATGATACCATTCAACATTTCAACATTTTCCTCCAGCACCAAGACATCTACTATTCTTCTGTTCCTTTCTCAAGAGCTGGACTGTGAGAAAGGAGCAGATGAAGAATTTTTGAATTCCAAATAGTTTTCCTCTTTCTGATTTAAACAGGTGTATTGTCAACTAGTATATAAGATTATCAAAATAAGAACTTCAAAATGGTACTACAATATTGTCTGACTGATCATACTTTTGACTGTTTATCGTAGACGTCGGTGAACTCGAGCAGCATGGCTACCGCTTCTTCATCTGTCACTTCACATCTAAAACACATCCAAAACAAATCCAGGATACCAGGTCAGACAACCAGATGGCATATGCGTATATTCTATGATGGATAAGCCAGGCGCAGAAATGGTTGTGGTATAAATGGTATCACAGACGCTCTAACGACAAATGAAAGAGCAAATGGACCAAAACAGGGCACCAGACTAGAAGTAAAAATTATGCACTGAATTTAAATTCACCAGCCATCAGCAATCAATTGCAGAATTATGATTGCAGAATTATCACTAACATCCAATATTGAACAAGTACTGCTTTCAATGAATATATGACAAGTACTGCTTTCAATGAATTCAGCACAAAAAATTAATCAGAATTTGCACGAAAATGAATCAAATCATGAGCCATAGCATCTACTACATTATGAACTGTTCTCAAATTGTCTCCAGAATAGTCATCATATTCAAAGAATTACTCTTACTATTGTCTCCACAGGGGAACTTAGCTTTTAAAATGACATCCTGTAGAGTTTTGTGGTCAAAATCTTGCAAATCTACAGATTATTCCAAATCAGAAGGAAACTGAACTGGTCAAAACCTTCTACTATAGTACACAAAGCAACTGAATACCTCGCCCCATCACTGAACCTCACGGACACACGTTCTAATATGTTAGCAACCTTCCCGACCCAAGAATCGAGGTAAACATCACCAGGCTGAGTGCTGAATGGCTAACAATGAAAAAACACACAATGAAGATAAAATATAACTCATCTTGAAACAAAGTTGCAAATTTAGACCCACATTAAGATGGGGATGGCCCCAAAATATGCCCGATTCTTCATTACGCATGGTATCTTTACTCCACATCAAAATTAAAACTAAAATTAAAAATTTCAAGGAAATCGTTAAATATTTAATCACCAGTATAAACCATAAAATAGTCACCATCCTCACTCTCATTCACTTGCAGTGACAGCCTTAGTATTTTGAAGTTTCTTTCGATTCTGACCGAAGCCAAAAAAATTTCTGCTCTCAGTACTCATATTTTCCTATGCCACTGAAGCACAACTGCAATAGTTCCTTCACTCTCCAATATCTACACAGTTCTTGGCACCAAGCCTTCACAATGGCTACTCACAGGCTTTAGATTCAGAATCAAAAAACCCATTTCTGCGCCTCGGCTTATCCGTCATAGAATATACGCATATGCCATCTGGTTGTCCGACCTGGTATCCTGGATTTGGACTTTTCTCTTATAAATGTGTTTAGGACTGGGGCACCACCAGTCAATGGCTTTGTTCAAAATGAAGCAGCACTATAGAAATCGATTGTCTTGTCTTTAACCGTCTTCGCTCCGAAGATTGACTGCATTGTGGATTACCTTCTTCCAAGTGTTATGGTCTTCTGCTGTTCTTGTCGCCTGCTCTATAGTGAGTCCTGTCCATTCTTGTATGTTATCTTCCCACATTTTTCTTGGTCTGCCTCTTTTTCGTGATCCTGGCATTGTGCCTTGTATTATTTCTTTTCTCTAGACAGTCCTGTTTTGTTTGCAAAATATGTCCCCAGCAATTCAGTTTTCTTTTCTTTCCTGTTTCCAATAGGGTTCTTTGCTCTCAGTTATTGTTATTGTTCATGACAATTTATATAGCATCGTAACATAGCAGGGGCCAAAGTCAAGAGCACTTTACAAAGAGAGTATGAGTATGCAAAATGTGAGAACGTAAACGGTTGTATCAGACAATGGGCATTGACCCCACGGTTATGATGATGATGATGACTAAATGTAAAGTATTGAACCCTTTCGCACCAGTGATCTGCATAACCAATATGCTGTGAAACCAAAATATTGGTCTTACGGGATGAAAGGGCTAAGTTGCATTAGGTATATTTAAGTGAGAAAAACAATATTGATATTCCTCACATAATCAACCACACGAGAATCTACAAGTTGCACATCTTCTACGCTCAGAATTCTCAGTTTTCAGATAGAAATCTGATTACTATTCTTTATCGCAAATCTGCCTCAATATTGAAGCACTACTGAGAAGAGAAACTCTACTACATAAACAGACACCTTATAATACAATAAACTCATGCAAACTTCTACATACCGATATGGGTAACAGGTCTCTAGAGTCGATATCACAGATGACAATCGGTTTCCCAGTGACTTGCACGTGGCACATAATTCTGGTCATGATAACATAACCTCTTTGGCTGTCTTCTCCTTCGATGAAACGTCGGACTACATCCCCCGGCATCAATGCACGATCAACTAAGTGAAGCTTCACAAAACATACACAGCAAACGACTCAGAAAATAGGTTCAGCTGTCTACGTGCAAAGGAAAAACAGCAATGGCTGTTAGACATTTCATCCCAAAGTGAATAATTCGCCCATTCACTCCCACACAGGGTTTAATCTAGGCCGTTTCGGGTGGAAAAATTGTCCCTTTTCCTCTCGGAAATTTCAAATTCCCCCCGGAAATTTTGGCACACTAAATCAACTAACAGCAGCCCCCTAGCTGACTTCCCCAGGCTTTTTCATTTTCCTCCGGCTTTGTCAGTTCCCCGCGGAGTCCAGGAGTCTAAATTAAACACTGCTCCCACAACCCATAAATGTGATACATAACTTGAAGACTATTCTACTACTACATTTAATATCACTGTCATTTTGATACTATTAACAAACATATATCTATTATTTGTAGAGAACGTTCTGATGATAGCGTTAAATGGAACATATGATCATGTGATACAGTGGGAAAATTTCCCAAGGATTAAACATGCGGGTGACAAGTCCATTTAATATAGCAATCACCTATCATCATTAATTAAAATCTCTATTGCTCTCTAAGGTTTTAAGCCACTACTTCTGAGCAACTCTAACACAGAACCAATCCTAATAAAAATTACTAAATCCAACAATAATCCATCATCTGTTTATGTCTCAATGAATACATTGAAAATAAGTGACATTAACAAATAATTAATGGTCAATGACCACATAACGCCACTTCTGAGAAAAATTACTAAATCCCACACTGCCCAGAATAATCCATCAAATCTGTTTATTTGGAGAAAGGTCATTCTCAATGAATAGGAACTTAAAAAACACACTTGAAAATATGTCAAAGCGCTTTTGTCGTGACATTAAGAAATTGTCAGAAATAATTAACTGGCATTAAGCCAGTAATCAATCATGTGTGTCGTTATACATAACGTGGAACTAATAAAACTAAAACAATTAACGTCAGCATTCATACACTACACAGATTGCCAAGACACACACAAGACTTCACATTATTTTTTTCTACAAAATCTTATCAGATCACATAGAATAACGTTGTTAATAAATAATGCTGTCAAATTTATACAGTGCCTATATTATATATATATATATACATATATACACACACACACACACACACATATACACACATATATATATATATATATATATATATATATATAATGCACTGGTTATCAACAAATCTGGCTGAATTTCCAGCGCCGCATAAATTATCATTGTTCAATTATAGCAACGCCTCTGAAAATTCCCACAGTTCATACGCACTATTAAATGGCTGACAAAATAGGGCGCAGATAAAATTAACGCTAGTAAACCTCGGTCTCCGTGATGACTTGACTCTGTCCGTCTGGATGCCACGACACGCGGACCGTTCCCTTGCGGAGGCGCTCGTATACGGCCGCGTCCCCGTCTTCGTCGTCGCTGCTGAAATACTCGGAGCTCTCGGTGACGAGCCCGTAGCGCAGTCCGTCGCCGTCGGTTGAGATGGAGACCTCGTCCTCCTCGAAGAACAGCGTCGACGCCATTTTCGATCGCTTCTTCTTCGTCGTCGTCCTCAGCTGCTGCAGCTTCCGGTCAAAGAAACGGACAGCAGGGAACCAGACTACGGCGCGAAGAATTTCGGGACCATAGACTAAAAGAACCAAATCTATGGACAAGAACTGTTCCTTTCGTGGTTCCTTTTGATGACAATCATGACATTAATGGAGCGCTCAGTGGCTCACACTTATCTAATATTCGGGGTTAGGTGGAACGAACACGAAACACCATTACTTCGAGATCACATCCACTGGCTCCGGATCCATGAACGGATAACTTTCAGACTATGCTGGCTGACGTTCGGTGCTTTGTATGATCCGCGCATTCTATCGAGACTGGTGCGCCGAACCTCGTCAATTGACAAGACGCTCGCAGCTTCGATCTAGCCGTCGAATTCAGCTCGTTGTTCCCCCACCCCAAAACCCCGTCTAAGACGGCTAACTTCGGGGATAGATCTGTCTCGAGGGGGAATCCTATATTCTGTTACTCCCCACGGAGGAAACAACCATGCAGGGAGACCAACTCCTCTGACCGATTCGTACCGAAACTGAAGACGGTCCTTTTCAGCATTTCTTGACTTACCAGAATCTCTTGTAGAGCGCTCTTGCCTATGGCCTTCGCTACGCATAGCCTACAGCGCTATATAAATTGTCGTTTATGATGATGATGATGATGATGATGATGATGATGATGATGATGATGATGATGATGATGATGATGATGATGATGATGATGATGATGATGATGATGATGGTTGGCATATCTGAAAAAGCTCACAACTGGTTTGCATCTTTCCTTAAATCTCAGTCTTTTCAAGTGTCCTGTCTAATTGGCCAAATTTCTCTATCTCACAGTGTATATTTTGGAGTGCCTCAGAGATCTGTTCTTGGGCCTGTACTGTTCAGCCTTTATACCACACCGCTCTCATATTTAATTATTTCTCTAAATTTAAATCACCAATTCTATGCCGATGACCAGAGACGTCATTTCACTGTTTTTCGGAGGGGGCAAACACTTTCGACCTGACCAAGTTTGCGAAAAAAGTTGACGACCTTTTTTTGCTTGTCAGGTCATTTTTTACGATCAGTTACTCCACTACTTCAGATTACTCGACATCAGGCACTCCTTTAGGGGCTGCTAACCTTTTTTGCTTTCCAGTGTATTATTTTTATTTTTACCTATTTAGCTATTTAGCCAGCCAATTGGTATGTAAAAACTAAATAACACAACATTGGCGAAAAAAATTTTTTCCCTAAAAATCAGGGGGCAAATGCCCTCCCTGCCCCCCCCCAAATGACGTCTCTGCCAATGACACTCGGCTATTCTTTCCTTCTCACATCCTTCATTTAATGCATCTATCGTTGAGCTTAATCTGCATTCTCATCAATCTCTGCATGGATGTCTTCTAATCTCCTCGCCCTCAGCCCATCTAAGACAGTTTCTTTTAAATGGACTACTTCAACAACTCAAAAAATTGACTATCCTAAGTCAGTTTTGGCTCCTGCCACCACAATAACCCTTGTTCGAACTGCAAGAAATCTCGGATTCAAATTTGATTTTTTTAAAACTTCAAATCACAAATTTCCCAACTGTCAAAAGCCTGATTTGTTCATATTCGTGACCTTCGTCGCCTGTACGTCCTTGCCTCGATACCAAAACTGCCTCCACAATTGCCACCCCAATAGCCAATCCAAATTAGGTTACTTTAACTCCCTCTACTATAACCTTCACAAAGCCTCCATCAACAAATTGCAATCAACACAAAATGCACTAGCTCGTGCTGTTACTATGTCACCTAAATTCTCTCATATTTCACCCATACTAAAATCATTACAATGGCTTAAAATAATTGAACGTATCCAATATAAGATAATAACACTTACACATAGCTCACTTCAGTCATGAAAACCTGTCTACCTTAGATCACTATTAACCCCTCAGCCTCCTCGACCCACGCGTTCATCATCTCATCTCACTGTCACGCCCACTGAATCAGTCATCCCTGAAAATTTGCAACCGTACGTGCCTTCTCATACGCCGCACCTGAACTTTAGTGCTGTTACGGTTAACCGAACCGAACCGAAAACGTGGTTTTTCTGTTAAAACCGAACCGAACCGAAATTCCCGCATTATCTCCTCAAGTCTTCAGGTCTAAGCTTAAATCCTTCCTTTTACTAAAATCATTTCCTCCATAGCTGTAACAACCTACCCTCACTGCCCTTCGGATGTTGACTATTGCCTGTCTGATCATATAAGCTTGCCTTTCCCATAACTATTTTAATTAAGAAAGTCTGAACACCTAATAATAAGCAGCCACTGTTGTGCTGCCTATCAAGGCGCTATAGAAAATTATAGAAATCCACGAGATTTTACTTATTTACTTACTTATAATATAATAATAATAATAATAATAATAATAATAATAATAATAATAATAATAATAATAATAATAATAACTAGAAAGATGCTCGCTTCGCTCGCGCTCGCTTCGCTCGCAGTGTAGGATAATACTAATCCAATACCTATACCTAATACCCAATCATTGAATTCATGCTGAACTGTTGATCGCCACCTAGCCAAGCTCTGCGCCACGTAATAATTAGGCCTATGTACGTTAAAATCACGCAACTGTGGCCATTTGTGACGCTGTACACGTATTTTTTGTATACGTTAAAATGTACGTTAAAATTGCGCAACTTCCTCAAGCTACGAACAATTGTTACCAATAGCAACATCGTCGCACGCCCACCCCTCTGACGCCGCAATGACTCGACTAAACCGTGCTAAACTACGAACAATTGTTACCAATAGCAACGTCGTCTTCGAACTTCGCCCGCCAACGCATCGCGACGTAAGGACTAAACCGTCTACCAATAGTCAACCAATCAGAACGCTTGAAGGTAACAGACAGAGAGACATACAGATAAGGATCTTAATATTATAGACTAGAACGATGCTCGCTTCGCTCGCTTCGCTCGCAGTGCAGGATAATACTAATCCAATACCTATACCTAATACCCAATCATTGAATTCATGCTGAACAACACTTCAATGATCGCCACCTAGCCAAGCTCTGCACCACGTAATAATTAGGCCTAAGTACGTTAAAATCACGCAACTGTGACCATTTGTGACGCTGTACACGTATTTTTTGTGTACGCTAAAACTACCTCAGGCTGCGAACAATTGTTACCAATAGCAACGTCGTCGCACGCCCAGCCCTCTGACGCTGCAATGACTCGACTAAACCGGTTCTACGAACAATTGTTACCAATAGCAACGTCGTCTTCGTCGTCCACCAACGCATCGCGACGCCCAACGCTCGCCCACCAACGCATCGCGACGTGTCAACGCTCGCCCACCAACGCATCGCGACGTAAGGACTAAACGGTCTAAACCGTCTACCAATAGTCAACCAATCAGAACGCTTGAAGGTAACAGACAGAGAGACATACAGATAAGGATTTTAATATTATAGACTAGAAAGATGCTCGCTTCGCTCGCTTCGCTCGCAGTGCAGGATAATACTAATCCAATACCTATACCTAATACCCAATCATTGAATTCATGCTGAACAACATTTCAATGATCGCCACCTATAGCCAAGCTCTGCGCCACGTAATAATTAGGCCTATGTACGTTAAAATCACGCAACTGTGGCCATTTGTGACGCTGTACACGTATTTTTGTGTACGCTAAAACTACCTCAGGCTGCGGACAATTGTTAAATAGCAACGTCGTCGCACGCCCAGCCCTCTGACGCTGCAATGACTCGACTAAACCGGTTCTACGAACAATTGTTACCAATAGCAACGTCGTCTTCGAACATCGTCCACCAACGCATCGCGACGTAAGACTAAACGGTCTACCAATAGTCAACGCTCGCCCACCAACGCATCGTGACGTAAGGACTAAACGGTCTACCAATAGTCAACGCTCGCCCACCAACGCATCGCGACGTAAGGACTAAACGGTCTAAAACCGTCTACCAATAGTCAACCAATCAGAACGCTTGAAGGTAACAGACAGAGAGACATACAGATAAGGATTTTAATATTATAGATAATAGATAATAATAGGCCTAACAACAACAACAACAACAATTAATTAATGGAAGAACAGCATCACTGGCGGAAGATATTTGTCCGCCTTATGCTGTCAATCAATCAATCATTCAATCAATGAATCGATCGATCATTCATTCATTCATTCATTCATTCAACTTCTATAGCGCCATTATCATAATGCCCAGGGCATCAGCCGATGGCGCACCCAATCCAAATAGAATTAGAGCCAACCAAGCATAGGGCGCGTGTCCAAATATAATATGGTACATTGTGACCGAGAAGTCCTGGCCAGTGCTCGGAGAAAACAGGATTATATGGAAAGACACAAGGCGTGAACAGGACTCAGTTCAGCATTTTGTGTCTTACTGTGCCGCTAAAGAGTTGGCAGAGAACAAGATGATGATAATCAGTGGCGTAGCTAGGGGGCAGTGGGGGCGAACCGCCCCGGGCGGCATTTGCTCTAGGGGAGGCATTTTCGAGATTTTTTAAATTTTAATTTTTTTACTTTTATGACGTGATAAGATTGTTTGTGCTTGTCAGGGATTTTGGGGAAGTTGATAACTTTTTTGCTTGTCAGGAATTTTGGGAAGTTGATAAGGTTGTTTGTTTGTCAAGAATTTCAGGAAGTCTAGAACTTTTTTGGCTTATCACTCATTTTGGTTGCCAGATTTTTCGGCGGCGGCACTTTTTTCGTCCCGGGCCTCGCTTTGCCTCGCTACGCCACTGATGATGATGCTTCTTGGAAGCGTTTTGTGTCCAGCTATTACCACTAAAGAGTTGACAGAAAGCAAGGAAAATATATTCCATATTAATATTATAATAGGAATCCCATGGGGTAGGGATGGATGAGACAGGCATAAATTGCCACGGGATGGGATGGGACAGAGAAATATGTACCCCGAACAAGCCTTCGATGTGGCCTTTAATTCAAATAATATAATTAAATTGTTTGTTTTTCTGGTTCTTTATCTTCTTGTCCTAGAATCTAGAGCTAACAACACAATTTGTAGGATACAACGTTGTAGCTGTCCTGTAGTACTTTTAAGTATTTTAGAAATTATTTCGCATTAACGCAAAGAAAGTGTATTCCGATCATTTTGCTCTGAAACTCCACAATAGAGAATTTTGTTAGTCCAGACACTAATCTCACGATCAAACGATTTTGCCAAACTTATAAGATTTTTAAGGCGTGTAAAAAAGGTATGTTCCTGATAATTTTTTTTTAAAAAAGATAATTTTCAAGAAATTTAAATATATCTCTCATCTTGTCTTATTTTTCAAAAGTATGAATAACTCTACCTAATATATTTGTCACATTTTTTTATTCGAATTGAATCATAACATTTGTTATGCAATTTATTTCAAACTCAGAAGATTCTTTTCAACTAACGCTCGCCAGATGGCCTAATGGGCATTTTTGATATTACATGCTACCATGGTTATTTCTAGGATTATCAATTTGGGAAGTGTCCAGGCCCGCCAGGTTGCAGGGTGCAGCTTCACCCCTGGAAAAATTATGCAATTTGAAAAGAAGATGGGCTGCACCCCCTTTGCACCCACTTTCAGCTAAAATTCGTCAAAAAATTACCAAAATTTGCTAAAACTGGCCCAAAAATTGCCAAAATTTGCTAAAATTGGTCCAAAATTGCCAACGTTTGCAAAAAATGTGCAAAAAAACGCGAAAAATTTGCTAAAATTAGCCAAAAAATTGCTAAAATTGGCCATAAAATTGAAAACAAACAATTATCTTGCAAAGAAAAGTGTGAAATGATGCTACTGCTTTTATCTGGAGAAAATCTGAACCCCCTGATGAAAATTCGTTCCGGCGGGCCTGGAAGTGTCGGTATATTTTGGGGTACCCTGCCAAAAAAGTCTGACAGGCAAAAAAATTGGCCATCCCAGGCTCGTATTGGGGGTGTTGGGGGTGTCGGTCTCAGATTGGGGTGGTTTTTGGGATGTTAGGGGGGTGTAAAATATCTCTGCATGTTACGAGGTAGGGTCGCGACACGTTACAAAACCGCCAAGTTTGGTCGCGGTTCCAAAATGTTTGGGACACCCTGTTATAACATACTTTGTTAAATTAAAATACTCAATCCTTCTACAATATTTTATCATACTACTAACAACATGATGATTAACAGTCTCTCGCGTCTTGTTTGCTTGAGACTACAGAGCTCAGAGAAAACGAGTTGCTTTTTCTTTTGTAAAAAAACAAATGCTTTTTAGATTTATCTTATAGGCTACTAAATTTTAGAAATGCAAAACACGTTGAGGTGCGTATCCTTTAATGAGGTGCAAGTGCACCCCTGGAAAAAAAATAGGTGCCCTGCACCCTGGAATATGAGGATGTTTATTTGCCTGTCAAGATTTTTGAAGACACGATAAAGAAAGGGTGATGACTTTTTATGCATGCCAGGATTTTTACAATAAGACCAGTGGCGGCTCTAGGATTTGGCAAGTGGGGGGGCCGTTGGGGGAGGGAACTTCTAATCATGGGGGCCAACCATTTGTTGTTTAATGTATGTAGCATTAAGTATAAGGTCCCAACTGGGGGGGCCACTGGGGGGCCAGGCTCTCAATAGGGGGCACGGCCCCCCTGATCCTCCCGGTGGAGCCGCCACTGAATAAGACAAAGGATGAATGATCAACATGGATGATTACCTTTCTTTGCTTGTCAGGTTTTACATGATAAATGATTTTTTGCTACGCCCCTAAAAAGATGCACTCCTACTAAAAAAATTCGTTCCGACGGGCCTTATGATTATACTATATTATGATGTTTTATTATAATTATAGGCTAATGATTATACTTTAGAATAATCCGTGCATCTTGGACTCTTATGCTGTTGCGATCTTCATCAATGTACCCAGGGTGCGATTTGTGACCTGGAGAAGTGAGGGGGATATGTCGAGCTTGAGGGGGATGTAGTTGTTGGGGAAGTGTAGCAGTGGAGGGATGTAGTGGTGGGGATGTAGCAGTAGGGGATGCAGTTGGGCAGTGAGGGGAATCAGTGGCGTCATTTCACACTTTTCTTGGGGGGCGAGAAAATTTTTTGGCAAATTTTTCACAAATTTTGGCAAATTTTGGGCAAATTTTAGGCATTTTTGCAATTTTTTGCATTTTTTTCCAAATTTCGAGCAATTTTGGCAAATTTTAGGGCCAATGTTTGAAAATTTGCAATTTTTTGATATTATTTGGCAATTTTTGCAATTTTTTGCACATTAATACATTATAAATTAATATTTTCATTTCCTTGGGGGGGCCACGGCCCCGCCAGCCCCCCAAATGACGCCTGTGAGGGGAATCCTCTTCCTCCCTACAAATCGTGCCCTGAATGTACCCTCATGATGTTCAGATCAATCCAGTAGAGTTGGTCTCCGTGTCCTTGGTTCACGGGTGATCGGCATAGGCGCGTTAGCAGTTATGAGGCCTCTAGAGTCGAGCCCCCTCCCACTTTTAGAGAGGCTAACACAGGCAGAGGCGTAGCGTCCCAATGGCTACTATGGCTCTAGCCATGGGCGGCACACATGATGGGGGCGACAAATTTTGGAAAGCGATCTTTTTTGTTTGTTGGGTTGTTGAGGAGTTTTTGGCGAAAGCGAAGGCGAAGGGGCGGCAAAATTTAGAAGGGGCGGCAAAATCAGCGGCGGCGAACTTTTTTGCTTGTCAGCTATAGTAAGAGAAAATTTGGGGCGGAATTTTCCAGGAGCCATGGGCGGCACAAGAACACGCTACGCCACTGACCATAGGAAAGGGGAAGCTATAGGCAGGATAATAATCAAACGGCGGTCATCGGGCCAGATATCCGGTCTGCCAGGAAGCCTGAAATGACCCGCGAAGATACTGGAACGATAAATAACTTTTTCCTAATACTTATGAAATATTCTTAGTGTCTTGTTTTCAACTTACCGGTACCCGTTTTCTATCACTTATGAACTATATCTTTCAAAACACCTGGCACGAGTAACAGAGAAATGAGGGCTTTCGCAAAGCCTAACTGAATATCCCATGGGCGTCCGCACATTAGGGCAAGAGGGGCACTTACTCACTTGGAAAATACAAATACCAATATTTCACAGTGAAATTTGAAAACCTTGCTAAAATATTAACAGTGACCATTGTGTTAAAATGTGTTTGTCCCTCCTGAAAAAATTTATGTGGTGTAACCGTGACCATTGTGTTTGCCCCTCCTGGAAAAATGTCTGTGGGCGTCCATGTCCCTAGCATAGGGTTCTGGACCCCCCAACGTCTTCATCGAAGTTTACGCCAGTGGTGATCGGTCCTTATGTCCATGAAATCCTAGGACAATCGCGTCCTTGTTCAGTCTGAGCTTGGGTTGACGATGTTAACGGGGCCGACGACCGTTCCAACGGCGTTCTCCCGTTCTCTCGTGAAGAACAACAGCGCGTAGACGACGGGAACGTACTGACAGATCAACGTGATGACGCATATCAGCACCAGGGCGAATCCCAAGATGGCCGCCTGGAGATGAACGCGCGACACGGAGAAGTAGGCCGGTATGAAGACGATCCAGGAGAAGAGGGTCGTCGAAACGGAGACGAGGATGAACCACGATTCGTTGAAGTTGTTCGGGAGTTTCCTGGTCACGAATCCGATGGCGGCGCACAGGAGCATGATGGCGATGTTGTAGAAGAGGCAGACCAGGAACCAGGCCGTTGATTTGTAGCAGTAGAGTTCCACGTATTTCTCGAACGGGCTCGGCATGTCCATGGTCGCCACTGATTTGGACAAAGACTCGGACAGCGTAACAAGGAGAAACTACGCAAGTTAGACAAAAACAATTATGCTGCACAATCCGACAAGTAGGCCTACAGCAGTATAAGATATACTCAGTGTTTATTCTAGCCACCTTGACATTGGGGGGAAGTTTGAAATGTTTGGGGGGACAAGATTTGTCTCTCCACGCTTATGGGGGAAAATTTCCATCCCCAAGCCAACATATACAATTTTTTTGGGGTTTTAAAACTTGGGGAATTCCTCCCCCCAAACAGGCCTAGAATAAACACTGAGATATACAAGAGTTCTAATTTTGTCATATTTTGCGCCTGTTATGATCATCAGTTACTTTCTTTTATAAAGATTTAAATAACACTTTAAAATATTGAAAACATCGAATAGACCATAAATTTCGTTACGTACATTATCAACTAGCATGTTAACAGAGTGTCTGAAAAGCGCAGATAGTGGCGCCATAGAAGTTTATTGATTGAGTTGACGGTTGGTGCGGCAAAGATCGGGAGGTCGCGGGTTCGAATATGGTATACGAGGCAAATGACCTTCACAGTGGTTCTCACATCAAACCTATCCTGCTGAACCACTCTTAATCCAATCATATTCGTCGTCATCCTCGATCGTCATCATCATCATCATCATCGTCATCATAACCACCATCATCATCACCATCATCAACATCATAATCATCGTCATCGTCGTCGTCGCCTTCGTCGTCCTCATCATCGTCGTCGTCATCATTATCGTCATCATCATCATCATCGTCATCATCATCATCAATCATCATGGTCATCGTCGTCGTTGTCGTCGCCGTCGTCGTCATCATCATCTATGATCTACATTCTACAACAACATCTAAGCTGTTTAAAAACGATGCTGGAATTTCCAGTGTTTTGTCGCTGACCTGCAGAAAGACGAACGTGAATGTGATGAACAGTTGGGCCTCGGAGGAAACGAATCGCGGAGCCTTGACGGATCTCTTTCCCGCCGAAAAGATCCGGTAGATGCGGATGTTCTTGACGAGCAGCGGCGAATAGACGAGGCAGATTCCGAGGTGGAATCCGACGCTTCTGGCGACGCACACCCCCGGCGACGAGTTAGCCGGTACCAGGAACAGAATCACCGAAATGCAGGCGATCAGCTTCCCGCAAAGGATGACGACGCACAGCTGAAAGCTCAACGCCTTCACCAGCTTGTTGTCTCGATTCACAACGAAAAACACGACACAGAATAGGACAATCAAACCCACGACAACGGCCAGACATACCATACACATGGATATGACGTCGAAGTACCTCAGGTAGTCCGGGTCTATCGGCAGACAGACGGTGCCGGTCTGATCGTCGGGCCAATATAAAGTCGGACAAGCCCTGCAACCCTTTCGGGTGGGCAGGATGATCTCGTTATTGCGACACGTCGCACAGATCCAACAGCAGGGAATCGCCTTGTTGTATCGGGTACGTTTTCCCTTCGCACGGAAGGCTACAGACGGAAATCGGAGTGTTGTTGATGTTCCCGTTAGGCGAGCTCTGATTGTAAAACATGCTCCAATCGACCAGCGAATCGTATATTTTTACGTTCGCTCTGACCGTATCCCAGTGACCGACGATCTTCGACTTGCGAACGCCGTTTACAGTGACGTACTGTTTAACCAGAAGGTTCTCCATGTACTCTCCTGTTGTTGTGAACTGCACCGCGCCCAGGAGACCGTTAAAAGTGTTACTCAGTATCGTCTGCAACATCCTGGATCCTCGTAGACACTTCTGAAGGTTCGATCTGCGCACAAACTCTTCCGGACAGTTGTCTGCGATCACCTTGTGCGCCGCGTTGGCGAATATGGTGACGGCGTCGTAAACGCGACTATTGAGCGACTGTATCGTCGGACAGACACTCGGATCGTCCAGCGTCAGGTTCATGGCGCAGCGGGTTGTGTCGTTGTCCGCAGCAGCGTCAAACGTGCACTGATATCGCTGCTCCCACAGACTTAGGATCCAGGTATTTCCTTGGCTTTGCTGAGGGGTCGTAGCCGCCAGGTATTTTTCGAAATCGGGCATCGGTTCGCCGATATGTTCGAGAAAGATGGCACCTGCGGTGATGTTCTGTTCGATTATCGGCTGGAATTCCCACATGTGAATCGCGTCGCCAGATAAGAGAATGAACGGGTTCGGACGTATCTTCCGGCTTAAACTGTTGAACAGTGGAATGATGATGAACGGACTTTCGACGTAGACGATTAACACTCTCGCATTTCTCTTCTGAATGAGTTCGTCCGCGATTTTGTCGAAATCTTCCGGGTACATCGTTGCCGAGATCTTGGCAGCCACGGCGATGCAGATGCCGTAACCGGACGCGACACCCTTCAGGTGTTTCACGATCTGGTTCAGTCCGTTCTCGCCGTACGCTCCCTCGGAGTACACGACGGAAACGTACTTCCACCCGAAGTACTTTGCCAGGTTGAGTATGGCGAGCGCCTGGTACGTATCGGCGGCGACGAGTCTCAGGAAGTACTGATAGCGACTCTTGTCGCTGAGCTCGTCACTCGACGCCGTCATCCCGATCAGCGGGATCTGGTAGATGCCCAGCAGCGGAGCTATGGCGACCGCCACTCTGCTGGACCCGGTCATCACCAGACCGATGGCTCGGTAGTGTCGAAGCACCGAAGAGAAGTTGGCGTCCCTACCGGAAGGGGGAGCAGCCGGGGTGGTCGTCTGGGGTTCGGAAGTGGCCGGACAGTCGGCGTCGTCGTCGGCAAGTATGTAGGTCACCGCTTCCAGGCTCTTCATGTCGATATTGCACCCGTCGATGGCGACGAAGCCGAGGGTGATGTTGGGCAGGATGTCCGAGCGTCGATTGACCATCTCGGTGGCGTAGACGATCATCTCTGCGGGGTTGCATGCGATGTTGACGGGGGGCGAACTGCACCGGGTGTTGGCGGCGTCGTACGGGGAAACGTGGACCAGTATGGCGACGTATACATCGCCCGGTTTCGTTATCATCGGCTTCACGGGTCTGTCCGACATTCGCGGGATATCGAAGATCGCGTCGCACGATAGAAATCCAGACCACGACACGAAGCAATACAGAACCGTTCGCAGGACACGACCGCCTTTCATGTTGCAGAATGAATGCCCTGTCCGGGTAGCGTCTTCGACATAGTCACGCGTCGCCGTTTGAACGCATCGTGGCGAAATGAAACCGCCAACAAAACGACGTCTGTTTACATACGCCGTGTACATATCGTCGGAATTAATTCGATTTTCAAAATGATGGTATGTCGACACGCAACGGAAAAGACCATAAAGGTATTTGTTCAACGACGCCTGACATAAATACCGCGGAGTGTCCATGTCATTCGACAGCGAATTAAAAATAATTTTGATTATCTAAAAAATTTATCAAGGCCTTGTCAATCGCCTGTTGTAGGCTATTTATATTTGGGAATCGAACACTTAACATCACTGCAGATTGGCACAATCATTCGGCACATTGACACATTCGGCGGTTAAGAATAGCAGAAGGCACTTGACATATAATTTACGGACACAAGTGTCACCACATTACGTAATCTAGACACACATGACCGACCGTGTCACAGTCAGTTGCGTAACCAGGATTCCTGAATTTGGGGGCCGGGGGGGGGGGTACATCGACATTTTCAGGTTTTCAGATGAAATATATCCACGACCAAGAAAAACGCTGCCGGTACAAGCAATAATACTATCTAGTACCTACCCTACCCCACTATCTACCTTCCCCAAACTACTAAACGGATTTGCACAAGTCCTATAACCGGTCTTAGCTCGTATGGGGGATGGGTCAGGCTTCCGCGTGGCTTCGCCAATGGTTACAGCATACACTGTACTTTGAATGTTTAACACAGACCAATCTGACGATATGAAATTCTTCAAAAGTTTGAACCACGCGAATGATGTTTCACAATTCAGTATCCGGCGAAGGAACTCCGCAGATTCTGTGAAGATTTTGAGTTTATTATAATCCAAATAAAGAACCAGTAAATCCACGCCGGCATCCTCCTTGGATATGTTGTCGAACACACTAGCATCAACGTTTACATTGGTACAAGGATGCATCTAATATCAAGACACGGAGAGAGAAATCACTAACAGCAATATCGCAACATTGGAACTATAGTAATATTGATTCCTAGCGCATTGAATTGCAGTATTCTGGACAGAATAGTTGCAAATTACTGTGTAATCATAGACCTACTGCATTGTTCACTAATATATTAATGTTGTGAAGACGTTGAGATTCGATTACAAGGAAAATAGGAATTATGTGAATCGATGAACAGAAATTGCGCCGCCATAGTCAACGTTATTTCAGAATTTACATGCCTCGTTACCAATTATATTATTATTATTATTATTATTATTATTATTATTATTATTATTATTATTATTATTATTATTATTATTATTATTCAGTAGCCTAATAAAGCTATTAGCTTATTTGTATACACTGTAGGCATTCTCCAGCTCAGAATGCATTTCAATATAAAAAAATTGCCATAACCATACCGAATATGGTTGCGGTGGTGATGATGACAATGACAATGATTATGACGACGACGACGACGATGATGATGACGATGATGGTGGTGGTGGTGGTGGTGATAATGAAGATGGTGATGATGGTGGTGATGATGATGGTGATGATGATGATGATGGTGAAGATAATGGTGACGGTAACGAGGACGAGGACGATGATGATGGTGGTGGTGGTGATGATGCCTGGGTTCTAAGTAGTTTAGCGTGTCTTGTGTTGAAAACTTGAAACCACTGAATAGATGGGTTTGGGTTGTGAAACGAGGAGTCGCAGGAACCTTGGCACAACATGATTTAAAGTGACTTAGGGTACATTAATGCCTGTGTGAAAGCCACCAGGGGGCGCTAACGGGGCTTGTACCTCGCTCCGTCAGCCTACCGCTCCAGCGCGTGACCCACTCTGCCATCTTCCGCGCCTAATTCCATAAGAAGTAATCGTTTTAAAAGAACGGTCATTTACCTTGGGCAAGTGAACTGTAACACTGTATAATGAGCACAGCGTTTTTGACTAATATATCTAAACCAGTAATAGGCCTACCAAGGTGTTGCATAAATTGATATTTTTCCTAAACGCGTCATTGCGCGTTGCCCAATGACATTCAAAATCATCGACTAATTAAATTTTGTGATCGATGATTATTATTGTATCTCGCAAAACCTCCATAAAGATTTCATCAAAGTTTACGATCATTCCAAATCTGCGTTGACTGACCGTAAAACGCCGAATGTAAACTCTAAAAAGCTGAAAAACAAAGCAATTACAACTTACAGGATTCGAGAAGTCTCGACTCGAAGAAGCAAGCAGACTGGTAAAGGCGAAAGAAAAGTCTTCCAAAAACAGGATCTCGTGAAAATCAACGCTATAACGATATTGATCCTACGAAGAAATGTCTTGTTTCTTTCATCGACGCACGATTTGCACGCGATGCGCACGCACCAATGCCAGTAGATCCGACGACATTAAAAATAAAAGGCGATATGAATTATTTTTAGTGGCTCGTTACACGCATGTAATGGAATACCAGTCGCTGCATTTTAACTTTCACTTATACGCAAGAAATCATCCTTGTTCACCTGTTCAAACGTGTCGCCAGGACTCTCGCTTCGTCTCTTCAAGTCTGGCTTAAATGTCATCAAGAAAACTGAGGATAGATTTCAACACACTGTATTTGGTTGGAAGCAGTAGTAAAAGCGCTGATAGAGATGCTCCATGTTGAGAAGAGCTGGGCAACCCTATAGGCTAAATATAACGGACGTCGCGTCAGTCTCGGCCTTTTTTTGTAGAGTGGGTCACGCTCCTCACTGCTATGCCTACGAGCATGCAAAGTCGATACATACTTAACCCTTTAACTGGGGATCCCGGATATATCTGTCCATTTTACATTGAGTTACAGTTAAATACATTGTTAAGGGGTTAAGGCTAAGTTCGTCGGGAATTAGCATTGAATTTTATATTTTTATTTCGACTGTCTTACTAAAGCAACAACGTCCTAAAATAACTGGAGGCTGTTGAGGATAACAAATCTTGCAATATATTGCTGATTGATCATAAGATTTATACTAAAGTCTATGCAAAATGCAGTCTCCAATAGGGTCATCTTCTGTTAGGCCGCTAAGGCTAGACTCTACCCTCTCTCACGTTTTAGAGGCTAGGCTAGAGAAGGGGGAAGGTGTAATGGATGCCCTCGCCAAGCTACTGATGATGCCAATCAGGGACGTAGCGACGGAGGTATAGCGGTATATATACCCCCACAAATCAGACTACCTTAAAAATGTTAAAGTTTTTTACGATTTGCAAAGTGTTTTTAAGATTTACTAGAACTCGAAGGCTCGCTTCGCTCGCGCGAGCTTCGCTCGCATGAGGCTCGCTTCGCTCGCTGCGAGCTTCGCTTCGCGTCGCTTCGCGTCGCTTCGCTTCGCTCGAGGCAACGACCAATCCAATTCCAATTCCAGAACGACCAATCAGAACGCTCACTCAGCCAACCAATCAGAACGCTTGAAGGTAACCAATCAGAACGCTCACACAGCCAACCAATCAGAACGCTCACACAGCCAAACAATCAGAACGCTCGAACGCAACCAATGAGAACGCTCACACAGCCAACCAATCAGAACGCTCGAAGGCAACAGACATACAGATAACGATTTTAATATTATAGATAGGCTCGCCCCAAATCACATTGTATCCCCCAAATCAAATTTCTGGCTACGCCCCTGATGTCAATTAATGTGAACATTTTGGTCCGACACTAGTCATGTCTCGGTACGAATTTTCGGATCACCGCGCAAACAATTTGAGTGGCCCACATTTTCATGCAAGTTTGCTCCATTAGTAATAAGTTATACGAATATTATAATTGTATGCTTCTACTATAGAGTAGGCCTAATTATGAGGTGTATAGCACGCAGTGTTTATTCTAGGCCTGTTTTTATTTGGGGGGGAATTCCCCCCAAAGTTTTAAAATTCCCCCAAATTTGTATCAAATTTGTATATATTGGCTTGGAGGATGGAAATCCCCCCCCCAAAAGCGTGGAGAGACAAATCTTGTCCCCCCAAACATTTCAAACTCTCCCCAATGTCAAGGTGGCTAGAATAAACACTGTATAGCAAGTCTTCAGTATCAGAGAAAAACACTACCACTAAATGTTTTTACTGACAAGCACCTAATATTGGTCCATCGAAACGTCTTTTTGGCACTGATTGAAGTAATGGATTGCCGGTTACATGACGATTAGCCTACATAGATAAACCACTTATTTAGAGCTATGAGCTGCAATGCATTTTCAGAATGTACTTGCCAATAATATTGTACCATTCGGACTTCATATGAAGGACATCTTTTGGATTGTGCAACGATTTGACCGGTCGCGACAACTCGAATAGGTCGAAGAAAGGGAAAATGTTGTTGTTCGTGGAGCCAAGAACCGATTCCATTTCTTCGGAAAACGCATCAATCGATTCCCGCAGAAGTGGATTACGAAAGGACGCACGACGATCGCTTTCGGAAATGTCTTGGTTGGGCAGCCAGTATACTGAGGTTGTAGGTGGGACGTATTTCACGATCAGTTTGTGTAGCTTCTTCAGAGGATCCCGGAGCTTGTCCTTGTTACCAGGAGACTGATTCAAGCCATAATAGACCTCGTGAAGTAATGGCGTCTGAAAAAGAATGATGTCTGGATAGCGTTCGGAGCGAAAATAATCTCTTAGAAGAAATTCCTGCGAAATGTTTGTCGGAAGAAATTGTCCAAGTTTCGCTTTTATTCGTCGACTGCCGTCGATTATTCGGGTATTTGCGATCTGTTCCAATTCCAGCGTGCGATTTTCTTCTCCAGTTGTGTCGTAGGAGCAGACATGTGTTCTCCCGGCGCAAGTAATGCAGCGATGTTCGAGAAAAGAGACGTAGGACCCGTTGAAAGAAACGTTTTTCAGATAATATTTCGCATCCGACTGGTGACCGTTGCTCTCCACAGCAACGAGGTTGCAGCGATCAAACGATGCTGATAGAACTCTTATAAATGCATCCATCAATCTCTGTGAATTTGAATCTCCAATTGTGACAAGTTTGCGTATATTTTTCCTTGTTAAGCATTCTCGAACGTAAGTTTTTGTCAACTCTTTCTCTGAGAAGGAACAGAAGTTTGGATGAAAATGGTAGAATTCCTTCGATCGGTTGACGACGTATCGTAACCAGGATCCATTCAGTGGGAACCGACGAGCGCTCTTAAAGGCCTGCTTCAGCAACATATTCGTACACGCAGGACAGTTTGTCGGAGCTGGTGGCACGTTCGACGATGTCCAGTTCAGGTATTCGTACATTGGCACCGCATATCTTCCGAAATCTGGACTCTCCGTGTATCCAAGCTCTATGTAGTTTGTCCTTTCCCTCAACGCTCCACGCGCAATTTTGCCTCCGAAGACATGCTGTCGAAAATAGTCGACAAATGATGCGAATTTTTCATGAATGATCTCTCTATTTAAATACATTGTCGACCAGACGAGGGCCAACGAGACGAGAAAAGCGAATGACTTTCTTCGCATCTTTTGAATCTGTAGCATTGATTTAAATCTCCGAATTCGAAAAGTGTACTCGAAACTCCAGAGCAGAGCCGTTGAAGACTCTGAAATCGCTTGGGATTTCAATTGTATCGAAAGACGACGACGTTTCTAATTTCTTTGTCCAGCGTTGATCTTAAAAAGTCGTAAAAATCGATTTAGCTAAGCGTGTTCACAGTGAAGGCCATGAGTTTGTTCTATTTAGCGAATAGCTGCGCGTTAACCTCGACAATTTAAAATGTATTGTGTTGTTTGTGGCACCCTGTACCTTAACAACGAGATACTTGCGACTTCAGAACTCCACAAACAACGCAAACATCTTAAGGTTTTTACAAGTTTTTTTTCAGGTTTTTCGGTAAAAAATTTCTTGTCGAGCAAAAAACATTTAAGTGCGATGTTTGAAATTGGTCAGTATTAGACCTAACTCGATAAACACGAAATTTTCTGGAAATTCTGGACCCCGGTGTAGTCCACTCATGAAACCTTCGCGGTTCGATTTGCGGCCAATGTCCGCGATTTGAGTAGCCCCGTTCTGCGACATAGCTTTATTATCCTTGTAACGGCAAAGGCAACGGTAAATGCAAAGGCAACGGTAAATGCAAAGGTAACGGTAAATGCACCAGCGGTCACGTACTCAAACAAGCGTAGGGTCCGGCGCTGATCTCTGGTTACTAGGCTAGCAGTGACACAGGTGGTTTACGCCGTTAATCTAGAGTAGGTTCAAGGTTGTATAGATGGAAAAGAAAACCAATGAAATATCTTGAATGAAACTTGAATAGAAAGAAGTCTGATGATAACCATTAAAAAAGGCAGCTTTCTTTCTTCGGACATGTAATGAGAAAGGAAGGCCTGGAGCATTTGTCAATAACCGAAAGAGTGGAGGGAAAAAGAGCAAGAGGGAGGCAGAGAAACACCGATGTAGACTGCCTACGAGAAGAAATTGAGGGGGCAAAGAATAACATCGAATTAATAAGAGGATGTCAAGACTGAACAAAGTGGAAATCCATGGTCGCTAACGTATGCAATGCACAGCACCTAAAGAAGAAGAAGAAGAAGGCTGTCATCACTTGGTCACGGATACTGTAATTAATTTGTTAGCAGGTAAACGATCGCCCGAAGAAAAGTTTGACAAGCGTCTTAATAACAGGGCACTCCATGCATAAATAAATACTAACGCACTCACTGGCGGTGTAGCCGCACGACGATAAATAATACAATCGCGTCTCATCCGAGCGCCTAGAAGACGCTCAGGTACAAAGCCCTGACCAAGCATCTAGAGTTGTCTACTGCGGTGTATGCTTAATTAATTGAAAATAGTGATAATTACGGTTGCAGACACACCACCAGGGCCGCCGAGAAGGGTGGCAGGGGGGACGATTGCGTTAACAACCATAAAGCAGCGATTGGAATTTTCGGACATCTAATAAAAAAAGGACGGATTGGAAAATGTAGTCTTAACAGGAAGGATAGAGAGTAAAAGAACAAGAGGAAGACAAAGAATAATGAATACAGACAGCCCAAGAGAAGCAACAAGAACTAAAGACAACATCGAACTGATAAGGAAAGCCATAAGCAGAGAAGAGTGGAAATCCATGGTCACCTACGTAGCAATACATGGCACATGACGAAAAAGAAACGAAACGAGGAAAATGTAGATGAAGAATTTTTAACACAATCATGAAGTCCTACTGATTCTAGTATATGACTATTGACTACCTTCTTTTGAGAAGCCACCGGTGACTTAATTGCAGGGTTGTTAACAAGGACTCAACCCTCAAGACCAGGACCAGGACCAGGACCAGGACCAGGACCAGGACCAAGAACTCAGCCCTCAAGGCCAGTACCAGGACCAAGACCTCAACCCTCAAGGCCAGTACCAGGACCAAGGACTTGAAACTTGTCCTTAAGGAGTCCTTAAGGCCAGGACCAAGACCAAGGACTATCATCCCTGCTTTACTGACATCTAGATTCTGCTAGATGCCAAAATTTTCCATTACGATGCAGACGAACAGCCACCTGGCGAATGTCAAGCGAAATAAGTTGAACGCTGATACGTTCTTACGCATTGCGGGAAAGTAAAGTAGGTTAATGCGTCTAAAACGCTGACGCGAAATATATCCTAAATATTGGAAATAGAAATAAATTTAACAAGGCAGCAAGATAATAGCATATAGCGTGTGCATGTGGTAAGGAATGACTGGAAACCGCTCCGGACATACGCTCCGGCGTCCGACCGGATTTTGTGGTATTCTGCAATGTCCGGGTACGCCAAATACTTATGCCACGAAACTACCGAATCGGAATTTTGATTTATCTTTGTTTTTTAAATTTTCTTTGTTGAATGATTTGATTGTAACTTTACAGATTTCGTTTAGCTTTCACTTTGAGGTTGCAAGTGTGCTTTTAAAACTTCAATATACCTTATGCTTGTGGGACATGTGATAGCTTAATGAGTCTTTCTAGTCCTGAGGAAATTAATGTACTTTTTTATTTTCAACCTCAGGTGGTCTACCATTCTAATCCTGTGCGGTAATATTCGCCTCGGATCCGGATCCGGATCCGGGAAATGTTGACCCAAAATAAATATCCGGATCCGGTATCCGGTGGAAAAAAATGCACATCCGGTCGTTACCTAGTCTACGGGTGGTTGTAGGCCCTACTTAAGTCAGGCAATCCTGGTTATTTACGGAGAGCGGCGTCTACAGTATAGAGACTCCGCTATCGTGGTTTCGGCGGTCAAGAGATCCCATTCCTCTCGGCATCACTGTTTACCTGAGTGAAATTGACGCATACCGCGTGTTGTTCTTGAAACGAACACCTGCTGCTGTCAATTCCCTCGGGGCAAAGCAGACGGCTGGTTATTGTCTGTGGCGCGCGCACGCGCGCGCGTCTAAACATTCATCCGCGCCACTGGTTGTTTATGTAGGCGCTGCAGTAATACACGTTCGCGTCCAAGCAGAGGTGCTTCCAGACGGAGGCAAGAGCATAGGCATAAACTTCTATTGGGCTTCTAGGCTGAGTCCACACTTATTGATAGGCTACCATCAGTGTTTATTCTAGGCCTGTTTTGGGGGGATTCCCCCAAAGTTTTAAAATTCCCCCCCCCCCAAATTTGTATATGTTGGCTTGGGGGAGGGGTGGAAATCCCCCCCAAAAAAAAGCGTGGAGAGACAAATCTTGCCCCCAAACATTTCAAACTCCCCCCCCCAATGTCAAGGTGGCTAGAATAAACACTGGGCTACCATAGCGAATGGAAAGGTACAGAGGTTGTGCCCCAACTTTTTCATCCAAGTTTACGCCAGTGGGTAAGAGAATCAGCTCAACTAAGCAGTAGGAACTACAGCGTTTTATCTCTTATGGCTTTGTGTTTTCGTGGAGTTTTTCTCAAGGAAGACTATATGTATGACCTACTGGGCGAAAGAAAGAAATGTACTTGCCAAACGAAATTTCAGACGAATTTCGAATAATTTTGGAACAATCTTCAACGTACGCTTTGAAGCTTTATTCAGTCTTTCCTTTAACTCGTGAAAATCATACGAATTTTAAGATACAGGCCCGTGCAGTGGCGTTTGCACGTGGAACCGCCTCTTTACAGGCGCTACAGTATCCAACGCCAACGTTCATTAGTAGCCAACCTCTCTGGAACATGTAGGCCTATAAGGGCGGTCATATTTCTCCTCAAAACAAAGCCGCTAAGTCGATTTACGTTCCGTCTATAATAATCTAGCCGCCAAACCGCCTGGCGCTCTCCATCGCCCTGCCTCCTGATGTACATGTATCCACCGAAGCAGCCGAGCTGTTTCTCCTGTCTCGGATGAACCACGGTTTTTGAGTAATGTATATCAAATGGGAGGAACTGCTGCTTGATACCGCAAACAGACCCCACGCATAATATCTGATTAACTAGGAAAAAAGTTAAACAAGAAATAGCCATCGTTGCGAAATGCGCTAGAAGGTAATAACAAGGTAAGATAATTATCTATAATTAATTAATTATAATCTATATAATTGATTTTCCTGCAACGTCTTATTCTGTAATAAATGCGATGATCTCTTTTTGTCAATAAATAAGGTCGTTCACTTCGTGGCAGATTTTCAATAATTACAAGGTTTACAAAGCGCTTTATCATTTTACATATCCAGTGGAGGTTTCAGGATTTTTTGGTGGGGGCAGAGGATGAAATGAAATCATAGAAAGTTGGTGGGGGCCAGTGGCGTAGCGAGGCAAAGTGCCGCCCGGGGCGAGAAAAAAGTGCCGCCCTCAATTCTCCGAAAAAAGTCTGACGAGAAAAAAACGTTATCAACTCTCCAGAAGTCTCTGACAAGCAAAAAACGTTATCAACTCTCCAAAAAAGTCTCTGACAAGCAAAAAACGTTATAAACTCTCCAAAAAAGTCGCTGACAAGCAAAAAATCTAAGAAATCTCGAAAGTGCCGCCCCTAGAGCAAGTGCCGCCTGGGGCGCTTCTCCCCCTCTGCCCCCTCGCTACGCCACTGGTGGGGGCGATGAAACGAGAAGGGAAAAATCAATAAACTTTGCCCAAAAAGGCTGACAAACGGGAAATTTTTCCCTAATTTTATTACACTTTTACCAAAAATAGGTTGACAAGCAAAAAAAAGATCATCCGCACTTTTCCCCATAGTTTTACTAGACTTTTACCAAAAAAAAGGTTTCACAAGCGAACAATAGTCCGAAAGTCCGGTGGGAGATGCATCCCCACTCAACCCCAACGTGGAACCGCCACTGCAAAACTCGTACTTCGCTTTACCTGAAATAATTTCGCCAGTTTGGTTTGTGAAGTATTTATTCTGTCTTATACAGTAATTACAGTTGAGCAATTAAATTTCTTGCTTCAGGACCTGCTATTTTACGAACTTTCGCCACTTGTTTCGTGCTGTTATTTACAGGGTGCGATTTGTGACCTGGAGCAGTGGGGGGATATGACTAGCTTGGGGGGATGTAGTTGTTGGAAAATGTAGCAGTGGGGGATGTAGTGGTGGGGGTATGTAGCAGTAGGGGGGATGCAGTTGGGCAGTGGGGGTGGAAAGATTCCCCCGTTCTCCCTACAAATCTTTTTCTTCTTCAGGTGCTCTGTCCAAAGACAGGTTCCATACTCCAGCGTCGCCACTCCTCTCTATCTTGAGCTTTTATCTTCAGGGCTGAATACTTATTTTTTCCGTAGTGTCGAACATCCACTCCAGCATCGATGTTCTTGGTCACCCTTTCTGTGCTTTCCCATTCATCTTTCCTTCTAGTACTTCTCTTAGTAGGTTTGATTCTTCTCTCAGAACATGACCTATCCACTTCTTTTGTCTTGTACGAATAATGTTAATTAGGCTTTTCTTCTTTTCTACCCTCTCCAAGACTTCTTCGTTTGTTATTTTTTCCGTCCAGCTAATTTTTTCCATTCTTCGCCAGATCCACATTTCGAATGCCTCTAATCTCTTTATGTCTTCCTTTCTGAGCGTCCAAGTTTCTGATCCATAGAGTGTCACTGGCCAGATCAGTGTGTTTTGACCAATCGTTTTTTCAGATTTCGGTTAAAATTCCTTCTCTTTTAGTTCTCTTCTGTTCGTAAAGGCTTCTTTCCCCATGGCAATTCTTCTTATTTCTTTATGACACTTGGGGTTTTCATCAAGCAGGCTTCCAAGATGGCAGAATTCAATTCTTATACCTATTCTATTTCCACTCCATCAATGATTATTTTAATTTCTCCACCGTGTCTGCTGATTTTAATTGCCTTTGTCTTCTTTAAATTGATTTTCATTTCGTAATCTTTTGATGTTGCATTAAGAGAGTCCGTCAACCTCTGCAATCCATGGTTGGTGTTTGCCATAATTGCCTGGTCATCAGCAAATCTTATGTCCCTTATTCTTTTTCCACCCACCACTACTCCATCTTCTATGTTCTCAAATGCTTCTCTTATGAGTTCTTCTGTATAAATATTGAACAGCAACGGTGAGAGAGGGCATCCCTGTCTCACCCCCCTTCCCAGAGTTCCTGGTTCAGAATCTTTTCCATCCACACGGATATACACTGATTGGTTTATGTACAGGTTTCCGATGAGTTTTCTGTCTCTGTAGTCTATTCCAATTCTTCTGAGTGCCCTCATGAGTTTTATCCAGTCCACTCGATCAAATGCCTTTTCATAGTCCACAAAGCAGATGTAGATTTCAAGGCCCTTTCTATGCTTCTTTCTCCCTGCGCCCTACGAATTCCTATTGCATCCCTGGTACCTTATAAATACCTGGTACCCTATCAATATCTGGTACCTTACAAATCGCGCCCTGGTTATTTACATTAAAAACCCGTTTAAAGCGAAACAGACGATCAGTGACGTCAGTGAATATTTTGAAAAACCAGATCGTGTCCCCAAAAATCACCAGAAAAACTAGAATTGCAAACAGGCTGCAAAACCTCACAGTGGCGGTTTCCGGATTTATTGGTGGGGGATGAAATGAATTCATAGGAAGTTGGTTGAGGAGGGGGTGAAAAGAGGAGGAAAAAATCAATAGACTTTGCCGAAAAGTCTGACAAAAGGAATTATTTTCCCCTGATTTTACTACACTTTTGCCGAAAAATAGGCTGACAAGCAAAAAAGGACATCCGCAGTTTTTTCCACGTAGTTTTACTAGACTTTTACCCAAAAATAGGTTTCACAAGACCTGTAACCATGGCATACGGGTATGGTTTGAATCATTTTCTGTTTTGAGGTTGATTTCATCGCTTTGGAATCGTAGCCCAAAATGACGTTCTATACTCCGTCGAGCGCTCAGGTATTCCTGTCAACCCCCCAGTACACCGCCACCGCCACCCAGGGTGTCTTTTTCGCCGCCCCGTCGCTGTGTCCGGCGCCGTCTCCTTCCTCCTCTCCTCCTCCTTGCACGTGGCTGGGAAAATACGGACCTTGCTTCAACAGATCCGCTTCCGTTGTCTTTGGCATCGTCCTCATTGGATGCGGATGTGCGTCGTTGGCCGGAGCCACCATGACTCTAATATACTTTGCACAATTCTACCAACTCGGAACCGGATATTGGTGCGGCGCCATGGTAAGAACCGGATCATATGTAGGCCCTACAGGCACACCTACATATCTGATCTTACCTTATATGATCTCACATCAAAGGCAAAGGTAAGGTTAATGGTTCCAGGGGCGTAGATCACGGAGGGAAGGGGCGTTGCGGGGTCTCACCCAATAATTAATGAGGGGCATATAGTATCATTTATCCCCCAATGTTCTGTGCTTCTGAGCTTCTTTAATGTCTTTAAAGGACTGACAAGCCAAAAAGGGGTCATCACTAGAGTTTAAACATATTTGTGGATTTGCCGCATGGGCTGGGTTGGGTTAGAGATTTGATGGGTTGGGTTGGATTGCGTTCTAAAAAATGGACCTATAGACATCTCTGGGTAAGCAGAGATGCAGATGATCTCACATAGCATTGACAAGAATACCTGAGCGCTCGATAGAGTATAGATTTCGCCAAATCTCGAGAGTACCATGGACAGCAAAAAGAACTAACGAATGGGTACTAGAACAGACAGGAGAAACAAGAAGTTTGCTGAACAACGTAGAGAAGAGGAAAATACCGTAAGTTACTGTGGACACATTATGAAAAAAAAGACTCGCGTATGGAAAACGAATTAATACGAGGGACACTAACAGGAGGAAGAGAACGTAACGTGGAAGACCGAGAACGTCTTGGCTGGAAAATGTAACATTCTGGACTGGACTGCCGGTGCAAAAATTATTACGGGAGACGGAAGATAAACAGAAATGGAAGATAGTGGTTGCTCATAGTGTGGCTCAATGGTTACCAAAGGATACTATGGATAGTTTAATTGTCAATGGCCTGGGGGTCACATGGGGTCATGGGTCGCATGGGGTCACGGGTCAAGTGTTATGGGTCACATGGGGTCATGAGTCATTTTGAGTGACCCGGTGTCATCAGCATTAAGGTGGATAGAATAATTTTAAAAGTATCTGTTCTGTTCTTAGCCATCTTCGATCCGAGTTTGGGCCACACTTCGATAAGTTCGAACAATAAATTAATTATAATAAAGTTCAAAACGCTTGAACGTCACAACTATGGTATGGACATCGCTGTATTGAAGACGATACAAATGATAAATGTGAGCTAATCTAACATTGAATCATGACCACTGTCGTTACCCACGTGACCCATCGAAACTTGACCCATAACCAATGACCATTGCCATGACGGCTTTACTGGATTGTAGCAGTTTGAAGATATTTACATTTTTACATTGTATTTAATATTTAATAATATAATAAAATATAACAAGGTTTAAAGTGCTTCAGAAGGGTCTGCCCTGTGTGAGAACCACTATGTTTCCTATCTGCCTTTCACCATTTATTATTATTATTATTATAACCGTTCCATAAACTTTGTAAAATTCTAAATACTGATTCCATTCTAAGAAAACTCTTCATTTTGCCAACTGTACAGTGAAAGAATGTATAGTACTATAGTTGCTAGTTAGACTGATGCAATCAATCAATGAACTTCTATGGCGCCACTATCATAATGCGCAGGGCATCATCCGATGGCGCACCGTATCCAAATTGAATTAGAGCCAGGTCAAGCCGGAAATATCAGTCAGAAACGGCGGGGGGAGCAATCTAAGGGGGATAGTGATGCTATTTCATGTGTCATGTTGTCTGCGACTGCGAATAAAGATTTATGTTAAGCGTCCATACCTTAATTTTCGTTGACAGAGGGGAAGTATAAACCATTTTGAAGCGAGGCACGTTCTTCTAAGTTTTGCACACAATAATTTCTAGGCAGTACGCTTTCCGGTCGAATTCTTGCTTTTGGAAATTACCTGGATTCTAGTCACTGGAATCCACAGCATCTCGCAAATCTCTAGAAGTAGGCTATGCACAATATTTGGCCGCTTTTTAGCAGATGAAAAAATAGGATCGTAATCTATCAACTCGTGGACTTATAGCCTTGACCTTTTCTAACCCGCGCTTTTTTTCTGCCGTTCCAAAACACGAAGAAAGGCTCTTCGTCTCAAAACAAAGCAATCCGACTGTCATGCTTGACAGTCAATAAAACGAGGAAAACACAACAAGTCTAGAAGGTGGCCGAAGCAAGACGAAACTCTTCAGCATTGATGCTTTGTCAATAGGGTAGACCGGTGCTTCCCAACCTGTGTGCCGCGGCATACAACTGTGCCGCAGCAACGGTAGAAGTGTGCCGCGGCAGAATATTCAAAATTAGTAAATTAATAATGGTGCCTGATTAATAATTTTTATAGGTTGAATTATATCTCTTCAATGAAGTTAAGCATGAAATAGTGATACACATTGCCAAGAAAATATGTACTTATGTAGAACGGTACCCAATATTGTACTGTATACTAGACTAGTATAGTAGACTAGACTAGTATAATAGATTAGTATAATATATAGGCCTACTAGGACTACACAATGCATCAATTAATATCTACAACACCATCTTTCCCAGTGTTTATTAGGGTGGAGTGAAAAAACTTTTTTCCCAATTCTACAAAGCACTAGTTATCAAAAGTTGTCTATGGTACTATAACTTATGTGCAAAATATGATCTTTGAGACTTAATATCTTCTGCCACCTACCAGAGCTTTTGTGACGTCAGTGGTACATGATGATCTTTTGCCTATGTTGACAGTTGTAATATCGCCAAATTTGTTCCGTAAGTTATATTATTGTGCACTATACGAGCTTCAGTTAAGTTATGAATGTACTGGAAAATTGGTATTTATTGTGTTAGATGTATTTGAGCTTGAAAATATTTCTAAACAGTGTTATTTATCGATTTTTAGACAATATATTATGTCATTTTGCTAATATGGCTGAAGGGCGTAAAAGGCGCTAAGCTGCGATGGTAAAGCGCAGATCGAAAAAAAAAATCATGGCAAGTACTCTAGATTAATGGCGTAAGCCACCTGCGTCGCTGCTTGCCTGTTACACGGAGATCAGCGCCGAATCCTACGCTCGTTCGAGTACAGGACTACCTTTGCATTCACCTTTACTCACAAATAATCGAGTTTATAGTTTCGTAATTAGTTATCTTTCCTATTCATTTTCGGTAGGGTCCGAGAACTCATCGTACTTTTTATATATTTCATTGCTATTTTCAGTTCGTGACTGCTGGGGGATTGGCCATATCGGCCGGTCATCACAGAACGGACTCGTTGGTATGTTGCAACAGAATGAATGATATATGATATACATGTATTAGTCCCATGGTAAGAGTACAAACATCTTGCAATATTTGACAATGACATTTTTGGTGTCACCGTTTCTAACTAAGGATCTGAAATGAAAATATAATTGAAGATTATATAATTTACGGATCAAGTCTGCTAAAGTAACTAAACCACTGTATCATCTGCATTGAGACAGAAGACTCTGTATGGGACTGCTGTTTTTTGATATTATGTTCTAGCTTTAACTTTTCATGGGATTTTGTGGCCTGAGGAGAATTCTTAAGTTGAAATCGATTTTGAAAAATAAATCCATAATTATAACCGATGAACAAAAAGATCGATACAATATTATTAGCGAAGTTCACATTTATCCGACAATCGATATCTATTCTATCAATCAATTGATCAATCAAGACGTCATTCTGTAATATTTTCAAAATCAAATATTAGAGAATTTTCGTAGAAAGTTAAAGAAGACCTGTGCGTGAATTTTCCTGAAGGTCAATGAAATACGTTTCTTCAATGAAGCGTTCTTTCTAATTCTTTGCTACGTACCAGTGACGGTTCCAAGAATTCTTGGTTGGGGAATGAAATGAATGTCTAGGAAGTTGGTGAGGGGGAATGAAACGAAATCTCGAAAAAGGTCGACAAGCAAAAAAGTGGTCATTAGCAGTGTTTTTTGGCCGGTAAATAATGTAAGTAAACTTTGCCGGAAAAGAGTCATCAGCTCTGTTTTGCACGCAAGGATAGCGGCTCGGACCCGGTAAATCCTGAACACGCTCACAAGGGAAAAAAAGAAAAAAGCTCGGCAAGGGGATGCATCCAGTGGCGGTTCCAGGATTTGGCAAGTGGGGGCGGCCGTTGTGGTGGCAACTTCTAATCATGTGGGCCAACCATTTTTTGTTAGGTATGTAGTATTAAGTATAGGGTCCCGACATGAGGCACTGGGGGGCCAGGCACTCAATAGGGGAGGGGGCACGGGCTCCCCTGTGGAGCCGCCATTGGATGCATCCCCAGTCGTTTCCAGCGTGGAACCGACCCTGTTGCTACCCCAGCTGTTGTTGCTGTGTTGTACAGATCGTTGCAACCAGCGTGGCTTCGGGACTGGCGGTCGCGGTGGGAATCGTTCAGTTGATACTGACAGCGCTTTCGCTGTCTCATGACGTTAGAGGGTGGGAATGTCCCATCTGGAAATGCGACAGTTACGACGACCCGCCTTTTGACTGCCACTGCTACACCTGGGTTTGTAGCATATTTGTCCACGGCTTCCTTTTAGCGTAATACTGTTCTCGTATTTGGATATCGTTTGCAGTGATATCATTATTCCAATCGTATTCCTAATAGATTAAGCTAGATGAAACGTTTGAATTACTAGGCGAATAGAGGTTAAATATACTTCATTTTTATGCTAAATTATTATTAGGCCTATTCATTCATTCATTCATAACTGACAACTTATATAGCGCAGTATGCATGACAAAATGTCAAAATCAAGAGCACTTTACACCAAATAAAATATCTCAACTGTACGAAATATTAAACAAGTGTGTTTTGAGTCTTCTGTTTTGAGTCTTCTTTCAGGAGAAGTCACTTCTGTCACGTCGTCTTCCGGCAGTGCGTTCCATAGAGCCGGATTCCCGCGAGACACCGATCTCTCCCCGAATATCGCAGTCTTGGCCGGAGGTGGTATGAACAGCCGAGCTCGGCCGCTCGATTGGAGTCGTGAATGCACCTCGGTCGTCATAGGCATCATGCGTATCAGCGCCGTTAGATAGTCCGGGCAGGTGGGATCACGGAGCATTCGATACGTAAACCAGCATCGTTTGTACTTGATTTTTTGCGGGATCCGCAGCCAGTGGAGCCGGTCTCTCAGTATAGGTGTTACGTGCTCGTTCCACTGGACACCAAAGATCACACGAGCAGCCGCATTCAGAACTGACTGCAGCCGATTTAGCGACAATTCAACACGTTTGTCTGTTATACGATTTTATCTGATTACATGCTTAGGAGTATGGTGCCATCGTGGCGAGCAGTTTGCTGGTTGGTTCTGCTGGACTGGCAGTTTTCATCGGGTTCTTGCTGTTCATTTTCTGCCTTCGAACAATCTGCTGCACACAAAACGAACAGGTCATCAATCAATTCAATCTAATATAATGAAAATTGTGCAAAAAAATTATTAAAATACTGCATACATTTTATCTTGGGTTTTCTGGGGGGGGGAGTTTGCAGGTAAAATCTTGGGGTTTTCAAAAATCTGAGTTCGCAACACCGTAGGTTAATCTTTTCACAGTTTATTTTTTTTAGAGTACACTGAAATATTGACCACATCTTAATTGATAAAATTCGGACCTAAAAACTTTCGCTTAATTACGTTCACATTTTCGTTTCCCACTCCACTACAAATAATTAGCTCGTCATTTTCAGAATGATGATGAGGCGTCGCATTGAGTAAGCGTAGAAAGTGTTTGCGTTAACCTGATTAACCACATTTTGCGAAATTCAGGGCATGCAAAAGGTCGTCAATGGCAGCTGGACACTATAGGAAATATGGAGTGAATATGAAAATATTGCATTTCATAGCAAACAAACGTGCATGCATACTCTGTAATTTTCACGAAAATGGAAATGAAATTAATACATTCTACTGTACTTTACAAACGTGGGGCTAAATGTTGTTAATTATTATTGTAAAGCGGTGTCTAATTAAAATTGTTATTATTTTGCATCGCTGATGTATTGGATTTGTGCGATTTCAGTTGTTGGCCGCTACGACGCAGTATATACCAGTGCTGCCCAACCATCTGCAGCCAGACACCGGAACAGTCAGGAAGGTATTTATTATTATTATTATTATTATTATTATTATTATTATTATTATTATTATTATTAAAGTGTCAATTTCTTGTGCGCCATATTACCAAATGCCATGAGCAAATTGGAGAGTCCAGCTATTATTAATTATTATTATTATTAATTTAATTTTATCGTCCGTTTCAAACACATAGGTGTTCATCGGGGACGCCTCAGACCACAAACCGCAGTGCTCATCGGCAGAGCTGACTGTAGCTGAGGAGGGTCGGTTCGGTCCAGGTCAAAAACCAAAAATCAGTCAGGACTATACCAAGACTTAAGGAGGAAATAAATAAGTTTTAAGGTGACGCCTAAAAATATCTAGAGAAGAGGCCATCCGAATATCAAGGGGAAGGGGGTTCCAAACATATGGAGATGCATAACTAAAGGCCCTACACCCAGATTTAGTGCGACGAAAGGGAATTTCAAGAAGGCATTTATTTGCAGACCTCGTGGATATATATGGCTGATGATATAATAACATTTCTCGAAGATAAGTGGGATGCTGATTTCTTAGTATCTTAAAAGTGAGGGTAGCAATTTTGAATTTAATACGTTGTTCAATGGGAAGCCAATGCAACCTACGAAGGACAGGGGTAATGTGATCAAATTTCCCCGTTGGAATTACAATTCTCGCAACAGCACTCTGAATAGTCTGGAGACGTTAGAGAGAACACTTCGGCAACCCGAAAAAATAAAAAATAGCTATACAAATAAATATAACAGTACTCGTATAAAAATGAATGGAGTATCATCTAAGACACATGAACATGAAAAGAATATGATTTTTGGAAAAGATATGGCTTTAGATATTTTCCTCTTGAAGGATGACATAAAACTGAATGACATGGCGCTATATTATTCCAGTGCTCAGAAAAATCTATATTAAGACACAAATCATGACAACGCCAAAGACGATTTCATCTCTCTTATTATCACTCACTGGTTCTTCTTTAATCCTTCGTGGGCAACTTATTTATTTCATTTTCGCAAATTAATTCTTAGATCTACTGTATGCAGCCTTCATCATCATCATCATCATCATCATCGATATCGTCGTCGTCGTCATCATCATCATCATCATCATCATCATCATCATCATCATCATAGTTACTTTCTGCCAGCTGCCCAGCTCATTAGCAGCAATAGCTAGACATGAAACTTCTCCATTTATCTTTTCCCGTTGTTAATCTCTTTCCATCGATTACTGATATCTGGTATCTTTCAAAGTCTTCTTTGATGTTATCCATTCATTTTTTCCTGGGCCTTCCTCTTCCTCTCTTGCCTTCTCTGTATGTGTAGAATGCTTTATATTGGATTCTGTTGTCTCTTGTCTTTCATTCTATTTACACGTCCATACGATCTAAATCGTTCAACCTTAATTGTCCCGCACTTCTTCACAATGAATAATTTCGTCGCTTGAGGGCCTTGGCTTTGCAGCAATCAATAACTTCTGAACCACCAGGATGAAGCTAATAGATGATCATTCGATGCCATTATGCGTTCCGTCGTTTACTGTATAGTCAATCCCGATTCCCTTGCAAGTGCAGTATGCACCGACGACCGTCTCCGCCGATCCGACACCGAAGGAAGATCCTTTCCAGGTCACGCTGAGTCGTAATCTGGTTCAGGAAAATCTCTGAAGAGACACCTTCAACAGTCCAACGCCAGCTGGAATTCTAGAATGACTGAAAACTCGATTATAAACGACAACGATTTCATTCGATAATATCGAGAGATACACTGTAAGCGTTGCGTATTACGAGTGTGAACAACGAAGACCGCTCTAAATAGTTGCTCTTTAAAAATGTTTCTAATGATTTCCTTTTCATGAATATGAAAATATTTTGCTATTTTAAACAGGCGAACGTGAAAAATGAAGCATTTTTATTTAAAAATAATTAAGATTATTAAAATTATTTAAGATTAATTTGCATATTTTTCTTATCAAGTTGTCTACAGAATTGATCGATCGATCGATCGATTGATTGATTGATTGAGGTTTTATTATTTCCAAATCGGTAAATATCAACATATCATAATAGTAACTACAGAATGGCAATAAAAGTAGGCCTACAATATAAGCAAAAAACATCCAGAAACTTAATTCTCAAAGCATAATCCGAAACAGTTAAAACAAATTAATTATATAGATGAAAATTAAGCAGTCTATTTGTGATCATGCTAGATTGATACTAGGACGATATATCTAAAACACTTGGGTAGAATGATCAGAAGCGACACGCATACATAAAAACAAGAATCGCATTCGCGCGAATGAAAAGATCACGACGCGCAAAAACGTTTATAGAATGAAACAAGGCCAAGAACACTTAGAACGCTACGTGTAGTCAGCGTTGTCATATGGAGCAAAGACAGGGACCATCTACTGTAGAAAGCAATGCAACAACTGGAAGCCACAGAAAAGTGTTGCCACACGAGAATGCTAAAATGTCCTCAAACGGATAAAAGGAACAATACAGAATTCTCGCAGATGATGGAAACAGAACCAATGTTAATGGCAATCATAAAGAAATAGCAGATGAAATTCTTCGGGCACGGTAAATTTGTAGGGACAAATTAATTATTGAATAAAATGTAAAATAATTACTCAATTTGTCTCTTAAACCTTATTGTGATATTTTGTATCTCTAGTAATGCATTGATTTAGTTAGCAGTGGAGTAAGCATGCACTTCTAAAGGCACAATAGCCATTGACACGCTACGCCTCTGTCTCTAGTATTGCATTTGATTTAGTTAGTATCGCTCAGTCTTCAGTAATCCATTCTGTCATTAACCTACTCCACTGTGGTCGCGTTTCAGCCATGTAAACTCTACGATTCTTAGTCTATATGAATAGCTTTATGAAATCTTGTCCTTATTTCATCGTGAATTCCGCACAGTATCGTGTACAAAACTTTTGCTACTAGTGCGTTTAACCCAAAGTTCGATCATACGTATCATACGTATTATATTTTTCGTATCATACGCACGTATTTTAACGTATTTTATTTTGTCATGCGCGTATGATCGAGCTTTGGTTTAACCCAACTCAATTAGCAGTGGCCGAAGTGACGGTTCCGCGTTTTGTATAGAGCGGATGATGACCTTTTTTGATTGTCAGCGCCTTTTTCAGGAAATTTTATGTAGGCTGTACATTAGTAGAGGAATTGAGTTCCAACGTTCTACAATATCAGAATATTATGATTGCAGGAATGTTAACACATTCTGGTCGTTCAGAATTTACTAGAACGGCAGTTGATAGCTACTACAAGATAGTATACTATTAGAGGCATCTTGGCAAGGCGGGAAATATGCCATCGAGGAACGACTAATTCACACAGCAGACTTCAAGTGCAACCGTGTGATGTTGCTCCTTGTTTTCATTAGGTTGTCTGTCTCGGATAATTTTTTTCTTAGGGTGACAAGAGAACAAACTTTTCTCAAGCAGCAGGTATAATATTATAGACGCTTTCCCTCAGAGAGGGCTTCCGAAACGTGTAGCTCACAGTGCTTTCCAAACTGTTTCCAGCCGCGGCACACTATCCAAGAAACATAATAGTCAACGGCACACTGCAGTCGAAATGTACACATTTCATTTTAAATGATGCATTGTACAGATCTACATGTACTATACACATTTATACTTTAGTCTAGTATATGCTTACACTATAATATTGACTACCGTTCCTCATGAGTATATAATTTCTTTGCAGTTTAATCACTATTTCATGCTTAACTTTGTTGAGGAGACATAATTCAACTTATAATTAACAATTAATACAACACCGTCGACTTAAGAACAAAGAAAATAACAAGACTAGAGGCATTTGAAATGAGGATATGGAGAAAAATGAAGATCAACTGGACAGAACATAAGAAAAATGAGGAAGTGCTGAAACAGGTGGAGGAAAAGAAAGAGATGATCAACACAATAAGAAAAAGACAAAAGACCTGGATGGGATATATAATGAAAGGAGACTCACTCCTAAGGGAAATACAGTAATAGAAGGACAACTAGAGGGGAAAAGACCAAAGAAAGACCATGAGAGATGCTACTTGACTGGATGATGGAAAAAGGACTATAAAGACTTAAAGGAGGAAGCTATGAACAGGAATTAATGGCGAAATTGGAATACAAAACCTGCCTAAGGGCAGAATACTACGAAATACATTATTAATCTACTCTTTTCCAACATTTTCCACGGCACACTTCTACCGCTGCTGCGGCACCAGTTGTGTGCCGCGGCACGCAGGTTAGGAAGCATTGGTGTAGCCATGAAGCGATCACAACTCTTAGAAAGCAACAAGACGTACAGAGATAGCCTTGACTTTGGCCCTTGCTATGTTACGGCGATATATAAATTGTCATGGACAATAACAATATCGTTCAGTCCTGATTTCTTAGTTTCCTTTTGCAGACTAATATGTAATAGTAATGGAATGTAATGTAATGTAAATGTAATGCAATGGAATAAATCACAGTTAAGGAAAACTTATCGAAGTTTTGGATGTTACAATGACTCTTTCATTTAATGACTTCCCATTGTTCAAGAAAATGTATTTTATTTATTCTGACTCAGGTTATCTACGACGATAAAATTTGTAATCTACGCGTACGGTAAAATTTCGTACATTAAAATACGCTGCTTCACAGTATTACCATTGCGTAGTCATAGAAGTGTGGGCTACACAAAACAGAGAACCAGAGAACCAAGGAAGTACGTCGGAGCTTGACGCCACGGCCAACGTATTTTTACGTACAATACGCGTATTTTATTCTTCGACATAAAATACGTATAATACGCGTATTTTATTCTTCGACATGAAATACGTATAATACGCGTATTTTATTCTTCGACATAAAATACGTATAATACGCGTATTTTATTCTTCAACATAAAATACGTATAATACGCGTATTTTATTCTTCGACATGAAATACGTATAATACGCGTATTTTATTCTTGGACAAAAAATACGTATAATACGCGTATTTTATTCTTCAACATAAAATACATACAATACGCGTATTTTATTCTTCGACATAAAATACGTATAGTACGCATGTTCTATTCTTCGACATAAAATACGTACAATACGCGTATTTTATTCTTCGACATAAAATACGTACAATACGCGTGTTTTATTCTTCGACATAAAATACGTACAATACGCGTATTTTATTCTTCGACATAAAATACGTACAATACGCGTGTTTTATTCTTCGACATAAAATACGTACAATACGCGTATTTTATTCTTCGACATAAAATACGTACAATACGCGTATTTTATTCTTCGACATAAAATACGTACAATACGCGTGTTTTATTCTTCGACATAAAATACGTACAATACGCGTGTTTTATTCTTCGACATAAAATACGTATAATACGCGTATTTTATTCTTCGACATAAAATACGCATACTAGGTCAATGCGCATTTATTCTTGGACATGCAATAAGTATAATACACGTATTTTATTCTTGGACATAAAATACGTATAATACGCGTATTTTATTATTGGACTTAAAATACATATAGTACGCGTGTTCTATTCTTGGACATAAAATACGCATACTAGGCCAATGCGCATTTATTCTTGGACACGCAATAAGTATAATACACGTATTTTATTATTGTGGAACCTAACACACGATCGTATCATGAAAACAGGCTTCATTTTATTATTCTTTAATTAAGATTTTTGAAATTACGACTGAATTTCATCGATATTAAGTTTTCCTAAATGCATTGAAAGACAGAAGTTTTTGCACTATCGACAGATTGAAGTCATTAGACAATATGGCGAGTGGCAGAGACCACCACTTAGTTTTCAGCGATGGTTTTATCGATCCACGGAACGAAGTAGGAGACGCGGCTGTAGACGCCAGGGAACCCCGGACGAGCGCACCCGTAACCTCTCGAAATCACTCCCACAAGAACCCACTGGAGCTTCGAGTTATCATAATGAACCAACGGACCTCCGGAGTCGGCCTGAAACCAGGAATTGCGCTACATAATGTACTGACATCACCGGAAGGATATTCATTAGCTTAGTAACAGTTTACATATCAAAATGATTCCAGGCTGTGGCTATTCTAGCCACCTAAACATTGGGGAAAGTTTAATTTTTTTGAGGGGAGGGCAGATATTGGGTGGTCATACTACTTGCCAAAATGTCAAAAACATTTGGTGAAAATTCAAACTTGGGGGGATTCCCCAGAGAAGGCCTAGAATAAATACTGATTCCGGGTTAGTAACAATAACGGACTGTTTGTTTAACACGATATTCCTTCAACGCAATGGTTATCGCCCTGTTCAGAATTGGTGACCGTTGTTTTACGGTTAGGTTGACATGTCCATCTCCTCGAAAAAGTTACTTCATCTTTAATGTGATTTCGAGATGAAATTTTTCGCCCTTTAATTCCGACCCTGGAAATACGCCTTAGAAATGTAACGTAACATTTGTATAGCACCCCTTATATTTTCTACTCAGAGGCGCTCCTGGCATTGGAGTCGCATGATAAAGTAGTGTGACTTCTGTCTGCTTTTGCACTGAACAGAGCAAAAGGAGTAAGAAGTGAGACCCGAATAGAGGGGGTCAATGCATTCTAGAGAGGCAGCGAGCGAGAGAGAGAGAGAGAGAGAGAGAGAGAGAGAGAGAGAGAGAGAGACGCTGAGTACATAAACATCCTTGTAGTCAGTGGAGCGTGGCAGACGATGTGCAAAGGAAGAGGATGATTAGAAAAGCTCAGTAACATAAGAATATAATCGGTCCCCAGACCTCGAAGTGCTGCAGAAACAATAATTGCTTGTTTGAATTTAATGCCGTCAGAAATTGGAAGCCAATGAATAACTTCCGCATTGCATTATATTATACTATTATATTATAATATATTATGCTATTATTGACAATTTATTGTATTATATTATACAACGCTCCAACTCCATTCATGACGTAACAGCTGTGAAGACAAAGACTACAATACCGACAATACGGTGAAACCTAATAGTATTTTGTGATTTTGATATCTTCAAATCACTTGGACGCCAACAGAAATGGAACAATAATATAATTACTAGAAAGATGCTCGCTTCGCTCGCAGTGCAGGATAATACTAAAACCCAATCATTGAATTCATGCTGCTGAACAACGTTCAAATGACGTACATACGCCACATAGCCAAGCTCTGACGCTGCAACGTACGCTTCGTCAAACGCTTCGCGTGGCCGTTCGCTTCGCGTGGCCGTTCGCTTCGCGTGGCCGTTCGCTTCGCGAGGCCGTTCGCTTCGCGTGGCCGTTCGCTTCGCGAGTTGTAGGCCTACACACTATGACGCTGCAACGTACGCTTCGTCAAACGCTTCGCGTGGCCGTTCGCTTCGCGTCGCCGTTCGCTTCGCGTCGCCGTTCGCTTCGCGAGTTGTAGGCCTACACACTATGACGCTGCAACGTACGCTTCGTCAAACGCTTCGCGTGGCCGTTCGCTTCGCGTCGCCGTTCGCTTCGCTTCGCGTCGCCGTTCGCTTCGCGTCGCCGTTCGCTTCGCGTCGCATTTCGCTTCGCGAAGCCTAAGATTCCAGAACGACCAATCAGAACGCTCACCCAGCCGACCAATCAGAACGCTTGAAGGTAACGAATGAGAACGTCACACAGCCAACCAATCAGAACGCTCACACAGCCAACCAATCAGAACGCTTGAAGGTAACAGACATACAGAGCAAGGATCTTAATATTATACAAAAAATGCTCGCTTCGCTCGCACTCGCTTCTCTCTTCGCTCGCAGTGCAGGCTCGCTTCGTTCGAGGCAACGAATATTCCAACAAACAAATTAAACATCAACTGCTTACACAAATCTGGCCTAAATGTGCTCTATAAAATTAGCCTTAAGCGAAGCGTAACCGCGTCTTTCTAACGTTTATAACCGCTGAGATATAGGCGCTATAGGAATCTCCTATTCACCATTCGGCGCTGCACAAACATGCATTTAATTTAACTAATAATCGATGAATAATTAATTCCTTTGCAAGAAACCCGGGGATAAAAATTTCAGGAATCGATAGAAACGTAAGGAATTATAGAAAGGGACCTTTAAAGTTTAAAGTACTAAACGGAACATTTGAAACTCATAATGCTAATCTATAGGACACGACGTTGCACATTTGCGTCAAATTGCGGTAGATTTCCGTAGCTATGCAAAAATGTCATAATGTTAATCTATAGGGCATGACGTTGCACATTTGCATAAAATTGCGGTAAATTTCCGTAGCTATGCAAAAATCTCATAATGCTAATCTATAGCGCATGACGTTGCACATTTGCGTCAAATTGCAGTAGATTTCGGGAGGGGAAGGGGGGTATATTCGGAAGGCACACAGCCAAGCTCAACCAAAGGGATGGTTGGTTGGGAGATGGATGGGGAGAGGGGGTGGAAGAGGGATTGGGAGAGGGGTGGAGAGAAGGGGGTTAGGAGAGGGTCGGGAGGGAAGGGGTTGGGAAGAGGGGTGAGGAAGGGGGTTGGGAGAGGGTTTGGGGTTGGGAGGGGAGGAAGGGGTTGGGAGAGGGAGGGGATGGAAAGAGGGTGGGGAGGGGGAAGGGGGTGGAGAGGGGAGGGGTTTTTGAGAGAGGATGGGGAGAGGGAAAGGGAACGGGGTTTGAGCTGCAATTAAGACGCTTCCAACGCTCCGTTGATTATATTATACAGTTTTGATTAATAGACAATGGTTGTCAATGGCAACAGCGTCGTGCACAGCCAGGACAGAGCAGAGATGGACATGGGTTGGGTTAACCCATGGGTTGGGTTGGGTTGGGTTGGGTTGGATTGGGTTGGGTCATAAATTTAGGCAGTTGTGGTGGGTTGGGTTGGGTTGGGTTACAAAACGCTGATTTGCACGTGGCACAGTGCACACACCATACATTGGTTATAAAAAAAATGGTTATCGTTTTCCGCATTTTCATGTAACAAATTTCCGCCGAACTGTCGCTGGCAATACTGGCTCTTAGGACGGCTATTAGTTAATAAGCGATTGGCGGGGGGGTTATATTCGGGACTGTCTTGAAGCCCTGGTTCTATTGATCCAAACACAGTTGTTCCTATATAATAAAGCATTAAAGGCATAAGTCTATCTCCTTTGATACATAAAACCCCCCTCGCCGTTGTGGCCGTTGCTTTCTCGATATTGTGCAGCGTCATATGCCTATAGGTAAATGTTGATCCGCAGCCACGAGATATTTGCATAAGACCGGTGGAAGTAAATAATTCAAGGCATTGGAATCGAGAGTCGAAATTGATGAAAGAAGGAAGTAACTTTCTTTGAACCATCCACTGTAAATCCATCTTAAATTCTTAATCCCCTTATTGACTCCAATAACATTTATGAGCTACTGCGTGGGAGTGCGTGCGAACTTGCTAAGCAAATGCTATAATGGCTCTATGGTTCCTTATTCGTTAGTCTTTCAACATTTGAGGCTGAATTTTAGAGAGTATAAGTACAAATTATAAGAAGGACGTCTACCTTCCTTTGCACGCCAATGATAATTATAATGACGGAAAACATAGGCCCTACAGTGACATATGAGAGGTAATTTTTTAAAATGATTTGTATGCAGTAATTGACAAATTGTTGCTTAGCAATAAATTTGCTGAATATGTTTACTTGAAGCTTGGGTGGGTTGGATTGGGTTGGGTGAACACTTGCAATTGCCGGCATGGGTTGGGTTGGGTTGGGTTGGAGATGTGATGGGTCGGGTTGGGTTGGGTTCTAAAAAATGGACCCATGTCCATCTCTGGGACAGAGGTTACGCAATTCGATTGTTACACAGTTTTGATTAAAAAATAGACAATGGTTGTCAATGGCAACAGCCTCGTGCACAGCCCAGGACAGAGGTTACGCATTCGACTTCGCAACGTCGATTGGTGACCAATCAGAACGCTCGAAGGTAACAGACAAACTGGACAAACAGAGCAAGAATCTTAATATTATAAATTGTCAACGTAATTTCTCGCCCATACCTGACACGCGTCCTTCCCGCCTTCTTCAAATCCGGCGCATAGTCTGTCTTCTGCTATGACCGTTTTGCTCGTGCAAGGTTTCTTGTCATACAGAGTAGTGCAGAGGGCGCTACTTAACACTGGTACGGTCACGTGTCTTACTTTGTCTGATACATTGCCTCCTGCAAGCAGCGACAAAAGTCGATGTAAAAACAGTGGCGTAGCGAGGGGAGGAGCACATTTTGCGGTGCTAGGACAAAATGTCACGGACAAAATGTCATAGGGACAAAATTTTGAAAAATAAAGCGATTAGGTTGATAACCTTTTCAAATAAGCATTAAAATACTATTCATCTTTGTAAAAATATAAATATACTGAATGTCACTAATATTTATAAACATTAAAGTGCAATCTTTATGTACAAATACATAAATAGTCTGCTACCAAAAATATTTTATCTAGAAGAGTATCTTAAAACAGTTAATAAAAGAAACATGTACAATGTAAGAAATTGTGATAAAATATCCATCCCATTTGCAAGGACTAACACTAGGCTTTTTACAATAAAAATACATGGCCCACACATATGGAACAATCTCCCTATTCAGATTAAAAATATACCAAACCTAACACTGTTTAAAAAGAGACTTAAACAAACAAGTCTACAGGAATCGAAAATTTCTAACTGTAATTTAATCTCTACTTTGTTACAATAATTTATATGCTATGTTTGATAATAATATTTTTACCTAAATTTCAATTATGAAACTAATTTTCTGATTTATGTCTGTTATCATTATGTACTGGTTACTTTCATGCGGGATCCATGATCCCTCCAGTAACCATATTTTATTTTTTTCTCAATTTTATAAGTAGTTACAATGTTATTATTAGATAAATACATAGGCTTGTGTATATGTTATTTTGTTTATATTTTGTGTAAATTGTGGATAAATTATGGAGAAAGAAATAAAGATGTCAAGATAAAAAATGTCACGGGCAAGATGCAATGGGGATAAAATGCCACCCTAAGCCTATCCATAACTCGAATCCGAACCCGTGACATTTTGTCCGTGACATTTTGTCCTCGGATATTTTGTCCGGCCACGCATTTTGCCCCTGGCGCCAAAAAGGGCAACTTAAGAAATTAAGAAGAAATAAGTAGATGTAACTGTCCGTGCATATTAAGCAATGACCTTTTCTTTGCTCGTCAGACTTTTTGAGGAGTCAAGGGTGCAATATGCCTACTTCGCCCCTCTCCCTGGCGCCGCCAACCCTCGCTACGCCACTGAATGTAAGCAGGCAACACGACTAAAGTTAATCGAACTTTTCCTTCGTCCAACCATTTCTAGAAGACTCATCCGTAAAGAACGAACATTTTCTTACCATCCTCAGTAAATCCCCATCCAGAAATTACACAGGATGTTCCAGGAGGAAAGTTTTCCTCGGCTGAGGGAAGGCTGATGACGTTCACAGCTTCACCGAGAGTCACAGGAGACGCAAGTTTGAGGAGGACAATGTCCATCTTAGTCTCAGTTATGTTTCGAACTGAAAGGTAAGCGCAATTTATAAGGACAAACTCTCGGCACAGACATGCATCAGTTGCAATATTTATAATGACATAAAAAACGCTAAATCCAGACGAAACGGCTACGGTACTTTGGGCACGCCTGTCGGATGGATTAACGAAGATTGTTATATGTGTGCGCCTACACGGCAGAATACAGGGACGGAAAGAGAGAGAGGGAGAGAGAGAGAGAGAGTCAGTCAGTCAGTCAGTCAGTCAGACAGACAGAGACAGACAGACAGACAGATAGACCACGGAAAATATGGCTGGATGTCATAGGGAACAACTGTCAAGATTTAAATCTAAACCTAAGTAAGTAAATAAAATTTCGTAGATTTATACAGCGCCTTGGAAGCAGCACAACAGCAGCTGCTTATTCTTAGGCGCTCGGCCTCTCGTAAAATAGCTATGGGAAAGGTAGGCCTATAAGATCAGCCAGGCAATAGTCGACATTCGAAGGGCAGTGAGGCTAGTTCGAACATTAAGAGCAGCAGAATACAAACAGACAGTAGTGGTAGAAATTCCTGGGGGCTGTCACAGCGTGCAGAAGCATCGATACGACACTGAAGAAGAAAGAAGCGATAAGGAACAAGCAATATATCCCATATGATCGGCTGATTACGATTGTAAATAATCGTTTAATTAATCGTTTGCATAGATACGCATGGCCAAAGAAAGGAAAGGGCCATGGAGACGAGCACGTCTACACCGTTGGCTCCGACGGTCCTAATGGATTACGGAGCGTGATGATGATGATGATGATAGATCACAATCAGTTGAATAGTGGACCGCTTCGTTTTGGATGGAAAATGATTTTTTCCACTTGTACGTCCAGCTGTGTGGCGTCGTCTTCATACAAGTTGTACTCTCCCACTCTCGCTTTCCAGCGCGTCGCGTCACCAATCACGAAATTTGTCCAATTCTTCCTAAAGTCATCAAAAATGGATTGCCACCTTTTAGGCTTAATAATAAAGATTATAATTTGAGAATAATAATTATTATACATATGAGGGGCGCGGCGTTGGGGTGGCAACTTATAAGCATGGGGACAACCATTTGTTGATAGGTATGTACTACTATGTAGTAGTAAGTATTGGGTCCCAACTAGGGGCCACTGGGAGACCAGGTATTCAATAGGGGCACGGCCCCCGGGCACTCCATGTGGAGTCGCCACTGTCTCCTGCTAAGCTGCAGTACACTGTAGCAACATTTTTCGTATTAATCATTTTCATTCAGCGATTGATGACTGACTAAAAACTTTACGCCACATTGCAGAAGCGTCAAAAATGATTTGAACGATTTTGATTTTGAAAATCACTGTAAAAATGATTTTGATTTGAAATAATTTTTCAAACACTGATTGTCATATCGAATCATTTTAGAAATGATTTTACCCAACACTGGGTATGGGGGCATACCCGTGCCCCCAGGGTCGCCGAGAAAATTTGCGGGCCCCTGTGCAAAAAAACAGTCACAGGCCCCTGACCTGATAAGTCTGCGAAAAAGTTGATGCTACGTCGACGATCATATCCCAGAAACTACACTGCAAATTAGTTATTATTATTATGTTGCCATAGCTTACGAAGATGTGACCTTGAACGGCGATAAAGATCGCACGTGAAATGTTTAGTGCATAGCGGTGCTTAGTTTAGTGTTTAGTGCATAACGTTATTGTCTAGAACTCTAGATTAATCGTTGTGTTCCATTCGTAGGCCTATTCGTGCATTTTGTTTTGTGCAAATGCTGTCTTGTTAATGGCAACGACCGAAGTTTCAAGTACTATTGCCTTTTCGGTCTTAGCTGCCCTTGTTACACAACACCTGGTTCATAGACTACATATATCAAAATTGAGACCGAAATGCTATGGCATTACCTTTGAGAAAAATGCACAGTGCATAATGGGGATCAACAATAAGAATTAAATAAGAATTTGTGACACTTCCAGATACTTAAAGTCGTAAGTAGTTTCCGAGGAAAATTGAGTCCTGGGCACAAAAATTGCCCATCGCGGTAAGCCTTTCGCACCGTGACCCAGAGAATTGGAGAGTTTTCTTTCTTATCTTTTCGATTTAGCAGCAATTTTAAGTTATTCGGACTTATGCACAAACAATATGGCGTACCGTGGACCCTTTTTATGCTTGTCAAGATTTCTAGTGTTAAAATGAAAAATTGGAGACACGAGTCCCTCTTTTGCCTACGACTGCCTACCTGGATCTACAACCTCGACCACCACGGACTACGGATTACGGACCATGGATTTCACCCAGATTGAGCGCTCGTGAATAAGCTGGTGCACTGCGCCAAGCTTTCGGGCAAAGCTATACAAATTTCGTCTTACTTACTTACTTACTTATTCGTGGGGGTATTGCTGAAGCAATTTCTAATGTTCTATACAACTACGGAAGGTACCAGGAGGCAAGGCAGGCCCAGAACCAGCTGGATAGACAACAATATGTCATGGACTAATATGAAAGGAGCTCCACTAATGGAAGCAGCTAAAAAAGGGGAGCAGTGGAGAATTATTGTTCAACGTTGCGGCCAACCTTCGCATAGCGACGACAGCTTCATGACATGAGCATGACATGACATGACATACAAGATATGCTATTCCAAAGCACGTGAAGTCTGTCGCGTACGCAGTATACAATCGTCGTTTTAAAACGCAACCGTAATATTAATTTCGTCTTACCTACCTACTTGCTTACTTACTTACTTTTGTCCACGGCACTTCCAACCCACGCAGCGCCACTGGGCAGAGACAGTTCTTGACTGACTTAGCATGACTTGACTTGACTTAGGGTCATGACTTGACTTGACTTAGCATGATTTAAAGTGACTTGGAAGGCACTATACTGCCTGTGTGAAAGCCACTAGGGGCACTGACTGGGCTGGGTTTGAACCCGCTCCGTCAGCCCGACGCTCCAGCACGTAACCCACTCTGCCATATTCTTCCGCCCCGCCCCCCATAAACTGCACCCCGACTGCACTTACTCGAAGCAGTGGGCGGCGGAGAGGACCCACTGGCTGTGGATGAGCGACCCGCCGCACGAGTGCTTCCAGAGCGTTCCGTTCCGAAGCAGCCGGAGAGACACCAGCCACGGCCACTGCTCCGGTCGAGACATTTCGCCGCCGACGACTCGTTTGACCACATTCAAACCATCGTCAATGGCTGCCATGCGACGAGTTCCATGTCGGTTAACGGGCAACTTAAGCAGATGCCTGGAAGTTGAGAACTCTGCAAGAATAAGAAATAAGAATCGAGAACTGAGAGAAAACTTCAAGGGCACGTTCCGTTCATATAGTAGATCAGTGGCGGCTCCACAGTAGGGGCCCGGGGGGCCGTGCCCCCTATTGAGTGCCTGGCCCCCAGTGGCTCCCATGTTGGGACCCTATACTTAATACTACATACCTAACAAGAAATGGTTGCCCCTCCCATGATTAGAAGTTGCCACCCCAACGCCCCCCCCCACTTGCCAAAGCTTGGAGCCGCCTCTGAGTAGAATCAATCGTGTTTACTGTACATAAGAAGAGATTCGAACGATTTTTTAAAGTGTTGAAGTGTAGCAATAATAATAATAATAATAATAATAATAATAATAATAATAATAATAATAATAATAATAATAATAATAATAATAATAATAATGATAATAATAATAATAATAATGTGATTTTAAGTGGTTTAGGAGGCTAAGTAAGCCTGTGTGAAAACCACTGATGTAACCATCTGCATTCAATAACCTAGTTTATCGAGATAGCCTTAGTTTCAGCTACGCTTGAAGTTGAGTTCTACACAGAGGCGTAGCAGCTATATGGACAACCTGGCCAAATGCCAAGGGCCCCCGTCGCCCCTGCAAAGGACCCCCGACCCGAGTCACCCGACCATCTAATAGGGTCCAGTGTGCAAGACCGCATCACCGCATCTGGAATTTACATTGATTTTGATAAGAGACCGCTGAAGTAGCAGAAAGGGCCCTCTGCCCGTTTGTCGCCAAGGGCCCCCGAACATATTGCTACGCCACTGGTACTACGCACGTCAAATAATACCGTTTTCCGTGTTGGCGACTGTGTTTTGAGTTGGTTTAGAGATAAATGAAAGTCTATACTAACGACGCGGATTTAAAATTATCTGACTGACCTTCGGCATTGTCGTGGGACGTCATTTCTACACGCAACTAACGACGAAAGAAATACAATTTATCATAATATTATACCAATTATAATTCTAGAATTACAATTTATAAAACCAAAGCTCATGACACAGCTCCTCAGAAGCTTTGGCTTAGTACAGATCCTTGTTTAAATATTAAAATCTCGCCTTAAATCAACCACTAATTGCTGTTGAAACTATCTTAAAAAGTTGAGAGCAATTACAAACAGGATAAATTGATAGATAGACAGACATACATACATACACACAGACAGGCAAATAGACGGACGGACAGGCAGACAGACTGACAGATAATAAATAAAGTCATGCAGGAGGACAGATATATGAGCATACATACATACAATCATACATACATACATACATACATACATACATGCAGGCATATTGGTAGATAGTTAGAAAGACAGCAAAAGCCACGTCGTACAGTAGATTCAGGCTCGTATACAATTTTTGCTCCTTACATTTTTGTACAATTTGTATAATTATTATGATATACTGATTGCAAATGCAGACGGATTGGTGGATAAGTAGATACGTGCTGTAATCCGAAATGAAAATGATCTCACCTTGATCGTTTGATGAAAGTCAGACGAAGATCTATACAGAGGAGAATCCAACTCAGATTTCATGGGGACCAGCATTCCGGATTTGTCAGTTACAGGCAGGTTGTTTGACTGGAAAAGTTTCAAACAATGAAATATTTAATAATTACGATATTTATCGTCACAATTCGTCAGTATGTTAGCTGCTGACTGATAGAACACAACGAAAAGCAAATGCATTTCTCCAAGAAAAGTTTTTTCCGTTCCCCTTTAGGCGATGCATTCAATGAGGATCTCACCTCATTGATTGGACTAAAGTCAGACGAAGGGCTGGGCATTTCAAGAGAAGAACCCAACTCAGATTCCACGGGGACCAGCATTCCGGATTTGTCAGTTACAGGCAGGTTGTTTGGCTGGAAAAGTTTCAAACAATAATGAACAATAATAAAACAATAATAAAAGTTTCTATCTGCTTCGACGCTGAAGTTGAGGGGTTCAGTTGATCCAGGTGATTAGTTATGTATGCTAGAAATGTCAGGTTACTGACATCCGTTAGTTCAGGAATTTCTTTGTTCTTAAATTTCACGAAAGACGTAACTTCGTCTCTGAGTGCAAAGAAACCAGTGTCTATTCTAGCCACCTAGACATTGGGGGGAGTTTAATATTTTTGGAGAACAGACATTGGGGAGGTCATACTACTTGCCAAAATGTTATAAAAAATTTGTCGGGGGTAATTTTTTTTTGGGGGGGGAGGGATTCCCCCAGAGAAGGTCTAGAATAAACACTGAAAGAAACTCTTCAACATGTTTCCCCTACGTAACCATCTAACTTCGCTGCGATGTAAGAGTCAGTCATATTCGCTCTCCATACTATCCAGAAAAGGAGAAAATGGTGATTGGGTCCTCTTGCCATTATTAAGTTCACAACAGTCACAACTACGAAGGCGTGCCATTGCATAGTCTGCTGCAGAGAGCGTTCTGGTGCAAAATGTAGTGTTTGTTTAGAAATGACTATTTTTCGGAATATTAACACTTAAAATTAGGCTAACTTTCAACGATCTAACCACATCAAAGCGTTTTGCAGCACATTGTTGCTGCACCAACATCAAGACACAAGTTTACTAGATGGTAATTTAGGTTATTCACTCCTTGAGTGCTTCGAATATATCACGATCGATGGAAGCAAATCAAGCAACAAGATATACAGGATAAAAATAATGATGATGATGATGATGATATTTATAATAATAATAATAATAATAATAATAATAATAATAATAATGTTATTGTTACTGTCATCATATAAAGATTTTAAAGAATTTTCTAGTTGTCATCTCGGGCCTCAAAAATTCGCTTGGCGGGCGGAATTTTGTCCGCGGGTCACGAGTTTTACAGCATAGGTGCAGTTTGAATTATAATGACAATTACAGTATTACCATTTACATTTAGATGTTCGTTAAATACGTGTATGGAACGATATAGAAATTAAGAATGGTTGACGGATAAGTGGCCACGTGCTGTGATTAGAAATAAAAAATCTTACATTGACACTGACCTTGGCCTTAGCTTGACAGGCAGTCAAAAGATTAAACCAGGTGATCCAGTGGAGCACAGATGTCAGGTACATCGTCATTCTTACAGTATTATTCTTAAGACTCGGGATGAAGAGACACGAAATAAGTGGCAGCTGAAAGAAAAACGAATAAATGAGTCTTCAATGTATCTGACCATCGACCGTCCAATAGAGGTATTTCTATTTATTTAAATTAAAAAATGCACATCATGTACAGTTAATTGATCTCTTGTACATAAAACGGATTGCTGTGCTGACGTCTAAAACATACGAGCAGTGAGTCAATCGAAGATTATTTGTCTTTGCTAACTCGTCTTCTGTCCCGGGGTTCACGTCGTGTTTGGCGCAGTCTTGCTTTTCCGTGGAAAGTCAGCTGTCGTTAGTGCAAATATTGTCATTAAGATTAATGGCGGAATTTGAGTCAAGATCAGTTTTGATTGGGTCAGAAATGTTTTGTTTCCAGGATGTTCTTGACCCACATGGAGATGTTTATTAATTGTACTGCAGCAGAGATGCCCACGGGTCCATTTCTTAGAACTCAATCCATCCCACCCCATCAAATCTCCAACCCAACCCATGCCACTAATAGGGTTACTTGACCCAACTAAACCCACCGTAACACATTATAATCTCTTAAACCATGACGTATTTTCTGATCCAACCCAACCCACCATTAATATGGAAAAATCTGACCCAACCCAATCCAACCAAACCAAACCAAACCAAACCCATGAGTTAACCCTACCCATGGGCATCTCTGTACCGTAGTACTTGTCAAAATTTAAGGATCTAGCTTCAACGCTACTCCATAATAGTTTCTTCAGTTCATTTGAACTTAAACTATAATTTCAGGCTGTTTCAATGAAGCCAATGCTTTGCGTGGCCCCCGTTATTCTGACCCTGTTATTGATGCTTGAATAGGGAGAAAGACAAGGAGCTAGAGTGTGTCTAGAAACTTGCAATATTCGCAATACGAGTACTTTGGATTTCTACCAGTCGCTCTGTGTGCAAGCTATCAACTCTCAGCCATTAGGTAATCGTTTCTGCTAGCAATGTGCGCTAGAGAAATGTTTTAGCGGGGTTTTCATTCCAAATGCCAGCAGTGGCTGCTCCATGGGGAGGCCGGGGGACCCGTGCCCCCTATTGAGTGCCTGTCCCATCAGTGTCCTCCTGTTGGGACCCTATAATAATACTACATACCTAACAACAAATGGTTGCCCCCCATGATTAGAAGTTGCCACCCCAACGGCCCCCGCTTGCCAAATCCTGGACCCGCCACTGGGTGTTATGGTCAATCAACATTCGAGTGTGAACACCAAAACTCATTACCATCACGAGATAGCCCCTGTTGCAGCTTCCCGGCTTACAGATTTCCTAGTGTGAATTGCCAATAAAATCCCGTTTGTACTATATGAACGCTCGTAAAGACGTTATCAGTGAAAGAGAAATGCAGAAAATGTAACTGCACTGTACATTGCTCAGGTCTGCCGTTGGGCATATGATTGTAATCAATAATCAAGTGCAGAATACTAGTGAGGCTGTGGGTATTTAGGCTAACTGATTTTTTAAAGTTAAAGGATGCACGCATTTTGTCAGAAATATTCAGCTTAGAAGTGCGGATTTGTTTGAAATGAAACTGAACGCGAAGGATCGGTCTTGCATCGGAGACTACGAATGCTACGAGTCGGTAGCGTTGCGTGGGGACGGCACCGGGCGCAAACTTTTAAGGGGGGTGCAAAAATCCAGGCGAAAAAGTCCAAAGTATTAATAAATTATTACAAATGATAAAATAGGAAAGGTAGGAAGACGTACTTCCGAAGTTTTTTAATCTGTAATTCTTCTGTTATTGACATTATTGGGGAAAACGAAAAGTAGGAGACAAAAATTCTTTCTTTGCCCCGGGGGCGCTTCCAACCCACGTTACGTCACTGCTAAGAATTCAATCCTTAAAGTAGAACGTGCATAAGACCCCTCACATGCTCACTTAGTGATTCTAGTATCGTGGTAACGGGACTATAAACAGTATTTGAATATTTTGCCTAACTGAGTAGGATATAAGTTTTCACCGGGTCTATCCAAAGGTAAAAATTAATAGAATTATACAGAATAAACAGATCAACGGAGAATAAAAGGGGCTAAAAAAGCGTTATATTTTGATGTCGATTTCTGCATAACATGCGAAAAATTAGACATTATCGAGCAGAGCAAAGCAAAATTTTTAAAAAGAGAATAGATCACATTAAAAACCATAAGTAGGTCTATAGATAAACTGACGAAATCTGATGAACAACTCTAGCGTCTGCAAACCTTCTTTGCGATTCTGTGATTGGAAATGGACGGCAGAGGCAGAACTCTCTTTTCTCTCACCGGTCCTCGCATCCACAGGCTTCTGTCGAATGATGATTTGTCACTGAGACGCTTATAGCAGCAGCGACGCGTGCGCAGTACACGTTTCAGGAATGGGGCCACAATAGCGACTTGACATCGTTTCAAAATAGCGGCCATGTTAAATTGCAAATAATTATTTATTTTAATCGAATTTCTTAACTTACTAGCTGTTTACCCGTCAAAAATGACAGGACAGGAAGACTGGCTGTTTTACTACCCGATTTCTTGCAAATGTTAAGATATGGCGCCATCCGATGAAACAAGGATATGTGCACCAGAACTTTGGAATTCAATTCCAGCATCCCTCCGCTGACTACATCATGGTCAAACAACAAATTCCGAGTCAAAACTTCCTTCACTTCTTGCAATATTGTATCTCCTCAAGTTTTTCTATCCAAACTTAAAACATTTCTCTTCAAAAAATCATTTCCTCCATAGCTGTAACGTCCCAACCACAATGACCCTTTGGATTAAATGACCATGCATGAATGTCCCCATCTTTGGCTACAGCTACTTCATGCTAAGATTAAGCGCTTCGGAATAAGGAGCTACCAGGGGCGTAGCCAGGAATTTGATTTGGGGGTATAGTGTGATTTGGGGCGGTATAAATCTTTCAAAACCTTGAAAATCTTTAAAAACACATTAAAAATTTTAAGGTAGTCTGATTTGTTGGGGGTATATATACCGATATACCCTCCCTCGTCGCTACGCCCATGGAAGCTACTGCGGTGCTACTGTAAAAGCGCTATAGAAATTCACGAGACTTTATTTACTTACCTACTTTAATTCAACGGCATTTTGAGTAACGTCATATATTACGTCAAAAATAACTAAAGGGTGTATAGGAGTGCGCATTCTTAATCCCATGATTGGGAATTCAGTCCCTCATTAACCGCCAAATTTGATAATAGAAAGTCATAGTGGAAATTGAGTTGGCCTCCTTTTTATCTGGACACTGTGTAGATGACTATAAGCCAGAATTTGCCTTCGAAGTGATGCCACCGGATGTATCGGTATTTGCCGCTTAACGTAAGTACTTAAAAATTAGTATATTAACGATCAGAATTATACTATGCAATCAGGCACGTCGGAACGAATTTTCAGCAGAGGGTGCAGGTTTTCTCAAGAATAAAGTTGCGACAAGAGGGGAAAAATTCGTCTCTGAAAAAACCACCGACGAGCAAAAAAACAGGTCGCCATCTCTCTTTCTTCTATTTAAAAACCCTCAAGCAAAAAAATTAAAAAACAGCCTTATCTTCCACGGGTGCAGTTGCACCCCCTACACCCCCACTTCCTAAGGGTCTATATGCAATTCGTATCATCCAAAGTTAAACGTAGGACAATGCGTATTATTCAATCCATTTATTACTAAAGGGCAGCATTTTTTAAATACAGTATTTCTATTTTACGTATCTTTTAGTGCCGCCCCAGAAATTTGCCACCTTAGGTGGCCGCCTAGCGGATAAACCGGGCCTGCTGGTGGGAGAATATGCACGAATAACAAATGAATAATTAATCATTTGGATGTTTTGTAATTTTGACCGAATGAATACGAGACTAGAACAGCGCGTTTGATTCGAAAGAGAGTCGAAGTATATATTCCAACTGTACGACAAAATGATGTCATGAAAAATTTCTTGGAGGGCAAAGCACCACCGCCTAGTTTTCGGCAATGGTTTTCTCGATCCACGGAATAAAGTCCGATACGCGGGTGTAGATGCCGGGGAACCCGGGACGAGCACATCCGTATCCGGTGGACACCACTCCAGCCAGAATCCAGTTGTGTTCCGAGGAATTATAGTAGACCATCGGGCCACCGGAATCGTACTGAAATCAAGAAGACCAGCGCAACTGTATTTTATTTATTTATTTATTTATTTATTTATTTATTTATTCCCGGCCAATTTTTTAAGCGCAGTAGCAGGGCTAGGACCCACGACAAGAGCGCTTCACACATAATACCCTGTACTGCGTAATGTACTGACTTCACTCAGTGGCGGTTCCAGGATTTCTTGGTGGGGGAGGGGGTGAAATGAATTCATAGGAAGCTGATGGGAGAGGAAAAGAGAAAGAAAAATCAATAAACTTTGCTGAAAAGGCTGACAAAAGGGAATTGTTTCCCCCTAATTTGACTATACTTTTGCCTAAAAATAGGGATTGACAAGCAAAAAAGGTCATCCGCAGTTTTTTCCATGTAGTTTTATTAGACTTTTACCCAAAAATAGTTTTCATAAGAAAGAAAAAGAAAAAAGAAGTCCGGCGGGGGATGCATCCCACCATCCCCCACGTGGAACCGCCACTGACTTCACTGCGAGTGAGTCATTAGCTTGGTTGCTGTTTGGAAATCTATTCTCGACTGTTTATTCATATTAGCGGCTTCAGTCTTTAAATTGGAAATTTGTAGAGATTGCCTTGAGGCTAAAACCTAACGTATTGTTCTTTAGTACCTCTTCAGAAACGATGACTCTGATCTCTATAGGCTTAAGAATCACGCAACTTTTGCCTCCAAGGGGCCGTCCATAAATGACGTCACGCGATTTTGGCAGTTTTTCGACCCCCTCGTCGCACGTCGTCACAAAAATTCAGGCCCCTCAAATACATGTATGACATCACAACGCGTTAACCACCTCCTGTCATCTTGTCGTCTTTCCAATGTCAAAATTAATGTCTCGTTTGAAAATATTCATTATAATTATTATAGTTGAAACAATATTCAGAAACTTTTTCAAATTCCTTTTTAATGAAGTATAATAATTATAGGCCTAAGTGTAAAATACGTTCAATTTTGCGGTAACATTGCGATATTAATAATATTTAGTATTAAGTGACGTCACATTTCTGGAAACCCCCCCCCCCGCGACACATCGTCACAAATGTTTGAACTCCCCTACCTCTTAAGTGCGTGACGTCATTTATGGACGGCCTCTAATTCTTTCTGAGAAAATTATCGTGACTAAACAACAAAATTCAAATTTCCACTGGTGGGAAACGGACGTAATTATGCTGATCGGAGGATGCTAGATTCCAATCATACACTGAATGTTTTACTTAACCCCTTAACCGTGTATTTAACTGCAACTCAATGTAAAATGGACGGACATAGCCGGGATCGCCAGTTAAGGGGTTAATAACGACTTTCAACACAATGGCCTTCAGTGGGGGTTAGAATCAGCCCCTTTGGAACTTCGTGTCGCCTGGTTCGAAACGGAACGTAGCCGTGCATATCTATCATCAGCTTGTCAAGTTACTGGTATTTTAAATTTCAATTAAAGTACTTTCGTACCATTTTCTAGAGACAGTAGTTCATTATAACTTGTGATTATTATTATTTGACTTAAGCTTTTTTTATACGAGTCAGGATTTTTGAAGTTGACTGCGTCGACCACCAACCAGTGTTTAATCTCGACTCCTGGACTCCGGGGGGAAACTGAAAAAGCCGGGGGGAACTAACAAAGCCGGGGGAATTCTGCTAGGGGCCGCTGTTAGTCCATGTAGTATTCCAAAATTTCAGGGGGAAATTTGAAATTTCCGGGGAGGAAGAGCAATTTCCTCCCCCGGAAACGCCCTAGATTAAACACTGCCACCAACTTCTTAGAAAGTCATTATTGCATCCCTCTACCAAGAGTTCTTGGAACCGCCACTGTCAAGAAATTATAGAATTGCAGGTCTTTGGAAATTTTATCTACACAATTAAAAGTAGCGTCTTGCCTGTTTTGCTATAGCTAAAGTCTCTACAATTAATTTTACCAACATTTTGATATTAATGGCTGTCTCTATTCCCGTTTAATAATTATCGTCAGATTCTTTGCACAGAAGCTACTGCTTGATTCTGGACGTGAAATATCGTAGTTTAACAACTGCGAGGAACGCAATAAAGAGAATATATTGAAACAAAATTGTTCCATGATTTTGAAATTACTGTTCTTATACACCCAGTGGCGGTTCCACGTGGGGGTTGAGTGGAGATTCTTCCCCCACAGGACCTTTTTTGCGTGTCAACCCATTTTTGGGTAAACGTCAGGTAAAATTACGGGGAAAAAACTGCGGGTGACCTTTTTTGCTTGCCAACCTATTTTGGTAAGACAGAGTTTAGTAAAATTCGGAAAAATTGCCCTTTTTCGTTTGTCAGCCTTTTTCTTTTTCGACAAAGTTTATTGATTTTTCCTCTCTCTCTTTAATCTCCCACCAACTTCCTATGAATTCATTTCATCCCCCACCAAGAAATCCTGGAACCGCCGCTGTAGACACCAATGGAAACGGAATCATCAAATTGACCACTACTTACTTACTGTCATTAAACAATTTTATATTGAAAGGTTTGAGATTAATCAAATTGATCTCGCGTTCTACCTGACAAGCGTCCTTTCCACCAGTTTCAAGACCGGCACACATCATATCCTCTGATATTTCCAATTTAACCTGATCTGAGATCTTGTCATAAAGAGAATTGCAGAGCCTGGTGCCGATCACGGGAACGACCACGTGACGTACCTGCCCCGAAACAGCGCCCTCTATACGCAGAGACAAAAATAACAGCGGTTTCATTAAGCAACTTGATTAACTTCGACGATGCATACGTACCACCAGTAGTAGCCACACAATGAAAATTAAACTAAAGACGCAGCAGAGAGTAGGGGCCTACTCATATCTGAAAAACTGAACTTGGACGAGTTAAAAGGAGGCGGTAGAATATGCCGCGGAGGTTAAAAACAGGTTCGAGGCGCTAAAGAAGCTACAAGAAGAGAACACACACAGTGTTTATTTATTTATTTTATTTATTTATTTATTTATTTATTGACAATTTATATAGCGCAGTAGACAAGGCTAAGGCCTACAACAAAAGCGCTTAACACAATTCATATCCAATATTAAATAAATGTGTCTTCAAATTTCTAATGAAAAGTCCAGCTGAGACTGCTCCAGTCACATTGTCTGGAAGAGAGTTCCACAGGGCGGGATTCCCCCGCGCGAATGATCTTTCCCCAAACTTAGGGGTCTTGGACGGGGGAGGGACCAACAACTGCACTCTATCTGTTTATTCTATCCACCTTGACATTGGGGGTGAGTTTGAAATGTTGGGGGGACAAGATTTGCCTCTCCACGCCTTTTTTGGGGGGGGGAATTTCCATCCCCAAGCCAACATATACAAATTTTTGGGGAGGAATTTTAAAACTTTGGGGTGGGGAAATTCCCCCCCCCAAACAAACAGGCCTAGAATAAACACTGATACACACGTGTCTCTTTGGCAAGAACTTAAAACAGTGTATCGATAAAAGCGGCGGTAAACAGAAACAGTATAGGATTCGTAAGGAATGAAAGATCAGAAGAATGAATGAATGACAGAGGAAACAAAAAATAATAATAATTGTAACAAAAACTGAGGTGATGAAAAACAGATCCTGCATGATCAGTGCGAAGAAGCTAAAGAAGTACAAAGGAAGCTGAGACATTCTGAACTAAAACAACTAAAGGAAACATGCGAGGAGATAGAAGAGGTGCAACAGAAAGGAAACATTGTCTGAGATCTGTAATTTCGATGTAGAAAGTTCTTATAGGGCCTAATAGTGAACGTTATTCAAATTTGAACTCAGTTTTGGCTTATTTAAATTCATGGTTGAGAAAGTCTGCTCACAAATATATCCGCCTTAACCTGGAATCTGGAAGTACGGACTGACCTTTGGATTACAACCTCGATTCACCACGGACAATGATTCACGTCTACGATTATTCACTGAAGCGACCATCGACTGGTGCAGATGTACTACTACAATGGCGCTAAAGAAGTCTACTACTACTACTACTACTACTACTACTACTACTACTACTACAAATACAGTGGTTTTCACACAGGCCTATACTTAGCCTCCTAAGCCACTTAAAATCACATTATTATTATTATTATTATTATTATTATTATTATTATTATTATTATTACTAAATAGGCCTGCCCTAGAGGCCTACATGGGATCGAACAGCACAAGTAGCTTCATCACCATGTCTCTAAGATTGGGATACTTGGTTTCTTTCAGTGATCTATCTATTAAATATGTCCTTCATACTCGAGTTACACTGCAGATCATACAGTAGACACATGCATGAAATATACACATGGACCAGCCGTTATATTTAGAAAGTTAGGCCTTTACAGCAACATAACAATCACATTTTCGTATTCATTCCTATTTTTGTTACATTACAAGTTATTAGAGGGGAAATGTACATGTTGTGCATAATTCATCTGCGGGGCCACTCTAAAGCCTTTTGCGGGCCAGATGTAGCCCGCCCTGGACTAGCGCATTCAATTTCATTGGTAATTCACCTGAATGAGTGTGATTACTACTTTCAAGTCTTTCCTTCTCGTTTCTCCCTACAACCGGTCATTCCCACACATTAAAGCGATGCATAATGCACTCCACGACTTATCGGTAAAACGCCGCTTCCTGTACCTTCCTCGGTATGTCCCCATCCAGCAGTCAGACAAAAGGTTCCAGGAGGAAAGTCGTCTTCGACGGAGGGAAGACAGATGACGTTCACGGCGTCATTAAGACTCACCGGAAACGCAAGCTTGACGAGCGCAATGTCCAGGTTAATGGTTTCCGGAGCTAAAAGGTACACGCAATCAATTGAACTACCGTAATTATGAACATTGAACTACCGTAATTATGAACATTGAACTACCGTAATTATGAACATTGAACTACCGTAATTATGAACATTGAACTACCGTAATTATGAACATTGAACTACCGTAATTATGAACATTGAACTACCGTAATTATGAACATTGAACTACCGTAATTATGAACATTGAACTACCGTAATTATGAACATTGAACTACCGTAATTATGAACATTGAACTACCGTAATTATGAACATTGAACTACCGTAATTATGAACATTGAACTACCGTAATTATGAACATTGAACTACCGTAATTATGAACATTGAACTACCGTAATTATGAACATTGAACTACCGTAATTATGAACATTGAACTACCGTAATTATGAACATTGAACTACCGTAATTATGAACATTGAACTACCGTAATTATGAACATTGAACTACCGTAATTATGAACATTGAACTACCGTAATTATGAACATTGAACTACCGTAATTATGAACATTGAACTACCGTAATTATGAACATTGAACTACCGTAATTATTATGAACTCCAAAACAAGACCAACGGTATGGCAGAGCCGTAGCTAGGCGGCGGGGGGTGGCAAGCTGCCCCGGGCGCCGTCCTGGGGTCGCCATCAGGGCGCGATTTGTGGATGGGGAAGGGAGAATCTTCCCCCCCCACTGCCAAACTGCATCCCCAATTGCTACATCCCCACCACCTACATCCCCACCACTACATCCCCAACTGCTACATTTCCCAACAACTACATCCCCCAAGCTCGACATACCTCCCCCCCAACTGCTCCAGGTCACAAATCGCACCCTGGTCGCCATAAATCTGCGCACTACTTCTAGTATTATTTCACCATGTTGCTTCTGCAACGGCCTGAAAAGTCTGTCTGATAAGCAAAAAATCCATCGCCACGGCTTTTAAACTTTCTTGGGGGGGATTTATAAATTTATACGTCGTGAAAAAAGGTCATCACCGATTTTTAGACCTTTAGGAGCGACAAATTTACACCTTGCCCCGGGCGCCGAATACTCTAGCTACAGCTATGCTGCATGGACAATCGGTTATGGTTCGGTCATAAAGATGCAAGCGGTATCACATAGGCTACGGTTAACTTATTACGATACAAGGCATGTTCCGCAAGGACTTTGTACGTTTAAAATATTTACCGTTTCGTTTCGGGTGGAAAATGATTTTTTCCACTGTGATTTCTAGTTGGGATGAGTCATCTTCAAACATATTGTGTTCTCCCACTTTCACCTTCCACGCCGTTGGGTCATCGGTCAGGAAATCCGCCCAAACTGGCCTGCAATTGTTAAATTATATTGCTACCTTATACGCAATGTTACGAATTTATAATTTTCGATTGCTGGAGATTTCCATTATTGTGCGAACCAAGCCACGACCGCTCTACACGGTGATCACGAAAATCGGGACCCCCTAGATTAATGAATATAACTCAACGAAAAGTCAACTAATATTCAGCAAAGTTGTAGTACGTGTACTTTAGATAGTTCTAATGATATTCCACTCATAGTTTGTGTTCAAACGGTCCGCCATTTGCTGCACTACACGCGCGAAGACGCCTACGCAATTGCTTCCCCCCAATGACGCATCAATGATGCCCATCAATCTCGTCCCACACTTGCATGATGCGTTGTCACAGGTCCTCAATATCACGGACTTTCGTTCGGTGAATGCGTTCCTGCATAACGCTCCAAATTTTATAATCCACCGGATTCAAATCCGGGCTGTTGGGTGGCCAGAGAGTAGGCGGAATGAAGTCCGGCGTTTCGTTACCTAACAGTTCAACTGTCTCTGGAGCTCTGTGTGCCGGTGCGCCGTCCTGTTGGAAAGTGTAATAATCTGAGAAAGTTCGGGTGTCCGGCAGCAGTCCCTGCATCAGTAGAACGTCTCTGTTATACTGTCCCTTAACTTTCACCCCCGGCTCGAAGAAGTGAATAGCTGTACGACCGAGTGCTGAAACACCAACTGATACCATTAAGGACTTGGTGAAAGTCGGACGAGTACGCAGAAGACGAGCGCCAGTGATGTCCTTCTTTCTTGTACCAGCTGCAGCGTAGAGGCGAAATATTTTTTGAGGATCGAGTCTGCCTCCTAGGCCTAATATAATTAAAATTTCAGCATGATTGGTCGAAAGGTAGTTAAGTTATACTCATTAATCTAGGGGGTCCCAATTTTCGTGATCACGGTGTATTTTTGATAAATGTGAACTACGCTCGCGAATATTTTTTATAAGTAGGCTACGCAGCCTCGGTTTTTTATTAGTGAACGCCTGTATTGTTTATTAGTAGACCGCAGGCTGCGGCCTGCCAGGCGCGATGAAACCTATAAAAGCCAACGCTCTCCGTTAGTCAAGGCCTTTAGCAACGCTGCTAGAAGTGACAAAATGTAACATTCAATGAAATTAACTAAGATTCATACAATTAGATCCGATCGTTGTTAAAGTTGTATAACAAATAAGGTGTTTTATTGTTTGAATGAACTTCTAAATATTTGAAGTTTTATCAGCTTTCGAAGCAATAATTATAAAGCGAACCAGTGAAGACTTTCCAAAAGTCTTCCCATGGTTTAAGCCAAGATTAGTGGCATCAGGGCCGAATTGGACGGTAACCCCACCACAGTCCTAACATAACATAACATAACTTTGGACGGAGGTCGACTTGCCGTCAACGGAAAGGTCGCTTCCAAACGGAACCGCCCTCTGCCATTTCCACGCCTCCATGCGTAAAGTGACAATAATATTAAGAATAAATTGATACAAATGGTCACTTCTATTGTTGTCAACCAGGGGCGGTTCCATATTGGGGATGACTGGGGCTGCATCTCCCCCCGCCAGTCCACCAAAAATGCGTGTGTGGCGTTGATGAATTTCTGAAAAATCACGATTAGGTCTTCAATGGAAAATGATCGTCTAAACGGATTAGCCTTGATGTATATCCACAAAGAGGTGGACAAATCTATAAACAATATCGTTGACAAATTCCCTTCCAGCAATAGAAAACTCGATTTTGCACTATAACTTTGTACAACCAGACTAAAATGGCTTTTATACACTCAGCATTATATTTTATAAGTCAGATATGCAGAGTTCTTCTAAACCGTTTAATAATAATAATAATAATAATAATAATAATAATAATAATAATAATAATAATAATGTGATTTTAAGTGGTTTAGGAGGCTAAGTAGCCTACAGTGTAAGCCTGTGTGAAAACCACTGAAGCAACAGTTACTCTCCGCATTCAATAAACTAGTTTACATATAAATCCTGACAATTGACGGGATCTTCAAAGAAATTCATTGCATCCCCCCACCAAGAGTTCTTGGAACCGCCACTGTTGCCACCCCTATCAATTGATTTGGACTGTGGCTGCTTTCCACGTGAATAGGCCGAGAAGTTAGGAATGAGATTATAAGAATATTATCATCGTCTCGATTATAGATAGATAGATAGATAGATAGATAGATAGATAGATAGACAGACAGACAGACAGACAGACAGACAGACAGACAGACAGACAGACAGACAGACAGACACAGACAGACAGACAGACAGACAGACAGATAGATAGATAGATAGATAGATAGATAGATAGATAGATAGATAGATAGATAGATAGATAGATAGATAGATAGATAGATAGATAGATAGATAGATAGATAGATAGATAGATAGAATAATAGATAGTCTTATAGATAATAATAATAATAGATAGTCTTATAAATAGATAGCTGATAGATAGTCTTTCTGTGTCTCTCTTTTCTCTCAGTCTGTCTGTCTCTCTTTGTGATTGTAAAATACTAAAATCCGTTTAGAGGTGAATTATTCCAACTGTCAGCACTTGATGGTCTAGAAAATAGCGTAGTGACTTCCTAAACTGGAAGTACATTTTCGATTCTTACACCTTCATTCGGATTTGAATCAATTTTTGGCAGGCCCGCCGGAAAGAATTTTCATCAGGGGGTGCAGATTTTCTCCAGATAAAAGCAGTAGCATCATTTCACACTTTTCTTTGGGGCAAGATAATTGTTTGCAAATTTTCGGCAAATTTTGGCAATTTTATGGCCAATTTTAGCAATTTTTGGCTAATTTTAGCAAATTTTTGGCGATTTTTTGCACATTTTTTGCAAATGTTGGCAATTTTGGACCAATTTTAGCAAATTTTGGCAATTTTTGGGCCAGTTTTATCAAATTTTGGCAATTTTTTGACGAATTTTAGCTGAAAGGGGGTGCAGAGGGGGTGCAGCCCATCTTCTTTCCAGGGGGTGCACTGCACCCCCTACATTTTTCCAGGGGGTGCAGCTGCACCCCCACTTGCGGCGGGCCTGATTTTTGGCCAACGTTTGGTCTTCGTCGCACTTACTCGAAGCAGTGGGCTGCTGTGAGAACCCACTGTCTGTGGATGAGGGACCCGCCGCAGAGGTGCTCGAATTCCGTTCCATTTCGAAGCAGCTGCATCGTCACCAGCCACGGCCACTCCCCCGACTGTGACTCCTGGCCGCCAACGATTCGTTTAACCATTTCCGGGTCACTGTAGAAGGTCATGTGATGCGAATGGTAGCGACTTCGACCACAATGAACCGGAACCGGAAGTACGGAACTGACGTTTGGCTTTAAAGCTGCAGGAATAAGAAACAAGAATCGAAATATATATATGAACAACTCTCGTGAGCATATACCGGATATCTCAGATCCAATAGTTAGCATGATATGAAATTCGATTGATTCGTTTGAATTGTGGCAATTGTTTTAGTGACGTTTGAAGTTTAATTCAACATTCGTTAATTTGTCATGCTGACGACGGTGTTTGGAATCGATTCAACAGAGAATTATAATTTATAATTATCTAATGATGCTGATTCAAAATTCTAAGACTGACCTTTTATAGCGTCGGGATCTAGTCCTTCAAGTGACTAACAATGAAACAAATATAATTCATCAGACATGAACAGGGGCGTAGCCAGGAATTTGATTGGAGGGGTAATGTTGTGATTTTTGGGGAAATAAAACTTAACAAACTTTGAAAATCTTAAAAAAACACATTGAAAAATTTAAGGTAGTCTGATTTTGTGGTATATATATGCCGATATAACTTCCCGTCGCTACGCCCCTGGACATGAATAATATGTTCTAACTGATAACGTTATATAAGTCCTAATATTAAAGCTCAAAGATCTTCAAACTGCTCTTCGTAAAATAATATTTGGCTTAATATAGAACATTGCCTAACCATTAATAGGCCTATACCGCCTTAAAACTTATATCAATTATTATGGGAATTGTCTTGAAACGAAATGGTCGCATTTTGAGCAAGGTGCGGTTGAAACATCAAGAGATTGTGTCGATGCAAGGGACTGTAGACCTATATGTGCTTGCGGTGAAAGCACAAATACAGGTAAAAGTCGATTAGGGAGATATCTGGTTATCTACGGAGAAATTAAGTCACGCTTTATTGACAATGAAAGGTGTCATGAATTTTTGGAAAAGCGTGATATCATGTCTCCAGTAGGAATTCTGACTACACCCATAATGTGTGACTACACCCATAATGTGTGACTACACCCAGATAGGCCTATAAAAGAAAATGAAAATTGTCTTTTTTCTAAAGAAAATTTTTAAGAAAATGATGGTCTTTGTCCTGTATAAATTAATGGATTGTGACTACGCCCTTGATATGACTTCTCCCACGATGCGACTACACTCAGATAATATATAATCGCCATAATGGTTTTTGTCGTGTATAGATTTATGAAATGCGCCACCCAGGACCGTTTAAACTGCGACAACGGCGTCTACAGTGTACGCATATTCAAGTCACTGCGTCAAAGGCCTGCGCGGTGCCGTGTCCAAGCCATGTCCATATATTTTCTCCTGCTTTTAATCTTCGTATGAAACGTTTCTCACTAATGAACCCGCCATGGAGCTTTGATGCGTGCAGACAAACAAGAAGCAGATAAAGAACGCATCATTAATAAGGCAAAATATTGTCCCGATTCTATGTAGCTTTGATTGAGCCGTGGCGTCTGATTTGACTAATGGTCTATTGCAGTGGCGGTTCCAGGATTTCTTGGCAGGGCATGAAATGAATTCATAGGAAGTTGGTTTGTGACAAGCAGAAAAAAGGCCATCCGCAGTTTTTCCCGTAGTTTTACTAGACCTTTACCCAAACATATGCTTGGCAAACAAAAGAGAAGTCTGGTGGGAAGATGCATCGCCACTCATCCCCCCGCGTGGAACCGCCACTGGTCTATTGTCTTTTTTGAAACAGCGATGGATCGGAGAAGCTGTTATTCCCACAAATGGGCAAACGTAAATGGAAGTCAGATGTAACAGAAGAAAATGTTCGACCCCAGTGCCGGATGAGCCCTATCTAGTAAAGGGTTTAATACCTAACTCAGAGCAAATTGAGACGACCGAGAACACATTATTAAAAGTAATTTGTGAATCGTGGATGATGAAATAGACCATATTTTGAAGCTACTGACTCGAGTAAATTTAACCAGTAAAAAAGTAAAATGTCAACTGAAAATGAAGAGAAGAAGGAGGAAAGGATGAAATAAAAACGAGGTATAAACGAGAGTTGGGTGAGACAAAAGTATCGAATCAAGAACTACTTTGGAGAATTAGTTGGAACAGACATACAAGCAGATAGACAGATAGGCGGACGGAAGAACGGCCAGATAGAAAGAGAGACAGATAGAAAGAGAGACAGAGACAGAGAGAAAGAGAGACAGACAGACAGACAGACAGACAGACAGACAGACAGACAGACAGACAGATAGATAGATAGATAGATAGATAGATAGATAGATAGATAGATAGATAGATAGATAGATAGATAGATAGATAGATAGATAGATAGATAGATAGATAGATAGATAGATAGATAGATAGATAGATAGATAGATAGATAGATAGATAGATAGATAGATAGATAGATAGATAGATAGATAGATAGATAGATAGATAGATAGATAGATAGATAGATAGATAGATAGATAGATAGATAGATAGATAGATAGATAGATAGATAGATAGATAGATAGATAGATAGATAGATAGATAGATAGATAGATAGATAGATAGATAGATAGATAGATAGATAGATAGATAGATAGATAGATAGATAGATAGATAGATAGATAGATAGATAGATAGATAGATAGATAGATAGATAGATAGATAGATAGATAGATAGATAGATAGATAGATAGATAGATAGATAGATAGATAGATAGATAGATAGATAGATAGATAGATAGATAGATAGATAGATAGATAGATAGATAGATAGATAGATAGATAGATAGATAGATAGATAGTCTGTCTGTGTCCCTCTTTCTCTCTGTCTCTCTTTCTTTCTGGCCGTTCATCGGTCCGCCTATCTGCTTGTATGTCTGTTCCAACTAATTCTCCAAAGTAGTTCTTGATCCGATACTTTTGTCTCACCCAACTCTCGTTTTTACCTCGTTTTTATTTCATAGATTGCAAATTATAAATAGGATGGATAGATAGATAGAAAGATAGATTGAATATTTTTTTCTTCCATAGTTCTATCTACGATGTCACAAAAGGGACAAACTGCGATTTTGCCATGACGTCAAGAGCTGAGTCACTGGCGTCTACAGTAGTGTAAGCTGCCCGTGTAGAAGCGAGTCTTAAGCGGGAATATCAAGGACGAACTTTCGAGGTTTCATAGAATATTAATTCAAAATCAATTTCAATTGAGTTGATGAAGTGCTGCACGACAACGCGTACAGGTAATCACAAATCAATTCTAATTATCCAGGTGCGTGTTGCTATAATTATCTGTCACTTATCACGGACGAACCTCTATGGCCAGCGGTTCTCAACCTGCGGGTCGCGACCCCGACGGTGGTCGAATGACGATTTGCCAGGGGTCGCCTGAAACCTTCGAAAATATGGGGTTGTCTCTTTTTTGATGCGCAAAACTTATAATTGCATAAAATTTCCCCATTGGTAGACATTGCAGACAATTGAATTAGAATGATTTCAAACATTGTAATTGTAGTAGAATTATTACTATTTTTTTCAACAGTTTACATTATGAACGAAAGTGATTATGCGGTTGGGAGTCGCAACCCATAATGGGGAATTGAATTGAAGGGTTCGCGGCACTATAAATGCTCAGAACCGCTGCTCTATGCAAAAGCCCATTCATCCCCTTGACATTTAGTCCCATGTATTAAGCTATATGCTGTTCCTTGAATGCACGTATAGAAACATACAGAGGTGCTGCAGGCAGCCTATTAATGGACAAATGGACGGATACATAGATGGATACGTGCTGCGATCCTAAATCGAAATTATCTCTCACCTTGGCTTGACAACTGGTCAACAGAGTCGACCAGGTGATCAGGTAGATGACGGGTGTCCTGGACATCTTCAATCGTATTCCTGTGATAGCTCCCGACGAAGATAAACGGAAAGAAGACGCGCGCTGAAAGAAGAAAGCAAACGAACGAACGGGCTTTTCATTTAGCTTGCCAATCGGCGATCATGTCACGATGGGCGTTCGCCGACATTCTCAAGTCTTCAAAATCTATTTCTGTTCTGTGCTTCGCATCCGGGGAAATCACTCGTACAAATTGAATCTGCATTCTAAATCGTCTCTATTTACAAGCAATCAAATTAAAAGTGATAGCAAATAGCAAGTAAGGGGTCGTCCATAAATTACGTAACGCGGTTAGTGGGAGTCCGGCCATTTGTTACGACGAAGTGTGATGACGAGGGGTCCGTAAATGTGACGTAACGCCACAAAATAAGTGATGACCTTTTACCTTTTTTTGCTTGTCAGGGATTTTGGAGAGGAAAAAATACAAGGATGACCTTTTTTGCTTGTCAAGGTTATTCGAGAGGAAAAAAGACAAGGATGAACTTGTTTGCTTGTCAAGACTTTTCGGAAGACGAAAATTGGGGACCCGTTGTTACGTCATATTTTAGGGAGCCTGACGTTTTGTTACGTCGCGTTACGTAGAGGGAGGGGTCAAAAAAAGTGCAAAATCGCGTTACGTAATTTATGGACGACCGCTAATGAGTGATATAGCTTACAATTCTAGTGAATTAGCAAATTAATTTATCTGACTATCTAATTAGTATTGCAGTTAAATACTGTACTTTATAAATTCTTTGCTAATTCTACTTGAAAATAGCGATGAATTATTTAGTTATTATATTCTTAATAACAAGCTTTTATAATAGTCAACTGGTGTTCTTAACTATTCATGGTATGTTTTCGTGGACAAATGTCGTGCGAATTACTTCATTCAGTCGTTTAAACAGACGATCATGCTTCACGTAGGTAAATTTGAGACTTTATCAAATTGTCACCAATTATTTAACTATATGCTGATAAGTTCGTGTTAACCTCACTAAGGTAAATAATAAAACGACACCAATTGTAAATTCTGACTTACCTAAATCACAAAAATGAATTGGCTAACATTATTATCATGTACCTATTTTTAACTCGTCGATTAAACCATTTTATTGAACCTGACTTCACATTTTACAGAAAGAACGAAGTAAGTACCAAACTGTCAACTGTAAACTCTTTACTGACATGTTTGCACAACGTAAAGCGGTAATGAAAATGAATCAACACAGTTTAAAGATATACAGACTACAGAGACTACCAACGTGACTGGCAAATGCATTTCACCATGAACTGATAACACTGTGCAACAAATTTTAATTTTTTGTCAGTTTTGAAAACAAAGGGTTCCATTTCTTAATGAATTTCACATTCTGAGTTCAAATATAGCAATGAAATGCGTCAATTGGCTATAGTTTTTCTGTAAAAGTAAAGTTCTCTACTATAGGCGTTATGACTATTGACTACATAATGCACAATAATTACATAGAGAGATATATCTTGCCACAAATAGAAAGCAATTGATATTGAAAATATAACAAAGCCTGCATGGCATAATATATTGCATCGGTTTACCCATAAAAATTATGGCCATAGGCTTAGTTGAAACATTTTAATACTTAGTTTTCTCACTAGTTTTGTCTTCAGTTTGTGTCGGTTTTGCTTCTCTTGGCTTTTCTCTTGTATTCGAGGAAAGGGTTATCTCTTACAACTGTCCAGAAATAGTCAGCAAGCATTGATGGGCTCCATTTACCTTGATATCTTCTTTCCATAGCTGCAATGTCTTGGCGGAAGCGCTCGCCGTGTTCGTCACTCACTGCTCCACAGTTTTGTGGGAAGAAATCCAATGAGAATGTAGAAAATGAATTTGTAGGGACATGTTATAACCAAGATTTCTGTAAGTCTTGAGGAGTTGTTCTACTACTTCCTTGTAGTTTGGTGCCTTATTGTTTCCAAGAAATTTGATGTCACTGATACAAATGCTGTCCAAGCAGCCTTTTCCTTTCTACGCAACAGATAAAGAAACTCGTCATCACGAATAAGTTCACGAATCTGTGGCCCAACAAAGACTCCTTCATTTATTTTTGCAGTACTAAGTGCTGGAAATTTACTTAATTTGGTTTATTCTTGTCCAATGCCTTCACAGAGTTTTTCATTAATCCCAACTTGATGTGCAATGGAGGTAATATGATCTTCTTGCTATCTACAAGTGCTGGATGGTTAACATTTTTTGATCCAGGCTGCAATGACTGCCGTAATGGCCAGTCTCTTTGGCACAGTGCATTTCTCTCGCACGACTGTCCCACTCACAGATGAAGCAGCAGTACTTAGTATATCCACCTTGAAGACCAAGTAGAATAGCAATCACCTTCAGGTCACCACAAATCGCCCATTTATGTTGATCATAGTCGATGCACCTTAAAAGCTCTTTCAAGTTTTCATATGTTTCTTTCATTGAAACTGCGTAAGCCACTGGAACTGACGGCAGCTGATTGCCATTAATACCCATTATGCAGCAATACAGCTTTAAGACTCGACTTAGAAGCATCAACAAACAGCCTCCAGTCATCGGGATCGTAGCATAAGTTGCATAATAATTTTCATTGGCTTACGTCATTGTATGGCTGCATATATCATGGAAACTAGAGCCAATCAACATTTATTATTGTCATTTTCGTTTGTATCACCCCAAAATTATGTAAGATTAGCTATTTTTAAGCCCAAAACTGTTTACCTGTTGAACAGTGTAATAAGTTGAATTTGCCACGTTTTCTGCAGTTGCATCTGCAGCGCAAGATTTTGCAGTCACACCGGAAGTGGTCAAAAGGGAATTTCGTTCCAAATATGATTTAACACTTAGTGATATGGAAAGCAAATTGGTCGACACCCTCTGAGATCGTTATAAATAGAAAACGTATACCTGGAGCGGTTCAGAGCATAAATACAATCACTTTATATCGAGAAATTTGGAATTTCAGAACTTTCATAGTGCACTTCTTGTTGATAATCAAGTCTAACGCTAATCAATTCTTCTTCTTCACGTGTCGTGCTTAGCTACGTTGGCGACTCTGACCTTACTTCCCACGGGCGTATTTAGAAAGGCTTAAAGGAATCTGCTGAAATTTAAGAAGTTCGAAAAATAACTTTTATTCCATGTTCTGCAATAACATACAGTCTAAGTTTATTATTAATAGCACCTGTAAAGTATCTTCTTTCTTTCCTTCCGTCTTTCCCTATTGGGTTGGACGATGGGTCTGAACGAGTTCCTTCCACTTCTGTCTGTCTCTTGCTGCTCTGGTCAATTGGATGAAGTTCATTTGCATTTCTTCTGCATCCTCTTTTAAGTTTTCTATCCATGTTTTTCTTGGTCTTCCTTTTCTCCTTTTCCCTTCAACATAGTTGTATAGTGCTTTCTTTGGTAGTCTTTCTTCCTTCATTCTTTCAACATGACCAAACCATTTCAGTCTTCGTTTCTGTATTGATTCAAGTATCGTTTCTTTTTGCTCTGTCTTTTCTCTGATCGTTTCATTTCTTATTCTTTGTCTTCTGCTGACTCCTGCTATTCCTCTTAACCAGTTCATTTCTGCAGTCATTAATCTTCTTTCGTCTTTCTTCTTTATGGCCCAGCATTCTGATCCATATAATAGTATTGGTTTGATCAGTGTATTATATAGCTTTAGTTTTGTTTTCAGTGATATTTGTTTGTCTTGTAAAACCTTGTAAAACCTGTAAAGTATACTGACCGTAAATTTACTACAACTGAGTTAAGTTCAATCGTCGGTCTAACAATCCTTAAGTATAGGCCTAACAGTGTCTTCGTACTCTTACATTACATCTAAATATTACATTCAAAAATCGAGTCCAAAGACCAAAGACCAAAGGGGTATACTATGGATCAGGAGCATACCCCTAAATACGCCACTGTTACTTCCACCTATATTCTTTATTTTGGCAGAGTGTACTGCATAATGTCCTCCACTTCTATCCTTTCTGATAGCATGCTGTTTGTAGTCCTAACTGTCAAACTTTGTCTTCCTATTGCTCTGCGTCCATTGACATTTCCCGTTGTTATCACATTTTCAAATCCATTTTGTCCTCAATACATGTCCCCAAACATTTTCTAATTAATTAGCAAACTCAATTTTGCTAATTATAATTCTAGCCCCAAATGCTCGAACTAATTCTAGCATTTGGAACAGAATACTAGTATACTTGTATACTAAATATACATCGGGTATATGTAATATTGTAAAGCGCTCTTGTCTTTGGTCATTTTGCCATTCTTATTGCGCTATATAAATTGTCCAGATAATAATAATAATAATAATAATAATAATAATAATAATAATAATAATAATAATAATAATAATAATAATCCCAATTAAAACCACCAGATTAAAGACTGCAATTGTCCATAGATGCAAAATAGATAATACTAGATGCCTTCACACTTCATATCTTGGTGTCCTGGCTTATATGCCAGGTCAGACTCTCTCTTGGGGGTCGACTGGGTAACAGTTCTGTTGGTTCGCAGATGGGTCAATTTACTGAATTTTTAAACTAACATATTGTGACTGAGAATTTCGCATTTGGCAAATTCTCAAATGCAAAACGCACCAGTATCCAATGATATCAATTGCTATAGATATAATTGGCGTAACTACGGTTCAGAAAGGGGCACCATCAAGGCAGACACGCACACACACAAAATCTAATAAATTCTCGTTGGCTTTGCACAAATTCTTTAATCAGTCCCAGTACCAACAGATAAGTCCAGACCCCTGTAATCTCTCGAGACAACGCCAATGCATTGGCGAATAGCAAAGGTAGATTGCCGAGCTATTGACGTCAGTCTGGCCTAAAGAGGCGCGCTTAATGCGATTGTGCTGTTTCGATTGTCAATAATTAATTGGCGAGAGAATATTTGCCGCGGACATGGTATCAATCCTCATTCCAGTCTGGGACATTTGAATGCGAGCGCCTGTCCTGTAAACACTGGCCAATCTCTCTCTGGCCCTCCATCCAAGACCGTGCAACTTGGCGAGAGATCCGTTACGCGGGGAACCTCTCCTCTGGAACGCCCTACCTAACAACGTGTCTTAAGAAATCTAACCTCGAATTGTTTGCAAAGAAACTTAAGACGTACTTGTTCGATATATCGTATAAGTGCAGAATGTAAAGTGCTCTTGACTTTGGCCTTCAGCTATGATTATTGCGCTATATAAATTGACATTTTAACATAACATAACATAGCAATCTCAGTGGTATAACCAGAAGCAGAGGAGAACTATCAAGCAAATTCGGCCTAAAAATCAGAATAGAAATATAGGCTTATTAAACTGGTTGACCATTTTTGACCATTGTAACCATAGGTTGACCATTTTCAGAGCAGTTTTAGTAGTCGCCCTTCTCTGCTATTCGGTCATTTGCAGGTTCAGTTAATGTAATTTTGGTTGATTGTTGATAGTAATCTTGATTTATTCGGAACCTTGCAAACCGATTAAACCATCAAAAGCAACGTTGTTATCCGATCCTATGCATATCAATGCCAAATCTAATCTCAGTTCACATTGGCTTCGTAATATGAAATAACAGACGACAGAAATTAATTGGCAAGAAGATGAACGCCTGTGAAAATCCATTGTTTATTCAATTTTCCCTCAGTCGCAACTCTCTGGCGCAAAACTATTCATCTGAGAGAATCATCCATTGGCAATGGCGTAGCCAGGGTTCCCGAATGGACGACAATCGGCATTTTTGGTAAAACTTTTTTTACGTCGCAAATTCACGTATTCTTTGATCATGCTTCCCCTAAATCCCCCACGGAAAAATTCTCAACGGTTTTGCGCTAAACTCCTGACCGGTCCCAGCCAATATAGGGGCCTCGCCCCCCGTGCCACTGGCTTCAGTGCACCTGTGAAACCCGTTGCTACGCCAGTTTCCTTTGGTATGCAGTAATACTAATGCCACTGAAAATAACTTAAGCACTCTGTAGTAGTAGTTAAATAAGCGATAATTTCTGTCCAGGACCGTCGAGAGAAAATCCGGTCCGCGGGAGGACAAATATTGATTCCGGAACTCTTGTTTCACTCTCTCCATATGACATGAACATAAAATTTCAAGGATACTAAAAATTGTGCCGCATGAGAACCCGTTAGATTGAAACTGTGACAACCGCACGGTGAGAATACTGCAAGAGGGTTTTCTTTAAGAATGCAAGTTTGTGCGCCAATGTTTTTGCCGGACATATTGGATCAATTGTCGTATCACTGCCCACGACAATCACTTATATGGACCAGTGTTTATTCTAGGCCCTTTGGGGATTCCCCTCCCCAAAATTAAAAATCTCCCCAAATTTTTACATGTTGCAAGGGGAGATGGAAATCCCCCCCAAGTGTGGCGACGGGGGTTTTTTTGGAGGGGAAAAATAAGGAAGATTGTCACAGAGCGTTTAAGAAGGGAAAACGAGCAGATGACGTCCCCCAAAACATTTCAAAATCCCCCCCAATGTCAAGGTGGCTAGAATAAACACTGTATATGGACCGAGTTCTTTTACAGCTTTACAGCATGTTTAGAATTAGTGCTGCAACTTCAGCTCCAGCTTTTCGATTGAAATCGACGAATTCCAAGAATCTTTCGCGAATTTCAAAAGTTTAAAGTTCCTCACTGTTGGAAACGTAACGTAAAGTAAAGGTTGTCTGTTCCATGTGCGCAGAATCTGGTATGGCATCAACCATCACTGAAAGATATTTATTTAGCCTTCTGTCTCTGTTCCGCCACTGTGCTGCCTTTTACACTGAAAGCACAAGCTGATACGAATTCGTTTTGTCATTCTAGTGACAGGTAATGAACTTGTACTCCTTTTCTTGCGATTTCGCTACTTTGTCGAGGTGTGGATCATAGTGACTTAACAGCTCAAGTAGGCTAAGCCTAGAAAATTACCATTTTCTGAAATTCTCACTTTGAGAGCTGAACTTCTGAATGCTAGTTCTCCGTCATGCACCAAGAAATAACGTGACATCGAAAATACGTTTAAGAATTTCCTTCCAGACAATTGTTTGTGACAAAATGTTTCTTGAAGTTGATGAGTTAGTGTTTGGTTGCAATTTAGACGTTGCTCTAACTCACGCCATTCAATGTAGGCTACAGTAGAACTGCTTGTGACTATGACTTTCTTGGTGCTCTGGAATTTTTTCGTACAATTTAAGCCATTTTGATGTCCTGGATTACCCTTGTTGAGTGGCCAAACAGGGCCGGCCTTAGGCCTGGGCAAACCGGGCCTGTGCCCAGGGTCTCGCTCCTCTAAGGGACCCGCGCAAGCCAAGCCCAAAGCGAACATTGACGGGCAGTTTAGAATAATTTTAAAATTAATACTTGCAGCTATACAGCGTTCCCATACTACATTCTACATAAATTAATATTCTATGTAGAACTCAGGTTAATTATATTTTAAATGTAAGTTTCTTGTCCACAGTATGTCGCACTTCCGGCGCTCTGCGGGGTCCCGTGTCGGCCGAGATGACTTGATACTGCCTACCTGGATCTACAACCTTGACCATCAAGGAATACGGATTACGGACTATGGATTTCACCCAGATTGAGAGCTCGTGAATAAGCCGGTGCACTGCGCCAAGCCTTCGGGCAGCGCTATAGAAATGTCGTCTTACTTATTTACTTACTATGTTTCTCGTCTTTGATTTGCATTATCGGATCATGGGTCGGAGATCTTCTAAATTCTAAAAGCCAGCGTAACCACATTGGTGTTTGAAACGTTCAATTGTCATTTGTGTTCCTACAACTCTAGGACCGACCCTGCTGCATTCATAATTTCATATAAATCCATATTATTCAGCAGTGGCGTAGCCAGGATTCCGGAATAGGGGGAGTCACATCGACATTAATCGGGCATTCATATGAAGAAGTCTTGACTAGCAGAAAACGTCGTCACCGTCTCAAACTCCAACGTTTTGAACTTGTTTCGTTCATTCTCATACTACCTACACCCCGCACAATTTACTCAACGCTTTTGCACGAATCTCACGACCGGTAAAGCCCGAATAGGGGAGGGAGCTTCCAGTGGCTACGCCAATGTTATTCGGATAATTTTTTTAAAGGAGGGAAAGAAATTAACGCATAGATCCACCGATCAGCGATTCCTTAAGTCTTGCAATCCTTCCATGATCAGGTTGTCAACTTGATTTTTTTACCAGGGTGGCCATGTCAGTTCCGCGTCACGACTTGATCACAGCTTAATCCTAGTGGCGGTCGTGGAAACTGACAGATGGATCAATGGATGTCATCAGCACTGGCTGACTACTTTGAAATGCAGATCACGTGATTTCTTCGAAAAACTAAAAGGAAACTAATAAAAAAGTTAAAGGTTTGCGTCCATACTCGATTTCGAGCTTTGGGCCCGACGCTGATCTCCGGTGTCAGGCAAGCAGCGACGCAGGTGGCTTGCGCCATTATTCTAGAGAAGTTTTCCATTGCTTTCTCAAGACCCGCGTTTTACCTTCGCAGCCAAAGCTTCTACTCATTTACCACAGCCCTCTAGCGAATGAAGGCTGAGTCGACCTTAGGGGCTCCTGCGGGAGGCGAACCCGTTTCGTCAGCGTGCCGCTCTAGCGTCTTACCAATCTGCCATTCTCCGGTCCCCGGAAACCATTTTTTACGGATCCAATATCATTTCTAAAGCAGATGCGATTTTCAAATAAAGCGCAGCAAAATGCGCTTCATAATTATTTTCTATCGCATATTTTCTTCGCCCCGACTTTTGGCAAAAGACTTTTATATCAGTCCTCATTACGGCAAATTTCTGGCACAGGGCAAAATTTCTTATAAATAAGTAAGTAAAATATCGCGAAGAGAGTAGTACCGTAGTAGCTGCTTAGTTGTATGCGCTATTTTGCACCACTAATAGTCACGGTCCAAAGAATACAAATAATCCCTTCGCACGAAATATTAGTCGTGTTCAAAGATAATTTGAGAAGAAAATCCACAATCCAGAACATTTTAACGTAAAACTAACCTCTTATCCAGTTACATGTAAGAAATCAGATGAATTCTAGTTCTTCTAAATTTCGATGGATGCGTCATTTCGTTATTCTCAATTCAAAATAGATTCTATTATTATTATTATCTTTTTATATTATTACTAGGTGTTTACCCGTCAAAAATGACGGGGGAGATTGGCTGTTTTACCACCCGATTTTGCGCAAATGCAACAGCATTTTATGACGGGGGAGATTGTCTGTTTTACCACCCGATTTTGCGCAAATGCAATAGCATTTTGCGCAATTAGTTCTTCTTCACTCGCCGCCTTTTCCTTCAACCGAGTTAACGCCCATTCGCAGGAATTTTCTGAACCTTGATAGTCAAGGAAGGTGTACTGATTTGGCAGTGTCGAACGACATGCAGTGCTTGATTCTCTTGTTTGCTGTGCTGCTTTTCACGCCGAGCAACCGCCTGCTCCTCATTCTCACTTGATTGTCGGAAAGCTCGTGAATGCTGGACTTTTTGTATTGCACGGAGTGTTAGAAAGAGAAATAAAAAAGCTAAACAATGGTGCAAACCTCATCTTCTTAGCTCTTATATAGCCTGAGATATAGCAAATTCAAAAACATTTGGAAACTTTCGCAGACTTCAAAACTTTCGCGAAATTCACCGATAATACTTATGTTCAAACATTGGGGTCATCGGGTTAGAATTGATAGATCTTTGCCAAATGTCGACCGATTTTCAAACTTTTTGGTTTATTTTGTTCCTCTGACATCCCTTTAGACCTTTGCCGCTGACCAAAGTGGGGTTACCGCTGAAAATATTTTGCTAGGGGGCTTTAAAAGTTTTTCGGGGGAGAGATTGATATTTTAAGCCGTAAAGTGGAGTCTACCCCCAATTTTTTTGTTTTGCACGGACGGTTAGAAAGAGGAATAAACAATCTAAACAATGGTGCAAACCTCATCTTTTTAGCTCCTATATAGCCTGAGATATAGCAAATTTAAAACGTTACAGCAATCATTTCTGAGAACGCTTTTCCAAAAATTAAATCCCCAGTACGGTGACGACGTCTGAAAATTTAATCCCCACTTGAGGGGTTAAATATAAAAAATAGGTATTGAGGCTAGGAATGAATAAATATATATATAATAATGGGGGCAGAGCATTGGGAGAGGAAGGGGTTTGGGAGGAGGAAGGTGGGTTGTGTACGGGTTTTCAGAGCAGCGTTGTGTAGGTTTGGAAACGGGGCTTGGGCGATTGGGGAATGGATGGGGAGAGGGAAGGGGATGGGGAAGGGAAGGGGAACGGGGGTTTGGGGCCAGGGGCAGGAATGGGTTGGGGCCAGGGCGATTTTGAGAGGGATGGAGAGAGGGAAAAGGGTTGGGGAGAGGGAAGGGGAACGGGGTTTGGGGCCGTGGCCGGAATGGGTTGGGGCCAGGGTGATTGGGAGGGCGATAGGGAGAGAGAAGGGGATGGGGAGAGGAAGGGGAACGGGGTTTGGGGTCAGGGCTGGAATGGGTTGGGGCCAGGGCGATTGGGAGAGGGATGGGGAGAGGGAAAAGGGTTGGGGAGAGGAAGGGGAACAGGGTGGTTTGGGGCCGGGGTCGGAATGGGTTGGGCCAGGGCGATTGGGAGGGGATGGGGAGAGGGAAGGGGATGGGGATAGGGGAAGGGAAAAGGGGGTTTGGGGCCGGGGCGGAATGGGTTGGGGCCTGGGCGATTAGGAGAGGGATGGGGTGAGGGAAGGGGACGGGGTTTAAGCTGCAATTAAGACGCTTTCGTTAAACGCTCCGGTTTGATTAAACAATATTTGGTTGTCAATGACAACAGCGTCTTGCAATACCCGCCGTGTTGCGGACGGACGCGACAGACATCGAGAATTATATAATAAGATTATTATTATTATTATTATTATTATTATTATTATTATTATTATTATTATTATTATCATCATCATCATCATCATCATCTTTAAACTGAAAATTTATTGTGCGCCCGCCATATAACCAAATGTCAGAAGAAAGGGGACATCACAGCAGTGTTTCCCAAACTGTGGGTCGCGACCCAAAAGTGGGTCGTCGGGCTGAGTCTAATGGGTCGCCGGGGTGGCGCGAAAATAGATTCAAAAGTGTCATTTTCTAACCAATACCACAACGGCACAAGCCTTTAAAGTTGCAAGTAGGCTTAGGTCTTAAGAAATTTGCATGCCTGCATTTCTCCATACACGGCTTATATTAACATGATTGGCGTTTTATCCAATTTTAGTTGACAACAACTATGCAGGGTCGCGGCATGTTGCAAAGCCGTTAAAGTGATCGCAGTTCCATAAAGTTTAGGAAACCCTGATCTATAGTATACTTTTAAACAATAACCTAGTTTCACAATAACGCAAGCAAAGCGTATTCCGACCATTTTGCTCTGAAACTCCTATAACAATAGCGGACATGTAGTAAGATGCATCATTAACACCTGGCGGTTAAGCGATTTTGTCTTATTCATAGGATTTCGAAGTCGCGTAACCAGGGTGTGTTCCGGACAAAATGTGAAGAAAGATAATTTGCAATAAATTTCAAAATCTATTTAAACCCTTTGTCTTATTTGGTAAAATACAAATAAATCTGCCTAATATATTTGCCATATTTTCATTCTAATTGAATCAGAGCTTTGTTTTGTCTTTCCTTCAAAAACTCAGATGATTCCTTTCAATTAACTTTCGCCAGATGGCCTAATGCATTTTTAAATTACAGTACATGCTATGATTAGGATCGCAGCAAGTTACAAAACCGTTGTAGTGGGCCGCGGTTCCAAAATGTTTGGGAAACCCTGCATTACAGAGTCTAGCTATACAAATAAAATTAAATAAGAGTAATCGTATAAAAAGAAAATAAAATGAACAGAAAAGAATCTAAATTTCAAACGATGTAGCAGAATTTCACGATCGACGATATCAACTGCAGATGACATATCGAGAAATGCGTAATGCTTAAACTAATCGTAAACTTCTATAGCGCCACTTCATAATGAGCAGAAGTATCAGCCGATGCATGGCAGGCCAAATCAAAGATCGCACAACGTCAAAGTAACAAAAAAAACACTTATGTAGGCCTATTCTAGACATTCACGATTTTGTTAGCGTCATTCCGTAGGAGACTACGAAAGCCAGACGACAAGTATTCTCAGGGGCCTGGATCACGGGAGGGAACTGCGGGGGACAGTCCCACCAAATAATTAATGAAGAGGGTATATAATAATAATGAAAAGGTTTAGAGTGGAACACAGGGCAGACCCTACTGAACCACTCTAAACATTGTTGTTATTATTATTATTATTATTATTATTATTATTATTATTATTATTATTATTATTACTACTACTACTATTACTACTACTAATATTATTATATTATTATTATATAGTATCATTTATCTCCTCAATGTTTTGTGCATCTTTGCTTCTTTGACGTTCTAAAAAGTAGTCTAACAAGTTAAATGTGTCATCACTAGAGTTTAAATATATTTATGGGCGGATAATGGATATACTTTTAAAAGACTATTCTATCCCCCCCCCAATGCTGATGGCAGGAATACTCTCCCGAGAATTCTTATCAAACAAGCACAAACATCACTCAAATATCACTGCCCATAGATTTACAAGCATTACAGGCTTTCACGATCTTGTAACTTATTAATATTTATTTGCTAAATCTTTATTTCTATGTTGCATGGGAATTTAAACTACTCAGTGATAAAAGGGTATGAGAGCAGGTGAGTGAATTACCTGTCATTTACGTATTATTTAGAATCTACAGTAGGACTATTTGTTTCTCTTAATGCAATTTTGCAGCAAAAGTTTCGTCCATTGTCTGAATAATCGAGTTTACTGAAGGCATTCAATCAGAGGCGTAGCCAGGAATTTGACTTGGGTTGGGGTATAAATCTTAGCTATAAACCACAAATACCATATTATAACCACATACAAATCACATAAAAAAAACTTTAAGGTAGACTGATTTTTGGGCATATATACCGACATACCCCCTCGCTACGCCCCTGCATTCAATCTGAGTAATAAGCAATCTTCGCGTCATGACCACGAACACTGAATGGAGCTGATCGGTGGGAAATTGGCGTTCGTTCTATGCCACTCACTGTCAACTAGAAGCACATCCGATATGTGCAGCACGTGACCTCTCGCATGCAAAACGGTTCTCCGTGCTGGCGTCCTAATCCCGTATAGGCTGCAAAATTTGCCAAGGGATTTGTAGTTTCTAAGCAGCCATCATGCCAACTAGAGAAGTACTCGAAGGAGAGATGAATGGGAAAGCACAGAAAGGGCGACCTAGGACATCGATGCTGGAGTGGATGTTCGACACTACGGAAGAAAAACAAGTATTCAGCCCTGAAGACAAAAGCTCAAGATAGAGAGGAGTGGCGACGCTGGAGCACGGAACCTGTCTTCGGAGAGAGTACCTGGAGAAGTAGTAGTGGTAGAAGAAGAAAAACAAGAAGAACAAGGAAAAAGAAAAAGAAGAAAAGTAGAAAAAGAAAAGAAGAAAAAGAAGAAAAAGAAAAGAAGAAAAAAAGAAAAAGAAAAGAAGAAAAAGAAGAAGAAAAAATAAAAAGAAGAGGAAGACGAAAAATAAAAAAGAAAAAGAAGAAGGATAAGAATGATAGAAGGATAATAATAATAATAATAATAATAATAATAATAATAATAATAATAATAATAATAATAAGAAGAAGAAGAAGAAGAAGAAGAAGAAGAAGAAGAAGAAACCAACTGCCCTGCGTTCACCAAGTGCAATTTCAGCTGAGAACGCTTTCGGTTCGATTAATTATTGACAATATTAGAGTCAATGTCAGATTTACTGGGGTTACGAATTGTTTTCCACTAAACGTCTTCGATCAATATAGACGCGCATTAGTTGATTTATCTCAAAATGAAGTTTACATTTTCTGCAGTTCAAATTCGAACCATTGCTTCGGCATTTCTCAAGCAGCATTCGGCTAAAACATTGATTGATAGCTAATTACTAGTCTAGTCCAGTGGTTCTTAACCTTGTTTGAGGTACCGAGCAGTGTTTTATACAGGCCTGTTAGGAGGGGAGATTTTCCCCTCAAAACCTAAAAATTCCCCCCTAAATCTCAGCATTTACACAAATTTTGCATTTAACTGTGTCTTTTCCCCTCCAACCAAGTCGATTTTCTCCCCGAAAGCCTCAATTCCCCCCCAAGGCCTGGAGTCTGAATAAGACACTGGTACCGAGCCGCACTGGTTTCATATGCACATTAACCGAACCTTTCTTTATGGGCAAACTATATATATATATATATATATATATATATATATATATATATATATATATATTTAATTTAGAGGGATTCAATGAGAGGGGTTCAACCCCCCCCCTCCACCCCGGCAACTCCAACATTGTAATTGGTGCTATATGATGTTTAACTATTTACAAAAAATATTATATATATGTTATATATAAGTCGGGTGCTTGTCTTGACCTCCTTCCGCCGAACCCCCGAAACTGACTCACCGAACCTCTAGGGTTCGGCCTAACTCAGTTTAAGAACCACTGGTCTAGCCGTTGTTATATCAGGGTGTCCGTAAGACATGAGCACCTACTTCTGTAAAATCTTGTAGTCTTCGCACCTCTTTGGGCTTGTGTGAGCCGCTTGGTGTACTAGCCACTTATAACCATTAAACAATCGTTGCTATGGGGGGCATACGCCGGAGAGGTGTACTTATATTTTTCCGTCTCATCTATATCACATATATTTTACATAATTCACTAACTAACATCAATTCATAAGAGACCAAAGGGAACTATTGCCAAAACACTTAATTTACAAATAATACTTAACTAATAAACAATGGGTATGGGTTGACATCGTACACACAGTCACACACACACATATACAGTGGCGGCTCTAGGATTTGGAAAGTGGGGGGGCGTTGGGGTGGCAACTTCTAATCATGGGGGGCCAACCATTTGTTGTTTAATGTATGTAGCATTAAGTATAGGGTCCCAACTGGGGGGCCACTGGGGGGCCAGGCTCTCATTAGGGGGGCACGGGCCCCCCTGCCCCCCCCGGTGGAGCCGCCACTGCACATATATATATACTGTATAGTAGCTCTAACCACTAATTGTTTACTGGTCAATCAAAAAATTCCATGGTAGCTATTATGCCAGTTAAATGAATTTATTATTAGTAAGGAGAGAGAAAGGTGACCCTTCGTTCATTAGCGTTGCGAGACAGCCTGTTGTATTGTAACTGCCAGTCTTCAGTGTTCAGAAGTATTTGATTACTTGTAATAAGTTACTTGTAACTTATTATTTTTTGAGACAATATATTACTGTAAGTTATTGCTTGGAATTACCTGGTCTTTTGCGGATGGATTTGAAGTACCATCGATTGATACCCTTTGGTATTAGACCTAGAACTGGTCAGCGTTGTAGTTGTGAAATTTGAGCGGGGGGGGGGTAGAGGACTGAATTTCAATGAATGACAGAAACTGCATGTATCCGATATGCGATTTTTGGGAGGGTTGCAAAGTTAGCTGGGGAAGAGGTTCAAACCCCCCTCCCCGGCAACTCCAACACTATAACTGGTGCTATAGAAGTGCATAATTATTACTACTTCTCGTCTGAAGTAACGAATTACTGTAATAATCTAATTGTCATGCCGTTATTGTGATCAGAATACGACTAAACCTATGCAAGATGACTGACTATATACTGTAAGCAGTTGCTGTTGCCTCTTCGTTTCCAATTAGAACAACGGAACACAGTCTCGGAAAACATTTGCCGGAAACGGAGATTTGTATCCGAAATCCAATTTGACTTTTATCGCAAAACAATTCAAGAAAACCGAGAAACATTCGTCAACACTGAGAAACTAATAGCTCGCATTCGTCTTATAGTCGCTACTGTTCTTGGACGGAAACTTCCTCCGTTCAAGTGGGGTGGGGTGGGGGGCTTTGGTGTCGTCTGTCTCGCTGTAAGAACGAGGGGCTTTGCTAGGCTATATTATACAATCGTGCACGATCCACGATGTCATTTATATAAAGCACGGACGTCGCTTTGCCTTCGCAGCCGTTTCTTGTGTCAGATCGTTTAACCCCTTAACTGGGGACCCCGGATATATCCGTCCATTTTACATTGAGTTACAGTTAAATACACGGTTAAGGGGTTAAAAGCACCGAGTGTATTTTGAAAGAAAATAGAAATTGATAAGTTGTTTTTACCGTGTTAAAGCGTGAAATTTTATGAAGAACTTACCATTAAGACGCAAGGCTGAAAGTATGAATTTAAACTTCGACATTCAAATTAAACGCATGGAACTGAAGTCTGGGAAGTCTCGTGCGACCTTATCAAGGGTGGCTAGAATTTTTATAGCGGCACTATAATATTAATTATTTCAATATTGCTTATATGAACGAGAGCATTTTCCAATAATAGATTTGGGATTGCAGTTTTGTTGCAGTAAGCATGCAGAAGTAGCGAATACTGTAAAATTAACAGCGATAAAGATTATTCCTGCTAATATCTATAATAAAGTGAGCTATAGTAGCCAAAGTGATGAGTTTTTAAAGGCAAAGTGACGCCCTTATAATGTCCTCTAATCCTATGGCGGCTCCATATGGGGGCAGATGGTCTGTGGCCACCTATTGAATGCCTGCCCCCAGTGGCCCCTGTTGGGACCTATACTTACTACTACATACCTATCAACAAATGGTTGGCCCCCATGCTTAGAAGTTGCCACCCCAACGCCCTCCCCCACTTGTCAAATCCTGGAGCCGCCACTGCTCTAATCCAATGCTTATTCTAGGCCTTCTCTGAGGAGAAATTTCTCCCCCCCCCCCAATTTTGAATTTTCCTCTAATTTTTTGATATTTTGGCAAGTAGTATGACCTCCCAATGTCTGTCCCCCAAATTTTAAACTCCCCCCAATGTCTAGGTGGCTAGAATAGCCACTGCTCTCAAAATTTATCTGTATTCGTCTGTAAAGTTACCGTAGGTTGAGTCGACTGAAAATAATATAATCGGCTTATTTAATCGCACAGACAAATGACCGCTTTGGTCTTCGCCCTCATCGAAAAATGAGCGTGCACTTATTATTAGGCGTTTCGTAAGACTAAAGCGTTGCACTTAATATATACATATATATGTATATATATATGTATCTATATGTATGTAATATATATATATATATATATATATATATATATATATACGCGTCCCCCGTGTGACACATGAGGAAGTTACTGTCGTTGACGCTAGATGGAGACAGTGCGCCGTCTTTAGAGCGAGACAATTTCCCGCCGGACTTTCGCTTCTATAGAGCACAGATTATCGTCTGCGCCGTCGCCTCAGTGGCCCGCCAGAAGAGTTGTTGTGATATCTGGCGGTGACGTCTACCTTGGCAGACGGTCCCTGATGACGGGATGGTCTATTGCTAATCCTCCAAAGTTGGCTCTTAACGCCTCGTAAAGGAGACGAACTATTTGCCCGTTGCCAATACGTGTGGCTTCGTTTGTCTCTCTGCTGTGAACGCCTTAGATTAGAATTGGGTTTCTTCTTTTTAACTGCCGTTCAGATCGTCGAAGTCATCGTAGTCCTCGTCCATATCATCGTCATTGTCGTCGTCATTATCACAATTATCTCATCAACATAGCCAGAAAAACAAGTAAATAATACTGCCTGTCTGTCTGTCTGTCGGTCTGTCTGTCTGTCTGTCTCTCTCTCTCTCTCTCTCTCTCTCTCTCTATATATATATATATATATATATATATATATATATAATTATATATATAATTATATATATATCACTATAATGTATATAGTGAGTCAGAATAAAACGTTACCTAATTATATAAATAATAGTATGTAATTATGTATGGTAACGTTTTATTGTTGCTCACCGGGTATACATAGTGGGGTGGGAAGTTAGCAGTGGTAACAACGTTGCTCGATGGAGCATAAAGTCGCGGGTTCGAGCCCCGCAAGAGCCCGAAGGTTGTAAACTGAGGAGCAGTGGTAAAAATCTGCGATCAGTCAAACGCCTCGCGATGCACTAGCCCCGTATCCGTGGCATTGCACGCCTGGCTGAGGGCGATAACAGCACAGATCAGCGCCGCTATATGAGCCTGTGAGGCTCGGGAAGGACTTTGACTTGACTATAGTACACACACATACATACACACATATATATATAATATATTTTTTAAAAATTATTTTATTATAATTTTATATGTTTTATATGTTTTATATATTTCTTATATATATTTCTTATATATATTTCTTATATATATATATTTCTTATATATATATTTCTTATATATATTTCTTATATATATATATATATATATATATATATCTGTCCCTAGCTCTCTTTCCCTCTCTATCTCCCATCTCTCCACGCTCTCTCTCTCTCTGCCTCTCTGTCTCTATCTCTGTCTGTCTCTCTGGGTGTTTGAATATCTATCTCTGTCTCACACCCTCTATCTCTGTCTCTGTCTTTGTATCTGACTGTTTGTATCTCTGTCTGTGTCTCGCTCGCTCTCTCTCCTAACGCCTGTGCTTTGAATGTCGGAAGAACATAATACGGAAAGTGGCGTTGTCTTTGTTGCAGAGGTCAGGGCTGAACTGTTGCCATACAGGCGCGTTTGTTGCACTCGTCATATTACGACAGCTTTAAAACGTCGAGTGCAGATGCTGAGGCGCATGTCACTGTCTGTAACTTAATGACGTCTCCAGTATAATTACGTGCTGTAAATTCATAAACTGCCGAATATATATATTTAGCCAGTGCTGCCATCTGACGACGTAACCTGACACCAGACCTGACACTGTGGAGACTGACAGCTGTTTGTACTACGACGAAAGCTTTGCGCTAAATAAATTCACTCAAGCGACTTCCTTATCAGATTATCTCAATCATTCGTTGTCGTTGGCTTGACTACCATCGTAGTTACATGTTCATTATGTGAGACATACAGTGAACACGGGGCCGCCCATAGATGTCCACGGGTTGGGTTAACCCATGAGTTGAGTTGGGTTGGGTTGGGTTGGGTCAGACGTTTGCATGTTAATGGTGCACGGGTTGGGTAAAAAAACTTAAGAAACTGGGTTGGGTGACCGGACAATTCGGAGCCGGACAATTCGGAGCGGAGAATTCGAAGCGGACAATTAGGAGACGGACCAGAGACGTCATTTCAGTGTTTTTCAATGGGGAGGGGGAGAAAAGACACTTTTGACCTGACAACTTTGCGAAAAAGTTGACGACCTTCTTTTTGCTTGTCAGTCATTTTTTACTCGACATCATCAAGCCCTTCTTTAGGGGCTGATGACCTTTCTTTTTGCTTTTCAGTGTCTTTTTACCTATTTAGCCAGCCAATTTACATGTAAAAACTAACTATACATATTGGCGAAATTTTTTTTATTTTTCCCCTAAAAATCAGAGGGGCAACGGCCCCCTGCCTCCCCCCAAATGACGTCCCTGAGAAGGACAATTCGGAGCACAGCTAATTTGGCCCAAAAAGTTGAAAAAAGTTGTAAAACTGTTTAAAAATATGACTGTTTTATTAGGGTTAGAGTTAGAGTTAGGGTAGGGTTAGAGTTATGGTTTGAGTTAGGGTGAAACTGTGCTCCGAATTGTCTGTCTCCGAATTGCCCTAGAACCGTGGGTTGGGTTGGGTTGGGTCAAGAAAATCTATTATCGGCATGGATTGGACTGGTTTGGGTTGGAGATTTGATGGGTTGGGTTGGATTGGATTTTTTTAATGGGCCTATGGACATCTCTGGGGCCGCCGAGAGAAATTCCTGGCCCCTGGGCAGAGCGGTCGCGGGACCCCTAGAAAGTTTAAAAACTGATGACGACCTTTATTGCTTCTCGGACATTTCATGGATTTTGAGGAGTAAATCAAGTAGCTACAGGCGGTGATGACCTTGTTTTGCTTGTAGGCGTCAGCAAACAATGCCTTAGACGGGCCCCCCATCTGCCTTCTGCCCTTCGACCTTTCGAATTGCGTAGAGCTAGTAACCCCAACCCTAACCTAATCCGCCAATTTCCCTTCCCCACCCCTCCCCTCGGCGGTCCTGAGTGGACACTGATCACATTACAGCACAGCAGACGGCGGCGTCATTGTCATTATTCGTCTCTTTTGAATGGGGCGACATGCAGAGAAAGAATAAATTCAGAGATCGTTTAATTTTTTGCAATTCTTTTGTGCGACACAATCAAATAACAGGTAAATGTTCTTTTTCTTTTTCGGCGGCGTTTAGGCCAGTGCTTTCAGCCTATTCTGATGAGAGATCAACGGTACCACTTCTGAGGACAGATTGCACTTTAAAAATGGCAGACAGAGAATTTGCTCATAGGGGAACAAGATTCGCAATGGCAAATCCCTTTTCTGCTGTGATTTTAAAAAGTAATTTTAGAGTAAATCCCAGTCCATTGTGGACACCGAATTGCACGGAATGTACATCTCTACCACAACACCATCTCAATAAATCAATGCAATATCTAATCGCGGACCCCATCGTAAAAAGCTCAACTGCGCCTGATACAAAGATCCAATGGCCACATAATAGCGCAAGGGTATTCGAACTGCGTGCGGATCGCGAGCCGCGGGCGGTTTTCCCGGCAGAATCTGCAGCTCCCAAAGAGTTTAGATTTTTTGAGCAGGTTAACAGAAGCGTACAATTACCTCATAACAGTAATACTTCTGCCTGTTTGTCAATTTCATCATAAGTCCCATACAAATATAGCAGCAGGGATTTTATGAAATTTTGCAAAGAATTGGAGCATATCATTTCGTTTACGTGTCCAATTTTGGCTTCACAGTTCCCAAGCTGTTGAAAATTGCCAATTGCGGCTGGCATCTTCTATAGGTTTGGTCACCCCTATATACTAGAGTGCAAACCTATGTGCAAAATTTAAGCGATAAGCGTAAAGAGATTTTAGATTTTGCCTGCGATCTGTAATAAGAAGAGCTGGGCACGATTTGAAATCAGATGATTTGAAAACAAATGTATGATTTGTGCATATTAAATGATAGCCGACCAACTGCAACGATACGACCCTGTAACGCAACCCGCAAACTCAGATGTAATTACTTCACTGCCTACGCCTAACGGATGGTTTGCAGCTCTTGGCTCAAAATTAAGGAGGTCATGATAATCGTCGTCGTCGTCATCAACACCATCATCATCATCATCATCGTCGTCGTCGTCGTCTTCTTCTTCTTCAAAATAAAAATAATAACAATCGTATTTTATGATCCTTATGTACACTGCCCGTGGGTGCCCAATGCCTTTTGTATCTAAATTTAGCAGAAGAAGTCGACTGGAAGTCTTGCACAAGTTACCAAAGTTCGAAGAATCAATGCAAAAAGGAGGAGTTGCAATCTTAAGACAAATCACTTCTGGCGCCGCCGTGCGAACGAAGACTGACTTCGCAATAGGAAGGGGCGTTGGTTCCCATTTGCTCAGTTCTATGGAGGGAGTCGCCAATATATCCGGGGATGATATAAGTCTCCGCGGTTTCTTTCGTCTATCACGCAAAAATCGTCGACGAGGCAAACACGGTTTAACACGCACGACCTCTGTTCACAGTTTGCAGAAATGGAAAAGTACAGTAGAACCTCGTCGAGTACGCTTCATCCGAGGTACTTTATATCCAGTACCAGTGGCGTAACCAAGGGGTGTTTGCTGGTTAACCCCCTGGTTGGCCGACCCAACATCTTGTATTGCTTTTTAATATTCTGTGGGTAGAGGGACGCCAAAATTGGGCTTAAGGTAACAAATATACAATAAAAAGAGGCAAACAAAAATAGCAACATAGATATGCATAGGCTGTCCGCGCTCATATAACAATATAATAATTCAAATATAACTAACATAACCGAGCGAAATAATAAGCGCGACGACATTTTTTGTTGGCTTGTCAGGATTTTCCGAGGTTGGCAAATGGTCGTTCGTAACCCCTGTGTTCAGAAAATCCTGGCTACGCCACTGTCCAGTACCGTTCAATGCAGTAGCGCATCACACGGGCCCGTACAGTAGATTTACAGTGGATGAACGGTAGATGTCATATTGCTATACCTTTAACAACGAAATATACAGATGCTATTACATTAGTTAATACAAAAACTTCGCTAAAACGTACTTATCGAATCTGTAAAATTGAGTACGTTATATCTGAGGTGTGTCATGTCCAATACCAGTGGCGGTTCCAGGAATTCTTGGTGGAGGGGGATGACACTTTTTAGGAAGTTGGTGGGGTGATGCAAACAAAAAAGGTCATCCGGAACTCCGGTGGGGGGATGCACCCCCCTCCAGTCATCAACATGGTGGAACCGCCACTGTCCAATACCGTCCAATACGGTATCGCCTCACACGGGACCGCGCATTGCGGTGCGTTATAACCGAGTTTACGCAATATAACCGAGTCCGTTACAACGAAGTCCTGCTGTGCCTATATTTTAAATTGATCGCATTTGCTGCCGCTTAGTTCCACATCTCCTCTCAGAAACAGTAACAATGACGATGCCGAGACTATGAAGAAGAAGAAGAAGAAGAAGAAGAAGAAGAAGAAGAAGAAGAAGAAGAAGAAGGTGATGAAGAAGTCGACGACGACGACGACGACGATGACGATGATGATGATGATGATGATGATGATGATGATGATGATGATGATGATGATGAAATGCTGAGAACAACGACGAAGACGGAAACAAAGAAACTTTCACACGTTTAGATTAATTATAAACAAGGATACAACTAAATAGAAAAACACGGAATAAAAACTATCAAATTATAGAAGAACAGGAATAGTTATAGCGGAGAACATAAATCGACGTCCAAAACGGAAAACATGAAATAGAACAGATCTACAGACAGTGTTACATGCAGGCCAGAGAGAGACAACTTCCCCCGACCCCAAGGAAATTTTTAAAAAAAATAATTTAGGAGATAAGACAATCTCTCACAACCTTTCTCCGAACTGCGGCAAATCCTCCCAAGGCAGAGAATAGTGTATTCAACGCTGAGGTCCAGAAGAGGGTAGATTACACGTAGAATAGAAAATATGAACAGCAATGACCGAAACCTAACAAGAACTGTTCTATATTTACACAATTTATAGCTACAAACCTTCTTCTTCTGGATTCGTCTTCTAGGGATTGAAATCGGTCGACGAAGGAGAATCCTCTTCCTCCTCCTCCTCGATCTCCTCCTCCTACTCCTCCTCCAGTTTCTCCTTCGAATGACGAGCCACCGCCACTGAAGACACCGGTCTGCTGCACGAAGCGAACTGTCACAGCAGAGCCGACGCATGCGCAGTACTCGATTCAGAGTGCATGGGGCTCCTTCTTAGAGAGAGAGAGAGAGAGAGAGAGAGAGAGAGAGAGAGAGAGAGAGAGAGAGAGAGAGAGAGAGAGACAGACAGACAGACAGACAGACAGACGGAGAGAGAGGGAGAGAGAGGGAGGGGAGAGAGAGACATACACTGTAGCTATAGCCATCTCAAATAAATGCTACAACTGATTTATTTAATTAAAACCGACAGATATATACATACAGTATGTGGCCAAATGAATCTCCATAGTCCATATTATATAATATCATATATGTATTAATAATTTAATATATTAATATATAAAATATATTACATAGATAAATGAATGCCTTACATATGTATATAGATCGTTATATATAATTATATATGTTATAAGCCCACAGTACTTAATACCCGAGGGACTTATGAGAAAAAGTGTCCGGAGACAGAAAAATATATACTTTTCCTCTCTCGCCATAAACAACTTAACAAAAAGTTCCTTAAAATGCAATCGTAAAGTCATGGGAATGCGTTGGAGTAAGAAGCCTCTCTCTCTCTCTCTCTCTCTCTCTCTCTCTCTCTCTCTCTCTCTCTCTCTCGTGTCTCCGGAAAGAACGGAAATACGACGACCCAAATAAGAAATAGTATAAAGCGCCGGAGTTTTGCGATTCTAGAATCTTCTAGATAGTTAATTAGTAGGCCTATAGATAGAATTGAAAGTATGGTGCTATGTTGTAACTCTGCGTGTAATATACTACCTGAAATGCACATAGAACCAACACTGAAACTGGTAAGACAGCTTTTATATTTCTGGGCCGAAAATCTGGAACTCTCTCCCTCTGGCTGTCAGATCTTCCAATTCATTGAGTATTTTCAGATCTATAGGCCTAGGGGGCGGGAAGATAGATGAGTGGTAATATCACTGGGCAGGCACGCCGACGACACGGGTTCAATCCCGTAGGAGCCCCTAAGGTCGACTCAGCCTTAATCGCTAGAGGGCGGTAGTAACATCAAAAATGAGTAGCAATGGCAACATTGCGAAAGTAACCATAGGTTCGGCGGAAGAGACTGGCCACCGTCCGCCGATGTATGGCTTAGCCACCTATGGGCTGCTGGCTACTAAATACGGGGATCAGCACCGGACCCTACGGGCGTGAGCCTACGGGTGAAAACCTTTACTTTACTATAGGCCTAGACGTAAAATAAATATATTTCAATTAGCTTCCCCCCATAGTCCGTCTTACTCTCTCCCTCTGAATCTCCCTCTCTGGAATGACCTGGGTCTTTTTTGGATGGATTTGAAGTACCATCGATTGATACCCTCGGGTATTAGAACTGGTGCTATAGAAGTGCATAATTATTATTATTATTATTTAATTACGTAGGCCCTACACTTGTGTACGTAATTAAATAATACCTGTGTAGATTTGGTTCCATTGATTTGTGCATATTATGAGCGATTGTTACAAATGGACTTGTATTCATTTAATGGACATCTCTTACATCATAGTGCTAAGGCTTATCAACTGATTTCCTATAAAGTGCGCTGTCGAATGCCTTGGACAGATCAAACAAAACACGAGTACTTTCTTTTTTCTGTCTGATATGCTTTCTGATATGTTGTATTTGCTTCCAATGCCGTTGTGATTTCACTATAAATTTATAGATCTATTAAGGCCATGCACAGAGCCCACATTGCCTTGAAAGAAAGTAGGGAGGTGATAACGATTAATTTAGTTTTAATAGTTAACTTTTAAATTGTTAACGATCGATTAATAGTTATAATAATAATATATAATATAATATAACAAGGTTTAAAGTGGTTCAGTAGGGACTGCTGCCCTGTGTGAGAACCACTGTTAATTTCTATAAAATCGCAAAAACTTCTGCAGTGACATTTATTGACAAATATGTAATATTCCACATAAAATGCAGTCCAAAATAGCAAATAGCACAAGCATTTTCTCGCTCAAATGTTGTCTGATAACCAACTACTTAAAACACGCAGGCTAGAGGTAGGTCGATTAATCGAAATCGAAATCGCGATTTTTTGAAAAACCGAAATCGAAATCGTATGTTATTCAATTTGTAGGCCTATACAAACGACTTACCTGATACCATCAGTAGGAAGTTTGGATACGCTGACGATATCGGTCTTGCCACCCAGGCTTGATCCTTTAAGGTGATTGAAGACGAGGGTTATCTCTAGGATTGTGAATTGAAGGGGGGGGTGTCGGGAAAATCTGGGTGTGTGTGGTTATTTCTAGGATTGTAGGATTGTGAATTTGTGGGTGTCGGGAAAATCTGGGGGTGTCGGACTTTGGATGTCTCTTCCGAAAAAGACTGTCAAGCAAAAAACGTTATCAAGTCTCAAAAAAGTCTGACAAGCAAAAAAAGTCATCCGAGGATAAAAGTTCTGGGGGTGTACTTCTACATTTGGGGGTGTTCAGGGCTAATTAATATGAATCCTGTATGCATACCATTGTCACATTATCAAAGATGGGGGTGTCGACCTCAAATTGAGGGGTGTTGGGAGGTGTTAGGGGGTAAAATATCCCTGTTGAAGACCAACTGAACATCGATACACAGAGGATTGCAGAATGCTGTAAAATATGGCGGCTTAAACCGAATCCCACCAAGACCGTTCTGCGTATTTCATCTACAGAACACTAACGCAAATCGTGAAATGAACATACAAATGGACGGTAATTATAATTAATCAGCTGAAACATGATGCGCACCCGGTATATCTAGGCGTCACACTCGACAGAACCTTGCGCTATAAAACTCATCTTAATAAGCTTGCCAGCAAAGTTAAAAGCCGGACAGATCTCCTGTCGAAACTTGCCGGATCCACATGAGGATACAATGCCACCACTCTGAGACAGGCAGCCCTATCACTGCTACTCAACTGCTGAGTACAGCTGTCCTGTCTGGTGCAACCCCACCCCCACCCACCCCCACCCCACCCCACACACACACACAAGTCGTCGCCACTCAGCTGCACGCCAGTTTTAAAAGTGCTGTGAAATAATCGAAATCGAAATCGCGATTATATTAAAAAACCGTAATCGTAATCGTGAAAAATAATCGAAAAAATCGTAATCGTAATCGTAAAAAATAATCGTAATCGACCCAGCTCTAACGCAGGCATTATATTAACAGAGTTTGTTTCAAGTGACAAACGCCTATTATTCACAATGTAACAAGCAGAGCTAAGTAGTCGTTCACTAAGCATTAGAGCTTCAAGACTTCCGGTGCATTTGTTAGTGATGGGTGAAAAACGGATAATCGTCAACGAAAATGTAATCGTTAAAATAAATTAACGATTAATCGATTAATTGATCTTTAATTTACGTGGTCCTGGAAGAAAGTCATTTTGATAATTAACTTTTTAAAATTTTTTGTCATTTGTCAATTAGTCATTGAATTCAATTTCATTTTAGTGCAGTTCGAGGTTGCTGTCGTCAAGTAATTGGATGAGGTGGACTAGACTCTCGACTATGCTCAATAAATCATCTCTTTGCCCAAATGACTCAACAAATTACCTATCCGTATTCAACTTAACCATTGTTCTGTCGTTAGATATAGGATAGAGAGAGAGAGAGAGAGAGAGAGAGAGAGAGAGAGAGAGAGAGAGAGAAAGAGAGAGAGAGAGAGAGAGAAAGAGAGAGAGAGAGAAAGAGAGAGACAATGAGGGAGAGACAATAAGAGAGAGAGAGAGAGAAAATTAGAGAGAGAGCGAGCTGTCGAAATGAAGCGCTAGTGAAATTCTAAGAACAACCTGTAGATTGAGATATTTGATTTCTAAAAAAAAATCAAATTCTCTAGCGCAGTGGTTCCCAAACGGTGATGCGCGTACCCTCAGGGGTATAAAATGGACTTCCCAGGTGTACGCGAAAGGCAGTGGATTTCTTATGCATTGATGTCGTATAGAAAGAATTTCACAATATTTACAAAAGTTCTATGAAATTGTGAATTGATTTGATTTTCCTTCAACTGCAATGACGAGATATATGCCTTTTGGACTCTTCTAACCCATCATCCCTCCCTTTAACCTCAGACAGTGGCGTAGCCAAGAGGGGGGTTGGGGCTAAAACCCCCTTGGGCGTCGACAAAATTTTTAAAAATGTGTTTCCATGCATTTTTAATTTTCGGACGCGGTTTTGAGGGTCAAAAGCCCCCCCATGGGGCTGCTGACCAAAATGTTTAGACATAAACGCCATAGGCGTGACGACCTTTTTGCTTGTCAGCATCTGAAAGGAAGAAATAAATTTAGAAGGAAAGACCTAGAATCCTATGATAGGTACATAGGATGACCTTTTTGCTTGTCAAGATTTTTCGAAAGTTTGTTACGGTCAAAAGTCAACAAAACCAACCCCCTTTCGGAAATCCTGGCTACGCCACTGACCTCAGACATGGACATGGGCCCATTTTTAAAAACACAAAACATCACAATTCAAATCCAACCCACGAAAACAACTGGGTTACTTGACCCAACCCAACCCAACCCAACCTATACATAACAATTTCTTAAACAGTAATTGATCGTCAGCAGTTAGTGAAGAAGTGACGACCAATAAATCCTTAAGTAAAACTTAAGATAAAGAATAATCACGAAAAGACGAAAACGCTTGAAACCACAGAATTTTTTGAAACCATTGAAAGGCGTTGAATATTATAGCGCAACTCTGACGCCCATTAAATGAAATAAGATACAATTTTGCATTACATTATAACCGAAGAAAACTTGACTCATTTTCTTACCCAAACAACCCAACCCACCAAAAAGTGAACATTTCTGACCCAACCCAACCCAGATCATGGGTGGACCCAGCCTACTATATGTCCATGTCTGTTTAGCCTATCAAATTTTAATTAAACCAGTCAAAAAACCCTGCGTTTAAATTGGCTAAATCAGCTTTAAATTTAATTTAATTTGAGTCACTCGCTAGATGGCGGCAAATTAATAAGCAACCCAGATTGTGGGCAATTTTACTAAGATCTCATCGAGGGCTTGAATTGAGGATCGTGGAAAATGAACACACAGATTTTTGAACACCTCATTATTACTACGATTAATTTTTTTGTCTTGCCCCTCGTGTCTACGCTAAAGGGGTTAGTACAGCTGTACCCAAAGCAGCTGCTGTCTGCAATTGGACATCATATTTTCAATAAGATTGTGCGGAAAAATGGCGACTTCGGAATCTGTTAGAACTTTTGGAAATTACGTACGTTAAGGCTTCCACTCTTATAGGAGTATCCAGAACAATCTCTATGGTCACTGATCTATGCCCACCAGCTAGAAATCTGCTTCTGCCATTGGCGTCTATTAATAGACGACAATGGTTTCTATGGTTTCTGCCCACCAGTGGGCGGAGCAACCGGACTTTGTTGGTAAACACTGGATACCACTATAACGATGTTAATGCTAATAATAGTGAGGTCTTTGACATATAAACATGACATACAACTATGGACAGAGGTTTTAGGAAACGCTGTGTAAACCCGGAGACTAACAGCACGCATGCGCCTGTGAGTTTCCATCCAGCAATTGGAAACATGGACACTGTAACATGAGAAGAGGGAAAACCGTCACCCTTGCCCGATCACATTCTCTTTCAATTGCTGTTAATGCGAAGCCGTAGTAAAAAGGATTTTGGACACGAGATGCATGTATGCAGTGCTGTTCGCAGTGTAAGCAGAGCTTCTTCTCTTGTTGTTCTACGGAGACTATAATGCAATTTCCACGCGGTCTTTTCATCTGGATCAGACTAGAAGACTTCTTTCCAAGACGCGCTTGCTTTTAAGATTAGTCTTATCCGTGAACATCTGAGAACACAGCCGATGGAGAAAACGAAGGAAGGAAATATGGATAAAACCAGTTCCATGTGTACCGGGTCTAAAAAGTGTCAATCCGCCACTAACATCTCAAGATTTATGGTATTTTTTTGGATTCTCGCTTTGAGATCTTCTGCATGCATCCTGACAAGAAAATCAAATTAAGGTTAATACCATAATAACTTAATAAGCCTGGAATTGTTCGCAAAGAAACTCAAAATTCACCTTTATCAGACATCGTATGAATTGTAAAGCGCTCCTGACTTTGGCCTTCTATACCATGTTTTTTGCGCTATAGAAATTGACTTGTTAGCTAACTAAGCCTAATACAAATTTTCAAACTTCGCATTGTCATTTAGTCTAAGTGACAACGCAGTGAATTCGTTCTGGTCTAGACACCCAATCGTATCGTGGCCGGACAAAATGTCCGCGGACAAAATGTCACTGTTTAGGGTTAGGGTTAGAGTTAGGGCTACATTTTGTCCGCTGACATGCATTTTGTCCCCATGACATTTTGTCCGCGGACATTTTGTCCTAGCACCCATCGTATCATTTATACATGTGGCTATCTACCCGGAGATTTCTGGCGGTTCACAGACAGAAAGTACTCCGAGAAAAACCATACTCGGCACTTCGCTGCTTCCAGAGATATTTTTACACCCCCTCTAACAGCCCCAATTTGAGGTCGACACCCCCAAAATTTTCTAATCTAACAGTGGTATGTACCCTAAATAGCCCCCGAACACCCCTCCCAATATTTTACCGACACCCTCTCCAAATTCACAATCCTAGAAACTGGGATATTTTTACACCCCCTATTCTATCCTATATTCTACTTGATAATTTATGTAGCGCTATAGCATGGCCAAGGCCAAAGGCAAGAGCGTTTTACAAAAGGCAGTCATATGATAAACGAAATAAATGCGTTTTAAGGTTCGATAAGAACGACTCGAAGTTGGTTGTCATGGTCACTGAAACTGGAAATGCGTTCCAAAGGAGAGGATTGCCCCGAGTCACGGATCTGTCTCCAAGCTTCACGGTCTTGGACGGAGGGGGAACGTAGAGGTGAGATCGTTTGCTTGGAACGAAGCTGTTTGCGACAGTCTGTCATCACCGGCCTGCGTATCAACGCCGAAAGATATTCCGGGCAGAAAGGGTCATACAAGGCCCGGAAGGTCAGCGAGCAGCGTTTAGAAACACCCCACCACCACCACCCCACCACCCAATTTGAGGTCGACACCCCCAAATTTTGGTAATGTGACAATGGTATGCATACAAAATGCATACTAATTAGCTCCGGACACCCCACCCCCACCCCCCAATTTGAAGTCGACACCCCCCAAATTCACAATCCTAGAAATATCCCTGCCTAGAAATAACCCTGGCTGCTCCTATATGTCATCAGGTGTGGTCCTGTCGATTCGTGTCAATGACATGAATTTCTCGTCGCGCAGAGGAGAGTTGTCTGCGTGACGGCGGCGCTCTTGGCGTTCGAATCTTCAGGGAGACCAACGCATCGTAATGATATTGATGCAGAATCGTGAAACGGTGACAATCAATAATAGAGACCGGTGTCTCCGCGCGCCTATAGTATAGGCGCAATCGCCATCCATTCTCTTCTTGCCGTTGCCACCGCAGTGTTACCGCTGCGGGGAAAAACACGATTTCCAGTAGATCTACTCGGCGTCGATAGCGGCGTGTCTACGGTCTACGGGATTTTAGCGCATGAACATGATCTCGGGTTTTGTTTTAAGGAAATATGTTTCTTTTTCTCTAATACGCACTGCATTATCTTGTTTGGTAGACAAGTGGAATTTCATCGGACGACTTTATGGGTTCTAAAAACAATTAGCAGGTTTTCAAAAACCAAAGTTGCCAATTATTTCGAAGGAGAAACTGACAGGAAAATACGACTAAATCGTTTTATGAACTGCGGTATTCAAATCTGACTAAACTGTTAACACGCATTTCGTTGAACAGTCTAGTGCCTTTTGTATCTAAAGATATTTATTCCGTGAAACTCTACTAGGGATCTCCCAGAATCTGGATCGTTTCGTCGATCGTCTCCTGGATTTTTATATCCCCCAGCGGCAGCCCGCCTCTGCAGTTCCTGTCGAACGCCTGGATCTTCGCGGCGGCGGCGGCGGCGGCGGCGGCAGCAGCAGCAGCAGCAGCAGCAGCATCAGCAGCGGACGGAATGCGTTCTCTTGCACACGCCCCGCTTTAGAGCCACCACTCACGGAAGAAGAGCCCGTCTGTACGCACGGGCCTATAGCGCCCGGCGTCCTGTCTCTGTCTCGAGCGCAGACCGCGGCAAGTGAATGAACGGCGGACAGAACGTCTTAATGCACGGTTGTCGCTGTTGTGTCGCACTGTGCCCACGATGATAACGCGCACGCATTATGGCGTCAGTCCTTGATTTAAAGACGGCGGCGAATATGCTCTTGCACCGGACTATGTCGTCGGGTTGTTTTCAGTCGGAAATCGAACAGACTTAAACCTATCTAGTATTTATTGTAGGCCTATTCGTATTTGGTAGCGTTTGTAGAATACTTGACCGGATAGGCAGTTTCGTGCTTCTGACGTGACTAGAAATCTAGGAATGATATAGCGCCGCGTACGGTGTGATTGCGTTGACGTAATGTTCTTTGTGAACCACCCCCACCCCCGGCCACTCCCGTGGTTAATGGAATCAGGCGACACTGGCTATCTCCGCATCTCCGCTGATGGATATTGTATATCTGGTGTCGAGAAATTTATTCTGAAATGACAAGAATATGCAGAATATTGGAGATAAGCGTCTAGAAGTCTCCGCTATCTTTATCTGCAGCGCAGCGAATTTAGACATCGCAGTGCGTGCTCTCCTGTCTTCGCAGTCATCTTAAACTTGAGTAAGTGGATAAAGTCATGGATGTCTCGATTATTAATACGATTTCATTTCATACAAAACACGTTTAGTAGTCTACAGTGGTGGTTCCATGTGTGAGGTACTGGGGGATGAGTGCGGATGCATCCCCCACCGGACTTCCGGACTTTTTTCGCTTGTGAAACCTATTTTTGGGTAAAAGTCTAGTAAATCTACGGGGAAATGTGCGAATGATCTTTGTTTTGCTTGTCAGCCTATTTTTGGGTCAAAGTGTACTAAAATTAGGGAAAATTCCCTTTTGTCAGCCTTTTCGGCAAAGTTTATTGATTTTTTCTTCTTTCATCCCCCACCAACTTCCTATGAATTCATTTCATCCCCCCACCAATAAATCCTGGAACCGCCACTGGTAGTCTAATATCTTAAAATCATGCAGCGAATTTTCTATAAATCAAGACATGAAATCTGTAATTGTGAACAAATTTCCTATGTTGATGATTGGATGTACTGAACGGTTTTACGAATCTCTAACCCTCAGCGTTTCCTCTTCTACTGTTGGTGTATAACGATTTCACCAAAATATTCTTCTTGTTCTTCTTCTTCCTGTTCTTGTTCTTGTCCTTCTTGTTCTTCTTCTTGTTCGTGTTCTTCTTCTTCTTCTTCTGCTGCTGCTGCTGCTACTGCTTATTCTGCTTATTCTTCTGCTTCTTTTTCATCATCATCTTCTTCTACTTCTTCTTCTTCTTCTTCTTCTCCTCCTCCTTCTCCTACTCGTTCTTCTTCTCCTCCTTTTTCCCTCTTCCTCCTCCTTCTTCTCCTCCTCCCTCTTCTTTTGCTTCTTCTTCTTCTTTTCCTCCTCCTCCTCCTTTTTCTTTTTCGTCTTCTTCTTTTTCGTCTTCTTCTTCTTCTCCTCCCTCCCCTCCTCCTTCTTCTTCTCCTCCTCCTTCTCCTCCTCCTCCTCCTCCTCCTCCTCCTCCTCCTCCTCCTTCTTCTTCTTCTTCTTCTTCTTCTTCTTCTTCTTCTTCACGTACTATGTATTGCTTCGTCAGTGACCATGGATTTCCACTCTGCTGTGTTTCTGGTATTCCTTATCAGTTTAATATTGTCTTTGATTTCTGTTTCTTCTCTTGGGCTGTCTATGTATTTCATTCTCTGTCTTCATCTTGCTTGCTGTCTCTCCATTTCTCCTGTTACTATCAAATTTTCCATTTTCCAGTCCGTCCTTTCTTATTATGTGTCCATGCGTAATATGAGCTGTTGCTTTCTTGTGGCTTTTGTCAATTTTCTTTTTGCAAAAAACGTCGGTGGAACTTCGTCGTTAGCAATTTTATTCTGCCCATGAAATTTTTTGCGTTGACAATCAAACATCTCCAGGTAACATTTCACGTTTTGTGATTTCGACAAGATTAAAAGTGAATTATTTGAACGCCCTCGTGAATGAAAATCTCTTGTTATGAATGATTCGTTTTAAATTAACTGAGATCAATGATCAATATCAATGTCACTCAAAGTTATTTACCAAATTTATTCCTAATTGCATCCTACTAGTTAAAAATACTAAATTTATTATTAATTACTTATTTCAAGTTATTAGTTACTCAAGTTATTGTAAATTACCTCCTACTAATTACCGATTACCAGTAATGGGCAACTAGTTAACTAATTAGTTGCTAAATAAAAGTTTAACTAATTTTTTAGTTATTACTAATTGCATACTACTAGTTGATTAATACTAAATCTGTTATTAATTACTTATTTCTAGTTACTTGTTATTCAGTTTATTGCAAATTACCCTCCTTGTAATTACCGATTACTAATTTAATTGCCAGTTATTTTTACTAATTATTAAATTTATTACGAATTACTCATTATTAGTTACTGATAAGGGGCCATCCATAAGTGACGTCACACACTTATGGGAGGGGTTGAACATATTTGAGGGGGTCTGACTTTTTGTGACGACGTGTGACGAGGGGAGGGGTAAAAAAACTACCAAAATCGCCTGACGTCATTTATGGACGGCCCTAAGTAAATTCAGAAATCTATGCCTGACAATATCTGATGAACTTAATAGTGTTTGCATCATTTGTAAGTTAAATGTCAGTCACAACTCAATTCGAATGCTCCTTAAGGGGTCGTCCATAAATGACGCAAGCTTCCAAATAGCCTGACAAGCAAAACAAATTCTTCACCTTAATAATTTTTTTGTGTTACATGATATTTTCGGACCCCCCTTCGTCACACTTCGTAACAAATGTCCGGACCCCCCCTAAGCACGTTACGTCATTTGTGGATGACCGCTAACCTTGTCTTGTGTATATAAATTGACAGACGACCTCTAATGCACTTGATAACTCTTGCGGTGTCATCTAAGTAATTGCTTCTCTAATAATACCAGCCGACAAATGAAAGCGAACGCGTTCTTATCGCCGTTTCATTCGACGAGCTTTCAGAACGTCGCCGATAGCAAATAACATAATTGCGGCATACAGAAGAAACCAATGGAAACAAATACCACTGGCACCGTTTGAGTTCTAGAGATACCCAAGGGAGAAGACATCAGAGAGAGAAAGAGAGATAGATAGAGAGAGAGAGAGAGAGAGAGAGAGAGAGAGAGAGAGACAGAGACAGAGACAGAGACAGAGACAGAGACAGAGACAGACAGAGACAGAGACAGAGACAGAGAGACAGAGAGACAGAGAGACAGAGAGAGAGAGGTGAGTCAGCGAAAAGGTTAGATAGGTGGGTGCATGGGTGGGTGGCTGGACAGTGGCGGTTCCACGTGGGGGATGAGTGGGGATGCATCCCCAACCAGAATTCCGGACTCTTTTCTGCTTGTGAAACCTATTTTTGGGTAAAAGTCTAGTATAACTATGAAGAAAAACAGCGAATGACTTTTGCTTTTTTGCTTGTCAACCTATTTTTTTTAAAAAAAGTGCAATAGAATTAGGGAAACATTCCCTTTTGTCGGCCTTTTCGGCAAAGTTTATTGATTTCTTCCCTTCTCTTTTCATCCCTCACCAACTTCCTATGAATTCATTTCATACCCTCACCAAGAAATCCTGGAACCGCCATTGTGGATGGACATACGAATGGATCGATTGATATACAGAAAGAAAGATAGATAGACAGACATATACACATACAAGCGCACATGCAAACAGATAGATCAGCTTAAGATATTATGAAGGCTGAGAAAAGAAATGGTATGAAAATAGATAATGACAGATAGATAGATAGACACACACTCATATATACAGTATATATATACAGTATATATATATATACAGTATATATACAGTATATATACAGTATATATACAGTATATATATACAGTATATATAAGCAGAGAACAACATAGAAGAAAACAAAGGAGAGAGCAAGTAAGAGTAAGCTTGATGAATCATGCACTTGTCTTATTATGGGCGCCTGCGTCGTCTAGATTGCGTGAATCAGGCACTATGAACGGCTCCAGACAGAATACAGCAATCTCATCACAGTATTATTACATATTACATCATATATATATATATATATATATATATATATATATATGATTGTGTGTGCGTTATTGTGTCCGCTATATTGTTTAAATCTGGAAGTGTATATGTTGTAATGTAATGTGTTACATTGACAGTTATTCTTAGTATAGTTAACAGTCTGAATGTCTAACACATCCGGGGGTTTTCAGTCATACACTCGAGTCCGTCCTGTCCTGTCCTGTCCTGTTCTGTGCCCCTGTGATCAACAGGTTGTTGTTCCTGTTCTGATAATTGTGTGCGACTGCTTTGTCAGTTAACATATGCTAAATGGTCCCAGTCTCTGTTGACAGATGCAATTCTGTCTCTCTTACTTTCGTCGCTAACGCAACAGAACAGAGCTAAACTTGACGCATTGCACAGACCATTTTAGCTTCGACTCCATGTCGGCAGACATGCGGCTGCCTGAAAAAAATCGTCTCCCAGGCAGGGCGCGATTTGTACGGGGACTTCCCCACACTGTCCAACTGCATCTCCTACTGCTACATCCCCAACCACTACATCCCCCACTGTTACACTTCCCCAACAACTACATCCCCCCAAGTTCGACATATTCCCCCCCCCACTGCTCCAGGTCACAAATCGCACCCTGCTCCCAGGTATTGAAACCGGGTCGATAGATCATCTCAGCCTAGAGTTGATTGCAGATGAAAAAGCCTTACGACTGAGCTGTACTATTTGCTATCGAAGAGTAGATTCAACCTCATTCAAATGTATTTAATACGTTCTTTGTCATGACTTAAATGCAGCCACGGTAATTTCTAGGATTATCAATTTGGGGGGGGGCGTCGTCGGTATATTTTGGGGGTCCCTACCGAAAAATGTCTGTCAAGCAAAAAAGGTCATCCAAGGCTCAGATTGGAGGGGGTGTCGTCGGTCTCATGCATCCGTTCAAAATAAACGGAAATACTGTATACAGTGAAATTAACAGTCTTGCGTTATGTATTTTTTAATATTTTCTCGTTTGGCTTGGCTATTTGGTCAGAAAAATAACGGACCATGTGCTTTAACACATTAATTTAAGAACATTTTCGCCAAAACGATGGTCAACTGCATCTTAATGAGGTGACCAGCTCAGAGTTGACGCTCATGGATGGTGAGATGCAATAAATCTTAACGGTGCTAGGACAAAATGTCCGCGGACAAAATGTCATTGGGACAAACTGTCACCGAACAAAATGCCACGGACAAAATGTAGCCCTAACTCTAACCTTAACCCTACACCGTGACATTTTGTCCGCGGACAAAATGTCCGCGGACATTTTGTCGAGCCACGATCTTAACTTATTCTTCCCGTCTTGCTTTGTTGTCTCATTTCGCGATCGCATTTCCACGGATATCCTCAATCGTTGACGTCAAATCTTCGTCGCTTGAAAGTTTCAGTTATTCTATATACGGATAAAAAGCGGGCATTCAAAGAAGACGCCCATCTGTCACCACAAGAATATAAAACACCAACAGCAGAAGGCGACGCTGCATATTACATGAACAGATTATCCTGTCATTTCACTAATTAATTTTGGTTCCAACTAATTCCTGTCAGTGATCGAAGATAGTCCGAAAACATTATTGCGCATATATATATATATATATATATATATATATATATATATATATATATATATAATGTATATGCACTTCTGGTGGAAATATAGCAAGGCGTTGGAGTTAATTGCATCGCTGGTACTGAGAGAATGTTCCGACAGAAAATTAACAAGAAAAAGACGTAACAGTGTATAGACTAGTAAGCGGAGGCGATTCAAGATTGATGATTTCTCCGCTACAGTTTGCATAATGCGTTAGTCGGGAAAATCCAGATGGAAACGCTGTGGATGGTGCCACCCGGAACAGAGTGGGAAAAGTATTGAGGTGGGAACGTATTTGATCATCACTAGAGATCCTCATTAAAACTCAGAATATTGGAAATGGCGACGACTTACGTCATAAATTCGTTACTATGAATTTTTGAATTTTTATCGCATGTTAACTATTATCACAGGTTAAAGCATAGATAAAAAACATAAATATTAAAATAAAAAAACATGAAAAACATGTTTTTAGAAAAATATAAAAAAACATTTTAAAACATTGGCCTCTTTTACAGTCCTTTATTTACCATCCATCCATGCGTCACATTTGACATATATTGAAATAAAATATTGACTGACTTCAATATGAGATCTCTTGTTACATTAGTTCTGCAGCATCACCAAAAAGATGAGCCTGTATTCGCTCAGAATGGATTGATAACAAAATTTGAGCATGCTCAGGACTAGGAAATTTATATAAGTTGATATGCAGGAATTAAGATAAAAAACACACAAGGAACTTTTAAAACATTTAAAAAAAGAAAAAAAAGCATAAAAAACGTTTTTACATCTATGGGTTACAGTTGCTCCCGTAAGGTGGTTTGTCGTCACCAAAGGTGTCATTAGTTTAGTAAGAAGAAGATACTGAATTTGACGTTAAGCGCCACATTTTGGTGCAAAACTGAAAAGATGATCAATTTGTGTTTTCGAAGTCTTTCATTTGACGTTCTTGTGTGAAAACGCAGCGCGTATATCTCGTATCTTTCTTTTGTTTTAGGAAATGAGCCATGCTCACGAGCGATGCAGACTGCTGGGTGATGATGTTTCTCACTGTCCAGCTCTTTCTTTGGCTCATGAAAGCCTCGATTTCCAGCAGTATGTTCTGAGATTTGTTTATATCAAACTAGCTAACTTTAACCAGGTATTGCACGCACATAGAATGTATACTATACCTCATGCACACGTGCATATATATACAATTATATATATATATATATATGCAGATGGAAAATTTTAGCATTAATATCTCTACTATCCACGAATGACTTTCTGTGCAATATAGAGTATAAACAGTACTAGTACTGAACGACTAGTACGTTGTTGGTTTACGTTCAGGGCTCTGCACGACTCGTGCTGTCCGCAGTATCTTTCGAGACTGGTACACCTACCCCACCAACCGACAGACGCTCACTGCTTCGCTCAAGATGTCGAGTTCAGCTCGTTATCCCGCACCCATCTAAGACTGCTAAATTTGGGGACCGATCCGTTTCGAGGAGAAACCCAATATTATGGAACTCCCTCCCTGAGGACATCACGAGGGAGACCACCCCCGACCGATTCTTAGCGAAACTTAAGACGCATGTTTTCAACATTTCCTACTAAAGACTATTGTAAAGTGCCCTTGACTATGGCCTTCGCTACGCATATAGCGCTATATAAATTATCGTTTATAATAATTATTATAATAGTAGTCACAGTATACGTACACATGTATATATATATTATCTTATTATATAATTCTCGATGTCTGTCCGTCCGTCCGTCCGAAACACGGCGGGTATTGCCAAGACGCTGTTGTCATTGACAACCAAATATTGTTTAATCAAAACGGAGCGTTTAACGAAGCGTCTTAATTGCAGCTTAAAACCTCCGTCCCCCTTCCCCTCACCCCATCCCTCTCCTAATCGCCCAGGCCCAACCCATTCCTGCCCCGGCCCCAAACCCCTTTTCCCTCCCCTATCCCCATCTCCTTCCTCTCTCCCCATCCCTCCCAATCGCCCCCAACCCCCGTTCCTCTTCCGTCTCCCCCAACCCTTTTCCCTCTCCCCATCCCTCTCCCAATCGCCCCCAAACCCCGTTCCCCTTCCGTCTCTCCAACCCTTTTCCCTCTCCCCATCCCTCTCCCATTCGCCCCGGCCCCAACCCATTCCGGCCCAGGCCCCAAACCCCCGTTCCCCTTCCATCTCTCCATCTCTTTTCACTCTCCTCATCCCTCAAATCACCCCAGAACACATTCCGGCCCGGCCCCAAACCCTGTTCCCCTTCCCTCTCCCCATCCCTTTTCCATCTCCCCATCTCTCCCCAATCGCCCCAGGCCCAATCCATTCCAGCCCCAACCCATTCCCCCCCGGCCCTAAACCCCTGTTCCCCTTCCCTCTCCCTATCCCCTTCCAACTACCCATCCCTCTCCCAATCGCCCAGGCTCCAACCAATCAGCGCTCCGCCCTACCCCACCGGCCCCAAACCCCGTTTCCAAACCTACACAACGCTGCTCCGAAAACCCGTACAACCCACCTTCCTCCTCCAAAACCTCCCTTCCCTCTCCCAATGCCCTGCCCCCATTATTATATATATATTTATTAATTCCTAGCCTCAATACCTATTTTTTATATTTTACCCCTCAAGTGGGGATTAAATTTTCAGACGTCGTCACCGTACTGGGGATTTAATTTTTGGAAAAGCGTTCTCAGAAATGATTGCTGTAACGTTTTAAATTTGCTATATCTCAGGCTATATAGGAGCTAAAAAGATGAGGTTTGCACCATTGTTTAGATTGTTTATTCCTTTTTCTAACCGTCCGTGCAAAACAAAAAAATTGGGGGTAGAGTCCACTTTACGGCCTAAAATATCACCCTCTCCCCGGAAAAATGTTTAAAGCCCCTTAACTAACCCCACTTTGGTCAGCGGCAAAGTTGTAAAGGGATGTCAGAGGAACAAAATAAACCAAAAGTTTGAAAATCGGTCGATATTTGGCAAATATCTATCAATTCTAACCCATGACCCCAATGTTTGAACATACGAGTAAGTATTATCGGTGAATTTCGCGAAAGTTTTGAATTCTGAGAAAGTTTCCAAAATTGTTTGAATTTGCTACATCTCAGGCTATATAAGAGATAAGAAGACGAGGTTTGCACCATTGTTTAGCTTTTTTATTCCTCTTTCTAACCGTCCGTGCAAAACAAAAAAAGTCGAGCGTTCACGAGCTTTCCGACAATCATGAGGAGCAGGCTGTTGCTCGGCGTGAAAAATCAGCACAGCAAACAAGAGAATCAAGCACTGCATGTCGTTCGACACTGCCAAATCATTACACTAACGTTGACTATCAAGTTTCCATGCGAATGGACGTTAACTCGGTTGAAGGAAAAGGCGGCGAGTTAAGGACAATCAATTGCGCAAAATGCTATTGCATTTGCGCAAATTCGTGGTAAAACAGCCAATCTCCCCGTCATAAAATGCTATTGCATTTGCGCAAAATCGTGGTAGAACAGCCAATCTCCCCGTCATAAAATGCTATTGCATTTGCGCAAAATCGGGTGGTAGAACAGCCAATCTACCCCGTCATTTTTGACGGGTAAACACCTAGTATATAATATATATATATATAAGAAACACCGGCTATAATAGATGATAATAAATAATTATGTCGCTTATTCAAATGTGCAATCATGAGTTGCATTAAAAACTCAAATTAAAGTTTCAATTTATATAGCGCATTTAAAAGCTGCAGAATGGTTGACGACCCGTTCAAGGCAGACGCTCTGCAGAGTCAATACGACAAACCGTTTAAAGCTGATCAGAGGAAAGACGAAAAAACCGCAAGAATTTTATCTGCTTCGGTCTCCAACCTTTGGGTCTCGAACTCTCGCCCTGCATGCTTGCAAGGATTCGAATCATTCCTTTGTTATCATAACGCCATACCTTTCGTTTACTGTATATACAGGTTGTGATGTGACGATCAACAGCACTGCAGATGGTCCAAAGAACGGCACCTTCCATTCTCCGGACTATCCGAGCGGCTACGGCATCAACCTGCGCTGTGTTTATCATCTGATCGGCCTACCGACCGAGCGTGTCCAGATCAGATTCATCGAGTTCGAGGTTAAAGGCGTACCACCGAGGTGAGCGTCTCTCTCTGTCTTCTTACATCGCCACCGACTTCATCGTTAAAAGCCCTGTAAACTGTTTATACGTTGAGTGGCAGACGGCAGACGGCAGACGGCAGCTGCTGCAGCTGCTGCTGCTGCCTCCGCCGCCCGTGAGGTCTTTATGTTGCACGGCGCACGGTAAGACTACTAGACACACCCTTATGGCGCAAGTGGTTGCACGTTCTCGTAAACAGAACGAGGCGAGTGAAGTTGAGGTAGAATAGACGTTTCAGTTTGACTGTCTCTTATATGCAGCAAGGGAACTGTTAGTCATCGCTGCCTGCACTTTTAATGCTTGTATTTCTAAACAAGTGTTAACTCTTATACTGGCTTTAAAAGTTGCAAACAAAGTCAAGGCCTGTTTTAACGTGCAGTGATACACAAATGTGCAGTGATAAATTGAAAATGTGCAGTGGTAAAATGTAATTTTCTGTGCTTTGTGCAGTGATAAATTTTCCGAACGACTTTTTTCCTTGTTTTCCCCACAAATTTTCTGAGTTCAGTGGAGTGATAAATTTTTCTTAAAACAGTCCCTGACATCCACTCTGTGCCGGGGTAAGCGTATAAGCCCAAGACGTAAAATCTATAATAATTATAAGTTAAAACGAAATGTTTCCTAAGGTTGTGTGAAATTCTGTTAATTTGTTTGAGCGACAGACGAACAGTATTTAGAAACAAATCGGAAATAATGAAGATGTGAAATTGTAATTTATCCATCGGTCTTAATTATTAGTTATAAACAACTGAAACTTCAAAATTAAATTGAAGACAAAATTTTAAATGATTTTTAGTTTTAAGAAATGGTGCAATTAAAGCATTGATTTTAACTCGATTACTAGATTCTAAGTCTGTGATTCTGTAACGTTTTAGGATTTCTTGCATTGCGGACCCTTAGAAATGTTTGTGATGACTCGAGGACCTTATAAAATTCGATTTAACTTCAATCAACACACAGATATAGGCAACTTGTTTTGTCTATCAATTATTTAATCATAAAATTGCAAATCTTAGTCATCAAATTTAAATTCAGATGTAATCAGAACTCTTAGAACCATCTGTGTGTTTTGTGTTCTGAAGTTTTGGCGAGATATCTTGAGAAAGTGATCCCTTAACTGTCCCTCTGACACCCCTTGGCGGTCCCCAATGAGACCGCGGACTCCAGTTTGAGAATCACTGCTCTTAAGTTATCGTTTCAAACGCGGCATTTTCTGAGTTCAGATTGCTCAGATGGCTTTTATGTTTTTTCTCTCAAGACATTCACGCGATCTATTGGGACAAATCGGTTTTGACAAGCCTTGGTTTCCTACGCAGTTGGTTGCCATTAATTCGAGATTGTGAAATGTTTCGCCACCATTGCACAGCCAGTGTCTTAAGATGCTCTTTTTGCTGATGTTCTTCTACTCTCAAGAAGCTGATATGCAGTGTTTATTCTAGCCACCTTGACATTGGGAGGATTTTGAAATGTTTGGGGGACAAGGTCTGAGTCTCCACATTTGGGGGAGAGGGGGATTTCCACCCCCAGCCAACATGTGATTTTTTTTGGGGGGGGGATTTTAATTTTAAAACTTTGGAGGGGAAATTTCTCCCCCAGAAAAGGCCTAGAATAAACACTGGCTAATATACGAACAACGGAACCGCTTGTGAAGTGGTGTTTGTGTGTGTGTGTGTGTGTGTGTGTGTGTTTTGAGAACCGTATTTTTTGTATCCGCATTTTCGCCTGTGGAGTGACTGTCCCCTTTCTCGTTAGCCTGCCCGTAGGCCGCAGCAGCAGTCAAGAACGCCCCCACCCCACCCCCAATTGTTTGTTAAAGGCATAATTTATCGTCCACTTGGCTTACGATGTCAATTCGACGCAGAATTTATGGCATCCGTATTGAATGGACGATTTCCGGCGTTGCGTTGGGTTCCGTCACCGACTAATGGCGGCTGGCGGCGTAGATAACATGCTCCAGATTGAGGTTTTCCATCTGGTGCTCGGGCTCTGTAGTCCCCCGGCGGATCGGGCGTTATGGATGATGGTCGCCGTGCATGAGACATGGAGGAACGGTAGGTAATCAGAATCTCGGACGGAAACGTTCGAATCGTTCGGGACAATTGCGTTGCGTCCTATATAGGTCTGTTTTCGCTCAGAACGGATCTGTGCGTCGCCGACGATTTTGAAATAATAGAGGGCTGCCTGAGAGAATAGATTGACCGAGGAATTTATCGATGCTGGATACAGGAGTATTTGGCCCCCGAGGCAGGCGATCAGAAGAAATATTAGTAGGTCTTAACAAATCTTTAATTAACCCCTTAACTGGGGACCCTGGATATATCCGTCCATTTTACATTGAGTTACAGTTAAATACACGGTTAAGGGATTAACAAATCATGGCATTCCATTGATACGAGATTAAAACTACAAATGTACTTTGCTTGCTTTTACTGATGCGAACTGTTCTATGACGTACACCAGTGACGCAGCCAGGGTGGGTTGGGGTTAAACCCTCATTGGCTGCCGAAAACAAATTTTTAATGAGTTTCTATAATTTTTATTGTTTTGGGACGCGATTTTGGGGGTCAAACCCCCTTGGCTCTTTGGCTATAGAATGTAACGGTGTAAAACGGTATAAGAGGTGACGACCTCTTTTGTTTGTCAGCATCTGTATGGAAGGGGAAAATAGAAAAAAAGGAAAGAGGAGATTACCCTTTTTGCTTGTCAAAATTTTTTCGAAGTTGGTCACCGTCAGAACCAACCCCCCCCCATCCGGAAATCCTGGCTACGCCACTGATGTACACAGCTTTCTCAGTTTCTTCACTTTCTGCCTTGAGTACAACAAGATCACAGAGTTCTGTTGGTCCTCTCCTTTTCACGTGGCGCCCACGGCATCTGCACTACCTTCCCGTATCCTCGGTACGCCAAATGACTGGGCAAATGATCTGCTCAAAACTCTGGCAAAAATTAATTATCTCTGGGAAAATCGCCTCGTGACAGAATTTCATTGACAAACTAATCTGTATACGATCTAAGATAAGAAGATTCCTCTGGCGAATAATATTACCCCAATCGATATAACCTGATCAGTGGCGGTTCCACCTTGCTGATGACTGAATTTAGTTTTAGTTTCAATATGTCCGGTTAACACGGCTCGATAAACGAACAGAACATTGGCCATAGAAGGAAACGTGTTGTTGGCCGCGATGATCTGTAGCGAAATCCAAGCACTTTTCCAGGAATTTGCGTTCGAGGGGGTGTCCCATAATAATTGCAGGGGTTGTCAATGTCCAGTGTTTCATCTAGACCAGCGGTTCTCAACCTTTATAGCGCCGCGACCCTTTTAATTCAATTCCCATGATATGGCGACCCCCAACCAGGCCCGCCGAGAGAAATTCGGGCCCCTGCAGAATAAAATTTCTTGAACTTTTTTATTTTTTTGCTTGTCAGCCTTTTTACATGTTAAAATGAGTAAATTTTGCGCAATAACAATAAAAGAGACAACCCTATATTTGTGAAGGTCTCCGGCGACCCCCTGGCAAATCGTCATTCGACCCCCGTGGGGGTCGCGACCCACAGGTTGAGAACCGCTGATCTAGACTCATTGGACTCAGGGGGAAAATAAAATTGGATGGGGAAGGTGGCGGGTTGGGGGTTCGTTGCTTGGCCCCGGGAGGAAATAAAAATACAAGACAAAAAAGTAAAGTAACAGACTGCTGAATGTTACCGCAACAGCATCAAGCATAGAGCTGCTATGAAAAACCAAGCAGAGATTTCTTAGAATATAGATATGAATGAAAGACAGTGCACTGCACGGCTTCGCCGAATCATCGAAATTCTAAAACTTTCAAAGATAATCATGACAATGAATGGTGAATACGAAAACTACCCCAGAACAATGACGTTGACCATGACGTAACATGAGTCAATCTGAAAGAGGATGATATTTTAGAATTTTAAATGAATAGTTTTAACACCAGTCTTTTTGTTACAACAACACCCCTGGTAGTGGTGGATTTAGGGCCTACGGTGCATTTTAGGCCCAGGTACATTTTCTTCGAAAAAGTTTCAGATCAAGTGTGAATTTTTTTTGCTTGTCAGGTTTTTTCGGGAAACTTTCGGAATAGCGGAAGACTTGCAGATACATGAGTAATAGTGACGATAACATTATTTTTTATTTATTTTCAAGACACGTTGCGTGACAAATGGTTGCATTTCGGAAAATAGAGTTGCTTAAACAAATAAATCATAAGTTCATAACGGTATTATAAAATATTGTTAATAGAAACTAAATTTCTATTCTGCAGGTGGATCCGGTATACAAATGGTACCTTGGTAAATCCGCCACTGATCAATGGGAAGGGGTGTATGGGCAGGGGTGTCTGTCAAAAACCGGGGGTGTAACCGGTAACCCCCTGCTGAGGTGCGTGTGTAGGAAAATTCATGGCGAAATGAGGCTTGAAATGACGATGATAGGGTGATGACGACGACGACGACGACGACAACAACGACTACCGCAAAATGAAGGTTTGCATCGTATTCCGATGACTGTCGTCGTGCTGAAGTTGAGACCGGCGTCGTTACTTACGGTGCGTAGATTTAAGGGGGGCTGTAAGCAGATCCCCTATTTGCATACGTGTCAGGGCAGTCGGTTGTTCAGAAATACTTCCAATATTTCGCCGTATTTCGATCCTCTTGTTGTATGCTGAATAAATACAGAAGTCACTGGACCGTTGGGACCACTTGCAATATCTGAATTTCTATAGAGTTACGCGGACACGAATTGCAAATAATGTTGCGGATGGAAAAGAAAATAAGAACAACCAAAACGAGAGAGAGAGACAGAGACAGAGAGAATTAAGAGGCAGAGAGAAAGACAGAGAGAGGTAAAGAGAGCCAGCGAGACAGAGAGAAAGACAGAGACAGGTAATCAGAGACAGAGACAGATAGAGACAGAGACAGAGAGAAAGAAAGATGCAGATAGAAAGACAGAGAGGCAGAAAGAGAACCAGAGAGAGACAGAGACAGGCAATCAGAGACAGACAGAAGCAGACAGAGACAGAGACAGAAACAGAAACAGGCAGAGACAGAGACAGAGAGAAAAAAGAAAGATGCAGAGAGAAAGACAGAGAGGCAGGAAGAGAACCAGAGAGAGAGAGAAAGAGAGAGCCAGAGAGAAAGACAGAGACAGGCAATCAGAGACAGAGACGGAAACAGACAGAGACAGAGACAGAGACAGAGAGAGAAAGAGAACGTGGAAAAAGGAAGCGTCATCCAACACGGATTGTTCCGTAAGATGGATGGTTGGTTCTGTAGACATGCCAGAGAACTGTCATTATTTTCCTCAGATAATCCTATTTGTCGACCTTTTCCGCTTCCTCTCTGGTTCTTGGAGTTTCTTGTCCATCGACTGCTGTTCGGTCGCTTTGCCGGACGAGGAAATATTTCATCTTACGACTCCGGCAAAAGCGCCAAGTCACGAATATTGCGCTGAATGCCTGATAATTAGAACCTCCATTCCGAAAAAGAAGAGCGCAGGTGGCCATAGGTTAATCCTATTTGAAATATAGAATCCATCTGGATTGTGTATTTTGATATGCTGTAATTCATAATTTGCTGTATTTTTAAAAGACGAAACCTTTATCAGAATTATATCTATACATTATATCCATGAGCGCCCACAGAAATTTTTTCATGGGCGGCAAAACACAATGGTCATGGAATTTTTTCCAGGGCTGGGGCAAAAAACAATGGAAACAGGTTAATATTTTAGCATGGTTTTCAAATTTCATTGCAAAAATAGTCGTATTTGCATTATCCAGGGGAAAGTGCCCCCTCTTGCCCTAATGTGCGGGCGCCCATGCATATATCTCTATGCAAATACAAATACAAATACTGCGTATGTTCTGCTGATACATACAGTGGCGTAGCCAGGATTTGCGGGAGGGGTTTTGGTTTTCGGTTTTGACGACGACCAACTTTGAAAGAATCTTGACAAGCAAAAAAGGTCGTCGCCTCTTAAACCGTTACATTATTTAGCCAAGAATGAGGTTTGACCCCCAAAGTCGCGTCAAAAAATTACAAATGCCTCAAAAAATATTTGTTTTAAAGTTGAATCTCTGCTGTATTTCGCATTTACGTGCATAAGTGCATAAGCAATTCAGGTACATGTACTTTAAAGCCTCAATAAAGTTTGGCGTAAAGTTAAATTCTATTATGTACATTGTAACAGTGACGTAGCCAATGAGGTTTGGGGGGTTAAACCCCCCTTGGCTGCGAAAAAAATTGTGTAATGAGTTTTTACGCATTTTTTTGTTTTGGGACACGATATTTTGGGGTCAAAAATACCCCTTGGCTACCTGGTGGTGTAGAAGAATGTAGTATGGTGGGATGTAACGGCTTAAGAGATGAGGACTTTTTTGCTTGTCAAGATTTTTGCGAAGTTCTTCACGGTCAAAACCAAAAACCAAAAACCCCTTCCGGCATTCCTGGCTGCGCCATTGCATTGTAATCCATTGGCGTGGCCACAGGGGAGCGGGAGCCGGCCCCATTTTGACTGGGATTTGTCAAAAATCGTTGAGAAATCTGGAGGGGAGGTTTGACGAGCTTTTTGCTTGTCCGAGACATTTTTACCCGAAAATGTTGATCAGCCCCTATTCCTGACTACGCTGCTGTTGTAATCTACAACAACCGTTTGGATCTACAATCAGATCATCCTGTTAATCGTTCGATCTTCTGTCAATCATCTTCCTCCTTCTTATCGCAGACTGAGTTTCATTCAGCCTGTCAATCAAATGCCTTCTGCTTCGCTGTCATGTTACCCGCCGCCTCAAAGATACCCTGACCTTTTCCCGACCGACAACCCACCTTGCCTATAGCTATTTCAAAAAAGATTAGGAACATAAGAATAAGCAGCTACTACGTATTACTATCCAAAGCGCTATAAAAATTTACGAGATTTTACTAACTCACTTACTTCCTTACTTTGCATCTTCTGCTTCTCGAAATAATCATACTAAAATTCGAAGAAAAGATTGAATTAATGTTGTGTAGAAACAATCTTTGCCAATGTTAGTTTTTATCTTGAATATTTATCATCGATTTTTTACGTCGAAATCCTTTTTTATGCAGTGTCTATAGTGGCAACTTAATCTAAAGATTTCAGAAATAAACGTTTGATCGTCAAATCTATTAGGAATTCTTTGCCACTAAATTTTTCAGGATTACTTTTTCTTTTCAAATGTGTTTTTTCCAATGAATTGTCTCGCGCAGCTTTTTGGAACGACGATTCTTCACAACAATAAAATTCGATTTGCAAGAGAATGCTGTTTGATGTCTGCTAACTCAAACACGGACTTGGTTCATTTGAAAAAAACCCATTCCAACCCAACTCATCATTTCGTCAACTTAACTTCTACAGGGTTGCGCAAAAACCCGGACTAGTCACATTAGGTTTGGCATTAATATAGTCCGATTTTTGCGCCATCCTGTATTTTTACGATCACTATATCACAATTTGTATTTAACTGCTACGCCGACATTTAATAGTTAACAATTATTATGCATCTACTTAAATAATATAGCGATTTTGAATAGGAAAAAACTTAATCAAATTCATGATTCGGACTCAACTCAACCCATGAAAGCAATGGGGTTACTTGCCCAACCCAATCCAATCCAACCCACTCTAATACATTACGATTTCTTAAACCATGACTTCTTTCCTAACCCAACCCACCATAAACATAGAAATGTCTGACCAAACCAATCAAACCCAGCCCATCTGATGGGTGGGTCCAACCAATGTGCATGTCTGTACCAACTCAGTGCAATCTTCAACAGGACAGAAGGACTTGCGAAAGAAGCAAGCGTCGAAGCAAAATATACTAATCACTTTTTAAATCGCATGATAAACATTTTATTCTGGGCAATTTAATTCTAAGACATCAAAACGTGTTTCGAATACAGCATTTATCCCTTTTGGGACTCATGTCTTTTCCAAGTTGCATTGTGAACTACGTAGTGTAAACGTAACGGGAATTCGCGTCCCTTCTGGTAGACTAACCTTTCCCAGAGGCGTAGCGTTCCAATACGTACTCTGGCTTTAGCCATGGGCGGCACACATGATGGGGGCGGCAAATTTTGAAAGCGACCTTTTTTGCTTGTAGGGTTGTTGAAGAGTTTTTGGCGAAGGCGAAGAGGGGCGGCAAAATGTACAAGGGGCGGCAAATTCAGCGGCGGCGACCTGTTTTGTTCGTCAGGTATAATAAGAGCAAATTGGGGCGGTATTATTTCCAGGAGCCATGGGCGGCACGAGTGCACGCTACGCCACTCACCTTTCCCTCTTAGAGTTTCTATTTGGTCCTTAACAGTGATCAGGTTTATTGTTCTGTAGAAACGTAGTTCTAAAATGTAACTGACTATAATTATGTTAATTTTATTCTTTTGATTACTGGTAAAAATCTGCAATTATTATTATTCTGATTAATCTATATAATAAGTTGAAATAATCTGTAATTTTTATTTTTTTTCCTATCATTCTGTGCTTTAGTCGATATAGGCCTATAGGAGTTGAAATAAAGTTCAGTTGAAATACTGCGTATGTTCTGCTGATACATACAGTGGCGTAGCCAGGATTTGCGGGAGGGGTTTTGGTTTTCGGTTTAGATGACGACCAACTTTGAAAGAATCTTGACAAGCAAAAAAGGTCGTCGCCTCTTAAACCGTTACATTATTTAGCCAAGAATGAGGGTTTGACCCCCCAAAGTCGCGTCAAAAATTACAAATGCATAGAAACTCGTTAAAAATATTTTGTTTTCGGCAGCCAAGGGGGCTTTAACCCCCCAATTTCCCCTTAGCTACGCCACTGGATATATACTTCTTTAAAACGCTAACGCTTCCATTATATTTACGCAATAGCAAAAAAGTATTTGCAGGCGTCGCGTTGAATACTATAAGAACCTCCATCCAATATTTCGGACATGATTTGGGAAATCGCCATCTGTCGTCGTATTTCAGGTGTGTTCATGATTACGTCGACGTCTACACTCAGGCAAAGGGACCCTTCCAGGACCTGTTGGACGTTCCGCTGCACGGTCGTTACTGCGGCACCGGTCTGGAGCTGCTGCCCCGCCTTCTGATAACTATGCACAACGTCTTCGTACTCGGCTTCTACTCCGACCATCAGAAGGAGGAGCGAGGATTCCTCGCCGAATACACCTTCATCAACGGTTGTAAGCAGAGGATTCTCTCGTCTCTCCTCCTCCTCCTTCTCCTCCTCCTCCTCCTTCTCTTCTTCAATTAGCAATCTAAACACTGTGTCGCACAGTCCACAGTAAATGGTCAGACTTCGTGGTATTAAACACGGGCTCTTGGTTATACTACGTCAGGTGGATTAAGGTTCAGTCTGAATTTCTGAAGGAGGGGTGCTCCAAAACTTGAAAGATCAAAGGCATCATACTTGTTAATAATAATAATGACAGTAGTAGTAGTAGTAGTAGTAGTAGTAGTAGTAGTAGTAGTAGTAGTAGTAGTAGTAGTAGTAGTAGTAGTAGTAGTAGTAGTAGTAGTAGTAGTAGTAGTAGTAGTAGTAGTAGTAGTAATAAAGACATGACTTCAAGTGAATCTGAACGAAAACTGCTATAATTACTCTCGACATATAATAATCCAGTTCTCCTATAATAATAATAATAATAATAATAATTTTTTTGATTGATTGATTGAAGTAATAATAATAATAATAATAATAATAATAATAATAATAATCGCAATATAATAATAATAATTGTTATTATTATAGGTATGAATATGATTGTGGTGAGGCTGATGGTGGTGATGGTGATGGTTGTGATGATGAAGATGATGATGGTGATGATTATTATGATGATGGTGATGATGGTGATGATGACGACGACGATGAAGATGACAATGATTGGGCTCTGGCTGGCTAAGTAAGATCAGTCCTACAGTAAGAAACCGTTGTGCATGTTTAACCGTTGTGTATGTTTAACTCAATGAAAATGGACTGAATAAACACGAGTTAGCGTTAACTCATGAGCCTGAATAAACGAATGCCGTCTCATTGCTTTGAGTATGTTCCTTCGTTAAGTACACCGATTGACCTGACGCATACTAACATGCAAATACTTTGTCACTAGTCCAGGTATAATAATATTATTGGCAGTCTCGGCGCAGAGAATTTCTTTAAGGGTTTCTTGGCCGGACATTCCACAATAGGTCAAACATGTTGCAAAACTTTTAAGTATTTCGAGAAAAGTTTGCCATGGCGTTCTTAGTCTGTCAGCGCTACATAAATGGCTTATCTTTCGGAAGTTCTATTATGACGAGAAAGAAATCGCCATCGCAAAAATTTCTCGGCAATCGCAGACCCCCAACCGTCCCCCCTACGAGAACAGATTCCTGGTGGCGCCAATGGATCTAACTCTAAATATTGGTCCCCTCGGATAAACAATTAGTAGGCGGATATTGGCGGATAGTTTTGATGTATCCCTGCTACTTTTGACGTCGACGACTTTAGACGAATGGCTCGTCATTAGACGACGCTTGCAGCAGACTGTTGGTTAAATCGAATCGCAATTTATTGTTTCGATGTTTCCATCCGCTGCCATCAGTTTGCCTGCAGTCAGTCGCTCGATCCCCGTTAATTGAGCCTTTCTGGAGTTTCTCTTCATTAAGAGATTGCTTTGATCGATCCGCAGTAGTTTATGTAGCGCCGAGCGATTTACTTTTGCCGCGACATCCGCTTCTGTCGTTCATTTGCTTAGGGAATATTGAATGATGTTTTTCGTGTCTTTAATATTTCCGAGTCCCAGTCGATATACTTACGGGAGGCAGAATTTAATCTGATCAGTAATATTTGCAGCACCGTTTTAGTAAGCGAGTTAATCAGAGTTGTTGTTGTAATACAAAGAACGACATTATGCCTGGAAGTAGGCTTAATTGTGCATTTTATGACCAATAATAATGCCTGTTCGTACAGTAGATCAACAACAATTGTAATAACTTAGCATGATTTAAAGTGGCTTAGGAGGCATTACTGCCTGTGTGAAAGCCACTAAGGGCACTAACGGGGCTTGAACCCGCTCCGTCAGCCTGACGCTCCAGCACGTAACCCACTCTGCCATCTTCCGCCCCTAATCCAAAAGTGTTGTAGTTTCCATTCAGATGTTTTCATAAGATATAAATTAGCCTATCTGTTTTGAGCTGTAAGGTCTATTAATAGCATTTCTCAGTAGATCAGTAATGAAGAAACTAAAATCGAATTCCGGGCATGAATTCGGCAATTGAGAATTTAGAAATTTTTAATAGTAGATTATAAATTTGCAAACCAACTCTCCGATTTTCCTGTTCGAATCTAACTGTCAGCATGGTTCGTATTTCGACTTTTCAATATTGAGGCGTTTTGGCGCTAAACTTCACGCAATTGAAATTGTGTAGCGCCTTGATTAATATTTGAAAATTTCGATTCACCGCTTGTCTGACCTACGATCTAGAAATAATGGAAATAACATATTGCAAAAGCCGTTGAAAAACGCAATAAAATAAAAAACGTAAAAATAAAAACATAAAAACGCGTTTTTGTTGGAGAGAACAAACGAAAAAAACGTTTGCAACATCCATGCTGCAAAACACTACGTTCCGCGTGAACGAAGAGAATGCGCGAAGAACTATTTGACGACCATTTTTGGCTCTAGGAGGAGACTTTAGACTTTTTACCCCAAATATGTCGGATTGAACCACTCATGGCCAGTGTTTAATCTATAAACTCTTGGACTCCGGAGAAAACTGACAATGCCGAGGGAAAACTGACAAAGCCGGGGGGAAATTCTGCTAAGGGGCTGCTGTTAGTTGATGTAGTAAGCCAAAATTTCCGGGGAATTTGAAATTTCCGGGGGGGAAGAGGGCAATTTCCCCAACCCGGAAACGGCCTATAGATTAAACCCTGCTCATGCTCCACTGTCAGTCTAAGCCACTTGTCAAAGGCATCATATTAAACAGCCATACAGTAAGTCCGATGGTAACTGTAATTCCAGCAGTATACAATGCGGGAGTCGCGGCGCCGCAGGGCGAATGCGGTCAGACGGTGAACGGGGACGGAGGTTCGAAGTCAGCGGGCGTCCTACTTTCGCCGACCTATCCGGGAATGTATCCGGACAACGTGTTCTGCTTCTACCGGATTCGCGGAGTCGCCGGACAGAGGATCCGGTTGACCTTCGTGGACGTTGACCTCTACAGCGGCGGAGAACAGTGAGTCCAGTAATCGTTTCTAGTTATTATCGTTTGAACTTCTATAGCGCCATTTTAGTAAGTGTTTTTGACATCAATCGATGGTCGCTCCTTGGTTTTAATCCTATTGTTATTCCCAATTGTCCATTCCAATAAGTCTGTCCGATTTTCTGGTCCCGGTTATGGCGGACAAGTAAAGTAAAGTAGGGTCTAAGTAAGTAAGACGAAATTTTTATAGCGCTGCCCGAGGGCTTGGAGCACTGCACCAGCTTATTCACGAGTACAGAATCTGGGTAAAATCCATAGTCCGTAATCCGTAATCCGTGGTGGTCAAGATTGAAGATCCAGGCAGGCAGTCGCAGGAAACTACAGTATTTTTAGGGACGACGATAACAAGATTTGCGGTGGATAGAATTTAGAATCAGATGATCTTCACTATATTAAGAATTTCGCCATGGGATTTCTTAGCGCTAAGAATAGTTTTAATTTGTTTTCGGATAGTCTGTTGAATGATGGCCAATAGTTACTGATTTACTGACTAAAGAGGTATCGGGATATTGATAATTCGGATCTCTGACGGAAGATCATTCCAGAGACGAAGAGCGCAGGCGAGATGGGCAATAGAGAGTGAGTCAATTGATAACCTGAAACGCACTCGGGCATTTTAGAGAAATTCAGTGCATTCTTAGTGTCTTCGTGATATCGTTTATCACTGAAGATGTCAGGCATATATACACATATATATATATATATATATATACACATATATATATTATATATGTGTATAACTGTGTATATATAGCCGTATATATATAGCGATTGACACATGCAAGGTTCAGAGATAGACAGTGTCGGTTCCAGGATTTCTTGGTCGGAGGATGAAATGAATTCATAGGAAGTTGATGGGGGGGGGGGTGAAAAGAGAGGGGCAAAATCAATAAACTTTGCCGAAAAAGAAAAAGACTGACAAGCAGAAAAAGGCAATTTTTCCCGAATTTTACTAGACTTTTGCAAAAATAGGGTTGACACGCAAAAAAAGGTCACCGCAGTTTTTCCCGTCATTTTACCTGATTTTTACCCAAAAATTGTTTGACAAACAGAACAAATTTCGTTGGGGGTGCACCCCCACTCATCCTCCACGTGGAACCGCCACTGGAGATAGATATTCACGGACAGGAGTGTATTATCCAGTCTGACCGTGAAAACTGTAGCATATATCTACAAGGTATAGGTTTGGATGGTCGCTCAATTCCTGTAACAACACAAAAGAATAAAATGACAGAGAAAGAAAAGAGTGTCGATGATGTTGATCTCCAGCGTATGAGGTTTTCACCTGTCGGTTCTTCGCCGCGAAGAGACCAACGAAAAATGCTATGCACACAGTGTTGGAGTTGTGAAATTTGAGCTCGGGAGGGGGGTTTGAGATTTTCTTTAGACTGAAATTCAATGAATGCCAGAAACTGCATGTACTCGATATGCGATTTTTGGAAAGGTTGGAAAATTAGCTGAGGGGGGCTCCAACCCCCCAACCCCCTAACTCCCCGGCAATTCCAGCCCTGTATGTACAGTTTCCAAAGACGGGCATCATTCGCTGAATGCACACGCTGGGTTCAGTGCGTAATTAAAGAGATTTATTTCTTGTCAATCCACTGCCGTCGCTGTCCAGCAGTGACGTTGTGTGTGTGTGTGTGTGTGTGTGTGTGTGTGTGTGTGTGTGTGTGTGTGTGTGTGTGTGTGTGTGTGTGTGTGTGTGTGTGAGTGTCTGAGGTGAGTTATCTGTGTGACGTCGGCGTTTGTGTGATCGTCTGTGTTCTTGTGTGTGTCTGTGTGTGGAGTTGATCGTTGTTGGATTGATCGTTGTTGGATTGACGACGATCAAATGGAAAGACGGCGATTAAAAGGGGACCGATCGGATCAGTGCGGCTGATACGGCCGTCTGACCAGCCGAAGAGGGAAGACGAGAAGCGAGAGGGAGGAGGAGGAGGAGGAGGAGGAAGACGAGGAGGAGGAGAGAAGAGGAGAGTAGGGCGGTCCTCGGATGTGTTCTAAAGGCAAAATATTCGATCGAAGATCAAAGGGGAAGTGTTTTCGTTTTGTCAGGTCTGTTGTGTCGACTGTCACGGCGACAAACAGCTTCGCGTGAATCCTTACTATAGCAGAACTTTATCTCCTGCATAAGTTTGGTGGGTGGAGGATTTTATAGGGCCTAATTTACCAAACGGTTCAGTAGTGATGTCGTCTCGCAGGAAACTTCGCCGCAAGTCGTACATGCCTTAACATGAATATCAAGGCTCTTCATTTAGAACAGCGCACAAATGTGCGATTTGTACAATTTGATATACAATACTGTATATGATGTTCAATTTGATGTACAATACTGTATATGATATCTAATTTGATGTACAATTCTGTATATGCTGTTTAATTTGGTGTACAATGCTGTATATGATGTCTAATTTGATGTACAATACTGCATATGCTGTTTAAATTGGTGTACAATACTGTATATGAATACAGTATGATTTTCAATTTGATGTACAATAGGGTATATGATGTTCAATTTGATGTAAAATGCTGTATACTGTATATGATGTTCAATTTTCCTTGTACTGTAATTGCGAATTTGTCGTTAATCTTGGCCATTTGGTATTCACAAGTCACAACAGAAAATCTCAAATTTCTTTGGCGGAGTTTAACGACTTTGACATGTCATTTATGCACACCATCCGTCTATTGCTACACCGTTTAACAGTTGTCCCTGTGTAGAGATATTACTTGAACTATAGTTATATATATGTATATATAACTATAGTATATATAACTATATATATATATATAGAACTATAGTGAACTATATATCGCTACTACAGCGAGATAGGATTTGCCACCTTATTTTATTATTCTAAGGCTTGCTATTCGTTTAGTGCATGATAGGCCACTGACCAGTGACGTAGGCTAGCCAGGATTTCAGGAAGGGGAGTTGGTTTTGACTTTTGATCGTAACCAACTTCTAAAAATCTTGACAAGCAAAAAAGGTCATCTTATGTATCCATCCTATGTCTTTTCTTCTAATTTTTTTCTCCTTTCAGATGCTGACAAGCAAAACAAAGGTCGTCACGCCTGTGGCGCTTTAAAAATTTTGGTCAGCAACCCAAAGGGGGGTTTTGACCCTCAAAACCGCGTCCAAAAATTTAAAATGCATGGAAACACATTCAAACAATTTTTCGTCGGCGCCCAAGGGGGGCTATAACCCCCAAACCCACCTTGGCTACGCCACTGCCACTGACACAGAATGTGCGAGATAACAGTATGTTAACTAGTAGGGCAGAACGTTTACAAAGTACAATATCCTGACAATACGAGGGCGCTCTTTGGTAAAGAGGATTGTTAGAGGCATTAACCTTAAATTCCAATATTGCGTGCGTCCACGCAAGTGTGAGCAAAACCATCTGAGTACTACTCCACCCATTCCATGTAACAGGGTTTCCCAAACATTTTGGAACCGCGGTCCACTTAGCGGTTTTGTAACATGCCCCACCCTAATAATAAAATGTAATATTTTAATGCATTAGGCCATCTGGCGAACGTTGGTAAAAAAAGAAAGCATCTTGTGAGTTTTGAATAAATGGCAAAACAAAAGCTCTGATTCAATTCCAATAAAAATATGGCAAATATGTTACTTCAGAATTGTTTATATTTTTGCAAAATAAGACAAAAAGAGAGAAATAGATATTGAAATTTTTTTAAATTATCCTTTTTAAAATTTTGCCAGGAACATACCTTAGTTACGAGTCTTAAAAATCCTATAAATATGGCAAAATCGCTTAACTGATAAGTTCTCGCTGAATGCCTATTCTCAGAGATCCTCTATTGTTAGTTGGAGCTTCAGAGCTAAATGTAGGAATGCGCCTTACTTGCGTTATTGCAAAAATAAGATTGAATTTTAAAAAGCACTATAGGTCCGTAGTTTCCTATGGAGATGCGACTCACTTCAGGGGCTAAAACTGGATAAAACACTAATAATAATTTTAATATAAACCGTGTATGGAGGATCGCAGGCATATAAATTTCTTAAAACCTAAGCCTACTTTATCTTTATCTTTATCTTTATCTTCTTGACGACTTCTATAGCGCCGTACGCACGACGAATGTCGAAGTCAAAGGCGCTTTGACATACTTTGGCATGCCGATGGCGAACGTCGGATAACAGAGACAGCGTAAAGTCAGCCCTGATGGAAACGACGGAGATCGCCGCCCAAACGCCCACGGCAGCGAATCCCGTAGAAAGGAGCCTTCCGCTGTAGAACCGTCCGCACCAGGCACGTCAAAGGAGCAAAAACACGGGATAAGATGTTGAAAATTCCGCAGATGTTGTAATTGTCCGCGAGGCGAGCCACACGGATAATTTCTGAGATGCGGACTCCCGTGAGTAAACCGTCGTCGAGCTAGACCCGACTTTGGATGGAATTCCAGGTTACAATTAGAACGGATGTCGCAGCATTCCCGCACGGGTATCTAGTCTGCAGTTCTGCCAGGCCGCGTTGATAGAAAAATCGCAAAACAAGATGGCGGACCAGACAGGCGACGAATCAGCGACTAAAACCGTCCTAATCCACCCGAGAAAAGCGCAGAGGACCTTCCGAAAATGACGGGAAGGTCACTGCTCGCACATTTTGCGCTAAAACGAGCGCAAAATATCGTCGAACCGCCCAGAACAACGCTTTTCCGAGGCATGCACAGGAGCATGCTTGGCAGCCGGAAACGGCGCCACCGGAAGCCTACTGCCCTACTTACACATTTCAAGGCCTTTGACAGCGTGGTATTGGTTAGAAAATGACATTTTGAATTTAATTTCGCGCTACTCCGCGACCCATTAGCCTGAACCCTTCGACCCACTTTTGGGTCGCGATCCACAGTTTGGGGAACACTTCCATATAAGGTCTCCAAACGCCGCAGTAGAATCTCATGATCTACTGTATCGAACGCAGCGAATAAATCCAAGTGTCAGCAATGCTAAAATGTAAGAATGTAAAAACGCAACCTAAAGAAGACAATGGGATCTTGGCAAGCTAGTAGTGAGATTCATGCAAAATGAATGAGAAAATTCTATCGAAGAGTTATAGGGTGATGGCTGTCAAAACTGACCCAAAAGACTGAAGATCTAAATCTAATAGTCGCCTACTCTTTCTACGTCTGGGACAGACCCGGTGGGGAGCCCGTAATGTTTCCAAAACTCTCCGGTCGATCAGACCAAGCAAGTTCGCCTATGCATAAGTGATGGTGCCCTCTATTCTTTAACCCTGACTGCACCAATGTTCCCTGGTGACGCCTTCTTTCTTTCCTTCCGTCGTTCCCTCTTGCGTTGGACGATGGGTCTGAATGAGTTCCTTCCACTTTTATCTATCTCTTGCTGCCTTGGTCATTTGGATGAAGCTCAATGTCAATGGTTATCTTTGCTGTCTCATAACAGGAACAGGAACTGTCAGCTGTAATCATCATTCGTGTGTCGGCGTGTTTAGAGTTCGCGTGATAAAATAACTCAGCCTGTATTTGCTTGTCGTCAAACTTAACCTTGATCATGTTTTAGAGTTCAATGGCCTTCAATGTTGCCTCTAAGCTGCGCGGCTGCGCGGCTGCGCACATGACAAGAAAACGCCGCGCAGCGGTTTCCAACTGCCGCGCAGTAATTTTGAGTTTAAAATAACGTTGATTTCGTTGTTGTCTGGGGTGACATATGTGAAAAAGTCAGGTGCTCAGGCATTGAAAGGTGTCGCTCAGGCACTATGCCTTTCCGCGTACAATCCAAAATTTTTAGAAAGAACATTTGACTGGCCTTGCTGTCTTTTTTTCAGTTGTCCCTTTGACTACATCCGAGTTTTCGATGGACTGGACAACTCAACTCACGTGATCGGGACCTACTGCGGTCGCATTCTGAACATGTCCATCTACTCGTCGATGGAGAATCTCTACATGGAATTCGTGACGCGCAGTGGACGCGTAGAGCCGACGCGACGGTCTTACGTTGCCAACTGGGAAAGCCACAGAGACGACGGAGACACACAGCGACGGGGGTTCAAAGCTTCGTTCGAGATCTCCAAAGAATTCGTAGATTTAGGTGAGTTCTTCAATCGAATCGCAGTGTAACAACGCACCTCACGCGTGGATCATAGATGTTACATCGAAGATGTTACACTTTTCGATAATGTTACCTTCATTGGCTTTAATCGTAATGTGCAGTTATTTGGGAACTTCCAAGAGAATTTCATGTTTAGCTTCATAGTTGTAATAATTATCTTTTATAAGTTCGTACTGTAGATTATGTATGATCTGCAATGGGATATTTGCTGTGCTTTCCCTGTGAGCGTTTGTTAGAAGTAAGCGGTACTCGTAGCAATACTAAACTATTTCAATTGCAAAAATCACCTGTACTGCTACACACACACACACACACACACATATATATATATATATATATATATATATATATATATATATATATATATATATATATATATATATATATATATATAGGGAGGATTTGGGGGAATCTTCCCCCACTGCCCAACTGCATCCTCCTACTGCTACATCCTCCACCACTACATCCCCCCACCGCTACAGTTTCCAACAACTACATCCCCCAAGCTCGACATATTCCCCCTCCACTGTTCCAGGTCACAAATCGCACCCTGTATATATATATATATATATATATATAAATTAGATATATGAGCTGGCATCTGAAATAAGCGTCTTTTCCCCAAGCGTCGCGACAATCAGAGCACGTGACTAGAATGTCGGTTAGTGGGAGGGGGGGGGGTAAATCCGGAGCTTTCATAAGTGACTTGTGCACTGATTTGTATATGAGCAATGGTGTCTCTAGTGACGTGTGACTACAATTGATCCTGCATTCGTTGAAGAGAGAGAGAGAGAGAGAGAGAGAGAGAGAGAGAGAGAGAGAGAAAACAGAGAAGAGGGAGAGGAGTTAGGGAGAGAGAGGGGAAAGAGAGGGAGAGAAGGGGAGAGAAGAGAGAGAGAGAGAGAGAGAGAGAGAGAGAGAGAGAGAGACGGAGCATGAAGCCCGTCTACTCGAAGGCATCCGGAGAGGAGTATTTGTTCGAATGTTAATTATCGCGATAAGATGCGTCCCAGTTGGTTGATACATGTTTTGCCTTCTGACGACAGATGAAGATACGATGATTTTATTCGAAAAACATCAAAGCAGCATTAGTTCTCGACCAAAGATCAAATCACGCAGATAAATAAGCGTCTCCATAGGACTCTGTCTGTCTCTCTCTCTGTCTCTGTCTCTCTTTGTCTTTCTCTGTGTGTGTCTCTCTGTCTCTCCTTTCTCTTCTCTCTTTCTCTGTCTCTCTCTGCCTTTCCCTCCTCTTTCTCAGTTCTATCTCTGTCTCTGTCTCTGTCTCTCTTTCTCGCTCCCTGTCCCTCTCTTTTAACTCCTCTCTCTCACTTTCGCTCTCTCTCTCTCTAACCCTTCTCTCCCCCTCTCTCCCCTCTCTCCCTAACTCCTCTCCCTGCTTCTCTGTTTCTCTTTCTCTCTCTCTTTCTTTCTCTTTCTTTCTTTCTTTCCCTCTCTCTCCCTCTCTCTCTCTTTCTTCCTCTCCATCTCTCTCCCTCTCTCTCTCTTTCTTCCTCTCCATCTCTCTCTTTCTTCTTCTCCATCTCTCTCTCCCTCTCTATTTCTCTTTCTCCTGCATATCAGAAGATCAGATGATTAGTGTGACGATGTCATTTGTGCGTTTCATCTACAGTGTAGATTCGATGAGAAAAGACCATTGGTTTATGTAGCCCAACTACCTATTGACTCTGTCGCATCACGCAATCAATAGACGCCATGTTTAATTCACCACGTGATTCCTATCAACCCAGTGTCGAAGCCAAAGGGATTTGGGGGTTAAAGCCCCCTGGTTGACCAATCAAAATTTTTGTATCGCGCATTAGGCTACAGTATTCTGTTCCGAATGTGCTCTATTAGCTACAGATATAAAGCCTCTCGCAATGGTTGTAACCCCCAGTTCCCTTTCAGGTCATCGCCAGCTTCTGTGCACAGGCGCCTGAATTTCTCTCGGCGGGTCTGAGCCTCCTTCTCAAACCCCCTTCAGAAAATCCTGGCTACGCCACTGTATCAACCAATCGGAAACTCCAATTGCTTCATTGTCAGAATGCTCTGCCTGTCTCTCTCTATCTCCGTCTGTCTCTGTTTGTCTCTGTCTGTCTCTGTCATCTCTGTCTCTAGTTCTATCTCTGTCTCTATTTATGTTTATGTTTCTATCTCTGTCTATGTCTGTTTCTCTCTCCAGGATCCTGGAGAGAGAGAGAGAGAGAGAGAGAGAGGGAGAGAGAGAGAGAGAGAGAGAGCTAAATCTGCACTAACTTTATCTCTTGATTCTTGAGTTACAGTAAGGCTGAAATAATAACTTATCTGATAAAACAGAGGATTTTACTAAATAAAAGAACATTTTCCCGTTTTTTTCTTGCTGAAATGTGCCCCATTTTGGCAAATCAGTTAGTTCCGAGACGATGCCAATTCTGAAGCTGATGCATTTGATCTTTTGTCTCAACTGACGCTCGGCCGAGACTGTTTCCAGGACGTCAGATCAGAAGTACGCAACGTATGCGTGTCTGGCCTAAGCGATGATCTTTGGCGGATTGCTTTTCATTTAAGATCTCGCCACATCAACAGCTTGACACCGATTTTGGACGCAATCTAGTTTCACCTTACACCGAACAAAGCATTAATCACAGTTGAACCCGCTCAGAGGCCGGCGAGGGTTGGACAGACGGCCTCCAGCGAATTGCTAATTTCTGAACGCTTCAATGTATGTAACTAAGCAATGCTTTTCTGCTCGAACTTTATGTCAACGCTCTCGAATCTAACAATCTACATTTTACAACATCTATCTATCTATCTATCTATCTATCTATCTATCTATCTATCTATCTATCTATCTATCTATCTATCTATCTATCTATCTATCTATCTATCTATCTATCTATCTATCTATCTATCTATCTATCTATCTATCTATCTATCTATCTATCTATCTATCTATCTATCTATCTATCTATCTATCTATCTATCTATCTATCTATCTATCTATCTATCTATCTATCTATCTATCTATCTATCTATCTATCTATCCATCTATCCATCTATCTATCTATCTATCTATCTATCTATCTATCTATCTATCTATCTATCTATCTATCTATCTATCTATCTATCTATCTATCTATCTATCTATCTATCTATCTATCTATCCATCTATCTATCTATCTATCTATCTATCTATCTATCTATCTATCTATCTATCTATCTATCTATCTATCTATCTATCTATCTATCTATCTATCTATCTATCTATCTATCTATCTATCTATCTATCTATCTATCTATCTATCTATCTATCTATCATCTATCTATATATATATCTATCCATCTATCCATCTATCTATCTATCTATCTATCTATCTATCTATCTATCTATCCATCTATCTATCTATCTATCTATCTATCCATCTATCTATCTATCTATCTATCTATCTATCTGTTTGTCTGGCTGGTTGTCTGTGTTGTCTCCTTTCTCTATATATATCCTCTTTATTGTAACTGTTTCTTTTTATTCTAGTAAGCCTCCTCAGGGTATCGGCGCTCAGCGCTTTTCGCCATTTAATATAAGAATCTATTGTTTGTCTTGCTTTTCAAATATTTTACAGACAAGTAGGAGGCGCTCTGCCAAATACTGTAATTTATTGAATTCTGCGAGACTTCATAAACAAATCGTCGGCAGTTAAAACAGGTCCGAATCCAATAAAAGACGACATTCTATTTGTTCAAGCCTTTAAGACTTTTCAGTTTTTCGACTTGATGTGAAATTAGCAAAATAAAATATTGGGGATGGGTTTGGGAAACACATGCCCATGCATGCCTCCCCTTGATCCGACTATGGTTCGTTGTGCTTGAAGTTAAAAAAATGCAAACTATTCTTTTGGTTACATGTTTAAGAATCATCTAGATAGTTTTGTGTGTATTTATGGTGTTTCAGACTTCATACGAGAAGGCACTCACGTGAGAGGAACAGGTAAAGAAACAGATTTTTATTGAAACGTCCTCGAATGCATACAGTCAATCATGCATGCATACAATCAATGTATGCATGCATACAATCAATGTATGCATGCATACAATCAATTTGATTACATGCATGCACGAACGGTTTTATTATTAATTGGATTGATATTCAAAAGACCAATCAGGGACGTATTGCTTTCGTCCAGAGTTGTCTTCTTATCTTCAAGTCTGTGATTTGATATCTCTGAAGAATCTTCCATTTCACAAATTTAGAAATAACATTTTTGACCATCCTATATAGTCTGTGAAGATTAAACCATTCAGCACTCAATCAGATATTCTATGATGAGCGCGATTAATACAGCGACCTGCAGCCTTGTGCATGTCAATCTCTGCACTCAAATACATGGTAGATGGTGGTGATTATACCACTGAAAATGATCCCTGGTAGACAATGTTCAACAGTACGTATTACATCTATCTTATTTCTGATAATAGAATACGTAAAATACGCGCACGGTAAAATTTGCGTACGTTCAAATACGTTGTTTCACAGTATTATCATGACGTAACCACAGAGGTTTATAGATTACAATAGAGAGCCACAGAAGTATGTTCCAGCTTGACGTTACCACCAACGTGTTTTTTAAATACAACACACGTATTTTATTCTTGAACATAAAATACGCATAATACCTAACGTACGGTCGTATCTTGCATGCAGAGGGGGCTCGTGCTCCATATCGAATGCCTAACCCCCCAGTGGACTAGTGGCGGCTCCACCGGGGGCGCCAGAGGGCCCGTGCCCCCCTATTGAGTGCCTGGCCCACCCATTGCCCCCCCCAGTTGGGACCTATACTTAATGCTACATACATTAAACAACAAATGGTTGGCCCCCATGATTAGAAGTTGCCACCCCAACGGCCCCCCCACTTGCCAAATCCTAGAGCCGCCACTGCAGTGGACCCCAGTAGTTCCTTTAATTTATTACAGTCATTATAAGCAGCTAGACTTGTCCAGGTTTATGACAAATAGCTGGCCCCATGCTTATAAGTTGCCACCCCAACGCCCCCCTCCCCCACTTTCCAAATCCTGTAGCCGCCACTGCCTGGTAGAGCATTATTAGTCTGCGGATGCTTCGGGTGCCGTTTGAAAAAGCAAAGTGGCACTTTGCACTGGATCCTCGGTTGCAATCGGTTGAGCAGCTGTGCAGCCTGCATATATGAAGTTATAGCCTCGGAAGGCGGCCACCGCCAGAAACACAAGAAATGATAAACATATTGATGGCAGGTAAGACAGTCGAGCCTTCCAATGAACGATGAGCAGCACTTGAAGTGTTCTGTTGTCTCCGCTTACTCTTTCTATTATAGTTCGTTTAGTATGAGTGCGCAATTAATACTTTACGCGATCGAATGAAAATGATTGCAGGGATGTCAGTCAGTAAGATCCCGTTACAAGAGAGAAATCCATATGCGACTTTCGTGAGAACGTTCAAGGAAGCCGTCCCGCGGTGACCTGACATCGGCTGAGGTTTTTTAAATTATTTTCTGAGTGAAACTGAGGAGAAAGTTTCATCGAATACTTTCTGATGGCAAAACATTCTGTTCTGTGAGATGAATAGTATGCATAACTAACAACTTATCATCTTTCAGATCTGGCATTAAAACACATCTGTTTGACTTGACTTATCCCCTTTAGATTACTCTCCCTCCGTTTCGGACTGATCTTATGGGCTTGCCCTGGCTTTAATGCTATTCGGATTTGGTGCGCCATCGGATGATGCCCTGGGCATTATGATAGTGGCGCTATAGAAGTTGATTGATTGATTGGTTTGTTGATTGATTGATTGATTGAAAGCATATTGAGCCAATAAGAATGATACCCATAGGGGAAAAACTTCTATTAGGCCTTTAGGCTCGAGCTTCCACTTTTCGATAGACCATCATAGGGAAGAGGCAGGTTGGCCCCAGCTTTTTCATCAAGGCTTACACCGATCATGGTACCCCTCTTCAAGATACTGATTTGCTGCGTGTGTCCTAGAAACTGAGATAACTACTGTATTGTTTCACGTGCTGCAGAAAAATGCGTTTTGAGTGCTTTTGGTAGATATCGCGAAGTTAGCATCTTGACCAATGAATTCGCTCTAAATCAGGGCATATCGAAACTAGGTCCATCAGGTACAGCGTTCCAGGTGCCGTTGGGCAAAGCCATTTTGGCTTTGAAAGTCTATGTTTGGGAGATGAAAGACACAATTTTCGAAATTTCCATAATTTTTCTTCGTCATGCAGCATATTCATTGCTCAAATATAACTGCTAACCAATGCTCTTTTTCATCTCTACGTCACCGTACATATACAAATAACTCGAATGTAGTTGCTACAGACACATAAACAACATTATTATTATTATCAAAAATCAACAGAATTTCGACATGTTTGATTTGTAAATGAAAAATTGGAAGTGTCAATTGTACTTTTGACGCTGTTGAAATCTCGGTTGTCTATTGTCCAGTACGCATGTGCAAATATCGATAAACCTTTTGGTTTTCTTTGCCTCCACTTTAAGCCTAAGCCCAGACGCGACGCTGAAACCTATTCAGATATAAGGTGCTTTGTGGGGGAAGATATGTTAACATGAAATACCCAGTAGACAAACAAATCAAATATATTTTAGCCGCTGTGTGTTCGTCTAAGCGCGATACAAAACATTTCGGCGCCTGTACGTGTACTGTAACTTCTGTCTCCGTCAATCTGTTGAAATCATTTCCATGGGGTTTGTCTTATCGTGGTCATTACGGCTGAAATATTGATCGTCCGGTGACCTTCGACCTGCCCTGAGGCAACCCCTGACTATTCCTGGTTACGTACTCTACCATCCGTGATACGTGCGTGGAATTTCGACTTTCCCGTCGATCGATAACATTAATCTCGGATGCGAGAAACTCTAAGAACGGCTGCTGGAGTCCACGTAGCTTCGCGTTTCGTCAACGAATGTCTCCTGAAAATCGGTTTCAGTCCGACTGGTTTCCAGTAGATCTACTGGTTTTTTGCCTCTTTATTAAATTTGTCACCTGCTTCGCATATTAACTTTAGTTAGAATTTAGTTCATAGTTCCTTCCAGATTTCAAATGCTAGTTTTAGAAAATATGCTTTGAAAGAAGTCGAGTAGAAATATTTTCAAATCGACTGATTTTGCATTACCAACAATAACATTTGCTCATGAAGACTTTGTACAATCAAAGTTGCTTGATTTTATCGAAAATTTCTAGAAGTTCAAAATATTTCGGAGGGATTTCTTTGAAAACGCACAATTGTTGTAAAAATATCTTGCGACTTGTATTTGTCATCGAGAAAATAGGGAACGTCTACCATAAAATCCTCAGCGGTAGCACCTACTGGCTTGCGTTAGTTAGAGCCGGGTGTTGGACGGAGGGGGGGCTGGTAATAAAGAGACGCTTCGCTGTTCTCCTTCGGCTCCTCGAGAAGAATGTGAATAAATTGTCGAATAAAATTTCGTCTCGTGCTGCAAGAGGCACCGGCCCGGCGCCGTTGAACAAGTGCGTAAATCTTGTCCGCGGACATTTATAGAAATTGCCGAAAATCTTCGTACTTGTTATGGGCGTGTCGTCGTCGTCGTTCGTTGTTGGACTCGTCATTTTTTCGCACGATGAACGACGTTCCGTCAGCAGGGATGGCAAATTGATCAATATTGGCACCGGAGGAGTGCTCTGTCCGCCCGACCGCCTGCCCGGAGATTCCTTCTATGCGACCATCGGTGTCCCCTGGTTGACCTAATCCCGTCCCTGAGACTGCGCCTCTTCGTCTCCTCGGGGGGCTGTGACGAGAGATGGTGCCGCCGCCGCCGCCCCCGAATATATCGATTGCCGTGGCGGGCGGGGCTTTCGAAATCAAATGCGAGTTTTATAATCCCTTCGATGGAATTTCTGGGCTTTGCTGGTCGGTTGGTCGGTTGGTTGGTTGGTTGGCGGGCGTTCGCAGCAGAGGGACGAGCAAATCGTGTAAGAGACTCGAGGGGGGCGGACCGCTGTCGTTTAGATAAATGTGTGTTTGAAATGTTTGCGAGTGAAACGTTTATCTGAGCGTCGCTCCGCTCGCTCATCCCATGTTCTGTATTGCGTCTTGAATGCTTCGAGATTATCTACCATCAAACGACGCATTCTTAACCAGTATTGAGATCAGTAGTAGTAGTAGTAGTAGTAGTAGTAGTAGTAGTAGTAGTAGTAGTAGTAGTAGTAGTAGTACTGTAGTAGTAGTAGTACAGTAGTAGTACAGTATTAGTAGTAGTAGTAGTAGTAGTAGTAGTAGTAGTAGTAATAATAATAATAATAGTAGTAGTAGTAGTAGTAGTAGTAGTAGTAGTAGTAGTAGTAGTAGTAGTAGTAGTAGTAGTAGTAGTAGTAGTAGTAGTAGTAGTAGTAGTAGTAGTAGTAGTAGTAGTAGTAGTAGTAGTAATAATAATAATACACTGATTTTGGTGGCATATCATACAAGTACTCCTAGGACACCTAACAATTGAAAATACAGTACCGGTATATCTGACAACGATCAATGTTCTGGATAACTACGAACAAACAGAGCAGTTTTCAGTTCTCGTTTGAATGCTTCTACAACCACTTATTTAATTACCCTGAAAGAAAGTTCACCTCCATGGACTGTACGCTTGACAAGTTGAACCACGTTAGTTCATTTGCCTATTTCTATCAATCTGCTAAAAGCTCACCTAGCAATTCATTTGCGTGTTCATAATGATTTTATCATATACATATAGTTATAAAGAGAGTTTCTATAAAGCGCTTTTTTCAACTGAGATTTTGAAAACACACACAGATAAAAAAGACTGCGAAATATGAAAAACGTAGAAAAACTTAGACGTGTAACACAAAGATGTCATATTTTCGCAGTGGCGTAGCCAGGCTTTCCGAAAGGGAAGTTTGGTTTTCACTTTTCACCGTAATCAACTCCCCAAAAAATCTCGACAAACAAAAAAACAACCTTATCGTCTCTCATTTTTCATTTTTTCCTGACAAGCAAAAAAGGGTCCTCGCCTCTTAAACACCCTTACATTGGAGGTTGACCCCAAAATCGCGTCAAAAATTTAAAATGAATGGCAACTCATGAAAAATATTTTGTTTTCGGCAGCCAAGGGAGGGTTAACCCCCATCTTCCCTTGGGGCTACGTCACTGTATTTTCGCTAAAAAGTGTACTTACATAATCCTCCTTCCAAGGTGAACACTCCGGTTATACAAGGAACGCGATATCTCGCCATTAAATATACGAGCGATTGCTTTATAATATAATTTTAATAATAATAATAATAATAATAATCGAACCTAATGAATAATAATAATAATAATAATCCAAATAATAATAATAATAATAATAATCTGATAATAATAATATAACAAGGTTTAAAGTCCAGTGTTCAATAGGGACTGCGGAATGATATCTGTGAAAATATACGAGCGAACCACTACCGCAGCGGTTTTCAACCTTTTAGTGCCGCGACCTTTCTAATTCAATTCCCCATGATTTGGCGACCCCCAGCCGTAAAAATTATGTTCGTTCATAATGTAAACTGCTAGAAATAATAATACTACGACAATTAAAATGTTTGAAATCATTCTAATATTCAATTGTCTGCAATGTCTATCTTCGAAAGACAATTAAGGTATTTAAAAAACTAGTAACTATCAATTCGGACATTTTGTGCAATAACAAATTTTGCGCATCCGAAAAGAGACAACCCCATATTTCCGATGGTATCAGGCGACCCCAGGCAAATCGTCATTCGACCCCCGTCGGGGTCGCGACCCACAGGTTGAGAACCGCTGCATTACCGGGATTACTGAGAGAATCTGTTGACGGATAACAGTGATACTCTGATCTCGCGCAGATGTGTACGCGAAGACGAAGCATTGTGAAGTCCCAGTTAATTGAATTGTTGCGTGTTTCGTGGTTCAACCGCCCAAACGGGGCGCCGACGCCGACTAGAGCCTAGTTGAGGCTAATTAAGCGTGGCAGTTTAATTAATTCTGCGCGCGTTAATTTCATTTACCATTCGTTAATTTCATTTAATAGCAGTGTTTTATACAGGCCTGTTAGGAGGGGGAGATTCCTCCCCACCCCCAAGTCTCAACATTCCTTTGCCCCCTCCCCCCAAAAAATCCCAGCACTTACACAAATTTTGGATTGAAATGTGTGTCTTCCACTCCAGCCAAATCAATTCCCTCCGCAGGCCTCAACCCCTCCCCCCCAATGGCCTGGAGTCTCGATAAAACACTGTTTACTATTCGACAACAAGGCTGTTCTGGAAAAGAACCTGAAACTAAGGATATCGATCGAAAGCCCATGCAGCAGAGACGGCAGTGGGTCGCATGGGTCAAAGGCCAAATGGGTCACGTGGTTCATGGGTCATTATGAGTGACCTTTGCCATCTACAAAGTGCAGCAGATTAAGCAGATGATGACAACAGTCTGGTGATATCTGCTTCCTCTCTGTTACCAATGTCATAATACAGTAGAACTTCGTTATAACGAACTCGGTTATAACGTATGCTCGGTTATAACATTCCGCAATGTGCGGTCTCATGTGATGCGCTACCGTGTTGGATGGTATTGAACTCGGTTGCCTCTGAAATAACGTGCTAAATTCTACAGACCCGCTAAGTACGTTATAACGAAGTTCTACTGTAGTAACATTCACTTGATTTTCACGCCTACTCTATTTGAACCGAAGTTTTGCGCCTAAACAGTAAGGTAAAGGTAGACTCCATAGGCCATCGCGGACCCGTCGGAGAACCGAAGAGTTAGCGCCTTCAGTTTCACATGGCAATGGCTGAATGAGGGCGGTTGCCAGCTTTTCCCTCGCCGCCTTTCCTCCACCGAGTTAACACCCGATGTACTCATTCGCAGCTGAGTCGACTGGGGGCGCTTGGGACAGAAACAACCGAAAAGTTTCTGCCGCGGCCGGGAGTTGAACCACGGACCTAAAGATTGGCAGACCAGTGCGCTAACCACTGCTCCACCGCGCATCCTAAACACTAGGTGATTATCATTTCGAGGTCCTAAATTTTCTCCCGTTTGCCCGTATTTCGTTTTCTGAACTTCTTTGTGTTTCTGTCCGGCGCCACTGCAGCTGTTAGCTTTTCTGAATAGATTAAATTGTCTGTGCTCTATCAGGACTTCCTGCCGTTATTCGGAATAGCACCGTTCTCGGTTGTATGTTTTGTTGGTTAACCCTTTAACCGTGTATTTAACTGTAACTCAATGTAAAATGGCCGGATATATCCGGGATCCCCAGTTAAGGGGTTAAATAATATAATTAGAGCGGTTCACTTCATCGTGTAAGACGCACTGTAGTGCCGAATGATCCCCTCCCTCCCAGTGGCGTAGCCAAGGAGGGTTGGGGTTAAAACCCCTTGGCTGCCGACGAAAATGTTTTTTAATGTGTTTCCATAATTTTTTTATATTTTCGGACGCGGTTTTGGAGGTCAACCTCCCCCCTTACCTGCCGACATTAAATAATTTCTAAGCGCTACAGAATGTACAGGTGTAAGGTGGCGACCTTTTTCTTGTTTTGCTTGTCAGCATTGCTTGAAAGGAAAAAATACAAGAAGGAAAGATGACGATGACCTTTTTTGCTTATCAAGATTTCTCGAAGTTGGTTATGATCAAAGCCAACCCCCTCTCCTTTCGGAAATCCTGGCTACGCCACTGCTCCTACCCATAGTTAAGTAAAATCTGTCTTGTTTAGACAGCGGCTGGTCCATCCATTGAAGGGCGATTTAGTTTTCAGCTTCAGCGGCGGGTTCTCTGATGTTTCCATCGGCGCTTAAGTCTACTCATTGCCATGGAAACGTTATCATCATCCAGTGCTTTATCTCTAAGCTTACGCTAAAAGTCTAGCATTTCAGCTGTTATTTGAGTATTTCGCAGGGATTTCTTTCTTCCTCGCCCCACAACCCCACCCCCACCCCACCCCTACGCCCACCCCCACCCCACCCGCTGGTACGTATCGAGATTACACATGTTCCGACAGATGGTGGAGGAAAATTAAATGGAGAGAGCAGCTATCCTGAGTATATAGTTTGAATATTGAATCCTTCAAATCGATACTAGAGCTCAAGGTAACCCTCTACAACAGCGGTTCTCAACCTGTGGGTCGCGACCCCCAAGGGGGTCGAATGACGATTTACCAGGGGTCGCCCGCGACCATCAGAAATATGTGGTTGTCTTTTTTCTTGTAATTGTACAAAATTTCCTCAGTGGTAGTTACGACGTACTATAGTTGTTTTACTATAATTGTCATTCGAGGATAGACATGGAGACAATTAAATAATAACGATTTCGAACATTTTGATTGTCGTAGCATTATTATTTTTAGCAGCTTACATTGTGAACGAAAATAATTTTACCGTTGGGGGGGGGGTCGCCATATAATGGGGAATTGAATTAAAAGGGTCGCGGCACTATAAAGGTTGAGAACCGCTGCTCTACAATGTGTCCACGTGTACTGCTCAGCTCCTGTTTCACAGTAGGTTTTGACATGAGGTCATTTGAAACATCTGCATTGTCTAGAATTTGCGACGCTATTGACTGCAATTACGTGTATACAATCGTCTTGCACCGACATATCGAATACCGATACCGACATATCGAATACCGATACCGACATATCGAATACCGACCCACTACTAGTCCGTGTTCTCTGCAAGGGCAAATCGGCATATATTTTCACAACCCGTAACATCACAATTCGAGCTGTTTGCCTGGTAACCGGAGATCAGCGCTGGTTCGAGTACGGGTCTACCTTCACCTTTTACGACGCCAGTTCAAAGGTATTGCATATGTCCCTTCCGTGATAGTCTAGGAGTGCGGAGAGATGTACAGTAGTTTCTAGATAGTACAGTATTAAACTTCTGGTGCATCGGGGTGCCATATTTAACAGAAACTCACTTTTGAGATTAAACATTAAGATAGATCTCGTCCCTATTAAAAGCGATTTAGAATTTAGTGCTACAAATGATGAGGAAAAGGTAGGTTTGTTGCTGCTGCTCGATTTCAGATGATTTGAGTTTAGCTGTTAAAAAAGTATTGCGAATATTTAAATCCAGTGAACCTCACGTGATGTACACGTGATATATATATATAGTACATTTTAAATTTAAAATATACCGTATACATAATACATCTATAAAAGAGTTTTCTATAAAAAATGATACATTTCCTATATAAATGCGTAGGTCATACTTCATGCAAGTTCTTTATCTAAACCTCTGTTATGCAGTTTCTTGATTTGCACACAATCGCGTATATTTAATTAAATATTTTACACGCAGACTCGTGCCATGTTATGTCATGTCGTGTCATGTCGTGTCATGTTTGACAATGAAAGGGAAACTAAGATCACCGTCCAGGATGTGAAGTGAAATTTTGGCAATTTAGAGTTGAGAAACTACTTCAGCGATATGAAAAAATAGTTTGTAAATTTGACGAAAAATTCGAGCAAAATGGTCAACTAAACAACTAAACGCAATGCCGTTTATAAAGTATTTCTGTTAATAAATATGTTAGCAAAATGTTTGTCCCGTCTTTGAGCTCTAGTGCCTTTAGCTATTTTTTTAAATTCCAACCCTAACTCTAACCCCTAAACCGTGATATTTTGTCCGTGACATTTTGTCCGGCCACCGTTTTTTAAATTCTACAACCAGGAATGGAAAATTTATGATAGCTTTCTTAACAATCAATTGGAAACGGTGCCCGTTCTCATATTTTCTTGACAGCTCATCTTTTAGCGCAAGTTTGGCTTATCTTGAACAAAAAGCTTCTGCAGTGCCCATGCTGTTAAACTTGTCTAGCTCATAAGACAGTAGCTCATTAGACAGTTTTCAAAACAGAATTCACGAAAGACATTTTCACGATACAATATTATTGTGTAGAGTAAATGAGAAGTCGGCGAATTTCTCTCGTGCATACAATACAAGTGGGGACAGGCCCGCCAATAAAAAATCCCGGCCCTGCGGCAGAATAACCACCGGCCCTTAAAACGTTTAAAAATTTATATTTTCTGGAAAGTTTGTCCTAAGAAAGTCCAAAGGTTTTCAAAAAGAATACAGAAATGACGTAAAAGATGCGTTAAAAAGTAGCGATGACCATTTCTTGCTTGTCAGACTTTTCATGGCGCTTAAAGAACAAGCAATGCCTTCGACATCCCCCAACCGCCTTCAGCGTCTTCATAATAACAAAATAGTATTGCATGAGATAATATTTTGCGGACCTGTCGAGGTCCCTACAGATCGCCGGGCTCCTGGACAGATTCCGCCTGTGGCTCCTGGACAAAAAATTTTTTTTGCCCCTTACTCCACTCATCAATGCGGAAATTATTGAGATTTGCATATCAAATCATTAATGGCTATTCAGATTGTAAAAACAAAAATCGATATCGGTATTTTCAAAGAATTGTAATCGATATCGGTAAAATATGTCGATATTGAGAGTAAATCGACGTTGATTCCACTTGTTGTGCATTTGCGTATACAATTTCTGATTAATTTCGAATGAAACCCGATCGTGCGTATTCTGTTCTTCCTGCGTTTTTGGCCTAGATTTTACGCAGCAACAACTACAGTATACAAATGCAGGGTGCGATTTGTGACCTGGAGCAGTGGGGGGGGATATGTCGAGCTTGGGGGATGTAGTCGTTGGGAAATGTAGCAGAGGGAGATGTAGTGATGGGGGATGTAGCAGTAGTGGGTGCAGTTTGGCAGTGGGGGGGGAGATTCCTCCTTCCCCCCTCGCAAATCGCGCCCTGTACAAATGTATACCCGAACAGTAACGCAGTTGCGTAGCCAGCGTCCAGAATGTGGAGGGGGTAGTAAATCGATATTCTCGAGCAGAAAAAGTCTCTACAAGTGTTAAAAGAAGGTCATCAAGATCAAGGCCCCTTCACGTGCGCCATCTATCGATTCTGTTCCAGTGGTCCTAACCATGTACCGGTACCTGTAGATTATATATAGATGTCCCTGTTCTACTGTACGCACCCTCCTCACCCCTCAACGGTTTTTGCGCAAATCCCACGGCTGATTCCAGCCATAATAGGGGGTAAGACCCCGTGCACCCAACCCCCACCCCACTCCAGCGTGGCTATTGTCAATGGTGCCGTGTTAGTTGTCAGACTGCCACTGTAGGTTTTCTAAAAAAGCAGAATCGCTATATTCTGAAATGGCTCATTGTGTACTGTGTACCAGTGGCGTAGCGTGACTTTTGGGGGCCCTGGGAGCATCCTTGAAGCGGGGCCCCGGCTGACGAACCAAAAAGGTAATCGCCCCAAAAGGTCTTCATCCACACGTTTATAGTGTTGACGAGCAAAAAAGATCGTCGTCCACCTCTTCGGGGGCTCCCCCTCTCCCGGGGCCCGGAGGCTGTCTCCAAAGTGCCCCCGCCCTCCTCCACGTTACGCCACTGCTGTGTACTTTGCGGGTACTGCTTCTGCAGAGTGTGATCAGATGATCCTGAGTACCGGAGAGTCGAGTGGAACGATCACCAGTCCTGGATATCCATCCAGTTATCCTCTGAACGTCACGTGCCACTACTACATCGACGGACTGGTTGACAAGCATCACCTGGAAAAGGCCAAGCTCTTCATCGACGAATTTGACATTCCTGTTGCTGCCGTTCAATCCGGGTAAGGCCGACCGCTTGCGTTCGTCCCTGGCCTCTTGCGATGTCTTTGACCTTTGACAACTATTGCTTGAGAAAAATTCCATTTAAAATCCGTTTTGGATATTTTCTTCGTTTTTTTTCCATCAGAGCGATCAATGAAACTGGTAGATTTCTCCTGTAATGCGGTAATGCAGGTTTGTCAAATACAGTGGCAAAGCTAGGATTTTGGGAATGGGTGAGTTAAAAAAGGTCGTCACCTCACCTTACATCTTTACAATCTGTAGCGCTTATAAATTATTTTTCTTGGTCCCCCGCCAATGGGGGTTTGACCCCCAAAACCGCGTCCGAAAATTTTAAAAATGTATGGAAACACATTAAAAAAGTTTTTCGTCGGCAGCCAAGGGGGTTTAACCCCTAACCCCCCCCCCTTGACTGCGTCACTGGTCAAATACCAAAAGACGGTTCGCCAACATGTGTAGGCCTAAAAGAAGGACGCTGCAATATTTTGGGCACATGCAGCTGGACAGAGATGGTCAACACTAGAAAGGACAATCCAGCAAGGAATGATGCCAGAAAAAAGAAAAACCAAGAGGACGACCAAAAAGAAAGTGGGTAGATGATGGGGAGGAGTGGACAGGACTGCAGTTGTCAGCAGCAGCAGCAGCAGCAATCAGGAGAACACAAGACAGACATTGTTCGAGAAAGGAAATTAATGTTGCCACCTCAACTTTCCGCACATAAAGTAAGAAGGAGAAGATGATGAAGTTGGAATACATCAAGTTGCATACAAATGGAACAGCGTTTGATTATAATTATAAAGCAATATTAATAATATATGTGCTTCCTTTCGTTAATCGCACCAAGCTTTGACTATTGTTTAATAAATTACGAAATTCACTCTGTAAAATCAGTCTGTAAAACCTTAGATTTCGCCACCTTTATTTCAACAACGAATTATATATATATATATATATATATATATATATATATATATATATATATATATATAAAACTAAAACCACGCATACTTTGATTTTCTCAGCCATTCAAACCATAGATTTATTATAATACACTGGATGCCGTCTATCTATGGCAAAGTCAGGCCAAAGTTGAAGCCAGTTTGCATGGATGGTGTGTCAAGAAATGTTTACCCCTGCAGATATCTTGAAGACCTCATAATTCTTTAGCGCTATCATATTTATTTGAGTGCAGCGCCTACTTTAGATATGGACGACGTCACCGTTTTAATATGGTGTACCATAGTTGCTTTAAATTCTCCCGTTTGATCTTTTACTCATCTTTTCCACAATTATTATTCCTAAATTGATTTCCCTATAAATACTATAATCGTATCGTAAAAGAATTTAACGATTATTAGTTGAGTTTTCAAATTGTGCAATGCTGATTTATACGACTATAAGCCCCAGTTACTATGTGACCTATGTCTATGTAATTTTCAAGGCTTATTTGCGGCAGTTCACTGCGCAATGTCAAAGGTTATTCGCCTAAATCAGACGATCAATTACACAACTAGTGTAAACAACTAGTCCACATTAAATTTGTTAAACCTAAACGATATCCGTTCCAACAGTGTACCAAAATTTTCAGATTTCAGCGGGGTAAACATTTCTTGACACACCATCCATTGACCTTTCTGATACCATAGACTCTTTTGTGATATTAAAGTCTATGATTCAAACCCACGTATAATTGCAATAATATCAATTCATTCACTATTTCGACACCTGCTACTGAGCACTATTTTAGCGAATGATTCTTAAGGCGTTTGCACACCCTTTAGAAGCGTTCTTTGCTAACACAAAGCGTCGATTCTGGCGCATCTCTGTTTCTCTGACCCTGCGCCTCCTAAATCTTTCCCTAATCAAACGGAATCAACGACCTGGCTTTCAAATGCAAATCTCGTTCTTTTTCCCAGGATTCGGTTTCTGCGTCTAGTCATATGACAAGTCGCTGTCGGAAGTTCAGAAGGTCAAAAGGTTAAGCGCCTGACCCGTCAATGACCGCCAACTTAGCAACTTCGTTTTAAAAACCAGGCTACTGTTTAATGCAGACAGATGAACTGACCAACCTTCGCCCGTCGTTGAACCCGAAACTTTTTATCGAACCGGCGATGAATAGTTACAGACGAATAGCCAACCTCTGGTCTTCTAAAAGTATCAGTGGGGGCATTTGAGCTGCAGGCATTAGGTCGGTATTGAAAATGGCAAAAGTTTTTAGATTTTCTGTTAAAGAAAGCATCAAACGTTTGTTGATTAGGCCAGTGTTTATTTTTCAATGTATAATAGCCGGAAAAAACTGGCGAGGGCCAATTCCCTCCCCGCCAAGTTTGAGCAAATTCTTATAAAAATTTATTTAGATGTTGCGCCTTTGTTAAACCCGTTAAGCAACTCCTGAAAAAAAGCTAAACTAGCAAAAGAAGTCGCCCCACTGTCAGGGGCTAGAATTCCCCCCCAGCTCCATCCTAGAACCGCCACTGCCAATGTACTGTGCAGTATGCAGAATTGACATTTGTCCTTCTTTGCCAAGTTCTGGTTGAAGGAGAAGTTCTTTACTGTTCGACACCACAATTATTACGACAATAACTACTCTTAAGTTCTACTTTGGAAATGAAGAAAGTTTTCTAGCGTTATGTCCACGGACCATCGCTTCAACGAGAAAGGAAATGGCGTGAAAGTAGACTACGTGAGTAGGCAAAATCTCGCAAATTTATCTAGCGCCTTCGCAGACAGTACCACAGTAGCCGTTTATTCTTCGGGGGCTGTCTATTAATTACGTCAACAATTTAGGGGGAGGGGTTTGAAAAAGTTTGACAGTTGTAGACAGGGAAGGGTCAAGAGAAGTTGACGTCAACAATTTCACTTTTTACAAATATTCAAAAAATAGGAAATTCATGGAATACTACTTATTACAATGGAAAAAAGCGTGGAAAAAGGTCATCACCACCACATTTTGACACTCGATGAGCAAAACAGGAAAAATGGTCATCAAAAAATAATAACAATTGGGACAGATCTTTGGGGAGGGAGGAAATAATTGACAGTTGTTGACAAGGGGTGGGGTGGGGTCAAAATGATGAGCAAAATGGAAAGAAATGGGATGAACAATCAGAAAAGGAAATAATTAGGCCTGATGAGCAAAATGTGAAAGAAATGGAATTTGACTTAAACAGAAGATTAAAAATAAGAGGGAGAGACGATAGATGGAAATGGAAGGAAATAGCTAACGCCTACAGATAATATTTTGGGCTGAAATTTAGCAGAGTGGTAACAACACTGGACGATGGAGCAGAAGGTCGCGGGTTTGATTCCCGCAGAAGTCCTAAGGTCGACTCAGCCTTAGTCGCTAGAGGGCGGTGATAAAATGAGTAGCAGCGTTAAGCTGCGAGGTAAAACTTGGCTCTGAGAAAAGTAATGACAATCTACCTCAGATTAATGGCTTATACCCTCTACGTCGCTGATTGTCTAGACCGGAGATAAGCGCCGGAACCCAACGCTCGGAATCGAGTACGGGACCTACCTTTATCTTTACTAATACTTAGCCAATAATTATAGGCCGATGCAAATATCTAGGGATATGATTTTTTTTTAAATTTTTGGTCATTAGTCTTGTACTAATGCTGATTGAAAAACGCAAAATGCTCGACTTAATCACAAATTAGAAGTTTCTCAAACGATTCAGTTTGTAGATGACAAAGTTTAAGCACTTACAGCTGAATAGTTCCCAAGGCAAACATCAATCAATCAACTTCTATAGTGCCACTATCATAATGCCCAGGGCATCAGCCGATGGCCAGTAGTGCTGTTACGGTTAACCGAACCGAACCGAAACCACGGTTTTTCGGTTAAAACCGAGCCGAAACCGACCGAAATTGCACGAGGTGAAACCGTAACAGCTCCAATGGCCAGTGTTTATTATAGACCTTTTCGGGGGGAATTCCTCCCAATGTTTGAAATCCCCAAATTTTGACATTTTGGCTAGTAGTATGACCTCCACAATGTCTGTTCCTCCCAAAAATGTTAACCACCCCCCAATGTCTACGTGGTTAGAATAAACACTGGCCGATGGCGTATAACATGCGTATAGGGTCAACAGCGCAGCCATGAGAAGGGGACAGGGAGAAAGGGACAGGGTGCAGAGACAGGGGACAGGGACCGAGCCCCACCTATTGGGACCTAAACGAGTCGTGAGATTCGCGTATAGAGTCGACGATAACATAAAAGCGAGCAAGGAGATTTTCCATAAGTTGTCATACATTTCCTAAATTGCTCAAGATTTCAATCTAAAACTGCCCTAAATTTTTATGAAAACGCCGCTGCGTAGTTCACGACGTTCCCTCTATCCCCCCCTCCTTAGTCCAGCGGTTCTCAAACTTCTTAGGATTTCTTGCGTGGTGGTCCCGTAAAAATTTGTGCGATGACTCGAGTCTCGAGAACCTTATAAAATTTGAATTTTAAATTAACTGTGATTAGCACATAGGCTACTTGTTTTATCAATGAATTTAATCAGAAATTGCAAATCTTGTCAACTGTATAATAGTGGAGTGTGTAGTTGTCAGTTAAGAGTTGTGCTTGTTCTTATGTTGTCTGCGTTTGCGAATAAAGTTATATATACAGGGTGTCTACGAAAAAAACCCCCCAGCAGGAAAACTATGATTTCTTAAAAGTTCCTAAATATATTTTTATAAAAATGTTCACACGTGTACAGCACATATTTCCCCACCTTTATGCCAATTTGCATCTCATTTACATGTAAGATGGCTATTTTGTGAGATATCAAAGTCAAACTTCGATTTTTACGAATCAACCGACAAAATTTTATTGATGGTCCAGAAATTTCAACTTAAACCAAAATTGCTCGAGGTGGTTATTGGGCATAATTGCAAACCCTAACCCTAACCATAACCCTAGTTGCAAAAATTGTTCGGTATCCAAAGCCAAGCTTCCGCAATGTCTGAATTTGCATCTTATCTTTATTCAATATTTTACCCATTTTGAAAGTTTTAAATCAAACTTTTATTGTTATGTCGAATTCTGTGAATTTAAAAACAATTTTGCAAATTTGCATTCGATTTAAACTTTACTAATACTACTGCAACAACAACAACAACTGCTACTAATACTACCAAAATTGACATGAAGCCAAATTTATGTGAAGCTAGATATTTAGGCTTGTCATGCTGCGACTGAGTAGTAAAAATCGTAGTTTGACTTTGATATCTCACAAAATAGCCATCTTACATGCAAATGAGCTGAAAATTGGCAGAAAGGTGGGGAAATATGTGCTGTACACGTATGAAAATTTGTATAAAAATATATTTAGGAACTTTTAAGAAATCATAGTTTTCCTGCTGGGGGGTTTTTTTCGTAGACACCCTGTATAATCAAATTTGAATTCAAATGGAATCAGAACTCTTAGAGCCATCAGTGTGTTTTGTGTTCTGAGGTATTGGTGAGATATCTTGAGAAAGTAATTGAGTAATCCCTTTACGTAACTTTACTTAAGTAAATTGAGTAATCCCTTTACGAACTTTTTTACTAAACCGCTTTACGATCCCTATGGAACCGCGGACCTCAGTTTGAGTCCACTATGGCTCAGAAGGTTTGTCCCGATCAGAGCAAGTTCGCCTGTATACGTGATAAACGCCCCTATTCTGAAACCATGGCTACGCCACCGCTTGAGATTAATGTGGAAAGTGACATGACAATCCGCGCGTTTGTGACGTTAAGTTGCAGCAATGGATACCTGAGTGCCTATATTCAAGGTCAGGACATCACGAAATCGGCTCCTGACAGAACGCTCTGCGGACAGACTGCCCAGGGTCCGCTGGTCACTTCCAACCCCGTCTTCTACTCATCTTCAACACGTCTAAGGCACGAATCGCAGGTCGTGGATTCAAAGCTCGTTTCCAGTTTGTCACCGGTAAACTGTGCGCTTTCAGTCATTCGCGTTTCTCTTATATATCCAACGGTCGACTTTAACGATCAGGATTTGTGGGATTTTGTCAGGAGTTGGGGGGATTATTTTACCAGCATTTGGGTAATTTTTAAATAATCTGGGGATTTTACTAGCATTTGAAGATTTACCAGAATTGCGAGATTTTACCAGATCTTGGGGATATTTTCAGAATTTGGGGAGATTTTTCAGAATTTGGGAAATTTTTGTCAGGATATATGGATTTGTGGGATTTAACCAGAATTTGGGGGATTTCGTCTCTGCCTGTTGAGGATCAACCCAGCTGGTGTCCAGAAATTTCTTCTTTGACCGTCCGACCCAGGGGCGGTGCTATGGAGGTGGGTCCGCGGGTCCGGACCCACCCAGCCTCGGGCAGGGGCACCCGAGCAAATCGTGAAAATCCGCAAAGAAATTTTGATTAGGGTGGGGGTGATTGGGAGGGGTAGTCTGAGCCGAGTCCTGGTTGTGTAGATTGCATTAGACCCAGCCAGCGCCCTGGTCCGACCAGAGATGGCTTTGTAAAAATCGGATGTTTTTTGTAATCTGAATAATTCTATCATCGTTGTGTGCTTCTTACGTGCATATTAACCCCTTAACTGGGCAACTATTTGTAACTCATTGTAAAACGGGCGAGCGTTACTCGGGGCACCCAGTTAAGGGGTTAATCAACGCCGTTTTCTTTTTGCATCTGCAAAAGGAAACACGGATTTCAGTTGTTTAAACCCTTAACTGGGTATTTAACTGTAACTCAATGTAAAATAGACGGATATATCCGGGTCCCCAGTTAAGGGGTTAATTTAAAACAATGAAACGTGTTTAGGTTAAACTCAGATTATTGAAAATACTTTACAAAGACTGTGGCGGGAAATCGACTCCTGATCAGAGCTTGTAGTCCGTGTTGCGTTATGCAATTTTTAAAAAAAAATATGACAGGTTCAGTGCGTATTGCACAAAATAGAAGAAATCTGGAGAATTTAGAGCGCAATAACAATCCGATGAAAATTTGCATTGTCATTTTATCGGCATTCACAAATTGAAAGCACAGAATGGAAAATGAAAATATTCCTCCTGCCACAGCAGTGTTTTATCTAGACTCCAGGTCTATGGGGAAATTGACTTGACTGCAGGGTTTAATCTAGGCCGTTTCTGGAGGGGAAAATTGCCCTTTTACCCTTGGAAATTTAAAATTTTCCTCGAAAATTTTGGCATACTACATCAACTAACAGCAGCCCCTAGCTGACTCTCCTCCCCCTCCACGGCCTTGTCAGTTCCCCCCGCCGGAGTCCAGAGTCTAGATTAGACACTGCTTGGCTGGAGGGGAAAAGACACAGCTCAATGCAAAAAATGTGTGTAAGTCGTGGGATTTTTTTTTTGGGGGGGGAGGCGTGCGGGAATTTTTGTGGTTGGAAGGATTTTCCGCCTATCAGGCCTGCCTGTATAAAACACTGCCTGCTGGTCTTCTGGTCTTTTCTATCCGCATGATTTTTTCGTGACGAGAACTAACTTTTGCACCTGGCTGGGCGGGGCGGGGGTATTTGTCTGCGTTCTTTTTTTGAGCGCTCTGCGAGAATTCTTCACAGCTGTCGGAACGGCGTTTTATAAACTTTCGATAGATAGCAGCTCTTCGACAGACTCGGAAATTGATATAGCGCTGTGTTTATCGTGTCTGATAACAACAGAGTCTGCTGCTGCTGCAGCTGCAGCTGCGTGTAAAGGTTTTCTGATCGCATTTCATAATAGCTGCGTTTCTTGTTTCGCAGACTATGCCATTCCAGGCACTCCGGCGACCGATGTAGCGAAATGCCACTTTCTCTACCGTAGCACCGCTGCCGTCTACGGAACCTTCAACTCACCGAGACACCCGAGCAACTATCCAGACAACGCCACCTGTGTCTACGAATTCATGGGCCTGCCGAGCGAACAGGTGCGAATCACCTTCGAAAATTTCAAGGTCGAAAACAACAGAAACAGGTGAGTGAAGCGAAGTCACTGAGGCACTCAGGTGTGCCTTGTTATTTTGGAGAAGTTGCTGATCTAGGCTGGAAAATTGTGCGAGATTCTCGACTGCTTAGCGCTCCAGTGCCTGTATTAAGACTCAAATAAATTTTTATTTTTAAGAAATAAGTCTGGCCCTCAGGGTCGCAGATTTGTCCCCGTTAATTCATCTCGCCTGATTATGCGACTTGACAATAATAATTGGGCAAAATACGAACGAATTTGAACCGTACATTGTTTTGAAATTATTGCTCTCAGACAAAGCGACGTACAAAGACAACGGGACAATTCTCACTAATGACTGCCAAAAAGATGATCTTTCAAACACACAGCAGGCGCTTGGCTTTCTTATTCCCCCTCGGCTGTTTCCCGGATCTAAGTCATACGCTAGCTCTCTTCGGCTGAGCATTTTCGAAACCGACCCCCCCGCCACGGTACTCAGTTAAAGTCAATTCTAAAAAGTTCGTGACCAAGAGGTCTTCTAGAGCAACATCTATTAATTTTGACGGTGAAATATTTCATCCATTCGACAGTTTTACTTAGCCTCCTAAACCACTTAAAATCACATTATTATTAAGCATGATTTCGTTAAAAATATGCTCGACTCCCTTTGTGGAGTGTTGCCATCTCTACATGACAAGAGAATTGTGGTTCGAGTGGTCTTCTTATAAGAATATGTATCTTTCAAAACAGCCACAGGTTGAATATCTCTGCCGTCAGAAGCAGCGTTAAGTCTAAATAATATAAACTTTTCAACATCTTAAGCATTTTCTCGGAACCGCGGAAGCTCTGTAATAGGTCGACATTGACCAATGTTAGAAGCGTATACACTAGAACTTCGTTATAACGGGTCTGTACAAGTTAACACGTTATATACGAGGTACGATATATCTAATACCATCCAATACGGTAGCTAGAATTGTAACTTTTCCGGAAAAGTAGAATGCGCGGAATTATTCCGGAAATTTTCGGAAAAAATGCAACCGGAAGCGCCGCGTGCATGTCCATGAAAAACATTATCTAACGCTACAATACTGACAGTTGTTAACAAATGCCCAACAAATGAATAGTAATAAATAGTAATAATGATAATAAAAAAATAATAAATAGTAGTAATATGAATAAATAATAATAAATAATAATAAACATATATAATAATAAATAATAATATAATAATAATAATAATAATAATAATCAAATCAACTTTTCCGAAATTATTCCGGAAATTTCCGGAAATTTTCAAGCTCACATTCCTAACGGTAGCACGTCACTCGGGACCGTACATTGCGGTACTTTATAACCGAGTATGCGTCTTAACCGAGTCCGTTAAAACAAAGTTCTACTGTGTAAATGCGACAGTACGCGAGAAGATTAACACGCAGTAAGTAGACAGGCTACACGACCAATCGAGTACTCTGCGTGTGTAAAGTTGCAGAACCGATTACGTCGAAGTATACGTGTACTCGAGTCGGAGCGAGGCGTCAGAGGGGTCGCAGCTGTTGGTCGGTCACTATTGCGGCAATGTTCTACCGGGGCCTCAGCTGTCGGAGGACGGCTACAACATGATGCGCGTCGTCTTCCGATCGGACAACGAGCACGTCAACACTGGATTCCGTGCCAAATACGAGTTCATCGAGAACAAGGCGAAAAGTACGTCGAATTCTCAGAATTCATCACGTCGTGATACCTGTCTGGTCAAAGGGTGCTAGGACTAAATGTCCGCGGACAAAATGTTATGGGGACTAAATGTCCGCGGACAAAATGTCATGGGGACAAAATGTAACCCTAACTCTAACGCAAACCCTAAACCGTGACATTTTGTCCGTGACATTTTGTCTGTGACATTTTGTCCGTGACATTTTGCCCGCGGACATTTTGTCCGTGACATTTTGTCCGTGACATTTTGCCCGTAACATTTTGCCCGCGGACATTTTGTTCTTGACATTTTGTCCGGCCACAGGTCAAAGCAATAGACATTGTAATGCGCCTGTAAACATTTACTGAACAAGCGCAACATAAATAGCCAATGTATGTGTGTATGTGTATTTCTGAATTTATCTTACAGTGTACATGTGAACGAGTACACTGTAGTTTGACGCCAAGTTTGATAGAAACTTAAATACATTAGCCATGCATGGATTTTACTCGATCTATCTCAAAACTGATGTATATTATTTGCAAGGGTGCTTGCACAATATCACCTCAACTACCTCAGTGGGTGGCGGGCAGATTGTGTCTGAGCACTACCCACATAAATACCGTATCAACAGCAGCTGTGAGTGGAGGATCTACGGGAAGCAAAACAGCTCCAAGATCTTACTCATGTTCGACATTTTCTCTATGGAAGGAAATCCAGGAGGTTGGCTTATAAAAATAACGCGAATCTAAGAGAAATAGTTCGTGACATTTTTCTTCTGCGGATATAATGTTAGGCTGTGTATGGGGCTGTCCATTAATTACGTCAAAAATAGGTTTGAGAGGGTTTGAAAAGTTTTACAGTTGTTGATAGAGGAGGAGGAGGGGTCAAGAGAAGATGACGTCAACAATTTCATTTTTTACAAATGATAAAAATAGGAAATTTCATGGAATACTATTTATTGCAACGGAAAAAGTCTGACGAGCAAAAAAAGGCCATCACCACAACATTATGACACTTGATGAACAAAAGAAAGGGGAAAAGGTAATCGCCGCAAAAATAGTAACCTTCTAAACTTTTAGGGAGACCCGTCACTGATCTTAGTGGGGGGTAAAAAGATTTTGACATAATTATAGGGGGTCACTGAAAGTTGACAGTTGTTGACAGGAGGGGAGGGGTCAAAAATTGCCCAAAATTTGTTGACGTAATTGATAGACAGCCCCTCAGTCATTGTCATCTTAGCGTCAAAAATATATAAACAAATTGACTACACTCTTGATATATATTATTATATAATTTCCTAGGGGCGGGAAGATAGATGAGTGGTAATATCACTGGGCAGGCACGCCGACGGAACGGGTTCAATCATCGTAGGAGCCCCTAAGGTCGACTCAGCCGTAATCGCTAGAGGGCGGTAGTAACATCAAACTGAGTAGCAATGGAAACATTGCGAAAGTAACCATGGGTTCGGCGGAAGAGACTGGCTGGCCACCGTCCGCCGATGTATGGCTTAGCCACCTATGGGCTGTTTGCTACAAAATACGGGGATCAGCACCGGACCCTACGGGCATTGAGCCTACGGGTGAAATCTTTACTCTACTTTATATAATTTTCTTGGATTTTCTGATTTTAGCGCTGGGCTGTGGAAACGGAGTACTGAAAGTATACACGAATACTTCTCTCCTGCCCTCCTATGAGTTTTGTGGGTCGGCGCCTCAGGGAGAAGGAATTCTTTCTCAGGGAAATTTCATGAGACTCAGGTGAGGTGGTCATTGATTAATTTGATTATGAACGGCAGTTGTCCTCGTTGCAAACATTTTATGTTGGTGTTCATCATTAGATCGTCTGACTTCTAATCTAAATCTAATATAATCTAATCTTAAACTTCTATAGCGCCACTTCATAGCGCACAGGAGCATCAGCCGATGGCACACCAATTAATAAGTTAACACCTAGTAGACAATAATAGTAAACACTTTTTGAGGTCCTTTCTATGTCCTATTACTCTTTCCTCTTTAATGCCATGCTCGCAAAACGGTATAAGTAAGTCAGTAAGTAAGTCAGTAAAATCGAATATTCATATAGCGCTGCCCAGCGGATTGGCGCAATGCGCCGGCTTAATCAAAAGCGCTCAATCTGGGTGAAAATCAATAGAGCCCAGCCAGTGGTTGTCGAGGTTGTAGATCGAGGGAGGCAATCGCAAGAAAGTATTTCTACGAAGGACGATAACAATATTTGAGGTGCGTAGAACGTATAGTAAGGTTTTTGACAAAAGATTTCCTTAAAATAATAGCTGTTATTTGCTTTCGCCAGTTTGACGCCTCTGGGCTTCGTTAGAGTTCTGGGGTAACTGCTTGGACGTACTGGATTGGATTTTTAGATTTACGTGTATTTGGCCCTGCAGATTAATTCGGCTGAGAACAATGTTAAACTTTCTGCAGCTGACCTGAGACCATTTGCGTAGCCACGGGGGCGGGGAGGCGGGGACCCGACCCCTCAAATCGGGCTGGGATCGGTCGTGGGGTTTGCACAAAACCGTTGAGTAATTTGGGGGAGGGGTAGGTAGTACGCTCGAAGACAGTGTGTGAAAAGTCCAAAGTACTTGATATGACGACCTTTTTGGCTCGCCAAGAAGACTTCCACTTGAAAACGTCGATTTTGCTCCCTCCGCATTCGTGAATCCTGACTGCAGCACTGCTTGAGACCCTCTTGCCCTTTGTCCGCCGACTCCGTTGACCTAACAGAAGTCCGCAATGTTTCTTTTCTTGCAGATTCATAAGTTCAGCTCGAGCGGTCGGTGCTAAAGGTTTCAGGCTGATTTGGACCGAAATATTACCGCCATCTTCCGAAGGTATGACCTAATTATGGAATCTGAAGACGAGGCGTTTTTGTAGCGCCATTAGGCGTTTTCGACTAATGAGAGAACTCGTTATCTAATCCAGGGGTGGGCGAAGTGTGCGGCCGGCCCCGGATTCCTTACGGCCGTGCGGGATCATTTGGAAATATGCATACGGCTGTCAGAAAGTTAGATGATTTGAAATTATTTAATGAAAACATGACACTTCATTTAAAAATCTCAGAAAGGCAGGCAGCGCCCGGAACAAAAAAGGATCGCGACTCTAAATTCTCCTCAAATAGCGTTGTTCGGACAAGCAAAAAAAGGTCATCACATGCAGTTAGTGCACCGTATTTGGGCGTTGCAATAATGAATCCTGATATCGAAAAAATACTAAAACTTCTTCGTTTTTCCCACTTGAAATTATGACCATTTTGGCTTTTTCTATGTGTGGTCCGCCCAATGTATTATTAGGTTTCATGCGGCTCTTTAACTTTAAAGAAAGTTTGTCCGCCTCTGGTCTAATCAGTTTTAGAAAAGCGAAATCTGTGCTGACTTTTTGAATTCCAATTTTCATTGCTTTTCTTTGTGAGTTTTGTCAACTGAAATGTTGCAAAGGAGGACAAATTTTGACGAACACAGGACCCGAAGAAACATTTTACCGTGATTAGCCTACATCATATTCTTTATTATGCTATCTTTAACCCCTTAGTCCCGTGTGGCTTCATCACATATCGGCTATTACAGGTTGTTGTGGCGAAAGGGTTAAGGACTGTCAAATAGCTGAAAGCGCTATACCCGTACCCGACCCGTACCCGAAAGCTGTGTACCCTACCCTACCCGTACCCGTACCCGACATTGGTTGGAATTTGAAAATATTTCACACTGATACCTATTCGATCCTGCTACTTTTTAAATATTGCATTCACAATTCACCCTGTCACATTGTTCCATATATGTGAGGGAGTTTCTATGTTTTAAAAAGGAGGTAGAGATCCTTTGAATTCTCAGTTCTGTTGTTACAGGAAATTCCTGCACTGGCTTCCACTGCAAAGGGTCTGGCTACTGCATAGCGAACGAACTCCAATGTAACAAGATGCCGAACTGCGGAAAGGGAGATGTCTCCGACGAAACGACAGAATGTAAGAAGATCACAGTTTTCGAAGTCATCATCATCATCAGCAGCAGCAGCACCTCGGCTCTCTGCCAGCTAATTAGGGGGGCAATGGCTTGATAAAGGAATGTTTCCATTCTTTCTTTTCTTTGGCTTGTCTTTCAGCGCTTTCAATTTAAAATTTTAATTTTTCTGGGCTCTAGGTCTTCCATGATGTTGTCAATCCACCGTTCATTTGGTCTTCTACACATTTCTTCTTTTTTTTCTTCTTCTTCTTCTTCTTCTTCTTCTTCTTCTTCTTCTTCTTCTTCTTCTTCTTCTTTTAATTCATCTTTCTCTCTCTTCGTCTTCTTCTTCTTCTTCTTTTCTTCTTCTTCTCCCTCTTCTTCTTCTCTGTTCTTTGAATAACTTCCCCAAATGGCAGAAGATCAAGCATTTGGTGTCAAAACAACAGGAAAAATGAATGACTAAGCACCTTGTCACAGTGGCGTAACCAAAATTTCCCGAAGGGGGGTTATGGTTCCCACGATACTCAGCTTCAGAAAATTCTGACAGGCAAATTAAATGTCGTCAACTATTATTTTGCTTGATTAAGTAAATTATAATTATAGGTGTGTATGAGCGCACGTACAACTATATTGATACTTTTCTTTGCTTTTTTTTCTTTTTTTACCTAACTTAAACCCGATTTTGACACCCTTCCTTCCACAGGATAATAATACGCAATAGAAAAATTGGGTCGGGCAACCAAGAAGGGGGTTTAACCTCCAACTCCTCCCCTTGGCTACGCCACTGCCCTATCAGCATTATTCATCATTCTTTGGTAAAAAAATACGTGAACGCCACTAATCTAGTGTTTAGCGCAAACGACACATTTCGGTGTTGACACTCCATAGAATCTCTGAAGGAGGAAGGTTAAGATAGCGACATCCATTTTTGAACATTCTAAAAACACTTCTCAAACGCAGGGCCACTAAGTGGCTTACCTTGCATTCTCGATAGAGGGAGACAATATAGACAAAGGTAAAGGTAGGTCCCGTACTCGAGTCCGAGCGTTGGGTTCCGGCGCTTATCTCCGGCCTGGGCAATCAGCGACGTAGGTGGTATAAGCCATTAATCTGTGTTAAGTTGTCATTACTTCCCCAAGACCCACGTTTACCTCGCAGTTTAACACTCCTGCTCAGTTTACCACCGCCCTCTAGCGAGTTAGGCTGAGTCTACCTTAGGGTTCCTGCGGGAGTTGACCCGCGACCTTCTGCTCCATCGTCCAGCGTTGTTACCACTCTTCTAACTTCCCACCTCTGTGCGGTTTGTCAATTCTAGAAGTCCCTGTCGGTTCAGCCTCCTTCTGTCAACTATTTTGTCAAATTGTGTAATATGTGTTGAATCATGCAGTATTCTTTAAACCGTGTAATATTTATTTCTTTAAAAATTACATTATATACTGTAGAACATGTTGTATTATATTGTAACTTGTTGAAAAGGTGGAGCATGAGTTCCAGTTGTTCCCATTTGTTTTTTTGCTCAACTAATCTGTGGTTTCGTTTGCAGGTAGTATGTAAACCTATCGACTTCTGTCATCTAATGGATAAGTTTCTTTCGTGCTATCTTCAATTATTATGGAAAATTTTATTTTTTAAAAACGTCAAGAACAGTATAGCAGAAATATAAATTTATTTTATTATTATTATTATTATTATTATTATTATTATTATTATTATTATTATTATTATTATTAAACGACAAGATTAACGTGACATAATGTCTAACGACTGCAAGGGCACGTAACAATAACAATATGAAACAGAAATAAAATTGCCTATATAAGTACAGAGAGGTGGTCGCTTTTACTAAGCGATGAACGGTGCGATTAAATGAAAATGGAAATATCAACAAACAGAAATAATACAACAACGCACTGTGTCCACAGTCCACTGTCATGACATGATCCTCTTATACTGGATCCTTTCAGTGTGATGATATTTCATCTTAACTCTAGTCGTATCCAGTGGCGGCTCCAGGATTTGGCAAGTGGGGGGGGGCGTTGGGGTGACAACTTCTAATCATGGGGGCCAACCATTTGTTGTTAGGTATGAAATAAGTATAGGGTCCCAACAGGGGGCCAGTTGGGGGCAGGCACTCAATAGGGGCACGCCTCCTCCGCCCCCGCCCCTGTGGAGCCGTCACTGGTCGTATCAGGTGTGATAATGAAGGCATTGATGATAGCAAGTGTGCAGTAGCGGATACGATGGAAGTACAGACAATGATGACATGATGATCAAAGCAAATGCAACCGATGTTGCTGCTATGACTATTTTTTGCACCGAGGCCCCGAAAATTCTCTCGGCGGCCCTGGTTGCTGGTACGACGATGATAATGATGCTGATGCTGGTGATGATATCAATTATGCAAAAGGCGATATAAATTATGCGGCTATAATTTAGTATTTACTATTTCGTGAATCAGCTTATTTTGCATTTGAAACGAACGCTGCTGTGTGAATTAACTTGCAATTAATAGTGTTGACACAGAGAACGTCGTTTTCAGTGCGAGATAGTCTCGATACAAGCCTTTTTAATCCATTTTAAGAGCATACCTTATAATTAATTACCTGTAGTACCTTATAATTAATTACCTGTATTGATCGTTTTTTTCGTTTTCAGGTAACGCCTACCGCGATCACGGAATGCTTCACATAATTCTCGGAGTTGTGCTTACGTTGGTCTTTCTCCTCGTCGTCATCATCATCTGCATCTTCCACCAACGACGCCGATCCCGGCAACAGAAGGACAAGAAGGACATCGAGGTCCGGTACGTCACCCGCGCCCCCGCCCTCGATCGCCCCGGGTCTGCCTGTAGCGATCGCCTTCTGAAGGAAAAGACGGAAAAGGTCTCAATCGTATGACGTCGACTGCTACCGTACGGACATTTTCTTTACCTTTCGGAACAAGGAGAACAAGTGTACGCTCTTGACGCACCGATGATCGCCAGATAGAAGACAAGGAGGTAGACGCCCTACCACACAGATGAAAGAGAAGATAAATCTGGAAGAAGATTGTGCGCGACAAGTTTTCGAAAGTTTACGTACGAGAGAGAGAGAGAGAGAGAGAGAGAGAGAGAGAGAGAGAGAGAGAGATGTTACAGAAACTCGTTCAAAATGACAAGAACCTTACAAGTGGCTCATAAAGCCTGCAGTGATTGGATAGATTATAGGTTTTTGGTTATTTAAAAAAATCAATTTCTGGTGGCCCGTAGGGGAATTTTTTCCCTATCCCTGGACTTGGCTATTTACTGTGTTCGCGTGCAAGTCGAACGTGGTCGAACGATTTTCGAAATCGATGACTGAATTTTCGCTGAAAAAAATGCAAGTCTTGTCCGGCGCACTTAAACTTAAACTCGTTCGGTCGTCTTCGGGTGAAATGACGACATTCGACTTTCCAGACAGTTTAATTAATTCACGATTCGACTAATTTTGTTTCAAATCGTCTCAACGCGTATTTATAATGAAGTTTTGTGCGCATGCAATTCGAATTCAGTTTTTTAGAGTCATCGTATATTACGTATAAGATTTGATCAATTGTAACAAAGACTTCTTGATTAATTATAACAATCGTACAACTGGAGCAGTTGAATCTAACGTCAATACCAGGGATATTTTTTTTACACCCTCCTAACACCCCTAACATCCCCAATTTGAGGTCGACATCCCCAAAATTTGGTAATGTGACAATGGTATGCATATATTAAGCTGAGCGCGTGGAATTTACATTTCTGCGTTATACTTAGAATAGTTTCAGTTTTAGTCGGTAGGTGAAACGGCATTCCAAAATTTTGCTTGCCATTCATCGAAAGCAAAATACCAGCAAAGGGAAGATTGCAGATTTAAGTGTGTCAATCCATATATGAACATAACATTTGCAATTAACAACATCTATATAGGCCTAATCAAACGCGCTATCAGATTCTCCGATAAGCTTGGTAGAGGCCTATACAGTTCAAGAATACTTCTTCATCATACCTTTTAACCTGATATTCTATGAAACAAACAGGGGCTGCTCCACATTGGGGATGACTGCGGATGCATCCTCTTCCACAGGCCCACCAAAAACGCGTCTTCATTGGAAGATGATCGTCTAAACGGATTAGCCTTGATGTGTATCCACAAAGATATTTATTTATTTATTTATTTCAAGACAATTTCTATAGCGCCGTGCACTAGGTTAAGGCCTGCGACAAGGGCGCTGCACACACATAGTCAACCATAACCTAAACTAAAAAGGTGCGTCTTTAGTTCTCTCAGGAACAGTCCAGCAGAGTTGGCCTCAGTCACTGCAGTCGGCAAGGCATTCCAAAGCAATGGGTTCCCGCGAGAGAAGGACCTGTCTCCGAACTTCGGAGTCTGTGACGGAGGCGGAACGAGCAGCAGGACACGATGGCCGGAGCGAAGTGCCGGCCTCCGTGCGTTCGACATTGATCTTAGGACCAGCTCAGCCAGGTACTGTGGACAGTGCGGGTCATTTAACGCTCGGAAGGTGAGCCAGCAGCGCTTTTGGATAATGCGCTCCCGGGCTCGAAGCCAGTGCAGCTGATCACGCAGTAGGGGGGTCATATGGGCTCCCCAGGGGCTGCTGAAGGCGACCCGAGCAGCTGTATTGAGCACGGATTGCAGACGATTCAACTTTCCATCGGGGAGGCCCAGCAACACGCTGTTGCAATAGTCCAGCCTGGGCAGAACAAGGGCGCGCACGAGGTGCACTGCCCCGCTGATCGGAAGATGCCGGCGCACTGACCTAATCCTCCGTAGGTGGTAGTAGCAGCCGCGGACAACATTACCGATATGTTCCTCGAACGACAACGTCTCATCGAGTAATACTCCCAGAAGTCGTAGGCACTTTGAGGGGACGACGGTCACATCGCCCAGCGTGAACGGTGAATGGCTCAGGATATGCTTCCTCCTAGCTGGGGGTGCACATCCACAGGAACTCGGTCTTGGCCGGGTTAAGGGCCAAGCGGTTCTCCTCCGTCCACATGATGATCGCCATGATGCAATCGAGGAAGCGAAGTTTAAGTCTTTCGATGTCGGCAGACAGACAGGAAGAATACAGTTGCACGTCATCCGCGTAGCCGTGCATGGTCAGTCCGAACGCGATAGCGATTTTCATCAAACCCGCTATGAAGAGAATGAACAGCAGAGGGCCGAGAACCGACCCCTGCGGAACACCATACTGAACAATTCGCTTTTCCGACGTTTGACCGCCGCACCGGACCGATTGCGTCCTATCACTGAGGTAGCTCTCGAACCAGCTGAGGACCCGACCCCTGAGGCCGTATGAATTCTCCAGCCGCTGGATAAGAATCCGGTGATCCACCGTATCAAACGCAGCGGAGAGGTCAAGAAGGCAGAGGAGAGCCACCCTGCCATTCGCAACCGCATCCACAACGTCATTGAATATCCTCAGCACGGCGGTTTCAGTGGAATGCCCACGGCGATACGCTGATTGATCACGAGGCATCAGTCCGTTAGCGTCTAAAAATTCGATCAGTCGCTTGCTGACAATCCTCTCCAAAAGCTTGGAAAGGAATGGCAGGTTTGACACTGGTCGGTAGTTTGACGTTTCTTGAGGGTCAAGTCCTGGCTGTTTCAGTATAGTGGCGTGACCGTTGCATGTTTCCACTTCGACGGAACTTCGCAAGTCTCTAAGGAGGCGATCATGAGCGCTTTCAGAAACGGGGCTAGGACCACCGCCGAGTCCTTTAGCAACCACATCGGCAGAGGGTCTGCAGAGCACTGTTTATTCGGAGACGCACGCACTATGCGGAGCACCTCAACCTCCGTCGGTGCCCGAAACGCCATGATATGCGGCCCATCGTAGGCTTCGAAGGTTTCCGGTCCCGCAGACGCCGTCCTCTCCCGTATTCCTTCAATCTTTCCATCAATGTACCGATGGTACTCTTCCGGGCTGAACGCAGGACAGGGAGCCATCGCAGGAGTGCACTTTCCCATTAGGGCGTTCAGCGTCTTCCAGGTCTCCTTCGAGTCGGACTCCCTGGTGAGCAGCAACTGCTTCCAGTGTTCCCTACCTTTCAATCTTACAAAGGACCTCCTTGCTTTGAGGGTAGTCCTCCAGGCCTCAAGGGCCACAGCCTCGTTGGCTGAGCCCCTGGACCTATCGTAGGCCCTCTCAGCTCTCCGCGCCTCCCGACGCGCCAGACGGCACTCATTGTCATAAAACGGGCAGAAATTCCTGACCCTGACTGTCTTCTCGACCACCATAGACAATATCATCGACAAATTCCCTTCCAGCAATAGAAAACTCGATTTTGCACTATAACTTTGTACAACCAGACTAAAATGGCTTTTATACATTGTCAATTCTCAGCATTATATTTTATAAATCAAATCTACCTTGTTCTTCTAAACCGTTTACATTATAATTCCTTTGACAATTGGCGGGAATCTTCCTAGAAATTCATTGCATCCCCCACCAAGAGTTCTTGGAACCGCCAATGTAAATAAAAGCACAGGCTGCTTATCGGTTGCAGCAGCTAAGCATTAGCTGTCTAATACCACGAGTCGTCTCCATGTTAACCAGTGTTTATTCTAGCCACCTTGACATTGGGGGAGTTCGAAATGTTTGGGGGGGAGAAGGTTTGTCTGCCCAAAAACCTTGACGAGCAAAAAAGGTCATCACATCCTTCCTTATCTTTCTTCCTTTTCTTCTCCACATGCCCTAACGCTCTTCTTAACATGGTCAATTCCTTATATCCTTATGTTTTCCCCTCTCCTAAATAAAAAAACTCTCTCTTCACACTTTTTTGGGGAAATTTCCATCCCCCAATGCAACATATAATTTGGGGGGATTTTCAAACTTGGGGGGGATCTCCCCCCAAAGAAGGGTCTAGAATAAACACTAATGTTAACCACGGTCAGTAGCGTAGCCAGGGATACTAGGTGTGGGGTCACAGCGACATTTCTCTGGTAAAACGAAACGTCGTCAAGGAGTTCTTTGCGCGTTTACCTATTCTCTTCGATCAAACATAGTACCCGGGCTACCCCACCCCACCCCACCCCAACTCAAAAAACAACGGTTTTGCACAAATCCCACGATCGGTCCCATCCAGAATATGGAGCCCGCCTCGTGCCCACCCCCCGTGGCTGCACCAATGATTACTATGCAGTCGACTAAACCACGTATTGCAAAATGTGCATAACTAATTTAATATTTCTCGCATAAACGTCGTTTCTTAACCAAAAGCTATATACAGTATATCTGTTTACACTGAAATCATTCATATGGTAAGTCTTTCAGCATAACTGCATCATCATCTGCCACAGATATCTCTTTTGTCTCTGTCTCTGTCTGTCTGTCTGTCTGTCTGTATGTATGTATGTATGTATGTATGTATGTATGTATGTCTGTCTGTCTGTCTGTCTGTCTGTCTGTCTGTCTGTCTGTCTGTCTGTCTGTCTGTCTGTCTGTCTGTCTGTCTGTCTGTCTGTCTGTGAAAGAGAGAGGGGGGAGAGAGAGGGATCAAATTACCACCCAGACTATTGCCTGGATGAAGCGGATCATTTAACTTTCGAATCTATGGCTTAGCTTTCAACGGACAATGTGTACCCAAGGGCCAAGGGGCAAGCTGCTAGAATAGCTGTTCTGCCTAGCGACATCTACCGACGCTGCTGTTCCGACGAAGACCCGCTGCAGAGCAATAGGTCACGGTGGGTTTCCTTCGTTGCCCGTTTGTTTTGTCAAGTGTCGAAGCAATTCTAGGGAGAGATTAAATAAACAAACTGGATTTACCGTTTCCTGTAATGGAATTTTTCTCCTTTATTTCCTTCGGTTGAGAAGCCATCAGCTGTGTTACGAATGCCGCTTTATACATTCACTGCATTTGTAGGTGATCTTTCTCACACTGTCTCTCTCTCTCTCTCTCTCTCTCTCTCTCTCTCTCTCTCTCTCTCTCTCTCTCTCTCTCTCTCTCTCTCTCTCTCTCTCTCTGAGTCGCTGTATCTGCCTGCCTGTCTGTCTCTCTCTGTCTGTCTGTCAGTCTCTCTCTTTTTCTCTTTTTTTCTCTCTCTCTCTTTCTCTTTCTCTTTCTCTCTCTCTCGCTCTCTCTCTCGTCTTCCTTCTAATTTCATTATTCCGTGATCTACAACTCCAATTTCGCGGGTGGCACTATGGCCGTCTTTATGGAACAGTCAAGAGCTGTTGAACATGCTCCACAGGCATTTTCGACATCAAACACGCTCCTGAGGAGTGAGGAGTCATTAGACGACTTTCTCGACCAGTGAGTGGGGCGATAAATCCTCCCAAGTCCAGGCAAATCGCACAATGATAACTAATGTAATTAATTATTATTCCAATAAAGCGAATTATTTCATTTCCTGACGTCGCGAACTCAAATGACTGTCTGGTCCTGCAGGAGAGCGCGTAGAAGCAACAGAGTAAAGTAAAGTAAAATCTCGTGGATTTCTATAGCGCCTTGGGAAGCAGCACAACAGTAGCTGCTTATTCTTAGGCAGAGGCGCAGATGGGGTCAGAAAACAAGAAACTGGTCAGCAGACGCTTTCGATTCTGTCTCAGTGAAGACATTAGGCTACTTATGAATGAAAACGGAACGTGAAAAAAGTTTCTCCTCCAATGCTCTAACAAAAAATGATATCAGAGCTTCACTGTTGTGGTCGTTGTCGTCGTCATTGTCGTTGTTGGCTGCTGTCGATTATGATAATGACTACGACGTTAGGAACATGAAAAAAGTTTCTCCTCCAGCGCTCTTCTAACAAATACTATTAAAGTTAATGACGATAACAAAGTCTGCTACACTGGCAAACAAATAATGTCTGTTAGTGTGTGTGTGTGTGTGTGTGCTTGCGTGTGTTTGCGTGTGCTACGTGTGTGCATGTGTATGTGTGTGTTTGTGTGTGTGCATGAGAGAGAGAGAGAGAGAGAATGAGATAGAATGAGAGAAAGATAGAGAATGTGTGCATGCGTATATAATTGTCAATTTGCGTGTATCTGTGTGTGTCAGTGTGCATGCGTGTGCTTGTATGTGTGTTTGTGTGTGTGTAGGTGGTTGTGGACGCTGGTGATTTTCTTTCGGAACAGGTCAAGCGTTGCCATTGACGACGACGTTTCATCGAAATTCTCATGAATAAGAAATTGCGATTAAAATGCTGTCGTCGTCGTCGATCGTCGTAGTCATTATCATCATCGACAACAGCTAACAACGACACTGACACACACACGATAACAACGACCACAGCAATGTAGCATTGATATCATTAGCCATGAATTCGAAATCTTCGCCAGTTTCATAAGCACCGCATAATAATATATATAATTATATATATATATATATATATATATATATATATATATATATATATGTGTGTGTGTGTGTGTGTGTGTGTGTGTGTGTGTGTGTGTGTGTGTGTGTGTGTGTGTGTGTGTGTGTGTGTGTGTGTGTGTGTGTGCACATAACGCTTATTTTGGACAGTTTAATGATTGCCTATATTAACTCTTCGAGTCATTTCGGGTTATTATAAAAGACGTTTATTTCCTTAAATATCTTGTAAATTACGGTGTTCAGTGAGCAATTCCAAGTATAATTTCTTATAGGAGAAAACAGATGTGAATGAGTTCCCGAACCTTTTTCTTTTAAAAAAGCATTGCTTATAATAAACGCACTTTGCAAAACAGACGGTGCAAATAATGAAAGGAAGGCACTTTAAAAGCAGACAGAGGTCTGTCTCCATATTGGATTTGCTGTGAATCATAGATGTAAAAAACGTTGGGAAAATAATAAAAAAAACGTTAAAAACGTTAAAACGCTACAAAAATAAAATAATAAAAAACGTTAAAAACGTTGAACAAAAAACGTTACCGACGTTTATCTGAGCGAGATTAGGGAATGTGCCTTACCCGCCCAAGGGGAATAAACAATCAAGTCACACTATGCAAAACGACTGTGAAATGAAATAAGCAGCAATAATATTGGCATAAATTGCTTACTCTATGTTGTAAGTAAGTAAAGCTGCATGACCTGCTAATAAGCAATCGACTATGCTCTCTAGCTAAACAGCAGAAAGCTAATTAATTAGTTGTTGTAGATGATTTAAGAAAATCTGTTTTTTGCCAACGGTTTTACCGTTTTTATAATAAATAACGTTGACAAAAATAAAAAACGTTAAAACGTAAAAACGTGAGAAAATAAAAAACGTAAAAGACGTTTATTACATCTATGCTTTGAATGAATGGTAGGAGAGTTTCTATGGGCAATTAAACGCTTTGTTGGGTTGGTAGCAGTTAAGCGATTAGATTTTTATTTCTTTTGCTGTTATATTAAATTCCTCGCATCTGAAAGTCGAAACCAGACTTCGTTGAAAATATCCGTTGGCTTAACCCCTCAACAACTGCATTTTCCCAGAAAGACCTACGTGATCAAAATGCAATTAATCTAATCCAGCGCTGCTTCTTACACTCTCCTCTACCATAACGGGTATTTATGGCAGTTCGGGGAAGGAATGGTTTTGGGAGTGGGGAACGGGGAAGAGAATGGTTTTGGGAGTGGGGAACGGGGGAGAGAATGGTTTCGGGAGTGGGAGACGGGGGGAGGGAATGGTTTCGGGAGTAGGGGACGGGGGAGAGAATGGTTTTGGGAGTGGGGACGGGGGAGGGAATGGTTTCGAAAGTGGGGGACCTTGTGAGAGATTGTCAACTCTTTAGCACTCTGAGATGCAAACTATTGGGGAATCTAGAACTTGGGGAGGGGAGAATTTCCCGCTATCCGGCCTCTAAGCAGCATTGATCTAATCCAACCTTAAACTTCTATAGCGCCACTTCGTAATGTACAGAAACCTCAGCCGATGGCACGCCAAATCAAAATAATTCAAGAACCATGCAGGTGAAAGAAAGCGTAGAATCAAAAACGTGACTGACGAAATATCGATCGATCGTTAAGCTCCCATTCCTAATCACGTGATCAGAGCGTGTAATTAATTCACTGGTGCTCTGCTTTGCAGAACGTTCGCTAGCTGGACGCTGGTTACCTGAATTTGTCTTAGAATAATAATCGCTGCTACTCACTGTTGCCTTATTAAATCAATAAAAATGCGCTATAGGAAAAGGCCTGCGATCAAATTTCTCAACGGGGGGGAAGGGGCCGAGTCCACCATACCTCCCTCCGTTTGTGCTTGCATCGTCTCGCGTCTGTTTTGGCCAATTATTTGGACTAAAATAATTCGGAACGTAGGCTATCTACACCTTACACACGAACGAAAAAAATCGCCAGCCAAGAAAGAACTCGACATAAGAATTCTACACCGACACTTGCTCCCCACGTGACTCTATAAAAAGAAGCTGCGCTGGTGAAGACGATGAAGAGGAGGTGGACGATGACGTACATACGATGCTCCCCCTCAGTGGCGGCTCTAGGATTTGGCAAGTGGGGGGGCCGTTGGGGGGGCAACTTCTAATCATGGGGGACAACTATTTGTTGTTTAATGTATGTATCATTAAGTATAGGGTCCCAACTGGGGGGTCACTGGGGGGGCCAGGCACTCAATAGGGGGGGCACGCCCCCCGGTGGAGCCGCCACTGCTCCCCCTACCCCATTGAGGCCGCCCCCTCCCCCATTGTGTGTTCTTAAGATACATAATTATCTACAACAACGCAACGACATAGGCGTATGTCAGTTCATCTCATTACGTTGGAGACTGAGTACACGTGGTGTGATGTGAATGTTCGTGTGTGTGTATGTGTGTGTGTGTGCGCGCGCGTGCGTGTGTGTTTGTGCGAGTGTGTGTGTGTGTGCTGCGTGTCGTCTTGTGACTTGAGGTATTAATTTTCTTGAAAAGGCTGTCACTCTTTCTTTCGCACGACTCTGATCATGTTTAAGCCACTCGCATCTGTCGTGTGTCCACTCTGTGGGGGGGGGGGCATTCTGAGGAGAAAGAACGCGGCATCATTACTGTACCTGGTGGTATTTTCTCCTTTGTCTCGTCTAATTAATAACGACTGCACCGTTACAAAGCAGTTGTGCTCGTCGGAAACTCTCTTGATGATCGAAGCACCGGTGTAGACCGTAGACACAGGAGATCAGCCACTATGTGTAGAATCACTCGATTCAACAGTCCGTGTAGACCGTCTTCTCTTTGAATATACTTCTAATCATTAATTTTGAGAACAGTAGCATTAGAACAATGTCGAAAAAGCTTAATATAATACAGGTATTTCCTAGATTAAACGGTTATACCCTAAAGATAATTTTCGTGGGGAGTGGGGGATTGCGAATAATATAAGCCGGATTGAGCACTTGGGTCCAGTACAAGACAGCGTCAATGCTCAGTGTTGGAGTTGTGAAATGTGAAATTTGAGCTGGGGGGTTTAGGACTGAAATTCAAAGAATGACAGGAACTGCATGTACCCAGCATGCAATTTTTGGGAGGGTTGCAAAGTTAGTTGGGAGGGGGGGTCAACCCCCAACCCCTCCCGGCAACTCCAACGCTGCCAATACTGTTCAATCTCAAACGCAGTAGTGAAGAATTTAATTAAAGGAAATTGCAGGGCGCTGCATATGCTGTTTTAGGTGCAAGCCATAATAATAATAATGTGATTTTAAGTGGTTTAGGAGGCTAAGTAAACCTGTATGATTGGCAAATGTGATTGGCATACGAGCAGTGATGACATAGCGACCACTTCACAATGAAATGATCACGTGACATTTAAACTGTCTGAGAATTTCTATAATAAATAGAAATGCATAACTTATGAGCAGCAAAATGATTTTCATTTGCGTTCACGAAACAAGACTTCATTTCGCAAGTTTGTTGTAAGTCCTTAGAACATTCAAAAAGCGCTACAAAAACTACTTTCATGCACGCACAAATCATCGTCGTCATGACTAAACTTCTATATCGCCATTTCAGTAATGCTCTTGACATCAATCGAAGGTCGCGTCATATTTTATGCTTTAATCCAGTGTTTATTCTAGCCACCTTGACATTGAGAGGGATTTTGAAATGTTTGGGGGACAAGGTCTGAGTCGTCACACTTTTTGGGGGGGGGGGAATTGCCATCCCTCATGCAACATATAATTTTTTTTTTGGGGGGGGGGAATTTAAAAACTTGGGGGAGGGTAATTTCCCCCAGAGAAGGCCTAGAATAAGCACTGTTTTAATCTGAATGTCACAGCGTCCGTTAGTCAAATATTTTCTAAAATACAGACAATGCAAAAGCAGAAACCGAATACGCTGAAAGACGGTCAAGACCTTTCGCATTTCGGCTTTCAGGCGATAACAAAACATCGACTAGCTGTTCTGGATTTTTCTCAGAGTCCCGAAAATTTCGCATCCAAATAAGGGTTCGTGTGTCGCCGTGTCGGCGAGAAGGCTGTAGGCGAATCGCCGCGTCGGCGAATTGTCCTGATCCCGAAATAAGATACGATTTTATCCCTCGACGGTCGAAATTCTAATCTAATCTAATCCTACACTTCTATAGCGCTACTTCATAATGCATAGAATTTGGCATAGCATCAGCCGATGGCACACCAAATCGAGATAATTCAAGAGAACCAGGTCATAATTCTGGTTGATTGCAGATCACAACGAAATAACCGTGATTTTTGTAGCTCCGCTATTCGGCAACAATCTCAAACGCTGTATTTATGGCACGCTTATTCGCCCTAAATATGCGAATCGATTTATTTAAAAATTAACGACGCAATGGGCTGAGACAACATGCAATACGTCTTGGGCCGTGTTTTTAGTCCAGACCAGACCTTGCGTGAGTCCCTATAGCTGTCGATTCAGAAGTCCATGTGTATGCTGTGAACATGACAACGAGTTCCTAACGAGTTCCTTTTTATGTTAACTGTTTATTTCAACTCAGAACATCATAGAGCATAAATCATAAGAACAATGATCATGTAGAAAAAATAATTGAATATTATATACGCTGTAAGTCCTAAATCATAAAATCATAAGCACATTGACCATGTAGAAAAAAATTAATTGAATATTTTATGAATCCTTAATAATACTATATTGCTGCAAGTTAGCATAGCAACAAGGAATACACATTAAAATTAATATTAAATACATATTAAAGCAATATTTAGTACTAGTTGGAAATTAGATATATCAAAGGGAGTGTTACCCTAGCAATGTAATAAAAATCTTCATTCGCTTACGCAGAGAACATAAGATAAATATCATTCTTAACTAACAATTGCACATTCTGCTATTACACAATTGACAAAATAAAGTCATTTCTTAGGGAACCTAGCTAACTACAAACCCAAGATATCTCAACTCATCAACATAGGCCAGGGCAGAACCATTTAACAATAAGGGAGCACAAACCATTGCATAATGTCTACCAATTCTCATGACCTTAAATTTTGAGATTAAACTTCAAATCAGTGTTGTTTCAATTATTGATTATTTTTCAGTTACAGTTAAAGTTATTGTCATTTTTCAGTTACAGTTTCAGTTACAGTTATTTATTTTTCAGTTATTTTCAGTTAATCGCCATTGAACACATTAATGAAATGTCGACGTTTTTTCTTAATACACAATCACCCTGCTCTCTCTAATTGATTGAAAAATCTACTGATAGGTAAATATTTTCATATGCATGTGTTATCGCTACAAATTTGCAAATATCCACATCTCTCGGGAAAAAAACAGAAATAGTACGCAACTATATATACAATTATTTTTCAGTTATTTTAGCTATTTCAGTTATTTATTTTTCAGTTACAGTTACAGTTACAGTTATTGACATTTTTCAGTTACAGTTTCAGTTACAGTTAACCGATTTGTTATTTTTCAGTTAAGTGATATTTCAGTTACAGATAAAGTTAACTGAAACAACACTGCTTCAAATCAATTAAAATTAATTCATATTAATGGAATCAAAGTTTCTTTTCCTATGCACTGATATACTCTATGACGCAAATTAAAGTAAAAACTGATTTCATTGATTTTAAAATTTTAGAATTTCTCTTAAAATTCATTATATTCTATCCATAATTATCTTCCAAGTGTTTTTAATCTTGCGTTGAGTTTATTCTCAGTTCTTCTGCTACCGATGGTTTAACTAGTATTAGAACTCGACCGAGTAGTTTCTCTTCGATTGCCCCGAGTAAGGAAATATATCGCCTGCTGTGAGCAGAGGCGGTTCCAAGTGGGGATGAGTGGGGATGCATCCCCTCACCGGATTTTTTTCTTTTTTTGCTTGTCAAACGATTTTTTGCTAAAAGTCAAGTAAAATGACGGGGAAAACTGCGGGTGGTCTTTTTTGCTTGTCAATCTTTTTCGGTAAAAGTCTAGTAAAATTGGAGGAAATTACCCTTTTTTGGTTGTCAGCCTTTCTCTTTTTCAGCAAAGCTTATTGATTTTTGTCACTCTCTTTTCACCCCTCCCCCCACAAATTCCTATGAATTCATTTCATTCCCCACCATGAAATCCTGGAGCCGCCACTGGCTGTAAGGCGCCATTGGGCAGAAAGCAGCAGACTGTCGGTCAGTCAGGGATATTTCTAGGATTGTGAATTTGGAGGGTGTCGACCTCAAATTGGGGGGGTGTCCGGAGTTAATTAGTATGCATTTTTATGCATACCATTGTCACATTACCAAATTTTCGGGGTGTCGACCTCAAATTGGGGGGTGTTGGGGAGGGCTGTTAGGGGGTGTAAAAATATCCCTGCTGCCGGTACCTACTGTATAGCTGCGCTTCCCCAACGACAATGTGTGTGCGTATGCGTGTGTGTGTGTGTGTGCGTATGTGTGTGTGCGTGTGTGTGTGTGTGTGTGTGTGTGTGTGTGTGTGCGTGTGTGTGTGTGTGTGTGTGTGTGTGTGTGTGCGTATGCGTGTGTGTGTGTGTGTGTGTGTGTGTGTGTGTGTGTGTGTGTGTGTGTGTGTGTGTGTGTGTGTGTGCGTGCGTTTCAGCTGTGTCTTCGGACGCTGCTGCGTGCGCCTGACAATAGAACGAAAGGAAGATAAGCAGGACAGACGGAGGAGGAGGAGCAGGGAATGAGGGAACGAGGGAACGAGGGACGAAAGAGTCCTCGGGGCCGCGGCGGCGAATGCTCGATCGCAGAGGCAGTTAAGCAACGTCGGAAATAATTGCTCGATTCGTCGGCAGATGGAGTAGCATTCACACCAACAGACCGCTCTGTCTCTGTCTCCCTCTGTCTCTGTCTGTCTGTCTCCCTCTGTCTCTGTATGGCTCTGTCTCTGTCTCTCTTCGGTTGAAGCGACTGGCATCATATGTTGAAGACTTTGCTGACGCTAAATGTTTCTCCTCTTGAGTATAGCGAAGGTGGATCTTGGACGATGATGTCTACCGACGACGGCGTAGCAGCGGCGGTGGAGACAGGTCGGCGCCAGCGGCCATGAGTCTCCCGCGGCCCGGTGGACCTACTAGGGGCCTCAGCGAGGCCCATGGGCGCCTTCTCCTTCGATGGGCCATCGCCGCTTTTCTGCTCAGTCTAGACGTGTCAGCCACTTGGAAACTCAACGGTAAGAAAACATACTTATGACGAAATAAAACTACTCTTCTAGAAATGCACTTACAATGAATCTATGTATCTTATATATATATATATATATATATATATATATATATATATGATTTAATTTCCATCTGAACGGAAGACATTTAAACACGTTTCCGATTGTAGCGAACTCATCGCAACATCACCAGAGAACCGGAGAATATATATATATATATATATTATATATATATATATATATATATATATATATATATATATATAGGTGGCGCAAAAAACCGAACTATATTACATGCCAAACCTAATGTGACTAGTCCGGTTTTTTCGCCACCCTGTATATATATATATATATGTGTGTGTGTGTGTGTGTGTGTGTGTGTGTGTGTGCGTGTGCGTGAAACCCGATGGATTACTGATGAGTCTTTGAAATGCGATGCCAGGGTGTCTGTGTGTGTGCACGTGTGTCTGCATCTGTATCTTTGTGTATCGGGGACTCAATCCGTGCATGTTTCCCCGTGAGTGTTTGTAATAATACGCTGCGATATCGTCGGCGCTGACGGCGATTGCGATTATCGCAGGGGCTCGTAGTCGTAGTAGTAGTCGCAGGGACTAAAAGCTCGACGACCGAACGTTGCTTTCGGATTGCGTGGAATCCTTTTAGAGCGACGTCTAGGGGGTGGGGGAGGGAGGGAGGGAGATGTGTCAGGACAGGAGAGGATGTCAGTTACGTCTGTCATTGTCAATGATGAATCAGAAACCTTGACTCTAATGTACGTTGATGTCGGAAGATTGCGGTCTAAAATGCAGCGGCGTGTTTCAAACAAGCCGCGTCATCGTATGCAGTGCAACGCATCAGTGGCGCAGCAAGGGTTCCGAAATAGGGGAGGAAATAGGGGGAGGGCACAGCGACATTTTCGGGGTAAAAAACCTCCGACGAGCAAACAAGGAATTCTTCGCACATTCACATAATCTTTTCGTCGACCATGCTACCTATCCACTACCCCCCACCCCACCCCTCCAAAAAATCTCGAGAATAGGGGCCCGATCCCATGGATCCTCTGTGGCTACACCAATGCAACACACACAGACATGCGCATATATATATATATATATATACTTTCATAAAGAAATTATTTTTGGTTGATGACTGTTAAATTTTTAAAAAAATATTTTATATTGGACTATATATATGTTATTTTTGCTCCTGACATTTTTTATTTATTTTTATTGACTATGTAATGTGCCCTTTGTCAGTTTTGGTAATAATAATAATAATAATAATAATAATAATAATAATAATAATAATAATAATAATAATAATAATAATAATAATAATAATAATAATAATAATAATAATAATAATAATATAGCCTATATATGCATTTGCAGCTTTAGTGTATATAAAAGTCCATACTTTTCTCTTAATGCGGCATCCTTCTATCTTGTACAGCGCTGAGCTTGAAACCGATCTACTGCACGTAGTTGAGACGAGTTCTCCAATGTAGTTATTATTCAAATAGATAAGGTCCGTGCGCTCAAAGATTGTGCTTTATCCATTTTGCGTCCAATATTATCAGACCTCTTTCCAGTAAATGCTACGCGTTCATCAAGGGAGAGGGAGAAGCAGAAGTAGGTCTTCCGACGCAGCAGTTTATGAGTCGGAAATTTATTTACATGACCTACTTTACGAGCCCATTCAAAAGTCAGGCACAAAACGGGGATTTGGAGAGGCTGATAAGACACAAAGAGTAGCGATAAGCAGTTTTGAAACCAACGGCACGCCGTAAAACCGTTGATTTAGGTTAAGGGCCGTCCAACAGAAGTATGGACAACGTTTCTCATATGAAATTATTGCCACTTCAAATTTTTATGTTATGAAGCGCAAGAGTTCTCAGAGACAAAATTTCTGCTCTTATAACCAGCGATTATTAGGACAAATTTTAAGAGTTTTGCTCTCCTCAAACGTGCAGCAATTTGACTGCATTTAATAAATGAAAATTCGTATTCCACTCGTTTTAAAAGTTGTTTGCTAGTCTGAGGAAGGAAGGACTGGATCATTTGGCAATAACCGGAAAAGTGGAGGGAAAGAGAGCAAGAGGAACGCAGAGAAACACCTATGTAAACTGCCTACGAGAAGAAATTGAAGGAGTAAAGAACAACATCGAATTAATAAGAGGATGTAAAGATCGAACAAAGTGGAAATCCATGGTCGCTAACGTACAAACACACAGCACTTAAAGAAGAAGGCTATTCAATCTTTAAAATTCCACAAATTCTCGAAAGAATTTAATTGAGACGAACCGATGTTGGCAACTCGGTCTTTTATTCCTAATTTTTCGAACTAATAATAACCTTTTTGATTTTAATTCTGAGCGAAAAACTGTCAACGAAAAAAATTGCAATGCAAGTAAGTAAGTAAAACCAAATTTCTTTAGCGCTGCCCGAAAGTTTGGCGCAGTTCACCAGCTTTTCACGAGCGTTCAATCTGGTTAAAATCCATAGTCCGCAGGCCCGCCGAGAGAAATTCCGGGCCTGTGTGCAGAAGGACCGACGGACCTCTGACAAGTCTTAAAAATTTATGATGACTTTTTTACTTGTCACTTTTTTGCGCTGCTTACGATGCCCTCAGCGTCCGCCCCTCCGTTTTACTCGCCCCGGGCCCCATAGCCATATAAAATGTTCACATTTTTGGTTCCATTATTGTTATAAATGTTAATAATACATCTTCATCATCGGCCCGGGCCCCCTCCAGACCGTCGGGCCCCTGTGCAGTTGCCCCCTGCCCCTCTCGGCGGCCCTGGTAGTCCGTAATTCGTAGTCCGTGGTGGTCAAGACTGTAGATCCGGGTAGGCAATCGCAGAAAAGTATTATTATGGAAGATGATAACAAGATTTACGGTGGATAGAATGCAGGCCTTTAAGCTTAGTAAGGATTTCGCCATAAGTTTTCTTGTAAAGAATAGATTTAATTTGTTCAATTTGCTCGTAAGTCAGTTTAAGACGCATATCATCACGCAATCTAAACAAGACGTAGACCTGGGTCCATTTTAAAAACCCGCCCAACCCAGCCCATCATCATTCAGACTCGACCCGACCCACAAAAACAGTAAGGTTACTTGACCCAATCCAACTCACTGTAATACATTACAATTTCATAAACCGTGACTTATTTTCTTACCCAACCCACCATGAACATGGACATTTCTGACCCAACCCAACCCATGGGTGGACCTAACTCATGTACATGTCTTATATAAACTGCGTCTTCTGATCATCTAAAGCTGTGTTTCCCAAACTGTGGGTCGCATAGCTCAGTGTAATGGGTCGCGCGGGTAGCAGGAAATCAGATTCAAGTGTCATTTTCTAACCAATAGGGCCTACCACAATGTCACAAGCCTTGAAAGTGGCAAGTAGACTTAGGTTTTAGGAAATTAAGAAATTTATATGCACGCAATCTTAAATGCACGGTTTATATTAAAACGATTAAGGCGTTGTCCAATTTTAGTTGACAATAAGTTTGCAGGGTCGCGGCATGTTACAAAACCGCTGAAGTCGGTCACAGTCACAAAAACAGTTACAAAATCTGGAAACCCTGACCTATGGACTTGACCAGTCTGATGTCTCCAATTATAGACCGGTCTCCAACCTCCCTTTTCTAGCCAAGCTACTAGAGAGGATTGTCAACAAGCGGATGGTCAGTTTTCTGAGTGTGAATGGACTGATGCCGCAACAACAATCAGCCTATCGTCGTGGACACTCCACTGAAACAGCCATTCTGAAAATATTCAGTGACCTGGTGGATGCGACTGCAAATGGGCGAGTTGCACTTCTCTGCCTGCTCGATCTTTCGGCTGCTTTTGACACAGTCGATCATCAGATTCTCATCCGTCGGCTTGAAACATCGTATGGATTGGCAGGCCAGTCACTTCAGTGGATGAGGAGCTACCTCATCGGAAGAACACAAATGGTGTAATGGTCTAATGTCCCAGAAGAGCCAAGTCCACCATGGAGTTCCGCAAGGATCAGTCCTGGGTCCCTTACTTTTCATCTTATACGTTGCGGACATTAGCTCAATCGTCAAGGCTTTTGGCTTGTCATCGCACTCCTATGCTGACGATGGGCAAATTTATTCCTCGTGCATGCCGTCGGATACAGAGCGACTTCGGATGTCCTTCACAAATTGCATATCTGCAATCATCAGATGGACAGAAGAAAATCATCTGGCATTGAATCCGGACAAGACGGAATTCCTCTGGATCAACTCCAGGAAGAAGGAAGTTGTTGAGTCGAGTCCCTTTCACCGTGGGTGATGCCACTATTGTTCCTGTGGCGAGTGTGCGTCTCTTAGGTGTGCTTTTGGACGAAACACTATCGTTTGATGCACACACCAACAACGTTATCCGATGCTGTCATTACCAGATACGGAGGGTCAAGCTGGTTCGGCGCTACCTAACGGTGAGTGCAGCCGTTCAGCTTGTACGGGCCTTCGTCTTGTCAAGAATGGACTACTGTAACAGTGTCTTGCTAGGCCTACCGGAAAACAAGCTAAATCGACTTCAGTCCGTACTGAATCTGGCTGCACGAGTGGTTTATGACCACATCACGCCACTGCTGAGAGATCGCCTCCACTGGTTAAACAGCGTATTGTTTTCAAGCGTTGTTGGCTCACTTTCCGAGCCCTTTATGACCCAAAAGCGAACGACGTCAAATGAGTCGAGAATGAAGCTTCGGTCGAGTCGTCGAGTCCTACTGCTTGTCCCTCCTCCGTCAAAGACCTCCAAGTTTGGAGAAAGGTCATTCTCCAAAGGGAATCCGTTACTTTGGAATTCGTTACCTGATGTTGTGTTGGAAAACCTTTCTTAGGAACTTAAAAACAAAATTTAATATCGGATTTTATTGATAGAATTTATGTCAAAGCGCTTTTGTCGTAGGCCTTAGCCTTGTTTACTGCGCTGGAGAAATTGTCTAGAAATAATAATAATATGGTACTTTTAGAAATTCTTTTTCTTTCACAATAACTCTAGAAAAGCGTATTCCTACCATTTTGCTCTGAAACTCCACTAACAATAGGAACCTTTTTTGCAAACTACATCAATCCTTGAGGTTAACGATTTTGCCATACTCATAGGATTTTTAAAACGCGTAAAAAAGGTATGTTACTAGCAAAATTTAAAAAGATAATCTAAAGAAATTTCAATATCTACTTCTATACTTTTGTCTTATTTAGCAAAAATGTGAAAAATTCTGCCTAATATATTAGTCATATTTTCATTCAAATTGAACCAGAAGGCTTTTTTCTATTCAAAACTCAGAAGATTTTTCAACTAACATTCGCCAGATGGCCTAATAAATGCATTCTTTTGATATTACATGCTATTATGAGGGTCACGGCATGCTACAAAACCGTTGAAGTCGGTCACAGACTCACAGTTATGAAAACTTTGGGAAACCCTGACCTATGGTACTTTTAGAAATTATTCTTATTTCACAATAACTCCAGAAAAGCGTATTCCTACCATTTTGCTGTGAAACTCCACTACCATTCCAACAATAGGGAATCTCTAGGAGGCTCTGGGTTCCACCTGACGGTTAAGCGATTTTGCCATACTCATAGGATTTTTAAAACGCGTAAAAAAGGTATGTTCCTTGCAAAATTTTAAAAGATAATTTAAAGACATTTCAATATCTATTTCTATCCTTTTGTCTTATTTTTGGCAAAAATATGAATAATTCGCCTAATATATTTGCCATATTTTCATTCTAATTGAATCAGAGCTTTTGTTTCGCCATTTATTCAAAACTCAGAAGATTAGTGTTAACTAACATTCGCCAGATGGCCTAATGCATTGTTTTGATATTACATGCTATTATGAGGGTCGGCGGCACGCTGCAAAACCGCTGGAGTGGGTCGCGGTTCCAAAATGTTTGGGAAACCCTGATCTAAAGATTGAGTTCAGACCAGTTAGACTAGCGATGTTTTGTGGATGGACTTGGAGTAACATCGACTGATGACAAGTAAACGTTGCCATACAGTGTTTAATCTAGACTCCTGGATTCCGGAGGGGGGAGCTCAAAAAGCCGGGGGGAACTGACAAAGCCGGGGGGAATTCTGCTAGGGGCCGCTGTTAGTCCATGCAGTATTCCAAAATTTCCGGAGGGAATTTGAAATTTCCGGGGGGAAAGAGCAATTTTCCCCCCGGAAACGGCCTAGATTAAATACTGTTGCCATGATGTCGGCGTGAGTAGGAGAACTGACGTGTTATCGCCTTCAATTTTCACGGCATCGGCTGAATGAGGGCGGTGCCAGTCTTTCCCCTCCCGTCATTTCTTTCGTCGTTCGTGTTCGTATTTGTTCGTTCACAGTTGAGTCGACTGCAGGACATGCACAACCAAAAAATCTCGAGGCTTCAAGTTCAACCCCGGGCCTCAAGACGGGCTGTCCAAATCGCTAACCAGTGTAAAGCCCGCAATGCCTATTGGTGATTTTTCACATTAGAAATGGCGATACAAAAGCGGCTAATCGTCAGGGGCGTATCCAGGAACTTGATTTGGGGGTATAATGTGATTTTTGGGGTATAAATCTTAAAAACTCTGAAAATCTTAAAAACACATTAAGAATTTTAAGATAGTCTGATTTTTGTGGGATTATATATACACCGTTTACCCCCTCCCCTATCCGTCGCTACGCCCCTGCTAATCGTGAAGACAATACTGCCTTATTGTCGTTAGTGAATCCGTTATTTTTATAGCGCGTGATCGAATAAGAAATTGAATTCTTCGACGGAAAGGAATGAGGAATTTGAAATACCGCAAAATATGGAAGACGACAGAACAACTGGAAGCCGGTTATTTCGATTTTTCGAGGATTAAATCCCATTTCTCAACGACTGCCACAGTGGAAATCGAATATTTTGGTCTGGGAGAGAGAGAGACAGAGAGACAGAGAGACAGAGAGACAGAGAGACAGAGAGACAGAGAGACAGAGAGACAGAGAGACAGAGAGACAGAGAGACAGAGAGACAGAGAGACAGAGAGACAGAGAGAGAGAGACAGAGAGACAGAGAGACAGAGAGACAGAGAGACAGAGAGACAGAGAGACAGAGAGAGAGAGAGAGACAGAGAGAGAGACAGAGAGACAGAGAGACAGAGAGACATAGAGACAGAGAGACAGAGAGACAGAGAAACAGAGAGACAGAGACAGAGAGACAGAGACAGAGCATTATGTTTATAATTATCTTCAGTATTTAGGCTACAGCTAAAGAAAATTAGAAATAACAAAATGCATGCGTCCAGCTTATGCGCTTTCAAACAGGAAAAGGCAGTTTGACTGGTCAACTGTGGTATTAAAAGGGACCAATGACTACACATTTAGAGTAACTTAAATCAAGTATGTAAATATGAATCCACATACTACTCTTACATTGGAACATAATTATCAGTACTATCGAGAATGGCAAACCGCTGATTTGGTCCTTATAAGGATTTTTCAAGGACTACAGTATAAGTAACAAGGACAAGGAAAAGGACCGACCTGCAAGGACGAGAATAAGGACAAGGAATTCGAATTGGTTCTTAAGGAGTCCTCAAGAACAAGGACCAGGACAAGGATTAGCATCACTGAGGCACAGCGGAAAATCTCGAGGTTCGAACACCGGACTTCAAGACTGGCAGTCAAAATCGCTAACTATAGTGTAAAGCCCACAAAGCCTATTTGTTGCCTAGAGAGAGAGAGAGAGAGACAGACAGAGAGAGACAGAGAGAGAAAGAGAAAGCGAGAGAGTAACACCTGTCTATAGAGCGAGTTGAAGACGTACTTATTTAACATTTAGTTCCTAAGCTCGGTGTAAAGCGCCCTTGACTTTGGCCCCTGCTATGTTACGGCGCCATATAAATTGTCATGTACAATAGCAATAACAATATAGACAACTCGAATACAGCGTGTGTTCATCGTTGCCTTTATTCGCAGACGAACTCTTTCTATTCTGCCCTTTTGAACAAATTCCGCTTAGAATTTCTCCGTCTATTAACGATCATTAATTATTGTGGCGATTTTACTCTGCGGTCTTCTGATTCAACTAAGAGAGAGAGAGAGAGAGAGAGAGAGAGAGAGAGAGAGAGAGAGAGAGAGAGAGAGAGAGAGATCCTGTTCGATGTCTGCTTTTGACAACTGAACGCAACGGCGTTCTCTCTCTCTCTCTCTCTCTCTCTCTCTCTCTCTCTCTCTCTCTCTCTCATGAGCTACTTCTATCAGCAGAACTGCCTCGAACATCCGTCATTGGCGTTGACGTCAGATGCTAGTAGCAGATGACAATCTGCAGCGATTAGCAAGTACAGTGGAACTTCGTTATAACGGACTCGGCTATAACACATATTCGCTTACAACGTACCGCAATGTACGGTCCCGGGTGATGCGCTACAGTATTGGATGATATTGGATACAGAGGCGTTGCGTCCCAATGGCTACTATTGGCTTTAGGCATGAGCGGCACACGTGACGGGGCGGCAAATTTTGGAAGCGACCTTTTTTGCATGTCGGGGAAGGTTTTAGCGAAGGCGGCAAAGTTTAGAAGGGGCGGCAAATAAGTGGCGGCAACCATTTTTTGTTTGTTGGGGAGTTTTGGCGAAGGCGGCAAAGTTTAGAAGGGGCAGCAAATTTAGCGGCGACGACCTTTTTTTGCTTGTCAGGTGTAATAAGAGTGAATTTGAGGCGGCGGATTTGTCAGTAGCCATAGGCCGCAAGAGTGCACGCTACGCCACTGATTGGATATAAAGGTACACTCCATAGGCTCAGCGCCCGTACGGAGAACCGAAGGGTTAGTGCCTTGAGTTTTACGTGGCAACGGCTGAATGAGAGCGGATTGCCAGCCTTTCCCTCGCCGCCTTTCCTTCCACCGAATTAACACCCGATGTACTCATTCACAGCTGAGTCGACTGGGGCGCTTGGGACAGAAACAACCGAAAAGTTTCTGCCGCAGCCGGCGCGGCCGGGGGTTGAACCACGGATTGGCAGACCAGTGCGCTAACCACTGCTCCACCGCGCACCCGCGATTGGATATAAGGTACCTCGCTTATGACGTACTCAATTCTACAGACCCGCTAAGTACGTCATAACAAAGTTCTACTGTAGTAATTTTCGTCGAGATTTTAAGTGACTGCAGAGGGACATTCCGTACTCATAGATAATTTGCAAAATGCCTTTATATATCGCCATGCATAGAGTGCGAATTTTATTGCCTGAGATTTGACAGATGATAAGGATTCTAGAAGGCCTGGCGCTTTAGAAGCGAAAGAAAATGTCAGCAATAAAAGAATTGATTGTTAGACGCAAGGAAGGGATGGTGGCCGCTGGAGTGAAGTGGAAGAAGCCGGTGGAGAAAAGAGGCAAAGCATGAAGGAGGAGAAGAAACAAAAAACGTAGGAGCTGGATGAGAAGAGATAAAGAGAGAAAATAAGAAAATGAAACAAAGAACGCGCAAAAATAACGATGATGTGAAATTAATGAGTAGGAAGAACAGCTCGTAGAAAAGAGGAGGATCGCGAAAGAACGAAACCAAAAGAAACATTGGAAGAAAATGAAGAAAGAAACAGGGAGAAAATCAATTATACACGAGAAAAACTGAAAATATATAGTAAATCGAAAGCAGAAGCTAGAAATACGCATCTTCATAATTTCCGAATGCAGAATGTCAAATGAATATTAATAACAATTTCTCAATGAATAACAATGGATGTCACTTAACCAGCTATAGCGTTTGTTTATGATTATGATTTATTCATATTTATATTTTCCGCCAAGTTCAGTTATATCGCGCAGCAACACATTATTGCAATATAAACATTGGATTGATGAAATTGCAGCAGCTGTTAATAGCACAAATTCGTATATGATTCCCGATCAACACGGCACTTATCATGCAATTAAATTCAAAAACTTTATTTCTAATTTTTTGTGCTAAATTCACTATAAAAAATTAACGATAAATTATAACTTCGTAGCATTCCAAGATTTGAAGAAATCGTCTTGAATTAGATTGGGAGAGAATAAAACCTCCTTGAAGAGAATCTAAGTGTCCTGTTGGCAAGACAGAACTGCAAGCGAGTGCTCCTCTAAATTCTAAACAATTTTTAGATGACAGAACCCGACAAACTGATGCGCAACGCTGCATATCAAACAGCTAGACAGAGGGCGTTAGAGGCGACAAGAGGCCGACAGAAGATAAGACGAGAGAGAGACAGAGACAGGCAAAGACAGAGAGAGCGCGAGAGAGAAGAGAAAGGGACAGAGAGACAGAGACAGAGACAGAGAGAGACAGAGACAGAGGCAGAGAAGAGAAAGAAAGAAAGATAGAGAGACAGAGACAGACAAAGAGAGACTGGCACAGAAAGAGACAGACACAGAGACAGAGAGAGAAAGAAAACAGAAGAGATAGAAAGAGAGACAGAGAGACAGACAAAGACAGAGAGACAGAGAGAGAAAGAGAGAGACAGAGAGAGAGAGAGAGAGGCAGAGACAGAGACAGAGACAGAGACAGAGACAGACAAAGAGAGACTGGCACAGAAAGAGACAGACACAGAGACAGAGAGCGAGACAGAAAAAGACAGAGAGAGACAGAAACAGAGGCAGAGAAGAGAAAGAGAGAGACAGAGAGAGACAGACACAGAAAGAGACATAGACAGAGAGAGAGAGAAAGAGAGAGAGAGAAGAGAGAAAAAGAGAAAAGAGAGAGAAAATATCCTGCATTGGATATGTTGGTGGAAAGAGAATGGCCACCACGTGACTTTCTCTTGTCGATCTACAATAACTCAACGGAACAGCAGCGGCGAGAGCGGCGTAAACAAATTGGCTCGATGGACCGTCGTGCGACCGCCGTCTACGACGTGCATCATCTCCGGGTGTGATGAACGGCGTCGAATAACTCGAAGCGACGACCAGGAAATTCCTTCGCGACGAAGAACAACCGAGACCGGCGAATCAATAACCGAGGCGAAGCCGGCGAAAGGAGGGCTCGATTAATCGTCGCTCTCTATCCGTCTCTTCAAATGCGGCGGCGAATACTTAACGCCTTCCGTGCCACTAGTTACGTCGCCGCCGGCCAATGCTGTCGACGCGCACGCCAAAATGGCTACAACATGGTTCTCCGTGCGCAGGGGTTAGGCTACCGCGGGTACTACTGCAGCAGACCAGGGGCCCCCGAGGATGGGGTCAGGGGTGGGGCAAATGCACAGGGGCCTGGAGACCTGTAGGGGGCCCCGGCGTGATTTGTAGGGCCCCCAGGCCGGTGACGCATAAACGTATCACTTGCAGTTTATTACGCAATATTAACACATCCTAAACCTGAAAAAGGCTGATAAGCAAGAAAAAGGTCATCGCCAGTTCTTCACACTTGTTTTAGGGCCCCGTGACTGACCTTTTGCACAGAGGCCCGGAATTTCTCTCGGCGGGCCAGCAAAATGACGTCGCTAAAAATATAGCGACGTCATTTTGCAGCCCCCTTTGATCTTGTGTTATTGCCGACTTGGTCAGAAGATGAGTTGTGACCATTGGCGTAGCGTACAATTTTGCCGCCTCTGGCTCATGGCAAATCCACCGCCCCAAATTCGCTCATATTAGAGGCGGAAAAAACCCTCTGACAACGAAAAAAGGTTGCCGTCGCTAAATTTGCCGCTTCTTCTAAAGTTTGCCGCCTTCACTGAAAATCCTCTGACAAGCAAAAAGGTCGTCCACGTCGCCGCCCGTTAAAACTTTAGATTTACCGCCCCTTCTAAACTAACTTTGCCGCCTTCGCTGAAAATCCTCTGACAAGTGAAAAAAGAAAGATCCCATCCAAAATGTGCCGCCCCCCGTCATATGTGCGGCCATGGCTAAAGCCACAATAGGCAATGGGACGCTACGCCACTGGCTGTGACCCAGAAACTGTGAGAACATTAAACTAAAACCCCGAACAGCACGCACTGCAAGCATCCTAGCAAGGTCAGACAGTGACGCATACTGCAGTAACGTCACGATATCTTGGCAACGCCGTAAATTAATTCTGGCCAATCGTTGAAGACAGAATTAAACTTTGAATGCTTGACGGTTTGATTGCCTTGACGGTTTTGGAATGCAGGGTTGCCAACTGGCATCCTTGGAGGACAAAAAGCTCGATTCTGGCATTCTTAAAGACGGTCTGGCCTCCGAAATTGAGTTTGGCATCCTTGGTATTATTATTCGGCATTGTTTTGGCATCCTAACAAAGGTCTGGCTCGCAGAAAAATTTTTGGCATTCTTGCCATTATTTATGATTTCCAAGGAGATTCTTATCAAATTTCAAGTAAATTGCTACAGAAATAGGTATTTTTTTAAATTCTATGGTCGCATGAACGATTGCTCAGGGTTTCAGTGACCATAGATTTTAATTATTCGTTTTGTTCACGATATCAAGACGAAGTTCACGTGCTATGTAATGAGTGTTGTCGCTGTTGACTGTTGCAAAATGACCTCTATCTTTGATTCTTTGTTTCGAATTTCGAAAAAGCGAACTCGTTCAAAATGCTGACAGCAAGTTTAGTAAAATCCGTTTGCATCGTACAAAGTACACGAGGTTTATTTCTGATGTTATAGCGCCAGAACTGGAGAGGGATTTATTCGTTGACTTGCTCCATTCTCATAGACGAGTCAACGGATATTTCTTCTAGAACGATGGAGCGGTGTGGTTTACTGCATTCTGTGGTTTGATACCAGTTGGACATTAAAAAAAGAGTCGCTTTTTAAATTAGTTAAACTATTGCTGGCGACAACAGCACACTGAGCACAGGAGAAACTATCTCTACGCCAAATGTGAAATCGCCAGCCAGTGACGACGAAAACCAGCCAATTTCTCGCGATTAAAACTTATAAAACACTATTTACGGTCGTCGATGAGCGAAGAACGATTAACTGACTTAGACATTCTCTCAATTGAAAGTGAAGATTTCAGCTAAATAGATGTTTCCGATATTGCTAGAAAATTTGCTGCAGCCAAATAACACTGTGTTGGCTATTTAAAGTGATTTATCATGAAGCGTAAGCATTCATTGAACACGTTGTGAGATGTGAGTCATGTGATGTTATGAAGGAGGGTTAATAATTCACTAAGCAGCTAAAATAATTAACTTTGTTTAGATATACAGTGTTAAATAAAATGTTGCTAATAAAGGAAACGTCTAGACGGGTTTAAGCAATTGATTAATTAATTATCTGAGTTATGCAAATGGGGCGGGAGGTTTGAAGAGTGGTAACAGCGCTGGACGATGGGGCAGAAGGTCGCGGGTTCAATTCTCGCAGGAGCCCTAGGTCGACTCAGCCTTACTCGCTAGCGGGCGGAAACTGAGGAGCAGCGTTAAACTGCGAGGAAAAACGTGGGTCTGGGGAAAGTAATGGCAACCTACCCCAGATTAATAGCTGAATAGTTAAATAGACGTCGCTGATTGCCTAGGACCAGAGATAAGCGCCGGAACCCAACGCTCGGACTCTGAGTACGGGACCTACCTTTACCTTTATATATATAATAATAATAATAATTATGCACTTCTATAGCACCAGTTCTAATACCCAAGGTATCAATCGATGGTACTTCAAAATCAATCCGCAAAAGATCCAGGTATTCCAGAGATATATATATATATATATATGGAGGAAACGCCAATAAAGAGATGCGTATAAGTCTATATATACAAATATATATATATATATCTTGAATCATATCTTGAATCGGGGTCAGGGGCGGCCATGGACCCGCTTGTCCAGGGTGCCAGAAACTCACGAGCTGGCCCTGCTAAGTTACCAACACAACAATCGTAAATTGTTTCTCCGAAAAGGCTCAATTTATTAAGCAAAAAGACAATAGCGTAAAATTATTATCTGCAGCGTGTAAAAAATGTCAGAAGAAGATGACAGGAAATTGGATACCGAATCGCGTGACTTCCAACTTCATTAGCCATGGAAAGGTAAGGAAGAAATTAATATAGGTCTTATAAGATAATTCAAGCAATTTACATGTAAATGATTCAAATCCATGGCGCGGTTAGCTGGCTATTTAGTGTCGGCTATAAGATCTCGTCAGTTACTGATAGCAATATGGGATTGTAGGGATTCAGTTGGGTTTTTTGCGACATAAACTATCTTACTGAAGATCTTATTCATTATTTTTAGATAATTTGAATAATTATCCGTTTATTGGTTCAGACTGAATATATATTTAGGTGATCATGAATAAAACAAAACGTACACTATATGACCTAATTCTAGGCTAATTGTATAGTCATCTATTCAGTAATAACTATATAATATTTAATTTTAAAGGGCCATTGGTTGCAATAAAGCTTCTTTATATTCTGCAGTAAATATTAAAAGTTTGGAAAAAATTTAAATCATTTTCAGAGTTAAAGCACACTTAAAGCACATATTTAAAATTGACAAGCTTTTACTGTATGCATTATTATGTGTGTATGTTATGTATGTGATGAAAATTGAGGAAAATGTATTTAATCTTTAAAATCATTGGTCTTCGAAAGATTTCACGCATGTTGAAATGTCTTATTTAAAAAGAACTCAGTTGTTCAACTTGTTCACAACTTCACATGTTCTATTTCAGATTTGCACCCCCCAGGGATTATGTAAGCTATGAAAGGTTAGCATCGAGAACAGGAAAAGATCCAGAACTGAGGATAAATCAGATCCACAACCAGCGACAAAACTTTTCAAACCCAATGATCGAAGTGATTTTTATCACAGATGTCATCTTGCATTATCTAATTAAGAGTATGCGACCAATTTCTGAAGTTGAGAATGCAGGGTTTGTGGAAATGTTTCAGAAAATTGAACCCCACTATGTTCTTCCTACACGTAAAACTATGAGGGCTCGAGTCCTCAGGATAAGCAACACGCTTCGAAATGAAATTATTTCACTCTCATTGGAAATTCAACCTTCTGTGCAGTTCAATGCGATATTTGGTCAAGTCGTCGTATGCATGGGTTTTTTTGGGACTTTGTCTAACTGTGTTTGAAAAGGCAACGAATCAGACTCGTTTAATTGCCTGTCGCAGACTCACCGGGCCACACAATGCAGAAAATAATACTAGCAATCTGTACAGCGATATAATGAAAGAATACAATGTAATAGGGGCGGGAAGTTAGCAGAGTGATAACAGCGTTGGATATTGGTGCAGGAGGTCGCGGGTTCGCGTCCCGGAGGAGCCCTAAGGTCGACTCAACCTATTTGCGCTAGAGGGGGGTGTTATAAATGAGGAGTAGCCCTAAAAATGCTGCGATAAGTCAAACAGGTACGCTACGCGATGCACTAGCCCCGTGTCCGTGGCCTTGCACACGCCTGGCTGAGGGCTACTAGAAACGGAGATCAGCGCCGCCCTATGAGCCTGTGGCTCGGGAAGGACTTTGACTTTTTGACTTTTGACAACATAAGTGGTAAGGTATGTGGAATTGTTACTGACAATGCTGCTAATGTGCTAAAAGCTTTTCCATCCTTTGAAGAACCAGATGAAGGCGATGGTTATTCGGTGGAGAATGATAATCTGGAACGGCTTCCTACAATTGTTTGCAAATAAACTAATGACGCACTTATTTAATATCTCCTACAAGTGCCCCCTGCTCTCTGACTGTGGTCTTCGTTATGCTTATTGCACTATATAAATTGTCATAATAATAATAATAATAATAATAATAATAATAATAATAATAATAATAATAATAATAATAATAATAATAATAATAATAATAATATAGACAGGAGTGAACTTGATGAAGAACTTTCTACCGCTGTGCCAGTACGGTACAGTTGTGTGGTGCATACCCTCCAATTAGTTGTCAAGGATGGTCTTTCAGAGGCATCTCCTCGAATTCAGACAATTTTGAAGAAATGTAGTGCAATTATTGCATCAATCCACACGTCTTGTAAATTAACAGAACTGTTGGAGACTGGAGAGTCACGGGGTACCTAGCATTCCAATGCAGAATTCTACACGATGGAATAGTACATATGCCATGATTGATGGGGTTGTCATAGTCCATGTGAGTGCAAGTGGTATTTTCCAAAAAATCTCGGAAATGAAGAAATCAAATGTGTTGCTATCTCCAAAGGACTTTGAAGTTCTTGTTGAAATCAAGGAGATTCTGCAACCATTTGACAAAGAAACAAAATGTTTGCAGACTGACAGTCAGAGCCAACAAGTGGTATGGTCATTCCAACTATCATTGGACTATTGAAGTCAATGGAGAGGTTAGAAGTTCATAATATTTCTTCAGTAAGGGCAGGATTACAATGTTCACTTAGATCACGCTTTGTAACTTGCAGAAATGACACACTGTACACATGCTTGTGTCAAGTGCTTTGGACCCACGATTCAAACTCAAGTGGATAGAGAGTGCTGAGGAAGGATGTTTTGTTCAAGGACAAATTAGACGTCTTGTAAATTCAGTCTCAAAGCAGATAAACAATACACTTTTAACACCGGCTATGGACAATGACAAATCAGTCACACCTCAAGTTAGGCCCCACAACGATCTACATCGATATATGGAAGAAACTTTACTGAAATCAACAGAAACTGAAGAGCTCCAAAGTTACTTAGATACTCCAACCAATATGAACACTAATTGTATTTCTTTTTGGGAGGATCATAAATTGAACTTTCCCTGTTTATACCAGCTGCATTTGCAGCATCATATTATACCGGCCACATCTGCTGCTATTGAAAGATCATTTAGCGCAACTGGATTTATTCTTAATGATAGGAGAAATCGATTAGATGATACTTTGTTTGAGTCACTTTTACTTGCAAAATGCAATTCTGATATAATTTTGATTACGGAGGATGAAATTAATTTTTGTCGTTACATTAAAATGCATTGCAATTTTTTGTACTGCACTTCTAATTGCTAAATCTAATTAAATTAGATGATATCTAATTCTAATTAATTGCTTGTGTAAATTTGCTAATTCTAATTCTAATTGTAAAACTTCAACTAATTCTAATTCTAATTAATTAGATAAAAAGGCAATTACCCATCACTGGTATTATTATTATTATTATTATTATTATTATTATTATTAGTAGTAGTAGTAGTAGTAGTAGTAGTAGTAGTAGTAGTAGTAGTAGTAGTAGTAGTAGTAGTAGTAGTAGTAGTAGTAGTAGTAGTAGTAGTAGTAGTAGTAGTAGTAGTAGTAGTAGTAGTAGTAGTAGTAGTAAAATAAAAATGAATGTTTTATTAGGGTCTGTCCTGTGTGAGAACCTTCACTGAGTGAACATAATTAATGACTGTAGTATTTTCATTTGTCTTTTTTTTTTTTTGTCTTTTTGGAATCAAACGCAGTCCATTGGTGTCTGCTCGATTCCGGTGAGACGATGATCACGGACAACTCCGGGTACTTCCAGTCCGCCTACGTCAGCCGGACGCGCGACGGATCCGTCTGGCTGCGATTCGGCAAGGATCACTCGAGTCCCGAGTGGATCTTCGAGAGGGAGTCACTTCTTCCGGCTCAGTTCAACATCCTCGAACACGACGAGGTAACCGCCCTGTCGTCGCTGGAATTCACCGATTACTGCGTTCTGACGGACCTCCGACTGTCCGTGAAGGCCGACCTGGCCTGGCACCCGTCCTACCTGACGGTCTTCGACCCGAGACATAAGGAGACGAAGACCGTCCTATTCCGCCACAACCGGGACTGCCTGATGAGCACCGAGTTGACCCTCGGAGCGCAGAAGCAGGGACTACTTTGCGACGGCGGAAGGAAAAACGCCTGCGGACAGCGTAATTTGCCGGAACGCGGCCGCGAGAGCGAACCGGTATTCTTGCGCAGCGTTAACTTCGACCCAACAGGACCGGACAACTGGAAATGCGGGGACGGTGAATTCCAGAATTCCTATACGCTCAAAGGTTCCTACTATCATGCCTATGTCAAGGTTTCTAGCTGTGATCCACCTAAAGGTAAGAATAATATCGTGTCTTAAAATATAGGATCAACTCTCGAAAATTGAAATAAAATGTTTGCTTGTTGTGTAAATAATTGACCTGCGGTATAAACATCTTAGAATGTTTTGAAGGATATGAATTGTATGCAGAGTGGCGCAGTCAGGGTTTCGGAATAGGGGGACACATCGGACATTTTACATTAAAAACGACAACAGGCAACAAAAACTTCATAACTGTTCTTGGCACTTCGCTTCTGTTCCAAACATCCTACCTACCCTCCCCGAATTTTTTCTCAACGGTTTTACACACACCCCACGACTTATTCCATAATGTGATTTTAAGTGGTTTAGGAGGCAACAAGCCTGTGTGAAAACCACTGATGTAACCTTCTGCATTCAATAACCTAGTTTATCTAGATAGCCTTTAAATCCGTTTACTGTTTCAACTGTCACTCCCACCTCATCCAAACTGTTCCATTTGTCCACAACCCTTGCACTAAAAAAAGTTTTCTTTCTTGGACCAACCCTCTGCTTAAACAATTTGCACTTTTGTCGACGAATCGATCATATGGCACATCTACTTTCCCAGTCATTATTTTGTATGTTTCTACTTAATGTCCATCCAGAATTATGGCACCCATTGACCATCTTCGGGTCCAAGAATGGATTCTGAACACAGTATTCTAGATGAGGCCACCTAATGACTTATAAAGTTTAATGATTATCTCTTTGTCACGACTCACAATTGTCCTTTTCACCATTCCCAACATTTGGTTTCCCTTTTTGCTGCTTCCATGATTGGTGAGATGGATTCATACTTCTATGGATGATTATCCCCATCTTTTCAGAACCTTCCCCTTATTCATTGCCATTATTAGTCTCTTCGAACATTTATCAACTATTGAAAAGCATCTAATTAATTATTAAAATAACTTTATATCATCGGCAAACTTTGAGCTTCATTTCATTTATATATATTAGAAACATGCAAAGATGGCCTCTCCTAATGCCAACCTTCTGTCTTCTTCCCTTCAACCAATTTTCAATCCATCTTCTGCAGAATTGTGGGGTACTTTATCAAAAGCTTTGGCAAAATCTAAATATATTATGTCTACTGCCTAGCCCTTGTCTAAGAAAGTCCAACAGGTTGGTCAGGCATTAAATCCATGCTGACTATCTTTAAAATTTTATATCGAATGTTCCAAAATGCTTTCTTTATATTTTTCCATAACTTTACCGATTACAGATGTTAGGCTCACTGGTCGATTGGCATTAGCGTTCTTGAACAGTGGGCTGACGATGGTCTCTCCAGTCCAGGATAGGATTGGCATTAGCGTAGTCAACGATGGTCACGTGTTTGGCCTCTCCCATTTGTGCTGAGACAAGTAATTCGCGTGTGATTTGTGCAAAATCGATGAGAAATTTTTATCGGGCTAGACGGTGGGGGGGAGGGCAGGAATGTTCGTCAGCAGGATCAATAAACTTAGTTGTGTTGCGGCTTTTGGAAACTCGGTAATAAATACACAAGTTTTCAAAAAAGTCACCGGAGTTCAAGTGCGTCCATGGCTTGGGCCTCGCCTCAGACCCCGCCAGTGTTTAATCTAGACTACTGGACTCGGAGGGACTGACAAAGCCGGGGGGTGTAAACTGACAAAGCTGGGGAGAATTCTGCTAGGGGGCTGCTATTAGTTGATGTAGTATGCCAAAATTTCCGGGGGAATTTGAAATTTCCGGGGAAAAGGGCAATTCCCCCTCCCCGGAAACGGTCTAGATTAAACCCTGGACCCCGCTGGGGGTCGCCTTCAGATCTACTAGACAGAGGACTACTTGAAATGTGAACATCTGTCTTGATGCTTTGATATCCTGTGCTAGTATTGTGACATTACTTATCAGGAACCCTGGTCACGTCAATGACGGTATTTCGAATATAACAATAAACTATGAAACGAAATACTGAAATATTATTTATTATCATTATTATCATTATTATTACACTTGCTGTTCCCGTCAAGCAAGACGGGAAGGCTAGGCTAGGTTTTTACACGTGCATGTAAGAAATTAAGTTAAAGGTTTCGTTTTCGTTATAGGCCTATAAGCTACATGATATATATATATATATATATATATATATATACACATCGCAGCGTCCAGCCAAGCTTTTAATTAAAAATGACGTCACGTCCATTGTGGAATTTGAAGTTGCCTATAGCAACGCGTCGTCCAATGAGAATGCGGATACCGAGCAGACATTTGGAAACTATATGTATAATGGCTGTTAAAGCACGCCAAGTTATTCACAATGTGACGAATCGTTAGTGCGTGACAACTGAGGGTGAACAACTTGTCCACTGTCGCTACGCAGTGGCTAAGGTCAGAGATTCGAACCCGCTACCTCCCGGTTGCATGGCAAGAATCCTACCACTACTCCACCGCTCCCATCAGATACCATCGATATCCTAGACTTAGCATGTACATTGTACAAGTTACTTTGCGGGAATATTACTATCATGCAGAATTAAGCGATTTTTGCTGGTTACATTGGGAATGACGACTGACTATTAAACCTCAATGCGACATTTGCCCACCGCATTAAATGTATTGCAAAGATCACCCCCCAGATCACCCCCTCACACACACAGCGCTTGCAATTTGTCTGACAGTAGATCAGTGATTGGCCGATTGGCCATTGGAAAAATTGTTATTTCCTGCATCCTTGAATATTATGGGCGAACTGCATTCTTAATAGATAGCCAACTCTCGTCTCTCATTCCTTTGGTTCTAATCGTGCTCTGCACGCATTTCGTCCTCCGTTCTAATTCTGGCCGAAATAATTGCACGTTCCTCCAGTCCCTACAATAACTAAGGCAATCGAAGCGAGTCAAGGTCTTATTCCGCGGAATTTATCTCCGTCGATAAGGCAAACGGGGTTTCCTGGCCGGGATGTCGTAAAAGGCTTCGGGATAGACGATGACAAACGACCGGATGTTAGAAAAGCGGAGTTCCAAGCAAACGCTGAAATAACGAAAATTTACAGTGTCCCGTTCTTTTCAGAAATTAGTGGACGAATGAAATGTCACCCGCCAAATGCAAATTTAATCTTCGGTGTTTGTTTTTGTGGATGGTTGCCGGGCTGGAATAGATATAGGCTAATTGGCTGAATATGGCGATATCAGACTTCGCTACATATAAGAGCCAGTGTTTAATCTATACTCTGGACTCCGGGGGGAAATTGATCAACCCGGGAGGGAATTTAGCTAGGGGCTGCTGTCAGTTGATGCAGTATGCCAAAATGTCCGGAGAGGATTTTAAATTTCCGGGGAGAAGGGCAATCCCCCCCCGGAAACGGCCTAGATCAAACCATGCTAAGAGGGTTATAACAGAAATTTCTTAACAATTGATGAATTCTATATATAGGCCTAATAAAGAAAGGCGTGTCACTTGGAAAGAAAATTTGGTGGCTGGCGACCGGTTTTATCTTTTAAACTCGCCAATGTCTGTATTTAGCCTACACTGGTGGGCAAAAGTCTGGAACCACCCAACAGATTTGCGGTTTTTCAAACGGTCTATTCTCTAAAACGCAAGCTTTGAGATAAAGTTATACCATGTTCACATTTCCGATCCATCTCATTACAGATCGAACAATGGATCAGAGAAAGACGAAAATTTGGCAGTTTTTAATTAATTAAGGCTTTTGCCGACGACTGAACAATAGTGTCCGTCCAGACTCAGATATCAAAACCTCGAGTGCGAATTTAGCGTGCAGAATTTTTGCTCATTAATTTTTTCAGGTGCTATTCATATGCAGCTACTTTCGACCTGTCATTCTGCTAGAATGCCGATGCCTACTTCCAACAGTTTTTCCAATACAATTTTTGGCTTTTAAAAAATTCTGATCGTTAAACATTTTTGATTGCCTAAAAATGTAGTTTCGGGGCAACCGGAGACAATATTCTAGCTTAAAAATAAAAATCGATGTTGCACAAAATACGAAACACATATAACTCTATTTGGCGATAACGCATAAAGGCTAATTCTATCTTTTCAACCTACCAGACGAATGCGCTATATAAAGTCTCGCTCAGCGAAATGAGCCAATCTGTACTTATGAGTAACTTTATAGTGTTGTTTCTAGCTAAGTAGTGATCCATAAAACACATTTATGCGTCTTGATTTGAAACTTTTTATCGCCAAAAGGAAAACGAATTAAACGCATATAGTTGTTGTTTTCTATTCTTTTGAAGATAGGGAGGATTTATGCATGTATTACTGCAGGTGTTTTAGAAAAAGAAAGGATACAAGTAATTTAATGTTAAAGGCCAGCCGATTTTGGCCATCTGGAAATTTGGTCCATTATTATGACTAAATTTTAGGGTCCAGGGCTCCAGGCGTGCGTGTTTTACGCGTGACTCTGATTAATTATCACTTTCCTGTCAATTCTAGCGACGCATTGTAAGTAAATAAGTAAATTTTCGTTAAATCTCTATAGGCTTATATCGCGCTTTCAGAAGCAGCACCGCAGTAGCTTCTTATTCTTAGGCGCTTAATCTTAGAATGAAGTAGCTGTAGCCAAAGGTTAGGGTCATTAATGCATGGTCATTTTATCCAAAGGGTCATTGTGGTTGGGGCGTTACAGACTTACAGCTATGGAGGAAATGATTTTTTCAAAAGAAATGCTTTGAGTTTTGAGTGCTTCAGTACAGGATCTGTCCCATTATTATTATTATTATTATTATTATTATTATTATTATTATTATTATTATTATCTATGAAATTAAATATTAAAATGCATTTTGCGTTTGGATAGAAAAAATTGAAGAGATGTTACAAGAAGTGAAGAAAGTTGTGGCCCAGAATTTGTTGTTTTGACCATGGTATAGACAGCGGAGGGATGCTGGAGTTGAGTTCCAAAATTCTGGTGCAGCATATGAATAAGCACGGTTGCAAATTTCGAGAGATGATTGATTCAGAGGACGAAGGAGATTGACATGAGAGGAAGATCGAGTGGATCGAAGGATGTTGCACCTGCTTCTGAACTAAACGTTAGGAATGAGATTAACTCTGAGCTTTCAAAGAGTCTATACGCCGCCCTTTGCGTTGCTTCTGAGTCGTTCTGGACGTGTTTTAACAGTCGTTACCAACGTGTCTGGTCGGCAATCTTGTCCGCTGCCTTGCCAACGTTACCTAGTCCCAGTGTTTTATACAGGCCTGTTAGGAGGGGAGATTTTCCCAAAAACCTCAAGATTTCCCCCCCCCAAAAAAAATCCCAACACTTACACACATTTTGCTGTCTTTTCCCTCCAACCAAGTCGATTCCCCCCCCCCAAAGTCTCAATCCCCCTCAAAGGCCTGGAGTCTGGATAAAACACTGCCTAGTCCAGCCTCGCTTGGCCTTCCATCTTCCGTCGGATCTGCGGAGTTCGGATTAAAATTCTCTCGCGGAAGACCGCCTCTCCGGAATTCACCGTCTGATTACGCCACGAGAAGAATTCCTTTAACCACCTGTGCGGACCATCAATGCCCGTTTCTCCTTGTTCTTCGTTGACAAGTCAATTTCGTTGATTTTTTTATTCCTGGCGACCGATTTCTCAAGGATTCGCCGCCGAGTTTCGTCACGGCAGCGAACTCCTTCGTACCACCTGAGCCGATTTTCAAGACCAACATCTTTCGATCCGCATTCACATGTAAAGTTGTCAGCGTTGTCAACGGCGCCTTCATACTTTGATCTGCGCCTTCTTTACGACGCTATATAAGTTGTCTTGGATCAATAAATAAAATATCATTTTAGATAAAATTATAGAATTTATGTGGTCATCGATCCATACTTCAAAACGGCATGATTCAACAATATTATGATGAGATCTATTCTTGAAAACAATAATAATAAAATAATAATAATAATAATAAATAATAATAATAATAATAATAAATAATAATAATGATGATGATGATGATAATGATGATGATGATGATGATGACAATTTTAATAATGATAATACTCTTTAATGTGCGACAGTAGGCCTACAACGCTATAGGCCTATGGAAGCCGTTGTTGAAGATAATGGAGAAATGATTTGGGCAGTGTTTCTTCTAGCCACCTTGACATTGGGGGATTTTGTAATTTTTGGGGGACAAGGTCTGAGTCTCCACACTTTTGGGGGAAATTTCCATTTCCCAGCCAACAGATAAAAAATTTTGGGGAAATTTTAAAACTGGGGAAATTCCTCCAACCAAAGAAGGCCTAGAATAAACACTGTTTTCGGGCAAGGGCGTTGAACCAAACCGTTGATTTTTCACGCTTACTGTGAAATCCGAACTTAATCTGCAAAAATATTAAATGTTTTTGTGTTAAAAGTTTAAATTATGCGAGGTCGAAAACATATCACGCAATATGGCGTATTCCATTTCGGACTATTTTAAATGTATTATCAAAAAGCTATAACGTGAATTCGAGTACGGGTGAACCTTTACCTTGTTTATGCTTGCAAGTAGTCTATGTCGATATGTTTTAAGATCATTAGGCCTATACTATCAGACAGTCGCAGATTTTATTATAAAAACTTTCATAAGTATATGAAACATGCAGAATAGATATATAAAAATAACAGATGGGAAGCAAAAAAGTAATTATCAACTACTACTTATGAAGTCATGACGTAATATAATGTGACATCTGTATAGCGTCTCTTCTATTTCTACTCAGAGGCGCTCCTAGCATCCTACTTAAGGATCTATCATACGCACAATGTCTGTTAGGCATGCTACTTCGGATGGGTCATTAAATGCTATTTTTTTATTTTCCTGCTGTTTTCGTCCTGTCATTTTCACTAACGAGCCAATCCATATTTAACGAGCTCTTAAAATGTCGCATTGCGACAGAACGGTCGCCGATGCCTGGATCGTATTTTTAAACATAAACACGCAAAAATCTTCATATCATAGAAATCTTTTTATCTTGTCTTTTACTATCAAAATGTTAGTATATTTCACCTCAAAAATCGCTGTTTGGTTAATTATGTTTCACCGTCAGCTTAATTTAATATTTCGCAAATGTGATCAGCTTCAATCGGAGTAGGCAAGATAAGTCAACGATGCATTAGATTAGAACATTGAAAGTAGAAATTATAGGTGGGTTGAAAAGATAACGGGAATATTATGTAAATGTATGTTCTCGTAAGTTTAAGATCTTTTCTTCTAAAACTCTAGTGGGAAGAAAAGTAAAGTTTCAAGCGCTTGTTGCGCAAGAACTTGATGACGATGATGATGATGATGATGACGACGACGACGATTATGATGATGATGACGATGATGGTGGTAGTGGTGGTGGTGGTGGTGATGATGATGATGATGACGGTGGTGGTGGTGATGATGATGATGATGATGGTGGTGGTGGTGGTGGTGATGATGATATGATGATGGTGGTGGTGGTGATGATGATGATGATATGATGATGATGGTGGTGGTGATGATGATGATGATGATGATGATGGTGATGATGGTGGTGGTAGTGGTGGTGGTGGCAGTGGTGGTGATGATGATATGATGATGATGATGATGAAGATGATGATGATGATAGTGCAGTAGAACTTCTATAACGCATTCGGTTATAACTATATTGACTATGGTTTGGGGAAAGAGATGCAAGATGATTTAAAGTCTAGTCAGATTTCTAGGGCAGTTGCTAAACTTAAACTTAGCATGATTTAAAGTGGCTTAAAAGGCATTACTGCCTGTGTGAAAGCCACTAGGGGCACTAACGGGGCTTGAACCCGCTCCGTCAGCCTGACGCTCCAGCACGTAACCCACTCTGCCATCTTCCGCCCCCGACTAGTAGGCCTACTAGTCAGAATGGAAAGTTTTAAATCGGATGATTAATTAGATTTTAGTCACTCTCATTAGAATCTCTGATTATGTAGCGACAGCATCGCTTGAATATTGTGTTTAAAATACTTGGGTGGTCATCTTCCCTTCGCCTCCTCTTCTTTTCCTTCCCTCAATCAATGCTTCATATGAAATCGCATAGTTGATTTAAAATAATATTATTATAAGATAACCATTATTGGTTTTCATTGCTTGCTAAGTCTAATCGTATATATATATATATATATCATATTAAAATCGTTATCTGTATGTCTCTCTGTCTGTTACCTTCAAGCGTTCTGATTGGTTGACTATTGGTAGACGGTTTAGACCGTTTAGTTCTTACGTCGCGATGCGTTGGTGGACGATGTTCGAAGACGACGTTGCTATTGGTAACAATTGTTCGTAGAATCGTAGTTTAACACGGTTTAGTCGAGTCATTGCAGCGTCAGAGGGCTGGGCGTGCGACGACGTTGCTATTGGTAACAATTGTTCACAGCCTGAGGTAGTTGCGCAATTTTAACGTACATTTTAACGTACACAAAAAATACGTGTACAGCGTCACAAATGGTCACAGTTGCGTGATTTTAACGTACATAGGCCTAATTATTACGTGGCGCAGAGCTTGGCTAGGTGGCGATCATTGAAATTTTGTTCAGCATGAATTCAATGATTGGGTATTAGGTATAGGTATTGGATTAGTATTATCCTGCACTGCGAGCGAAGCGAGCATCTTTCTAGCGATATATATATATATATATATATATATATATATATATATATATATATATATATATATATATATATATATATATAGGGCTTTTTGTGACGGTACGCGCAGGTACGGCGCACCGGAACCTTTTTCAAGGTGTGAAAAAAATAATTTTCTTGTGACTTTGCAGTTGTGATTTAGCTAAAAACTTTAAATACTTAATAAATGATATGCATCATTATGCTTCCAAAATCGCTTCTATGTTAAATTCTAGCCACAGACCACATAATCGTAATGGAAAAGTTAGGCAATCCACCGTGAGTACCGCACCTATTTTTTTACAAAAAAGCACTGTATATATATATATATAATTAAAAAGCGGTTTGTCAATCATAAAGGAGTCGCATTTTACAGACAGACTCATTAATTATATTATTGATGGTCTTGAGCATGTTCTAGTTGTTTGCATGCATCTTGTCGTCTGTCTGTCTGTCTGTATGCCGTCGTGGCTAGACGTTTGCAACTGTTGAGAGTCGGATTAAATGTACTGGCGATTTCTCGGGTGAGTCGGTCCGACGATCGTTGAATAGTTAACATCTCGAATTGATCATATACAATCTTTAATTAAATAGTGCGATTGGTTTCCCAAACATTTTGGAACCGCGACCCACTTCAGCGGTTTTGTAACGTGCCGCGACCCTAATCATAAGCAGGTAATATAAAAAATAAATGCATTAGGCCATTTGGCGAATGTTGGTTGAAAGGAATCATCTGAGTTTTGAATAAATGACAAAACAAAAGCTCTGATTCAATTAGAATGAAAATATGGCAAATATATTAGATATAATTATTTATATTATTGCTAAATAGGACAAAAGGAAATAAATAGATATTGAAATTATTGAAATTTGTCTTCTAAAAGTTTGCCAGAAACATACCTTTGTTACGCGTCTTGAAAATCCTATGAATAGAACAAAATCGCTTAACCGTTGGGTCCGTGATCACAACGCTGAGAGAATCTCTATTCTTAGTGGAGTTTCAGAGCAAAATGGTCGGAATACGATTTCCTTGCTTTATTGCGAAATGATGTGAACTTTAAAAAGTATTACAGGCCAGGGTTTCGCAAACTTTTGCAACTGTGCGACTCACTTCAGCGGCTTTGTAATATGCCGCGACCCTTCAAACTTATTGTCAACTAAATATGATAAAACACTAATCATTAGAATATAAGACGTGTATGGACTATTGCAGGCATATAAACTTTTTAGAACCTAAATCTACTTGCAACTTTCAAGGCTTGCGACATTGTGGTATTGGTTAGAAAATGACATTTTAGAATCTAATTTCGTGCTAGCCCGCGACCCACTACGACGATGCGACCCACTTTTGTGTCGCGACCCACAGTTTTGGAAACACTGATGTAACGTATGAATGGTACAAAGTACCACAATGTACTGCCCCGTGTTATGCGCTACCGTTGTAGGTGGGTATCTCGGAGGAGGTAACGTACTAAATATTTCGCAGACCCGCTAAGTAAGTTATAACGAAGTTCTGTGGTATAATAATAGTGACAACAAGGTTTAGAGTGATTCAGTAGGGTCTGCCCTGTGCAGTGGCGGCTCTAGAATTTGGCAAGTGGGGGGCCGTCCGCCGTTGGGGTGGCAACTTCTAATCATGGGGGCCAACCATTTGTTGTTTAATGTATGTAGCATTAAGTATAGGGTACCAACTGGGGACCACTGGGGCAGGCACTCAATAAGGGGCACGGGCCCCCCTGCCATCCACCGGTGGAGCCGCCACTGGCCCTGTGTGAGAACCACTACGTGTCACCCAATAGGGTATGTATGAATTATAACTTCTGTTCATCTCAACAACGACGAATCCTGTACGTGACGTTGAGTACGCGCTGTTATTGCTGCCGTTTCAGAATTTCTAATTTTTTTCAATGTCTTACGTGCACGTGATTATAAAGCGTTCCTAGCGTGATTTAAAGTGACTCAGGAGGCATTACTGTCTGTGTGAAAGCCACTAGAGGCACTAACGGGGCTTGAACTCGCTCCGTCAGCCTGACGCTTCAGCGCGTAACCCACTCTGCCATCTTCCGCCTTCGTTCGTTGTGTATTCTTGCTGTCAGGGCACTTCGATGCTTACTTTGACACTAAAACAAAACCCAGTAGAATCACTTGATAGTTAATCATCTGTTTGCTTCAGATTAATAGAGAACTGTTACAGATAACTGAACGCCGACTGATAACCGGAGCTTGAAATTGATGTCACGATGGCGCTGTTGACCAGTTTCATTTGAGAAGCCACGGGGCCCGCCGCCCGGTCCCCTATATTATGGATGGGCCCTGTCTTGAGATTGAAGCAAAAACCGTCGAGATATTTTTCTGGGTGGGTGCAGTGTTTATTCTAGGCCTTCTTAGGGGAATTCCCTCCCCCAAAATTTTAAAATTCCTCCCAAAATTTCTATTTGTTGTGCATTCGGGGATGGAAACCCCCCCCCAAAGTGTGACGAGGGGGTTGGGGGGTTGGAGAGGAGGAAAAATACAAGGATGACCATTTTTGCATGCCAGAGCATTTGAGAAGGATAAGAAATATAAGGGGAAGGATGTTGACGAGCTTTTTTGCTTGTCAAGGTTTTTGGGAAGACAGATCTTCTCTCCCAAACATTTCAACCCCCTCCCCCATTGCCAAGGTAGCTACAATAAACACTGGGTGGTGTGAGTAGGATGATTGGAACTGAATCGATGTGCCAAGAACTCCTTGACGAAGTCTTTGCGCATATGGGGTCATCCATATATTACATACGCATTGAGGGGAAGGTAATTGGATTAGGTGATTTGGCGTACGGATGCTTACGAGTGGTCTAGATTGAATGTGTACGTTACATACATTTATATACATCCGCCTACGCGACAGTTCAAAAAATCAACTGCTCATGCAGAGGACTGTTTGAAATTACACACATCAGTGGCGTAGCCAGGATTTTCGGAAGGAGGGTATGATTTCTCCAGCTTCCGAAAAATCTTGACAAGCAAAAAAAGGTGATCAGGTTATCTCCATCTTCGTCAATGCTGACAAGCAAAAATAGGTCGTCACCTAACTTAATTGCGTGCGTTAGCTGTTATAGCTGTTAGATTCTATAGCGCAAAGATAATTTATTTTGGGTCGGGCACAATGAAAAGAAAAATTTCTCGGGCAGCCAAGGGGAAGGGGGGTTTAACCCCCAACCCCCTGGCTACGCCACTGGCACACATTGATTTGGACACAACAGTTGCTTTCTCACGGGCACGCAATGAGTCGCGAGAGTTGTTCACACGCTTGCACTCGTTATGAGTCGTTAAAACGCATTTGTTGCTTTTCTTAGCTGTGACAACTTTAGCCAACCGTACGCCTTGTGACTACGGCTAAAAAATTAATTCTTCAAACAGGGTTCGTGCGCATTGGGGAGGGGTCCAAAAATGTATAGGGTGCAAAATGGGGAGGGGTGTGAAAATATGACTGTTTTTATCATATATATATATATATTTTGTAATTTATACGTACCTAATATATATGGGGCGGGAAGTTAGCAGAGTGGTAACAACGTTGGACGATGGAGCAGGAGGTCGCGGGTTCGAGTCCCGCAGGAGCTTTAAAGGTCTACTCAGCCTTTTTCTCGGTGGTAAAATGAGGAGCAGTGGTAAAAATCTCTGCGATAAGTCAAACAGGTAGGCTATGCGATACACTAGCCCCGTATCCGTGGCATTGCACGCCAGGCTGAGGGCTATAGAAACGGAGATCAGCGCCGCCTTATGAGCCCGTGAGGCTCGGGGAAGGACTTTGACTTTTGAATATATAATTATGGATGATCCCTATAGACCTTTTTGCCTGGAAATGTTGATGTGCAGCCCTATTCGGAAACCCTGGTTACGCCACTGTCATTTGTTATTAATAAAATGAGGATCCTGTGATGAATGGCCGCAAATTCGCTGTTTTAGCCCCTTAACTGGGGACCCCGGATATATCCGTCCATTTTACAATGAGTTACGGTTAAATAACCGTTATTAAGGGGTTAATAATAATTGAATCATGTTTCGTGAATTTATCATTCATTGTCGCTCGTAATGGGCGATTAGTTCGTGCAAATTGTTCCGTCTTTGCATGTGTTCGGCGAATATAGTCCATGCAGCATCAGGCGCCTGTTACGTCGAAGCCAGTCCTCTGATGACCCAGATAATATACAGGAGACTGCACTCGTCTGTCTAATGATAAATCTGGCAATGGGATTTATTCTGCAATGTCCGACAGAAGATCAAACGCTTTGATTGCGATAACAATAACAAGGACGACGACGACGACGACGATGATGATCAGTGTTTATTCTAGCCACCTTGACAGTGGGGGGGTTGAAATGTTGGGGGGCAAGATTTGTCTCTCCACGCTTGGGGGGGATTTCCATCTCTAAGCCAACATATACATTTTGGGGCGGGAATTTTACAACTTTGGGGGGAGTTCTCCCCCCCAGGCAAGCCTAGAATAAACACTGGATGATGATTATGACGACGATGACTATACGATACGACAGGACTGAAAAAAACCTTCCCATTTCGACCGATTACTTCATGCTTAAAGTTTAACTAGGCCTACGATTCACTGTTGGGTAATGGAAGACCTGCTATATATTTATAGGCCTATAGGCCTACTGTACTGTACTGTATATGTTACAGCGAGAATGTGAAACTAGTGATTTCACGAAATCCCTAATGAAGTTAGTAAATTCGTGAAATCCCCATTTCACTTAGTGAGTTCATGAAAACACTTACTGTAACACACACACACACACAAAACACACACACACACACACACACACACACACACACACACACACACACACACATATATATATATATATATATATATATATATATATATATATATATGTTCCTTTGTGTTTGTATGTGTGTACAGTATAAATTGGCGTGTAAATACGTGTAATTATGCAACGTCGTGTTTAAGACCATAAGGTTTGACAACTACTTACAGAGCCGTAACTAGGTGGGGGCAGGGGGCAAGCTGTCCCGGGCGCCGTCTTGGTGGTGGGTGGGGGGGGGGGGGCAGAATCCGTGTCTAGATTTTATTCACGACTGGAGTTTTACAACTAAGTTAAAAACACCCGCCGAAGACATTGCCAGTATGTTGGGTAAAGGTAAGTCCCCTACTCGAGTCCGAGCGTTGTGTTCCGTCGTTCAAGGCCTATCTCCGGTCTAGACGATCAGCGACGTATAGGGTAAATCCATTAGTCTAGGGCAGGGTTTCCCAAGCATTTTGGAACCACGACCCACTTCAGCGGTTTTGTAGCGTGTCGCGACCCTAATCATGGCGTGTAATATCAAAACAATGCATTAGGCCATCTGGCGAACATTAGTTGAAAAAATCTTCGAAGTTTTGAATAAGTGGCTAAACAAAAGCTCTCTGGTTCAATTTGAATGAAAATATGGCAAACATATTAAGCAAATTTATTCATATTCTTGCCAAATAAGACAAAAGGAGAGAAATAAATATTGAAATTTCTTTAAATTATATTTTAAAATTTTGTCAGGAACATACCTTTTTTACGCGTTTTAGAAATTCTATGAGTATGGCAAAATCGCTTAACCGCTTGGTCTTACTAACTCCTTCTAGAGATTCCCTATTGTTGAAATGTTAGTGGAGTTTCAGAGCAAAATGGTAGGAATACGCTTTTCTGGAGTTATTGTGAAATAAGAATAATTTCTAAAATTATTATAGGCCAGCCTGGCTATGGTTTCCCAAAGTTTTGGTAACTGTGACCGACTTCAGCGGTTTTGTAAAACCAGTGGCTCCACCGAGGGGTCAGGCCAGCCTGGCTGCCTGGCCCCCAGTGGCCCCCAGTTTTGGTATACTTAATGTTACATACATTAAGCAACAAATGGTTGGCCCCCATGATTTTGCCCCCAACGGCCCCCATTGCCAAATCCTAGAGCCCTGATCAACCCTGCAAACTTACTGTCAACTAAAATTTGACAACACACTAATCGTTTTAATATAAACCGTGCATGGAGAATTGCGTGCATATAAATTTCTTAATTTCCTAAAACCTAAGCCTACTTGCAACTTTCAAGGCTTGTGACATTGTGGTAGGCCCTATTGGTTAGAAAATGACACTTGAATCTGATTTCATGCTACCCGCGACCCCATTACACTGAGCTATGCGACCCACTTTTGGGTCGCAACCCACAAGTTGGGAAACACTGATCTAAGGTAGGTTGCCATTACTTTTCCCATATCCACGTTTTACCCCGCAGCTTATCAGTTTACCACCGCCTTCTAGCGAGTAAGGCTGAGTCGACCTTATGGCTCCTGCGGGTATAGAAGTAAGTCATAGATGCAAAAAACGTTTGGAAAATAATTTTAAAAACGTTAAAAAACGTAAAAAACGTTACAAAAATAAAAAAAACGTTGAATAAAAAACGTTACCGACGTTCATCTGAGCGAGATTAGGGAATGTACCTTACCCACCCACAAGGGAATAAATGAATCAAGTCACACTGTGCAAAACGACTGTGCAATGAAATAAACAGCAATAAAACTGGCTTAAATTGCTTATTCTATGTTGTAAATAAGCAAACCTGCACGATCTGCTAATAAACAATTGACTATCCTCTATAGCTAAACAGCAGAAAGTTAATTAATTAGCTCGCTGTAGATTATTTAAGAAAATCTGTTTTTAGTTTGCCAACGTTTTTTATAATAAAAAAACGTTGGCAAAAATAAGAAACGTTAAAAAACGTAAAAAACGTGAGAAGAATAAAAAAAACGTAAAAAACGTTTATTACATCTATGAAGTAAGTAACAGCGTTCCTGTATAGCGCCTAGAGATGTGCGGGTACAGCAAAATGCATACCCTCCCCGTACCCGTGGAAAAACTTTTTTACCCTACCCTACCCTACCCGTACCCGCTAGCGCTATACCCTACCCGACCCGTACCCGTAAGCTGTGTACCCGTACCCGTACCCGTACCGTACCCGTAACCGACTTTGGTTGGAATTTGGAGTTTTTGGATTTGGAATTTTGGACCCGTACCCGCGGGTGCGTTTACGGGTACAAGTACTACAAGGACCTGTACATGGACCCGTTAACCCGTATCCGTTCCTAGAGACTATAGAGAGGCAACAGTGAAATAGGGGCTAAAAATTGGGATAACTATTCATTGTAAATAGCACGCATGTTTAGATTAGGACAGATCTAGTACTTAGGAATCAGGATAATCAGTCAGCTAGCCTAAGCCGACATGAATGGGCTTGTTTAAAATATTTAGTAGATATCATTTATCTATGAGCAGGCATTAGAGCTCAAAAACCACAAAACTTTACCAGAAGAACTTTCTCGGTCAAAGAGTCCTTGGAGAGTCAGAGGACGCCATTATAGATTTATTACTGAAGATGTCAGATTACGTCATCTGTATTTCCTTTATGTTTTCAGTAAGTAAAATGCATGCTGTCTGACAAACTGAACGTGATGTACAAGTTATACTAATACACTTTACTCAATATTATTTTTCTATTACTGCATTGCTAATTTGCTATAGTAGTGAGAAATGAAAATATAACTTTTCGGGTAAAACGGGTATACCCGTACCCGTAGCCGCTATACCCGTACCCGTAGCGCTGTACCCGTACCCGACCCGTACCCGTAAAATGTGTACCCTACCCTACCCGTACCCGCGGGTACGGGTACGGGTAGGGTATACCCGCGGGTACGGGTATACCCGCACATCCCTAATAGCGCCTCTTCAGTCTTAATATAAAAAAACCAGTCCGAAGCGCTCCCGCTGCGAAAGTACTGTCGACAAGGCAAAGCCAAAGTGAGAAGCACTGTTAACAGCGTTGACGCCTCTGCGGATCGGAAGATGATCTTTAACATCCACTCGTATGGTAACAGGGAGTTCACCGTCGTGACGAAATCAGGCGGTGAATTCCTAAGAGAGCGACCTTCCACAGGATGTTCCCAACACAGAGACGCCGATGAATGACGGAAAAAGATGTTGATAGACCGCTAGATGGCAGACGGAATTCGCGGCGTGGAAAAGTCCGGCGTTGAATTTCCATAGACGGTCTTCCGTAAGATTAATCAGCCACCGAGTAGGTTCCCGTCACCGGGGGGAACCCGCGTAGAACCCGCGACCTTCTGCTCCATCGTCCTGTGCTGTTACTCTTCTAACGTCCCACCCCGAAAAAAGCGAAAACAAATCATCACTCATCACTGCTAACTTTATTGACTCTTTCACTCCTCAAGGTGGCGATAAAGGTCGTGAAAAGTCTGAAAAACAAAAAAGATCATCACCAGTTTTCTTCCGGTTTTCAAACTATATTGGGAACGAATAATTATTTTATTCCTTGTCCCTGGCGCCAAATACCTTAGCCACGGGTTCTGACCATTTAGACGACACGACTTTCGATTTATTTCGGTCGCCGTCGTCTGTTTTTCGTTCATTTTGGCGTCGATCGATTGCGAATGGACGAACTGTGTTTCGGGCGTTAAGCGGTCGCAGATCGAGATGGTCGCAGGATCTAGGAAGGAAATACTTGCAACAAGCCTTTTCTCCGTGGATGTACAGTAGAACTTCATTATCACGTACATGTCGGGGTGTTTTGGAGAATAAAATTATATCTAGGAGTTTTTCTCAGTTTCTCGGCTATTATAAAAATTCTAGCGGGATAGTTTTGAAGGAAGTAGAGATTGGTGGGAAGAGAGCTCTCGCGAGTAGCCATTTAATAGCGTTCTTTTCTGTTCTGTCGAAATTACAATATATTCGATTAAATCATTAGGCCTATTAGGGGTCTGTAAAATTGAGTAGGCCTATGCTATATCCGCGGTACGTTATATCCAGTACCATCCAATACGGTAGCGCATCATACGGGGCTGTACATTGTGGTACGTTGCAGCCGAGTAGGCTATACGTTATAACCGAGTTCGCAATAACGAAGTTCTACTGTACATCGCAACAAATTGTTAGCAGTTCGAGTGCGCGCGAGCAGCGTTGGTTTCAAGTGCAATTGTTTCGATTAACATGATCAATCGGTTCGGTTTTCATTGTGACCACAATGTTCGGTTCAGTCTCTCTGTTAAGACTTCAGACAGAGCATGCGGTTCGGTATGGTTGAGTACAGGTTTCAAAAGCCGTCGCAACCTTTGTTTGCTCTGGTCTTTCCGTCACATCTCGAAATTTTTTAATCAGCAAGAGTCCGAGAGTTGAACTGCGTAAAGTCTAGAAGTCTCGACCTCGATTGAGATCGTTCTTGTGCAAAGTGTAGGCCTCTGCACACGCCGGGAATCTAACACTCTATAACAACAATAATTATTAACAATTTAACACTGTTCAATAGTATATTATATCAAAATTGTTGCTCTTATCTAACGGATGACACTTCTCAGAGAAAGGATTAAAAGTCAGAATGAGACAGAGAAAAAGAAAGAGATAAAGAAAGAGAAAGAGAGGGAAAGAGAAAAAGAGAAAGAGAGAAAGAGAAAGATAGATAGACAGACGGACGGACAGGACAGACGAGGTAGATGGATAGATAGATAGATAGATAGATAGATAGATAGATAGATAGATAGATAGATAGATAGATAGATAGATAGATAGATAGATAGATAGATAGATAGATAGATAGATAGATAGATAGATAGATAGATAGATAGATAGATAGATAGATAGATAGATAGATAGATAGATAGATAGATAGATAGATAGAGAGAGAGAGAAGAGTAACAGATCAATATTATAGTGTCCCTCATCTATGTTCCGTACAAATTCATGTAATTCCACACTTTGGCCTTAAGTTGTACATTGCACACAGAATGATTAGACAACATCTCATAGTTCATATACATGCGCCTGGTTTTACAATTACAGCATTCTTCTTTACTTTCTAGTAAAGGCAATGTTGTCAATAAGCATCACAGAGGAAGGAATAATAATCATATAATAGCTTTATGGTATGATAGGCCCTATATAAAATAAATTTCTCTGTGTAAGTGTGTCTGTCTGTCTGTCTGTCTGTGTGTCTGTCTGTGTCTGTGTCTGTCTGTCTGTCTGTCTGTCTGTCTGTCTGTCTGTCTGTCTGTCTGTCTGTCTGTCTGTTAAGACTCATGTTATTTCGCTCATGTAGTCCTATAATACTGTGTTAGTATAGAAATAATTTCGAATAATAAATAATAACCCATTTTCCTGCCTCGAGTCAAGGCAATCATCCACGAAACGACAGCGTTTCATATAATTTGGATAATAAATCATTTATTGGCGTAAACGAAATGTTACGCCTTGCTCTTTTGATCTTGTGCAAAACAACTCGTCTTCTCCCTTCGGCTACTTCTTCGTCGACTATAGTTTCCCCCAGAAGAAATTTGTGTTCTTGTACGGTTGATTTGGCTAAAGCATTTCTGGCCCCGGGAGCGTTGGACCATCGTTGCTTGTTGATTTATTTTGCCTATACAAGTAAATTTTGCGCAGTTTCCACAAATGAGCAAAAATCGAGGAATTTGCTTAAACCGCGGACGGACTAAGTGAGCCCGCAGTGTGCGGGTGCACGCGTGTGCAAAATGGTTCGTTAAATTGTTGATGCGATTTCGCCTTACATACCCCAGTCCCCAGAGACTCAATTGGATATATGTCCGTTGCATTTTTCACAGCACGGGCTCGAATCGGATCGGGTAATCCGAGATTTTTCTCGGATTTCAGGAATGCATGTATAGATCCTATCCATTGGTGCATCGTCTGCCTACAGCAACGCATATGTCCCTGGGTTAACGACAGCCGACACCGAAGTCGACAGATGCAGCAAGTGGCAAAGTGAAGCCACGAATGTTGCCACCTCCTCTCCGACAAAGCAGAAAAACCCGAAGTGTCTCTCTCTAGACCCAATACAACAGCGGGCAGTTTGTCATCTGTATAATATGTCGCGGCTTAAAAACAGGAACAGCGGTTGAAAAGAGCTGGAGAAAATATGAAGATTGAATTTCCAGAAACCGGCGCTACAAAAATTTCGAGACAGGACTACACCTGCTTACAAGGGAACAAATGGTTTTCTTTGTCGCGCTACACTGTCCAACAAGCATAACGGAAAATTATTTCTTCCCGGTATACACTGTAACTCAATTATCGCTCACCCGAACGGACGTACCATTAAGACGTTGGCAGTAAACGACTGTTTACCGCAGCCTAATCGTCCACGTGATCCAAATTTACTATATAAATTTTCCTTTCTGATTGTCCGCGACTGTCTTATTAGGTAATCTAGGCATATTTTAGTTTCGCTTACTTTTTACGAGGAATAATCTGTTATGTTCTAACGGAGACGGCAGAAATTCGAGTGTGATTTCGTTTTCTCTGTTCATTATTCCTTCAATTTTTCTCATTTGTTGCCGCCGGGGCGTGGACAGTACGAGCGGGTGCGTTTTATGCTCGCGTTTTACCGTCTGCGCAGTAAGTTGTTACCGCAATGGCTTCTGGGCGTGCGGAGACCAATCGGATCCGAAGATAATTCGATTTCTTGTATTTTAGTGTCTGCCATAGGCTACTCGGTGCGTTCAGTGATAGAAGATATTATAGGGTTCTGATCGTCAAGAATAGCGTGCTTATTGATTCAAAAGCGCTTTATATAAGCCTCGTGAGCGCACCAATTCGCTTCGCAAATTATCCTTCTCTAGTCAATCGGGAGTTACATAAACTGGATCCGAATCGGAAGAAATAGCTTATTCCATGGAGAGACCGGACCCCCGGATGGCAGTAAGACAGCAAGACGCCGATACTGCCACACCAGGATTTCGTGATAGGCCTAATAGTAGGTTACTGCTGAAATCCCAGTAGACTATAGAAGGTCTATGACATAGAATTCACTAAAGAAAACTAGTAGTTCGGCAGATCTATATATGGCATAGAATTTACTCGAAAACATTCTGTAGGCCTACCAACTTTGTCTGCTTTTCTCAGGGGTTAAATTGAGCCGGATCTCCGATCCGGGACGTCTGGCAAGAGAATAGATCCGGCACGGCTGGTATGAGATCCGGAACGTAGGCCTACTTTTTATTCGGTGTGATCTTTTATTGTTTACTTTAGCACTTTGCATGCACGGGAAAGAAAAGAAAACGTGAACTGTACTCTAAATGTTCGTTTAAACTCACTTTAAAGTGAATAAAAAACACTTGTGAAGAAATTTTGTGGCCGGATGAAAAATAAGGAGATCCGACACCTCTGAAAAAGTAATTTAATCACTGGCTTTTCTCCTATCATTTTGTGAAAACACGGACATAAGCCTACAGTAACAAAAAAAATCATCGAAGATCGTGGAAATTTCGAACCCTTTTTGAAAATATTATTTCACGAACTTCATTTTCACACAAGAGACGAATTGTAATCAGAGTGGCTGATGTTTTTTACGATCAGACGCAAACGAAATTCGGACAGATCGGTCGGACATGGACAGCGCTGGACAATCGCAAGATATATAGAAATGCGCAACCGAATTTGTCATCGCATAACGCGTCTTCATCGAAAATATCCATCCCTACCAAGCAGTTTACTTTTCGACATTGGTGAACAGGAGATGGTTAAGAGACAAACTATAGACGCGACTGAAATTGCAGAAGACAAGAGAAAATGCCAGTAAGCGCTAAGAGATGTCAGCAGCCAGTGTTTATTCTAGCCACCACCAAGGTCTGATCTCCATTTTTTTTTTTGGGGCCAACATATAAAAAATTGAAAAAACTTTTGAGAAGGCCTAGAATAAACACTTGATGTCAGCGCTTTCTATCGTACTATACTCGGCCAACGGAATGGTTGGAAGTGGCAACAAGTCTTGAAACAGGTAAAACTGTAAGCGCCGGCGCATTTTCTACGGCCATCTCCAGTGAATGTCTTTGTCTTTGAAATTACATCGGGCTCAACTCATTTGTTTCGTTCAACGATACCATCTTAATCGCGTCTTGGATGTAATTTTAATTTGAGACTTATTAAATAGTGGCAGAAGAGGTCCCAACTGCTCGGCTGTTTATTCGGTACCAAACTAAATTTGCGGCGAGAACAAACCCGAGAAACAGAATAATACTAGAAAACAATTAATGGCTGCATCTACCTCTATAGCAGTGGTTCCCAACGTGGGGCGTACTCCCCACGGGGGTGCAATTTCATTATTTAGGGGGCAATTGGGCAATTTCAATCTTTAAAATATGATAATAATAAATGACGATTGTTAAAGAACTTATAGAATATAGATTCATAGAAGAAGCTTTAATTACTAAATTAGTAACGTATATTAACATTTGTCTCCCAGCCAGAAAATGCGAGCGATTGCCGTATCTAAAAAATTTCGATGTCTGTCCGTCCGGCAATTGTTGTCAAAACTTTGTTTAATCAAAACGGAAAATTGCCCCCCCCCCCCCCCTCACCCCATCCCTCTCCCTAATCGCCCAGGCCCCAAAATTCCCGCCCCGGATGTCAACCCCTTTTCCTTCCCTTTCCCCATCCCCTATCTCCCCATCCCCTCCCAATCGCCCCTCAAACCCCCTGGTTGGAACCCTGGCCCTCTCCCCATCCCTCTCCCAATCAAGTCCCTTCCGAAATCCCTCTCCCAATCGTAGAACCCATTCCGCCCAGGCCCAAACCCCGTTTCTTCCCTCTCCCCATCTCTTTCCCTCTCCTCATCCCTCCAATCACCCTGAACACATTCCGGCCCCAGCCCCAAACCCCGTTCCTCTTCCCTCTCCCCATCTTTTTCTCTCTCCCCATCCCTCTCCCAATCGAAATTCCAGCACAACCCATTCCCGCCCCGGCCCTAAACCCCCGTTCCCTTCCCCTCCTCTTCCCCTTCCAGCTTCCTCTCCCAATGAAGGCCCCAACCCATCAGACCCCAGAAACCCCGTTTCATTTCTCCAAGAAAACCCGAAACCCACCTTTCCTCCCCAAACTCTCTTCTTAATCCCGTCTTGGATGTAATTTTAATTTTCCTAGAATACCTATTTTTAATTTAACCCCTCAGTGGGGATTAAATTTTCAGAAGAGTTTAATTTTTGGAAAAGCGTTCTTCAGAAATGATTGCTGTAACGTTTTAAATTTGCTATATCTCAGGCTATATAGGAGCTAAAAAGATGAGGTTTGCTTGTTTATTGTTTATTTCTCTTTCTAACATTTGTAGAGTCCATTTACGAAAATATCACTAAAAATGTTTAAAGTCCCCTAAAAAAAAGCGGTAACCCCACTTTGAAAAGTTCTAAAATGTCAGAGGAACAAAATAAACCAAAAGTTTGAAAATCGGTTGACATTTGGCAAAGATCTATCAATTCTAACCCGATGACCCCAATGTTTGAACATAATTATTATCGGCGAATTTCGCGAAAGTTTTGAATTCTGAGAAAGTTTCCAAATTTTTTTGAATTTGCTACATCTCGGGCTATATAAGAGCTAAGAAGATGAGGTTTGCACCATTGTTTAGCTATTTTTATCCCTCTTTCTAACCCTCTGTGCAAAACAAAAAATAGTCCAGCGTTCACGATAAATCATAAATGAGTAGCAGGCTGTTGCTCGGGAAAAATCAGCACAGCAAACAAGAATATAGATTCATTACACTAACGTTGACTATCAAGTTTCAAAAATTACTAAATTGAAGGAAAAGGCGGCGAGTTAAGGACATAATTGCGCAAAATGCTGTTGCATTTGTCAAAATCTTAAAACAGCCAATCTCCCCGTCATAAATAAAGCGCAAAATCGGGCAAAATCTCCCCCGTCATAAAATGCTATTGCATTTGCGCAAAATCGAGAAATCTCCCCGTCATTTTTGACGATTAAACACCTATTCAATTATAATTATCTATCAATTATATTTAACGACCAGTTTCAATTCAATATGGTTGAATATGCAATAGCAATTTGATGGCTGTCTGTTAGTTTAGTGCAACTGATAGGCCCAATTTATATATATATATATATATATATATATATATATATATATATATATATATATATAAGACATTTAGCCATATAACTTCGTGACAACTTCAATACGGGCATGGAATTCCAGAGTGAAAGACCTAATATAGAAATGTTTTAAAATTATTTGACAAATCTACCTGTCTAAAAGAGAAGCAAAATTCTTGAGAAAATATCACGCGCGTGAATGAAGAAAAATACTTGCGGCGCGAAAGCACAAATTACTGTAGAAGTGTGACCATATACCAGACTTAGTATCGAGGTCGTTTTGGGCATTTATCACTGTTGTTCCTGAAGTATAGATGAGATGTTGGCGGTGTGGATTCAGGCGATGCGTTAACTGATCCAGATCTTCTTGTATCCGATTTCCTGCGAACGAGAATCGAATGAATAATTTCAGTCTGATCTAAAATTTAACAGATGTTGATCAGTCAAATGCCTCTACACGAAGTCACGGCGGCGTTAGAAAGGGCGGAAAAGCCAGACACATTAAGCAGACATAAAACAGGGCTAAATTTCACCCAAAACAGTTCAAAATCAGATTACTACTGCTGCTGCTTCTTCTTCTTCTTCTTCTTCTTCTTCTTCTTCTTCTTCTTCTTCTTCTTCTTCTTCTTCTTCTACTACTACTACTACTACTACTACTACTACTACTACTACTACTACTACTACTACTACTACTACTACTACTACTTCTACTACTACTACTACTACTGTTGCTGCTGCAGCTGTGGCAGCGTTTTCTACCACCAGTGCATTATGGATCGGATGAAAAAAAATTGAATTTTTTATCCTCGATAGCTATTCCTCTTTAATCATCCACGCCAACATGTTCTATTATATTTCGATAATTCCCCAGCTATAGCGACACCAATTTTGTCTAATTTGTGTTTTTCGCTCTGAAATTGTGAAAAACCTATTGAAGAAATTTTCATTATTTACCTCGTATACGTTGGGTAAATCATCTTCATTCTTGGACTTCCTTCTATTGTATCATCAATTGTTCGTTTGAGAATGGCGACGCCCACTCTAAGAATACGGCGTGTCCAGTTGCGTTGTCTGATGTTCTTAGTCAAACACCTTTCTTCGACCATTCAAAGAACTCCTTGATCCGATTTTTATTATAGTCAAGCGGATGCTTTCAATCTTTCTCCATATCAACACCTCAAACGCCTGATCTCCCTACTGTACAAGTTTCTGAGCCGTATATAGGTGACAAAGGTCATATGGTGTTATAGGTCAAAGGCTTCCTCGGATCCCCGTTGAGAATTCTTCTTAGCAGTTCTAGCCGTTTTCTGAAGACGTCGCTACGCGTGGAAACTCCTCTGTGCGTTTCTGAAGGCTGTTTAACCCCTTAACTGGGGATCTCGGATATATCCGTCCATTTTACATTGAGTTACAGTTAAATACACGGTTAAGGGGTTAATAACTTCAGTGCTTTCAAATTAGCATCCGCTTTCTACTAATAAAGCATGAGATGCACAGGAAATACGACCCGATACCAACTGGATCACATCCTAGGAAAGGAAATGGTAATTTAAATCGGTAAACGAATGCGAAAAAGCGCTATATAAAACAGCGAAATGCACCAAAGAGCGGCGTTAATCTCAAGGAAGGGTCCAGAAGGATCCTTTATATTAGAGAGAACTTTTTAAAAGCTGGACTCAAATTTCGTTGCTGCATTGTTGCCCTTCGGTCAGAACCAGGGAAGGACTTTAGGCCAACGGTCTTCGGACATTTTAGTCTAGGACCGCAAAAGATCGTCAACAAACTTTCGTAATTTGCGTTTACGGATAACAGACTTCGGCGTAGCCACGGAGAGGGGTGGGGCCCGGCAGCCCTACCTATTTAGCTTGAACTGATAGTGGAATTTGGGCAAACTTTTAAGAGAATTCTGGGGTATGGACCGTATGGTTGCCCGAACGAAGAGAATGCGTGATTGTGCAGAGAACTTCCTTGACGAGTTTCTTACACGTCGGAGACTTTTTCACCCAAAAATGTCCACGTGCCCCTCCCCCATTCTGGAACACTGGCTACGCCGATGGTAACAATGACTTAGAATATTTTTCCTCTTATGCTGCGGTTTTTGTTAATATAAGGTAATAAAGTGCAAACGCCTGTCGGTGGCGTAGCCATGTTTTTCCGAAAGGGTTACGCCAACAATTCCCGACGTCGAAAATCCTGACAATCAAAAAAAAAAGGTCGTCACTTATTATTTTTCTTGGTTAAGTTAGTATTATATATATATATATATATATATATATATATATATATATATATATATATATATATATATATATATAGCAATATGAGTGCGCGGACAGTCTCAGTACAGCCATATTCATTTTTCCTTCTTTTTCTTCTTTGCTACCTTAAACCCGATTTTGACGCCTTTGAATAATAATACGCAATAAAAAGGTGTTGGGTCGGCCAGCCAAGGAGGGGTTTAACCCCCAAACCCCATCCGCTTGGCTACGCCACTGACGCCTGTTAGATCTATTCATGTGCGTATGTGTCATGGGGTATTATCCCTGGAGACAGCATTACGTCATTTCGGTGAAGCCGACTAGCTGGGAAATTCCCAGACGGCAGCCACAGTATGAGTCAACCAAGATGTCCGCTAACAGCCTACGCGCTACATGCACTGTCTGGCTTAACGCAGCCTGGGCAAGAAATGACGTAATGCCGTCTCCTGGGATAATACCTCCGTGGTATGTGTTCAGATTCCAGAACGTTTGGTCACGACGCCGTGATGCGCCCAGAGAAAGACGACTCGCTCCAAAACGCCGTCATCATTCCGTCTCCGAGGAGCGGCATCCTAGAGGACAGCACCATCGTCGGATGGCAGCTTTTCGTCCAGATCGTCTCCGTAAAGCACTCCGTTTTTCTCCAGGTCTGGCGACCGCCGCCGACCCACCACCGGCTGTCCGACGACAACTTCACCCTCGTCGGGCAGACGTTCGTCCGACCGACGGACCTTCGATACGTCGAGGTGTCCCTCGAGCCCCGTCAGTACCTCCAGGTCAGACGCGGCGACGTACTCGGGCTGTACTTCCCCGATGCCAATCCCATCGGGTGGTCGTCGGTGCCCTGTGCCTTCCGTCAACAGGTGTACTTGATCGTCGTCGAACCGATGCACACAGGTGTCGGTCGGACGCTTCGATTCGACAGAGCGCCACCTGGGGACGACGCCTGTAGACAGTATTCGTTCGGCGCCATCTTAGGTCAGTCATACACGATTAGGTACTGTTTGTATTAGTATCATACTATTCAGTGGCGCAGCCAAGGTGTGGGTGGGGGTCAAACCCCTTGGTTACCCGACCAAATTTTCTATTGCGTATTAATATTTTGTGGGTGGATGGTCGCCAGAATCGGGTTTAAGGTAGATAAAAAGAAAAAAGCAAAGAAAAGTATCAATATAGTTTTACGTAGGGTTGTAACTTTTCCGGAAAAGTAGAATGCCCGGAATTATTCCGAAAATTTCCTGAAATTTCCGGGAAAATGCAACCGGAAGCGCCGCGTGCATGTCCATAAAAACATTATATAGCGCTACAATCCTGACAGTTGTTGACAAATGCCCAACAAATGAATAGTAATAAATAGTAATAATGATAATAAAAATAATAATAAATAGTAGTAATAGTAATAAATAGTAATAATAATAATAAATAATAATAATAATCAACTTTTCCGGAATTATTCCGGAAAAATACCGCTATTTTTCCGGAAATTTCCGGAAATTTCCGAGCTCACATCCCTAGTTGTATGTGCTCATAATTATAGCTAAGAAATAACGATGTGCCCCGCCCCTCTATTCCGGAACCTGTCTACGCCACTGACTACAAGAACATCGAGATGACGCAGATAACTTCTGTAGCGTCATTTATCGTTGACATAATGCGGTAAATGCGGTGTGTGTATGATGGAACGTCATTGCAGAATTGCTTTACATTATATTCGCTCGGTGATTCTTTCAGAAGGCAGTCAGACGTATAGACGCTTGTCATGTAACGTGTCACACGTCACGTTTCGTATCGTTGACGTCGAAGAGCATTTCATAGCTGCCTGAATCTCTATTGAAACTGCTGAAAGCAAATATATTGAGATGCTTGGCATTACACGCATGGTAATGTATATGCATCTCATTCGCTTCCTATCTTAGAATTACATACATACATACATACATACATACATACATACATACATACATACATACATCCATATACATGCATAGTTTGTTATTTCCAAAATCCATCGGCAATAAAATAATTATTACAGGGAAAATATAACATGAGCATAATACAGTATAGATGAAATTCAAATAAATGACTTAATTAAATGTAAACAATTAGAAAGATCATAACATGATTACTCATATTAGTTCAAAACAGGGAAATAAAAAAGAAACCATAAGGGAAATAATTCCCGCAAGTAGGTATCCGAAGGCAACCTTTCCGCTGATGATTTTATAAACCCAGTAGCCCTCATATATGTAAATCAATAAAATTCAAAAACCGTCTATTTTAGATGAGATTCGTATATAGCTAAGAATTAAAGTATACCACTGCCAGGGGCGTAGCGACGGGGGAGTATATCGGTATATATACCCTCAATAATCAGTATATATAATACAGTAATATAACATATATAGCACATATATAACACATAAAATATATATTGTATAATATATTATATAATATATATATATATATATACCTTAAATCCTTAAATATGCCTTCTTTTAAGACTTGTGGCTCTAGACTAGAAACCCTTTCCGTCGGTATTTGTCTTTTCCTATCACGTTTCAAGCAATTTACTCTCTAATTTTGCAATATTTCTAAACTAAATACATACATCATCATGGTGTGCCATCTTCGATTCGAAGGTTGGCAGTCACGATTTGTCTCCATTTGTCTCGGTCTTCAGCTAATCTTTTCATTTCCCCATAATTTTCTATGCCAGTCCAGCTTTTTATGTCGGCCAACCATGTTCTTCGTGGTCGTCCTTCAGTTGCTTTTCCTTCATATTTCCCTTCCAAGACATTTAAAGCTTGCTGTGTTCAAGTAAATACATGCAGAGCAAGAAAATACGAGGTTCTTTAGGCCATAGACAGATGGAGTCTGTGGTATCCGAAAGTGAAGTCAGTTTTCCATCACTTTACATTGAGTGTGTGTCAATATCCTTGCGCTTTAGACATCTCGACAATGGTTGCCATAGCAACGCTAAGTGTAAAATGGTGGAAAACTTGCTACAACATTTCGTTGTCTTAACCACAGTTAGAATCTATCCACTGCGTATTAATGTCTGTTCTTCAGGCTTAAAGCATGAATTAAAAATCCAGTAATTTTAAGCAATGTTTCTCCTCTTATAGTACCAATCCAGTTCCTCTGTCTTATTTTGATGGCGTTAATCAGCGATCGTTGTTCCGCCGCCATCTGTAATACTTCTTCGCTTGATTTCTTTGTCCACTTGATCTTTTCCAAATGCCTTCATAGTAACATTTCAAATGCTTTAGCCTTTTTATGTCCTTTTTCTGAAGATTCCGTGTTTCTGAGGTATATAGGGTTACATTCCATACCAACGTTTTTATCAGTATCTTCTTTACACTGTAGTTCCATGTTTAGCCCTCCTCTTGCAAGTTCCCATCTGCCCAAAAAGAGCTTGCTTTCCCATTACTATCCTTCTCTTTATCTCCTCTTGTCATCTGGCATCTTCTGTTAGTAGGCGCCCAAGGTAACAAAATTGTGTCACCTGTTCCAGTTCTGTTTCATCAACCGTGACGGTGAATCTAGGTAGAATTTTGCTCGTTGTTATTACCAGGATTTTTGTTTTAGTGTGTTTCTTTTCATGCCATATTCTTTTGATGTTTTATTTAATTTGTCCATCATTATTTTTAGCTTTCTTTTACTTCCCGTCAGCATCGCCTGATCGTCTGCAAAGCGTGTGGCTTGTATCAGTTTCCCCCAATGTTTATTCCAGCTTCTTCTTCCTCTAGTGCTTCTCACATTAGTTTCTCAATATACAGCAAGTGTTAAGTCTTAAAGCTTAAGTCAAGCGAATGATATTGATTGATTGATTCGTTTTAAAAATTCGATCATACAAGGCTGTCTTTTGCTCAGTTAATCTATTCCAGTAAATGAGTAAAGCTTCACGAGCGGTGAATGACATTTCAATTCGTAGTCTTTGAGAGAATTGAGAACATTTGAAGAGGACTCCCGTGTTTCAGTGGCGTAGCCTGGGTGGGCGCCTACCGGGGCGGAAGTTTGGATTTTTAAAAAAATTGCGTCCATCGCCTGAAAAAGTTTGACAAGCAAAAATTGTCGTCGATCGATGGCGTGTATCGCACATAAATTCCTTATATTTGTATATTTATCAACTCTATAAGAGGATATTTCACTTCCGCTCACAATTTTTATTTTTCTGCCCCAAAAATGTTTTTACCCTCAAAATGCCGCCTCTAAGAATGTGCCGCCCGGGGTAAACCGCCCCCACTCCCGCGTCCCTCTTCCTACGCCACTGTCGCGTATCCAGGAAAATCTGTTAACGTTGAACGGTTCTTCAACGCTGTCGCCGAAGTATGCCACTGCCAGGGGCGTAGCGACCGGGAGAGTATAACGGCATACAGTATATACCCTCAATAATCAGTATACATAATACAGTATATATACATACATAACACATAAAATATATATTGTATAATATATTTTATAATATATACCCCAAATTTAACCCCACCCTCAAATTCCTGGCTACGCCCCTGACCACTGCTAAAGTAAATTAAATGTTGCCTACGAGGCCCGAAGCCCTTAAGAGGACTTAAGACGTAGCGACCAGTGGCGTGGCAAAGTGTTTGGGGCCCTTGAGCAGAGCATCGGTGGTAGGCCCCTGGAAACTGCCTTTGATTTCAAACAATAAAAACGCTAGGTACATTTTGCGATATTTACATAATTCGCGCTCCTATTCTATTTTAATAGCTAATATTATTACACTCATCGTCTTTGACACGGACGCGTCTATAAACAAACGCCACACACACACACACACACACACATTAAATATTAAACCATAGCGTCATTTGAGTGTGTTGTGCACGTCTGCTTTTAGACTTTGTCAATTTTTAAATAATTGCATTCTGGATATCTTGAAAGTAAACAATCTCCAATCGCTGTCAGGGACCCTCTGACCGCCGGGGACCCCTGTCAACTGCACATCTTGCAAAACTCATTGCTACGCCACTGTTAGCTGCGTCAAATTTTCACGGCTGAACGAGGGCGGTCGCCGGCCTTTTCCTCGTCGCTTCTCCTTCCGCGAGTAAGTAAGCACCAGATGTACTCGTCTAAAACTGGGTCGAGTGAGTTTTTTTTTAAGAGGGCAGAACAGCCAAATTGCTTCATCCGTGGCCGACATTTGAAACCTGGTCTCTTGACTCACAGTCCTGTTCCCTAACCTCTTCCAAAGTTAAGGACGTCATTTTGTAAACTGTAACACCGTTTCCACCAGTGGCGTAGCCAGAGTTCCGAAATGGGGGAGGCACAGATCATAGACATTTATGAGCAAAATGTTTAGTACGAACGCAAATAGGTCGTCTAGAAGTTCTTGCCATATTCACATATTCTGTTGCGATTATGTTGCCTACCTCTTCCCAAATTTCTCAACGGCTGTGCGCAAATCTCACGACTGGCCCCAGCCAGAATAGGGGACCGCCCTCGCCCCCATTCCCGCCATCTTCCCCGTGGCTACTACGCCAAAGGTTTTGACATGACAGCCGATTGTCTACGGCTAAATAAGTTTCATCATCATCATCTTGTTCTCTGTCCTGGGACAGTTCAGGGCTCCATTGTTTCCATTCCTCTTTGCGTCTTTCCTCTTCGTTGATTCCTGCATAGATTTTGTGACGCTGTTCATCTGTTTTCGTTATCTTGTCCAATAGCATTCTCTTTGGTCTTCCTTTTGTCTTTCTTCCTGATAATTATACTTCCCTCAATTACTGTAAAACAGGTTAATTCGATTACAATTAAATAGGCTTACCGGTTGTAACTTTGTGTAGACGAAAATCTTGACACAGAAGAAGAGTTTGTTTATTAGAAGAACAACGCTGGTCATCGTCTATATTTTGAACGCCAAAATTGAAAACTTGATTATAGGCAAGCGCCCATTTATTTATACCAACAGCATTTCTTAACAGGAATACTAAAATCCGTAACGACCGACATTAATTCCGCGCAAAATATATAACAACGTTTATGTTGGACAAGATTTAATATCTGAGTTTACGATCCTTCATGTCAAGACACGCCATATTGCAGAGCATAGATGTTACACGCGTGTTCTCACACATATACACACACATACACGCATAAGTGGACGATGTCAGATGGACTCCTAGTTAAGTGAACCGAGGTGATGCACAGTTGATTCGTGGATCACCAGTGGTTCATAACTTGGGTCTCATGAGTCTTGATGTTCAGACAGGCGTCCTTTTCCTTAGACCCCGGGCCCTTGGTAGCTCAGAGAACACTTAATTCGGTTTTCCGTACGGGCGCCGAGCCCCGGAGTGTGCCCTTTTCTTAGTTCAGAGAACGCTGCCTTCTCAAAATTCGAGGACTGGAGTGGGGAGGGGAGTGCCTGCAGCGGAAAGCAAGAAGGTAGGATGTGCAACAGATGTGGACACTAGATTCCAAGACCGCTGTCATTGATTTGGAACCTTCGCCTGAAGTCACAGACTACCAGAAAGTTGGATATTTATGATTTTTCTCAGCCCTTCGACAGCATCGGGCGTCATGTGTAATATTGTTATTGTTATTGTTCATGACAATTTATATAGCGCCGTAGCATAGCAAGGGCTAAAGTCAAAGGCGTTTTACAAAAAAAATTTAAGCACTAAGGGTTTCAGCCTGAAAATGTGGGAGCTTTCAGTGACTCAGAGAGGGCCTCTGAGGAAAAGGAAAACGTTCTCTGTCTCGAGATTAAACTTAGACGACTCATTGCCGTCTCTGCCAATCTGCTAAGCTCAGCCAGTTCGTATTACGTCACGAACATTGATATAATTATATTGTCAATTTACTTGAGAGTATAGTGAATTTCCTTATTTATTTTATATGGTTACTTACCTTTTTGTTCAGTAGGATCGTGTAGAATTAATTTCTTTAGGCCTAATTGATTATAGTCTGTGTTAAACGGCACCAAGCAAATTGCATGTGGTTATACTTTTGAAAACGTCCATTCACAACGACCAAACACGGAATGTTCGTAGCTTTAAGCAGTAAATTTTGTGGTAGGCCTACTAGAAAAATTCCAGTCAACAATAGGGTCGAATCAGGGTCGGGGAGACAGAGAGGGAAGGAGGGAGGGATGGATAATATCTCCGGGGTTCCGGGAACGTGAGGGGGTTCTACCGGCAGCATGCTTGTCAATAATTAATTAACGCAAAATAATATGCATACGTAAAGCGTCTTCCCGGGACCCCTTTACGGTCGTCGAAGAATCCGAAACGAATCAATTATTACTGTTGTCGAGTTGATCGTTAATGAATGTTGTTTGGGCTTAGCTTTTGGCATGGGCGAATTTTTAGACGTATTCCTACCATTTTGCTCTGAACCTCCACAAACAATAGGAATCTCTAATTATAGATTAAAACCACCTTTCGGTTAAGCGATTTTGCCATACTCATAGGATTTTTAAAACGCGTAAAAAAGGTATGTTTCTTGCAAAACATTAAAAGATAATATTAAAGAAATTTCAATATCTATTTCTCTTCTTTTGTCTTATTTGGCAAAAATATGAATAATTTTGCCTAATATATTTGCCGTATTTTCATTCGAATTGAATCAGAGATTTCGCTTGCCATTTATTCAAAACTCAGATTATTTTCAACTAACGTTCGCCAGATGGCGAAATGCATTTCAAACATATTACATGCTATGATTAGGGTCGCGGCATGTTACAAAACCGCTGAGGTGGGCCGCGGTTCGAAAATGTTTGAAAACCCTGCCTTAGAGCGTTTCAATGGTAGAATACAAATAGGAGGAAGAAGCATCAGAAATCTGAGATATGCTGACGATGTGTTGCGCTGTTGGCTTCGAGTGAAACAGAACTACAGCTGCTGCTGAACCGACTAGACAAGGGTTATTCATCAACTCCGGCAAAACTCACAATAAATAATGATAAGGAAGTAAAATAACGTTTGGCAAAGGCCCGTGCAGCAAATGTCTCCTTGACCAATTATGGAAAATCACAGAATATCATCACTTGGAACGAAAATTCGACTGCGGATAGCCTCAGTTTGGCCCAGTGGCGTACAACTTTTGACATGTTTGCCAGGGGCCCCAAAGTTTCGATAAGGACGAGCAAAAAAACGTTTGTCATCACCTCCTTTTTTATCCTGACGAGCAAAAAAAGGTCGTCAGCACGTTCATTTCTCAATTATGGAACAACCTCAGCAGAATATCTTTGGGCCCCCAGCCCGGGGCCCGGGGGCAGTCAACAAAGTGCCTGCGGATAGCCCCCAAGGACGTTACGCCACTGGTTTGGCCAAAGCAACATGTAGCTGCGAGAGCTGAACATTGGGAAAAAGATGAAACTCGCATAAAGGTTTTTGAGATGAAAGGATTAAGAGCAATTAATATTCAGAGTGCCTTTGATTGCGAAGAGGACCAACGAATGAGTAACGAAAAAGAACCGAATATCAGAATATCTTATTGGATAACGTCAAAAGAAGAAAACTGATATACTTTGAGAACATGGAAAGGAGGTAATGGGATTGTCTCGAGAAAGAGATCGTACAAGACACAATTCCAGGATGAAGATCTCAAGGAAGGCCAATGATAAACTGGATTGACAACATCCAAACCTGGACGGGACTTAGAGAACATACTAAGCCATGAGGGCAACTAACAATAGGCAGCCATGGAAAGGGATTGTCCATAGTGCAACCAACCCTCGGATCAGGGAAGGTCAAAGAAGAAGAAGAAAAAAAAGAAGAAAAAGAAGAAAAAGGAGGAGGAGGCGCTAACATGTCAAGCATTAAAACCTAAAATGAAATTTAAAAAGTAAGTTTATTTCTAAAAAAATCTAAATTATTCCCCAGTCCTGGCACAGATGCGTCGAAGACCGATTAGACGTCTGAATATGATCCTATAGTAAACTGGCGTTCTGATCGTTAATCTGCATAAACCGGTCGAAGGCTTTACGCTGGCTTCTGGTATTTGACATCTGCGTATGGTTTCGCATTTATCGTTGGTCAAGGAACCCCCAAGATATTTGAACCCCTTCCCTTTTCGATTGATGCAATGCCCGCTGCAACGCTGTTTACGGGGTCCGGGGTCAAATCGTAAAGGTCACATGTTGCCAAATAAATATATATAAACTATATATATATATATATATATAATACCGTTCTACCATATCCTATATATATTTTCAGATATATATATATATATATAAAAAATAAGGAATGCAAGGTAACGCGATGGTTAATATGCGTGAGCTTCCGTACTGAGCTGCGCTTTCTCGCCGACCAGGGTTCGGAGCTGATTGTCAACGCGAAGTGGATTTCAATTTCGATTCACGTGGCGAGTCCTTTATCCAGGCAGCGCTAATGCAAATCTATTATGCGTCTTAAAATTAATTAAATTGTTATTTGACCTGTCCGTGTTGCCCTGCTGATGAGACATTGAAACCACCAAATGAGCCTCTTAGAGAGCTCAGGTGTGGCCACAGGTAACAGAGGACTCAGAGGCAGATACCGCCCCCTTCCCCCTCCGCGACCTCCCACTGATGGACAGACACTGCTCAAAACACAAAGTACTTAAATTTCAAACTAGTGCTTTGAAACTCCAACACTTTTATGGAAACTGTGAAGATGTAATTGCCTTTCAGCGGAAACCAGTGGCTTATCCACGGCCCAAAGGGGACGGGGGTCGGTCCCCTATTCTGCCTGAGACCGATCGTGGAATTTGCGCAAAACCGTTGAGAAATTTGGGGAGAGGGGTAAGTAGCATGATCGAATAGAAGTGAGTGAATGCGTGATGATCTTCTTTTGCCTGTTTTTACCCGAAAATGTCTATAACCTCCCCCCTATTTCGGATTTCGGAACTCTGGCTACGCCACTGGCAGAATCTCTGCGGGAAATTATCTGCGACTTGTATTGCAAGCACCATATAAATACACGAGATGTTGCTTCTCTTTATTTCCTAGACTTAAATAGTTAAAACTTTCAAATGATGATGATGATGAAGAAGAAGATGAAGATGATGATGATGATGATGATGATGATGATGATGATGATGATGATGATGATGATGATGATGATGATGATGATGGTGATGATGATGATGATGATGATGATGATGATGATGATGATGATGATGATGATGATGATGATGATGATGGTGATGATTATCATGATAATGATAATTGTGATGATGACGTCGACGACGAAGAAGAAGATGATGATGATGATGATGATGATGATGATGATGATGATGATGATGATGATGATGAATAGAGTATGCTTATTGGGCAAGAGAGTGAACTAAAGAATGAAAATGGCAAACGGTATTTGTGCTGTGTAATCGAAATGCTGTGAAATTATTACTAATTATTTTTACAAAATGTCTCCATTTCATCGAATTTTGTGAAAGTCTTTACTGAAAGAACTTTTTTTTTTTTTGGTCAACGAAAGTTTTAATAATAATAATAATAATAATAATAATAATAATAATAATAATAATAATAATAATAATAATAATAATAATAATAATAATAATAATAATAATAATAATAATAATATCAGACCAACAAAAACAACAAGGTTGAGAATGGTTCAAAAGGGTCTGTCCTGTGTGAGGACCGCTGTGTTGGACCAATTATGGTCTTGCTGTGCAATCTCATTCTTTGTCCTTTGTTGGTTTGTTCCTGTATTCTCCTTCGTTGTCTTCTTGTCTTTGCAGCTATAAATGGCAAAACTTGCAGCATACATTGTCATTCGTCAAGAACAATAGAATAAAATAAAACAAAATAAAACAAAATAAAATAAAATAAATGAAACACTACTCCGCTTGCCTGAGAAAGTCTCAGACCAGGTGTTGTTGCGGCTGTGTCGTAAACATGGGCGTCAGCATTTTTCCCAGGAGGGTGCGACATTTTATTTACCTGAAAGCAAAGCCAACTGCTATTAAATTTAAGTTATAGGAAAGGTAGAGACTAAATATGACGCTTTTATTGAATCAAGAGATCATGCTAATCATGTTCACGAAATGAAAACGCTACCATCTGTAGGTTCTTGTATCATATTGTCATTAAAATTAAATAATTATTGATTATTAATTATTTTTATATATATTTATAATTTCCATATTTATTGTTAATGGGCTGCCTGCGTATGCGCAAGCATTGCCAGGGCATAAATGATGATGCTGATGCTGATGCTGATGATGATGATTATGATGATGATGATGATGATGATGATGATGATGATGATGATGATGATGATGATGATGATGATGATGATGATGATGATGATGATGATATTTATAATTTTCAGTGGGGTGCAGTTCCGCCCCCTCCTCCTCCCCCCACACTCCTCCTGACGCCCATGATCGAAAATGAACAAGCAGTGTATTTATTGACAAACTGCTGTGCTGTGTGTGTCTTTTTTCGCAGCAAATCGCACGGGGTCCCGTCAGATAGAAGACTGGATTTGTCCACAGGGTCGCATAAGTTTCTCGTCCGAGACGCTTCTGCTCAGTGAACCGGACCAACGGAACATGGATCGGGAGGACGTGAGGAATGGAAACGACGCCCTGCCGACCAGACCGATCGTCGCCAGACCGAAAACGATCCAGTATTTCGCTTCAGACGCTGACTTTTCTGCCTTCACCTACATACTCGTCGGAATAGTTGCGTGTCTTCTTCTCATCCTCCTCCTGCTCGCAATCGTGTTTCATTACGTCGCCTATAAATGACTATCATCATCCATCGGCGAGTGAAGTAACTATAGGAACTGACAGGCCCGTCTAGAATGGGGGGCAGGAGGGGCATTATGCTCAGTAGCGTCATTTCAAACTTTTTTGGGGCGAGGTTATTTTTTGGCCAATTTTGACCAACTTTTGGGCAATTTGGGCAACTTTTGGGCAATTTCGGCAACTTTTGGGCAATTTATGGGCCAATTTTGGCAAATTTATAAATTTTGGGCCAATTTTGGCCAATTTGTTGGCCAATTTTGGCAAATTTATACATTTTATCATTTTGGGCAAGTTTTGGACAATTTTTGGCGATTTTTGCACAATTCACATTTATTTATTTATTTAATACATTATACATTATTTCTTTATTTCCTTGGTGGGGCCACGGTCCCCCCCCCCTGCACCCCCAAATGACGCCACTGAATATGCTCAGGGGCCCGGCGATCTGTAGGGGGCCCGGGCGGGTCCGCGGTTAGGGTTGAAGACGCAGAAGCGCTTGGGGCGCCCGTCAACAAGGCACAAGACAGGCTTTATGTTTTAACTGCCTCCTTAAAAGATCGATCGTCGCTACTTTAGGGTCGCGCGACTGTTCTGCCCAGGGGCCCGGAATTCCTGTCGGCGGCCCTGGGCGCTGGTTCCCTTAGTATTAAGCGAACAGTTCAACGTACCGCGTTTAGTTTCAAACGGAAGCTCCGTGAGCACTTTTAGAAGTAAAATCAGTTCAAGTCCATCTCCAACAAAAACATGGAACTCAGTAAAGATTCCAAGTTTCCATATTGAAGAAACTCTCATGTCGATTTGAATCCCTTCTGTGTAGATTAAAAACGACTACTTATAATCTTATATGAGTAAATGAATAAAATATGGGGCGGAAGATGGCAGAGTGGTTTACGTGCTGGAGCGTCAGGCTGAGGGAGCGGGTTCAAGCCCCGTTAGTGCCCCTAGTGGCTTTCACACAGGCAGTAATGCCTCTAGGCCACTTTAAATCATGCTAAGTTTTAAGTTTTTTTAATGTGTGCGTTTGTGAGTGGGAGGCGTAGCCATGGTTCCGGAATAGGGGGAGAGCACATCGATATTTTCTAGTAAAAACGTCGCCAAGGAGTTAGTTCCTAGCATGTCGGTTCTCTTCCAATCATCCTATCTACCCCTACCTCTCCTCCCCCACATACACACCTACACAGAATAATAGTTTCCCAACAGTTTTGCGCAAATCCCACAACTGATTTCATCCAGAACAGGGAGCCATCCCCTGGCGATGCCAATGTGTGTGATAAGGATTACTTCATATGTTCTACGGCTATAAGAGAGCAGCTGATGGTAACTGTCATCCCTCCCTCGTCTCTTTTCCTTCGCAGCTTTTGCGGGTGGATTTCGAGACAGGCGATTGATTCTCTCGTGAATTAACATTAGCGTAACTATTGTCGGTTATCAGTTGTCACCCATTCGAGCATCGAGCGGCCGTGAGATTTTTACAAAACCGGTGAGAAATATTCATCGGGTGAAGAGGTCAATGCGATTGTCGATCAAGTCGTCTTACATTGTTGTGGCGAAATGGTTTTCATACTCACTGAAGCTGTGTGTGTGTGCGTGTGAGGGAGTGTGTTTGTGCGCGCGCGTGTGTGTGTGCGTGTGGTATGTGTTTTGCTTTCTTTAAATGACAGTTTAGTCATTTTGGTCGTTTAGTCATGGGGCGGGAAGTTAGCAGAGTGGTAACAGCATTGGACGATGGACCAGAAGGTCGCGGGTTCGATTCCCGCAGGAGCCTTAAGGTCTACTCAGCCTTACTCTCTATAGAGGGCGGTGGTAAACTGAGGAGCAGCGTTAAGCTGAGAGGTAAAACGTGGGCCTGGGGAAAGTAATGACAACCTACCACAGATTAATGGCTTATACCACCTACGTCGCTGATTGCCTAGACCGGAGATTAGCGCCGGAACCCAACGCTCGGACTCGAGTACGGGACCTACCTTTATCTTTAGTCAGCCTGTTAAATTAATAATAATTCACTGGACTACAATTGTATACAGAAATCATAAAATGCTGTGTCATGTCATGTCACGTCACGTCAACGCGCCATCGTCGCGTTGCAGCGGTTGACTACAAGAATGGATTAATGATCTCCTTTTGATCCGTCTCTAGTAGGCCTACGGTGCGTAATAGGCAGTCTCCAGAAAGACCACGCAGTCGACGTCTTGATATTATCCATCCAACATATCCTCGGACGCCCCCTAGCTGCCTCTGTTTCCCTCCACCAGTCCTGTGATCACGCTGCACTCGATGGTGTCTTATGGTTGTCTCATTATGTGTCCAAAATAACCCAATTTCTTTGCTTCTATGTGATTCAGTAGGCCTAGTTTTTTTCTGTTATAGCCATGTTGTAAACTTGCTCATTTGTTAGCAATTTTGTCCATGCTGTTTGCTGAACATAAATATGACAATAAAAATGCAAAATTGGTTCTAGTTTTCTGTAATCTGCAATACTTATTATTAATTTGTTTATTGCAATAATGCACGTAATAAAAATCTTACGCGAAATAAAATTGTAGCGCCAGGCGTCGCACTGCGACCGATTTCAATAGGTTTCAGTTCCGGTCGCAATTTTCGTCCTGAAATGCAGCGAAATGAATGGCGTGAACCCAAAGATGTAATAACATGCTGCCAGATCTATAATGCACAGTGTGACCTATGGAGCGGAACGTTTCCACTCGGTCTTCGGTCTTTCGTTGTCCTCGTAATCTCCCTCGATAAGTGTTCCTCTGCGCTTAGTTAAATGTGGTATAGCGGTACTGTGTGCGTGTATACATGGCGACTGGCCATTATTAATCCTTAAGTTGTTATTAGTCGCGATTTCCGGTTGGAGCATGACCGAAGCTACTGGAATTCAGGGAGAAGCGAGCTGTCTGCTTCTCGAATTCCTTATGAAATTAGATGAACCCTTGCGGAATCACTAAAAATCAGATTGTTAACTTTTGAAGTGAAGGCTGACCAGGAAATTTTGATGCGATGTAGAGGCCTGTGTATATTTGATTTCTAAAAGATTTGCCAGTTTTACCTATGACTCTCCTGGAGCCATTCAGCTACTGGATTTTCAAAATCTACGGCGGAAACACTGCCCATCGGTTATATAGCGGATGAACGCGTGGCGACAGCAGGTGGTGATGCGAGACGACGACTGTTTCATGCCTTCATCCTTATCAGTAGCGAAGTCTATATTTTATGATGCAGCCATAAACCAGTCATCAATCGACTACGTATTATCGCCGCGACAGCCGCCACAGCGCCCTGCGACGGCAGAGCCTCGCATTTGTCATGTTTTCAGATCACCATCGTATGGTATGGATGCCCCCCTCTCCCTTCCTATCCGTGCGCAACAGACGCATCTGGCGCCAGCGATCTGAAAGTGGCATTGGCAATTTTGTGACAGTTTGGAATCCACTATAACAACTTAACAAGTTTCATATGGCGTAATCCTGAATATAAAGTGGCAGAGATATAACACAATGCTTCAAGTACAAGTAAAGTACCTGGCCTCCGAACAAGTACACATTCATTCCAAAAATTCCAAATGCGTACAAGTACCTTTGACAAGTACAAGAATATAAAAGTACCTGGCCTAACATCGGTTCTTGAAAAAAAATTTTGACAATTTTTTCCGTCAAAATATTTCTACATGACATTTTGTCCAATTTTGTCAGAGAATAAAATTGACACTATTAGCAAAATATCATCGGCCTAAAAATAGAGATGATAGTCTTGCATCGGTCATATTAACGTATGGGTCTCTAGGCAAGCCAGCTTGGCTAAATATTAATTGGGAGAACGTTCTTTTTAATTAATGGCTGCATAACACATGAACCAATGATAAAAAAACTATCGTTGAGTTCCAGGTACTTGGCCATCTGTGAGGATGTGCTTGATTTAAAGCCGAGCTGCATGGAGATGGCCTAACTCAGTGCAGTAACTGTACTACTGTATAGTGTTGAAAATAATGGTGTGCATAGGGACACAAAAAAAAAATTTGTACTCGCAGCCCTCCAAGCTACATCTCTGTAAAAAGTGGTAACATCGGTTCTTGAAAATTTTCAATGTCAAAATATTACCAATTGAGATAGGAAATGACCCGCTTGTAAGCAAAAAAACGTTCTTTTTCGCGCATAACACATGAACCACTGTAAAAAAACAGAAGTTGATTTAAAGCCGAGCTGCATGGAGATGGCCTAACTCAGTGCAGTAACTGTACTACTGTATAGTGTTGAAAATAATGCCGCACGATCAAAAAATGCACCCTCCAATGCTGAGCAAAATTTACACTGATCATAGTTGGCCACTCCTGGTCTAACTACTGTGAAAGAATGCACATCCAATATACTCATCATAGTGTTGAATGTACTTATACACAGTGTTGCATAGGCCTACACAGGCCGAATACGGGACAAATCCCCAAGTTTTACATCCCCCCAAATACATTTGCATCTCAGTGTGTAATGCGACGACAATTTCTCACCGCCCCTCGCAAGAAACCACGCCAACTGTCACAAATCCACCCATGACCGAGGGGAGTGTATGCAACGCTGCTTTTACACTAAATACTATTACCAATGCCAACAATTACTGCCAAAAATTACAAAACAGGCTGAAAATAACGGAAGGTATTCGTAACAAAATAACATCAATTTATGTAAAAATTCACTTCAATGATCAATCATCAAAACCCGTCACTTGCGAAAGCTTTTAGGGGTCCATCTCCAACACCGTGGCTAGGACTATTATATAAACCTATAATTACTGTTTTCTAAGGCCAAAGGCATCCGTTGCGCGGTCGTTGGGCATTTTCGCCGTTGCAGTCAATAATCTACTGCAGGCATAGCCTAGGCGCCCGGATGGGTGAAATTGTAACCCCTGGAAAAATTGTGAACTTATTTAAAATGTAAAATTACCAATGAAAAGTAACCTATAGTAATAAGATAAAATATGAATTTAGGCCTATATAAGAACCCGATGAACTTGCACCCCTCTGGAAAATTTTAAAATTTCTTTCGTCACAAGACGCTGTTTTTCACACACTGGAAGAATTTCTGCGGACGTCCATGACTGCAAGAGATCTCAGTTTTCGTCGTTATAGCCGTGGTGAGTTCAGCACCTGTTGAATTCTGACGTCATCTTCTCTTAAGTTTCCTCTCATCCTTGTAATTGTCCACTGCACGGGAGAACAAGGAGGAGGAGGGGGGGGGCTGACTCCCTCCGCTCCGGGTGAGACCAGGGTTATTTCTAAGATTATCAATTGGAGGGTGTTGATATATTCTGGGGGTCCCCTCCCTTTCTCCCATTATGGCAAGCTCCCATTATGGCAGCATCTTAGCTGCATCATAATTGGGGGGTGTTGCTCTCAGATTTGGGGTGTTGGGGTGTTAGGGGCAAAAAATATCTCTGGTCGAGACGGATGAAGACCAAATCGTTTGCTGACACTCTTGTATGGCTAATATATAGGACGTAAGCAGGGTGCGATTTGTGACCTGGAGCAGTGGGGGGATATGTCGAGCTTGGGGGGAAGTAGTTGTTGGGAAATGTAGCAGTGAGGGGATGTAGTGGTGAGGGATGTAGCAGTAGGGGGATGCAGTTTGGCAGTGGGGAAGATTCCCCTCTTCCCCCTCGCAAATCGCGCCCTGGACGTAAGTATACGATTGCTCTTTAGAGGGAAATCAATGCCTTGTGAAATGAATAATAATAAATATGCACCTTTATAGCACCAGTTCTCAGATCAGCGGTTCCAGGTATTTTTGGTGGAGGGATGAAAAGAAATTTATAGGAAGTTGGTCGGGGCTGCAAAGTTAGGAAATAAATGAGAGAGGAAAGGCAATTCTTAGTGTTTTTGCACTAAATGTTAATAAACCTTGCCAGAAAAGGCTGACAAACAAAAAACGTCATTCGCAGTCTATTTTTCAGTAGATTTTTTAACTTACCGCAAAAGTAGGTTGACAGACAAAATTATCCGATGGGGAGATGCATTCCCCGTCATCAATATGATGGAACCGCCAGTTCTAGTACTCTAGGGCAGGGTTTTCCAAACATTTCGGAACCGCGGCCCACTTCAGCGGTTTTGTAATGTGTCGCAAACTTAACCATGGCATGCAATAAAAAGAAATGCATTTGGCCATCTGGCGAACGTTAGTTGAAAAGAATCTTCTGAGTTTTGAATCAAAAGCTCTGATTCAATTTGAATGAAAATAATATGCCAAATATTGTATGCAGAGTTATTCATATTTTTGCCAAATAAGACAAAATGAGAGAAAAAAATATTGAAATTTCCTGAAAATTATCTTGTAATTTTCCCCAGGAACATACCTTAACACGTTGACTGCGATGCGATTGATTGCTGGGGCGCGGCTGGTGTCGAACGTTCATGGCACCAACAATATAAAAGAAATCACGTTATTTTTGCCAGATGCGTTTCGAGGCCATCTGTTACTAATCATGTTACTCAGGTTGAAATTCATAGGAAAAATGCCGGTGCCCTGTAAGGTGACGGAACAATTTGAACTTAGCTCAAAATGCTCTGATTCAATTTGAAATTTCAATTTAAAATAATTATCTGGTCCAAATGCCTCCTCACACCCCGAGCCAAAAATTTTATGGAAGACTTGACAGTTAATTACATCGTATTTTTCCGGGTGCGCGTCAGGGAGGATTATAAAATAAGAACAAATGTTTATAGGAAAAATTCATACATTTTCCATAGAATAAATTTGGTCACTCATTCTAAATTATCTTGATTCAATCCACATAAGCTAAATTATTTTGAACAAGGAACATACGTCCCTTAAACCAAAATAAGGACGTCAGTTGACGTCCCTAGTCTTAAAAAGTCTTAAAAATTCTGTAAGTTTGGCAAAATCGCTTAACCGTTCGATAATATTATTCTATGGAACAAAGAGATTCCCTATTGTGGAGTTTCAAAGCAAAATGGTCGAAGTTTGATAAAACACTAATCGTTATATTATTATGTACCTCAAGGTTACCGATACCAAAGTCAGTGAATCCGCTTAGTGGAGTTTCGGAGCAAAATGGTGGGATATATAGCTGTTCTCAAAAACTAGAGCTGATAGAAAAAATCTGATGCCATATTTGCTTTGTATTAACACGTTCACTAATAACTTTGATAATAATTGTTACATGTTCATGAATTAAAACCATTCTAAAGCAATAATGTCTTATCTTGTCTTTAACCGTCTTCGCTCCGAAGTTTGGCTGCATTGTAGACTGCCTTCAGTGCCTTAATTCATCCAAGTGTTACGGTCTTCTGCTGTTCTTGTTGAGTGCTCTATAGTGAGTCCTTTCCAAAGCAATATACAGATATTTTATTTAGTCGTCCTCCCCTTTACTTATTTTATTCTTTTATAAGAGAAAAAGACATAATAAGTTAATAACATTAGCATAAACAGTTAGTTCATTAGCAGCTTTAATTTGAATTAAGAATTAAGCAATCAGACGGTTGTTTCCATAGGCTCCGCCTCTTGACCACGTGGGCTGATCTAAGAATTCAACGTTTGCGCTAGAGACTCTGCCACATAACTCTGGCAATATGTCCTCAGAGGAAAAGAAGGTCGATATCTTTCGCGATACGCCAATTCGATATTTAGGTGAGGATAAGCTCAGTAATTATTACTATGTTATCTTTCGTTGGAGCGAGCAAACTGTCTTCTTTGTTCTCTTATGCGTACACTTAATGCAGAAAACCGAATAGGGCCGAAGCTAACCCGTGCTGTCCCCTCCCCGGCAAGATAAATATTCGGACCTCTAAGGATGGAAGATGTGGGGGCGGGTCACTCGGATAAGCCTCTGTGACCAAACTAACTCCAGACCTATCTCATTGTGGATTTCAATCGTAGATTGGATGAACATTCATCGTTCACCGCCTTTCATCTATCTGTTGCGTCAGATTCAACTCAACAGAAACATTTTTTCTTGCATTTCACGCGAATATAGAGGGATAATGGTCGTAGGTTACTGTTCGATATTCCGAAATTCCATATTTCTTTACCTTTACGGCTGACCATTTCTCCCTTCTTCCCGTTGTGATCAGTACTGCCACTTATTAAATGTTTGCATCACCACAGATGTCATACAAGTTGTTTTTTGTACCTAAAGAAGCAAAAATAATCAAGCCAAATAAACTACAAAGGTGAAGGGATTTAGTAGAAAATGAGTAAACAATGGCAATGAGGATGGAAAAGGATAAGGGGAAGAGGATACAAAAGGATGAGGTGAGGTTGGACATTGAATATTGCAACGATCCGAACATGTGTTATCAGAATATCTAACTTTCAGAACATCAAACGTTCAGAATATTGAACCTTTCCGATATTAACATATGACCTGCTCATCAGGAAGCATGACAAGGACATAGCAACTATGCTTTTTGGGGTACTTATCGGTTATCCGCTACCATTTGAATTCAACGGACAGCCGCCCCAGCTATGCCTGCCGTCAGTATCGTTTAGGGTTAGTGTTTAGTGTCTGGTTTATGGTGTGGGTAATTATGATGTGGGTAATGGGTAACTACCCACACCATAAACCAGACACGAAACACTAACCCTAAACAATACTGACAGCAGCCATTCAAATGGTAGCGGATAACCGATAAGTACCATTTTTTGCTTGTTGGCCATGCGTTGTCAGTTAATTAATCATACCTTTCACGGTGTTGCATTTAGAAAACAACTTCTGATTGCACTAGAATAGGATTTGGCAGGTCAAAATTAGCATGTACAGTATTCTTCGTTCTATTAAATTACTGACAGTGAGGAGCAAGCCAAAGAACTGTATGATAAGACTCAAGTGGCATTTGTAGGGGGAGGGAGAAATTCTTGGTCACCGCTTACTGACTTGTCCACTGTTTAAAAAGCAAGTAGCTGGGGAAGGAGCAATCTCACACCACCACTGCAGGTTTGACTCTCCAATACCACCCAGGATTAGACATAACTGAAATGTGTACACCCAGGATTAGACATAACTGAAATTTGTGTTTGATATCTGAAGGTTATGCCAATGAAGTTGGTGAATCCTTTCGTGCTCTTGTCCATGTCAACTGGGTGCGATTCAGTTATGTGGTCTCTAGCAGTTATGTCTGTGCTGATGCCGCAAGTAAAGGCCGTGAAATGTCACAGGTAAGCAAAGACACATAGGCAACTAAATTAAGTAGGTAATTATAAACTAAATCTACCTTATATGTTCAACATGATATAGATACAATTTTATATATGTATTGTTTCCCAATAATTTAATTATAGTGTATTGTAATCATGAAAGTATGCTGCCCTAGAAAAATTCATAGATAAAATCTGGGGGATCAGAAGACCATTCCCCTCAAGTCTTGAGTTAGCTATTCCAGTTCTACTATGGTTAAGTGGCTAATTAATTTCACTGTATATTTCAACCATGTCTGACTTATTTTAGAGAGAATGGCCTGATGAGAAGACAAAAAGAAACAAAGTAACGTATGCAGTGATTGACACAATGATCTGGCAAGGGCTAGCTTCGGTGGCAATACCAGGCTTCACCATCAACCGAATCTGCTTTCTTAGTAACATCTTACTGCAAAAGACGACATCGTTACCAGCCGTCACACGTAAATGGACAGTGACAGCCATTGGACTTGCCGCAATACCTTTCATCATTAAGCCAATTGACCACTCGGTCGACTGGTTCATGGAGAACACACTTAGGAAGTGGTCTGGAACCAGTATGGCATCCCACTCTCATAGCAAGTAGTTGTGCTAGGATCCTGAGAAAGTAAATCAGTATGCAATTAGGTCAGTGATGAAACTGCTTCTTACCATACTATACTATGCAATTAGGTCAGGTTAGATAGATATATGCACTTGTAGTATTTGTTGTCAGTTTGTTCAATTTAAAAAATCGGACTTTTGTGGAAAGACTAACTGAACATTTCTGTACTTGTTTACGTTTACAGATTTTATGTTTCTCTTTCTCGTGAACATCATGTGCCTTCATATAACTCAACTCAGAACTCAAATTGTGCTCATTGTTTAATAATAAACTTTAAAATATAGACTTTAATCACTACAGTTCACGGCAATTTTATTTTATACATTTTGATGGCTTTAATCCTTTTCTGACTGTAAAATAATTTTCATACTTGTGTGATCGTTGTTGGTTTATTTGACTTGTTTCATTCAAATATATTACCAGTAATCAGTGGCTTAGAAGGTACACAGTTACAGCACGTGTGATCATCAGTTCATACTACTGTGTGGAACAATAATTATTCCACTTCACTTGGTCTAGTGTTAGACTGCATCCTTTTATAAGCCTAATTGTTAAAATTCTTCATTTTCAAGTATTTGATGTTATTGATGTTATCAACATCCTTTTGGATGTTGACTATTGCCTGGCTGATCATATACCTTTCCCATAGCTATCTTAAGAAAGGCTGAGTGCCTAAGAATAAGCAGCTACTGTTATGCTGCTTTCCAAGGCACTATAGAAATCCACAAGATTTTACTTACTTACTTATTTATCCATCCATCTCTTATTGGTCTTCCTCATGAAAAGTCCTGCTTTATTTATTCTATGCCGACGAAAGTATCGAGCACAATCCAATGTTTTTTACTTGGATCCGATTGTAGTTTCCATACATCTACTGTTACTGTCTAGCTTAATCATCCAAGTAGTGTAAGAGATTGTATGTGCTAAGTGATTCACTTTATTTAAATATTTATAAATTAGTATTAATTGAAAATTGTAAAAAGTGGATCATTGACCGATATGAATGTTCTTAGACGAATTAACTTGTTAGCAAATAAGTTATGTTGATTACGTACAAATTCTGGGCACGCACAAAAGTTGACTTTTCATGCAAGATTTTGCACACAAGAAATTTCATGCTCACACAGACTACAAAAAGAGGGTACACTGCCGTGAAGGGATTGCTTTCTCAAGATATCTTGCTGACACCTCAGAACACAAACACGCAGATGGCTCTAAGAGTTCTGATTACATTTGAATTTAAATTTGATAATTGAGATTTGTATCTTTCTGACTGAATGATTGATTGACAAAACAAGTAGCCTATATGTTAATTGCAGTTAATTTAAAGTTTAAAAGGTTTGTGAGCATCAAACAATTTTCTAGGGCTGCCATGCAAGAAATCCTAAAAAGTTTGAGAACCAATGAGTTAGTTCATCACCTTAGTCATGACATTCGATAAGTGGCAATAGAGCATTATATTCCATTTGTATCAGTGAGATACAATTAATTATTTGAATTAAACTCCAAATAAAGTTACAATAACCACTGCCTGTCAAAAAATGCTGATACCAACACAAACAATCTGGACATCATTAATTTAAAAAATTGTAAAAACGTCTGCATATCTACAATATAGTAAGGTAGATGTTTGGAAACATTGGTAACAACAGCTACATTCAATATCATAAACGACAGGTCTAGTGAAAACAAGCAAAGAAACTTCTGCTTCTAAATTAAAATAACAGAATTGATGCCGAAAAGACACAAAATTGTTATAGTAGAAATCACTAAATATTACAAATATTTATCTTTATAAGGGTTTAAAATAGAAAAATTATGCTCATAAGAATATGCAGTTTGCAAACAACAGTCATTTTCTTCTCTGCTGACAATTCTATGGATGCAAAAATGCAATCACAATTAAATTTAATTACAAAACCTTCCAATAGAACACTTCTGTTACACAAAATACAGTATCATATAAAAAATTGTCAAACTTGATGCCAATTTCTATTAAGCAGAATCATCAATAAAATTGGCCAATGTAAAAAGCATTTCTTCTGATAAATAATTGTCTTAAAACACGAAATGAAGACTTTAACCGTTTAACTTCACCCAGAGATTTCAACTAATTAATCAGACGACTTCCTTTTCTTGATTTATCAATAGCAATTAGGAATCAACTGAGAAACAACACAAGTCAGGATATATGAAATAAACCAACTGAATTGCTTTACAGATTGCTGTCGCTGACAGAACATTGAAAATGTATACAAAAAGCATAATGGATATAAAGCCCAAGAGCTTTCCTTTGAGCACAGAGTTCTCACATGCACAAAAAGACCTGCAGCCTGGAGATGAACACCCAACACAATAGATATTTACCAATTCAAAAATCACGAGTTCTCCTTGGTCTCCAATCTTGGAGGTGAAGTGACAAAATCAGAGCCAAATGGTCCAAGTTTACTGATATGTTCTTGCAGCTCCTGGATCTCCTGAGTTAAGCTTTCCTCGATGTTTGTCCTCTCCAGCTGTTCAGCCACAATCTGAGACCGCAGAAAGAGAATTTCACTCTTCAGCTGTTCTGAAATATGCTCCTTCTCCACTTCAGCCGTTAAAACAGCTTCATGATACGTCAGCAGAAGCAGCCGTGATTCCTAGCAGTCAAACATTTGAGTATCACATCACCTTCAGATATATCACAATCAGGGATATTTTACACCCCCTAACATCCCCCAATTTGAGGTCAACACCCCCAAAAAAATTTGGTATTGTGACAATGGTACGCATACAAAATGCATATGAATTAGCCCTGACCACCCCCGAAGGGAGGACACCCCCAACTTTTATCCTCGGATTACCTTTTTTTTGCTCGTCAGACTTTTTCGGTAGAGACTTCCAAACTCCGACACCCCCTAGATTTCCCAACACCCCCTCAAATTCACAATCCTAGAAAATAACCACACACACACACACAGATTTTCCCAACCCCCCCCCCCAAATTCACAATCCTAGAAATAACTCTGATCACAATGGAGATCAAACAAAACATTCTGAAATGGATTACCAATATGATGAATGCTGTTCTCCCTCAGCTCAAAAAAAGTAAAGAAGAGAATTTATCAAGCAACATGAAATAACTGCAGAGCATTTCTGAGCAAATTGTAAAGCACTTCTCCGTGTTTAATATATCAACAATTTCCACCATTTCCTATGCGAATACTATTCAAATTTTTCAATTCACAATTTAGGAAAAGAAAAATAGTCATTTTGTCAAATATGAAAGATGGACTTGGATACTTTTCGTAATTAAAATGGTGAGAAAACGCTCAGCATGATGGAGGTAGTAGTAGCAGGACGCAATTTGTAGGGGGAATCTTCCCCCCACTGCCCAACTGCATCCCCCACAACTACATCCCCACTGCTACATTTCCCCAACAACTACATCCCCCACACTCAACATATACCCTCCCCCCGCTCCAGGTCGCAAATCGCACCCTGAGTAGTAGTGCCATTCATCTACTGTATTTCAGCAAACAGATTCCAGTGCATCATAGGATAGTGTGAAGCAAAGTAGCAAAGAGTGACAATGGGGGCGAATAATATTACCGTTTACCAAGGATTAACGTTCCTACCTCCAATGTATTTGGAAGACGAGTGTATTCCTCTTGCATCTCCTGAGAATGCTTCAAACGTCTGCCTACAAGACTGTCATTCTCTTCTTGCAACTTGGCCAACTGATTCATACATAAAATGCACCAAAATATATGCAATATTCATTGAAATTACTAAAACAATTACAACAGAACCACAAAGAAAAATAGATAAAGACTACCACTACAGTCCAATCCCGTTATATCGAACATGCTTATATTGAAATCCCGCTTATATCGAAGTTCAAGCGCTGGTCCCACCCAACACAATGTTAATAAATACCAAAAGCACCCTTATATGTCGAACTCACTTATTTTGAAATCTTGGTTATATCGAAGCTGTTTCTTAGGCCCTGCCAATCAGAAGCCAGTCGGATATATCGGAGTTATGTTCAGTATATCGAAGCACATGTATCATCACGGTCCCTTGCGCTTTGATGTAACGGGAATCTACCGTAAATGTTTGACTTTGGTCAACGGCCCCGGAAAATCTTTGTATAATCTTGTCTCTTCCACCCTAAACTTTGCAGCCAGGACCACCCCAGAACTGCTTCATTAGATCGTCGAGGGGTATTCTCCTGACCGCTGGACACATAGGCGTAAACATCTATCAGGCCACTAGGGTTGAGATCCCTCCCCACTTTGCAAGGGCAGGCAAGGGAAGGGGAAAGGCATTGAGGTTGGGTCCTCCACTTTTTCACCCGAGTTTACACCTATGGCTGAATAAGCAAGCCATCAAATAGTCAAAGCCGGTAGAAGGGTTTTGCTCTCTCCCCCGCTGGAATTCCACTCTTGGAGACTTGGAACCTCAAATTACTGTATACAAGGTCAATCAGTCTGCTTGGTCGGCTAGCCTGACCTTGTTAATTGCCACCGATAAACAAAAACATTGGGATTTTAGAGAAAGAGATTCTCATAATTTAAAGTATTGGTTTATACATTTTAATTTTATTAGTCTATGTAGTGATAGACCTTATTATTTTAAACATTTGTTGGTGTATTTAGAAATAAAATTGATATTTTAGACAGTATACTAGCCGGACAAGCACTTTTGCCCAAAGTGAAATTTTGGCTTTATATGACCCGGAATTTGACATATCAAAACTTGGATATATCAAAACTTGGATCTATCAAAGTATTTATCATGGTCCCTTGAGGTTCGACATAACGGGGTTCTACTGTATATTCTTTTACAATAACAATGAAAACAGACAGTTACAACAAATCATAATAGATTACTTTAAACGAAAGGCAAGCAAAAATATTCACACTAACCATCTGCTGTACTTCCTCTCTTTCTGCAGAAAATACTTTCTAAAATCAAAAAATCATCACATATTAAACATTACATTAAATCTCAGAGTATAAAATATAGCAAAAACTCTGACAAAATTTATAAAGCAATGAATCATATGAAAAATCTGAAATCTGTTACAAAGAAATGCAGATAATTTAAGCAAGACACACCATATGAAATAAATGTCATAGCCAATCTGTTTAATAAGAATTCAGTTTTTGTTTTAAAAGAACAGAACTGAATTCATGAAAAATGAAAAGGATTGGCTTCGTCTGAACTTACCAGTTTCTCATGCAGCTCGTTCTGAGCATGTTCGAAATGTCCTCTGACTGTCTGAATGAACTTCTGGGAATCCTGTAGTCTCGTCTGAAGAGTATTTATCTGATACAAAAACAAAATCTCATAACTATTCATGCTAGAATAACATCTAATCTAATCTTAAACTTCTATAGCGCCACTTCATAATGCACAGGAGCATCAACTGATGGCACATCAAATCCAAATAATTAAAGATCCAGGTCAAATCCAGGGTATCCGACCGGACAAACGGGTGACAGTCTATGGTGGATAGGCCAGGTCAAAAAGATGGGGTTTTAATCTTTTTCTAAAAATCAGTAACGAATCTGCAATGCGCACATGTTGAGGCAATGAGTTCCAGAGTTTGGGAGAAGCCACTGAAAAAGGCACGAGAACTAAGAACTGTCCGAGTATGGGAGAGGGAGATTCATAGAGATGAATACAAAATCTTCATTTTTTGATACAACAGAATTACACGGCACTTGCATATCCCTGCAGAGCCTAATTTCATCAGTTGTCGGCTATTTTATTTACCTGCGTTTCCACGTGCTCTGTGCAATTTTTCAGATCAGCCTCCAATTCAGCAATGTAGCTGTCCTGATTTGCCAGCGCCTGTCGTTCGGACTGCAGGTGGCGCTTCAGTGTTTGTAACTGGCCAGCCATCTTTTTTTCGTTTTGCTGGGCAGCCTCCAGTCGAGATTCATAATTGGAGCACATCTTGCAAGGTTTTCCAACCTTCTCTCGAGCTGCTGACACCTAACACAATAAAGTCATCGACTTCACGTAGCAATTAAAGAAGAAAATTTTCACAACATACAAAAAATGACTGCAGTATTTACAAATAATGATATCACCAGGAGACTTGATGGAACAAGATTATGATGATTCACAAATAATGAAAATAAACACAAGCAAATGTCAAAACCACAGCATATTGAAATTTTATAGGTTACAATACATTAATGATAAGCACATTTACAAAATCATTACAAAAATTTATTAGGTACTGCTCATAACTATAAGTACATCACAACCTTATCATAATTAAAACATTCTAAATAATCTATATATTTATCAACTGGAAATATTTGTCAATAGTAATAGACCTGCCTCCTTCTGAAGCAACTCCCACTCTTTGTCGCTCACTAAACGTTTTCCAATCATAGAAAACGACTCCATTTTTACTTTTGCTGTTTCCAGCAAAATGCTACAAACCACTGATTCTGCAGTTCAATCTAACAAGAAACAATAATGTTGCAGACTAACAAAATGAACATATAGAAGTATTTAAAGCAAAAACACAAAGAATAGAGTGTACCTCTTGTAAAGCGCTCTTGTCTTTGGCCATTTTGCCATGCTTATTACGCTATAGAAATCGTCTCGCTAATAATAATAATACGTCTCTTTAACTAAAATAATTTCATTTGCTAGAAATTATTTTGCAATTAGTAGACATTTTTATAAATGTTGTAACAGATTTACTGAGAGTTTTCTTTGATCTTGCGATAGCCATGGATAAAGATCACATTTGTGCTTCCGCATTTTTCGACATGTCGTCCACATTCGATAATGTCGATCATGAAATTCTGTTACATTGTTTGAAGATTTTGTTTGCCATTACATCAAAAGCGCTTGATTGCATCAAGTCCTACTTATCTGGAAGGACACAGTCAGTTGTCTTATCCGGATCCACAACAACCTCAAAGGTGATCCTCAATGGCGTACCACAGGGATCAGTTCTCAGTCCGATTCTGTCTTATTATACATTACGGATCAGTTCAGAATAATTGAGAAACATGGTCTTCAGTCTCACTTCCATGGGAACGACTGTCAGAGATATTCAAGTTGCCTGAAAGAGCACAGTCTTGAGTTGGCTGAAGCCATGGAGACCTGCATCAACAGTTTGGATGTCTGGCTGAGAAATATCGACTGAAAATGAATCCATCAAAAGCTGACTCAAAGTGGTTCAGCTCTTCTTTGAATCGGAACAGTTTTGTACATTATGGTTTTCAGCCTAAGGACGCAAATATCCCTGCATCAACATATCTACACAATATGGGTATAATCTTTGACTCAAAGCTACCGTTTGCTATACACATTTCCACAACAGTCAGATTCTGTGCTTCATGATAGGGGCCATCCATATAGTACGTACTAAAAATGTCATATTTTCAACCCCCTCCCTTGTTGCACACTGTACATTTTGGTTACCCCCCCCCCCCCACCACATGGTGAAAATTAATTAATTTTTAGCCAGAGCCAAAAAGCCTTTGTCTACTATTAAATTAAAGGTTTTTAATATTTAAATAACCGTGAGAAAAATAGTTGGGACCCTTTGCTTGACCGTGAGAAAGTTTTTTTCAAATCAAATGTTTGTGTGAATATACCAGCCTTCTATCTATTTATAAATTTGAATGTGCGTACATACAAATTCAGTCGTGATCCCCCCCCCCCGTACACAAAATCACCTAAATCTCAAACCCCCTCCCCTCCTCGGTGCGTATGTACTATATGGATGGGCCCCATATTGCAAAGGATTAGGGAAATATGCAAGTTTCTTCCCACAGTTGAATTTCCCAACTTGGTGACATGTTTTGTCATGTTTAAAGTGGATTACTGCAACAGTCTTCTTTATGGCCTACCAGACTACGTGTTGAATTGTCTACAGTCTGTGCAGAACACAGCTGCAAGGCTGGTGTTTGGTTCTGGACGTCGTGACCACAACTCCCCACTAACTCATCAGCTTCACTCGCTCAAAGTTTGACAGAGATTTGAGTACAAATATTCTCCTCTCACATCGAAGTCCATAAACCAGATTGCTTCAGAGTTCATTCAGGAGTATTTCGTTCCAACATCACGAAAGTTGCAACTGTCCCTGTGCTCTGACGCTCGGTTCCAGGTCATTAGCAGTGTCCGGGCCAAAGATATGGAACAATCTACAGCTATCTGTGAAATCATCCAGTTCTCTGTCATCCTTCAAAATAGACCTAAAAACATAGCTAATTCAAAAATCTTATTCTCTTCTGCCATAGATTGTTTTCCAATCATTTTTTCTTTTTGATGACTGTTATTTTATTTATTTTTTTAGCCAGACTCTGTAATGTGCCCCTGTTCCTGACCTTTTTTGATAATATGGTGCACAAGAAATTTTAAGTTTAATAATAGCAATAATAATAAGACTTATACCATATGATGAAACATAAGTAAAGGACAAAAGAAACTTGAAAATTCCTCATGAAACACATTTTATGACTTAACAAAATACCAAATCCATAACCAAAACTAATGCACTAATCTGTCCAGTAATGAACACAGCAAACCGAACACAAGTTTTCAAAACCCATAAGATTCCCAAGAAATGAAACAAAAAGCCACGATGATATTGGAAATCAAATGCCTTCACCGTAGATTGAGCAAACTGGAAAACAGCCCAAAGGACCACAATCCTTCAGTTTGAAATAAACTTAAAACAAACTGCACAGACATAAATTCACAATTAGAACTACTGTAGTTCCTAATTCTTCACAAATGACAAACAACAGTCATCAAAATTTTATCCCATAGAACTGACATTACACATTCATGATAGAGAAATGAAAGTTGAACAAAAAACAGGATACTAAAATACCATAAATATGCAGGATGCATAGCTATGACCTAATTCTACTGTCAGTATACATATACACCCACATACATATATATGTACTGTATATAAGTAAAGGATATGTGTGTGTGTGTGTGTGTGCATGCGCACGTGCATATATACCACTCATTGTAATTATCCAAAAAGCACTTAACTCTTAGACAAATGTTGTTTTTAGAGAATTTATCCCTCCACAGTTTCCCAAAATGTTTTAATTTGAATAAAACCCATCAAGGAGACTCAGATAACATAGACCAGGACATTCTTCATATTTCATGAGAAGATATAAAAATAAAAAACATTAAAAATTAAAATTGGACTTTGAAGTTCATTAAAAATTGTGTTTACCAGGTGTAAGTGTTCAAATAATAGACATTTAAAAATTTATATATAGGTGTAAAAAATGTCATAGTTTACAGAGAATTTAGTGTGAAAGGTCACAAAGAAATTATGACATATGTAAACTTGTCACACATGCTCCTAAAAGATTTTGTCAGCAACAAGAAGATAATTGACATTAAAAATGAAATAATAAATAACTTTTTCATATTATGAAACCTGTTTTTATACTTAATTTGTGCTTTTTAAAACTTACATACCTGTTTGTATCTTCAAAGTTTAAATGCCAGAAGGATGAACTACATTTTTTCAAAACTCATGAAATAAACGTTTTTAGCACGTGGCCCTTGGGCACCAGTTATAAAACATGTGGCCCTTAATGAAATTTAAGTGAATAAAACCCATCAAGAGACTCAACAGAGACAAATAGCGGCCCGCAGGTTGGATGATAGAGAAATAATAAATAACTATTTTAAACTTGGAAACCCTGGTTATGCTTCCACAGACTGTTAATCTGATACAATAAGAATGCATTCCTAATAAATGTTGTAAACTTATTACAGAATCCAAAACATATTCATCATGGCAAAACAGAATAAGTCAACAGAAGCAACCAACCAAGAAGTGTTCTTTGCTGCGTCTCAGTCAGACCGGGCAAACAAGATAAGAAGCGAGAAGTCAGAGAAAGCTTGGCTTGTTGCCTTTCTCCTGTAGAAATAAATCCAAAAATTGTGTACTCTATTGTCCAAATGCTGCATCATTTTCCAATCTTTGCTGAGTCAAATCCTGCTCACATTATGTCCGGCTTTCCAACTCAATAAAATTATCGGAATCAGTTGAATCTGCAATTATATAAACACTCTATAATTTTCTGTGAACAAAACTTTAAAAACAAACTTTAAACAGAGCAACATTGAAACCATTTATCAATCATACATTACAGATGTTCTTCAGACTAACTTCTGTAATTTCCTAATATTTGAAGCACAGCATAGCATGTCTTAAGGAATATTTACAATTACACAATCATCCATGATTTTAAATTTTTTGGTCAGTATAGAAATTTTAAACATGTATGCTGAAATTTTGGCACTCAGTAATTTTCTGAAGCTCTGATTGGTTGAAATTTTGGCCAGGGAAGCCTCATTAATAAATATAGACACTGTTGTACACTGGCAGATAGGCTCTGCATGGAATTTAAATTCAGCTGGCAAAGTTCACGGTAGACATGGGTGCAAACGGCGTAATGTATCAGTACGCGGGCTAAGGCCAAAGTATTACTGTATCATTGAGCTGACCACAGCACACAAACCAAAGCACAGACACGCAAATAAAAGCACACAAATCTTATATCGCAATTAAACTTTATAGAACACATGAAGCGCATTTACACCTTATCGAACACGAAGACGGAACATAATGAAAAGACTAAAATAGAATAAATAGAAATTTAGGATGAAAAGGACAATTTAAGGAGGAAGATATATGAAACAACGTAGACTTAGATTCGTTGCAACCATTACTGTAATAGCTAGGGCTGCACTGAATAGTCTATTCGTATTCGCTTCAGCGCTGAATAGTGTGACGAATAGTCTATTCGTATTCGTTCGAATAGTGGTGGTCAAAATGAATACGAATAGTGGTCACATGACATTAAAAAAATTCATATAGTTTAATACTTCAGCTCAGTAAATTGAAATAAATTCAAGTGCCGGAGATAACATTTTGTTCTATTTTCCAAGCCAAATAGCGCTATACAAATGTATATTGCAAACTTGCGCTAAAAAAACTAATTCTTTATACGTAGTAATAGTATTATAATAGCACACAGCACTATTGTTGACCTAATTATGGCAACTTGCAGAGGGAGAGGTATCGTATACACTATTTGTATTCGTATACGTTATTCATCGAATAGTGAAATGGACTATTCGTGTTCGTCTGAATAGCTAAAAACCCTATTCAGTGCAGCCCTAGTAATAGCATTGAAATACATGTACTAATGAAAAATAATAAGTGGTAAACATGTAAACATGTTTGGAAGAATCTATGTAGCTCAATAAGTGGTTCACAGTGGTTCTCACACAGGGCAGTCCCTACTGAACCACTTTAAACCTTGTTATATTATATATAAGTGATACACGTGGTCTATGTAGCGCTTTCATTTAATTTTCCCCCTCAATTCTAATAATAATAATACAGCCACTTGGCCCGCTTAGACACACACTTTCAAAATTTAACTTTAGATCATATATTTCCAGGGTTCTATTTTATTTCCTTCTGGATTGCAGTGGTTTTATATATCATCCTTGGGTAAGAGACAGACAGAAGTGGAAGGAACTCATTCAGACCCATCGTCCAACCCAATAGGGAATAACGGAAGAAACGAAAGAAGAATATATATATATATATATTCAATGTTCTATTTTGTATATATATATATATATATATATATATATATCATATGACTGTTCAATACACTAACACAAGCTCTAAAGCATTACTTATTTTATTAATTAAGATAATTTTTATTTATTTATTAATTACATTAATCGAAGCCGTCTTCTGTCATTTTGTGATTGTATCTCTATGCAGCCATCATCAGAAATCGGAACTGTTCTGTGTTTTTCCAGTGCAAGGACTTGCAGAGAGAGCTTTACTGTTTCACCTACTTTTGTCGTTTCGCAAAAACCGCGGTTTCAGTTCTTTTTTAAATAACGAGATATCATTAAAATGACTGTTTTTGTGCAATGTCACTGATGAGTCACACACCTTTTTAGCTCGATTACGATTATTTTTACGATTACGATTACGATTATTTTCGATTATTTTTTCATTAATTAAAATAATCGCGATTTCGATTATTTCACAGTAATTTTTATTTATTTATTAATTATGTTCAGTTAATCGAACCCCTAACAACCTCCAACACCCCAAATTTTCTTTGTCATTTTGCAGAATGACTTTATTTATTTATTTATTTACAATTTATATCAGAGGACTTCAATCAGTTCAATCTTAAAATAAATGTAACATCATCAAAAGCCCAGCTGAGACTGCTCCAGTCACATTGTCTGGAAGATTTCCATTATAATGATCTTTCCCCAAACTTAACCAAGTCTCCGACTGGACCTAGTTTCCAATCGCCATTTCTACATAGTTAGTTCAATCAATGTTCGAATGCCCATCAGCCGATGGCGCACCAAATCCAAATAGAATCTTTCCAGTCAGTCAGAACAAGTGCCAATCTTGCAGAAACAGGTAAGTTTTAAGACCAGATCTAAAAGATGATTTCACCTCGAAACACTTTTTGTCAACAAATGAAAGTTTCCTAGGGGATTGAGTAGTAGGTCTTAGTTGCATCTTAAGGTAATAGGGTTCATTATATAATATGGTTTTAACCAAAAGAAAATTTTATAATTAATTCCGCTGTCTTGTTGTTTATGTTTCGGTTTTGGATATGACTCTAACTAAGGTTTTTTTGTGATAACGAGAATAATCTAGACACAGAACTTTTGGAACTCAAGATAATCAGCCTCCCTCCAACAGCCTTGTAGACAATGAACATGGTCAAACAACACCCCAAACAGCCCATTCAGAGAATCCTCATTTTGGGGCCTTTAATTCTGGGAGAGCTAAAAGCTAGATAGCTACTCTAAAGGGGCCTCAAAATTTGGTGATGACCTTTTTGCTAAACTTTTGGGAAAACCTTTTTGGTGATTCCAAAAGTCATTTTAATCCATAGCTAATAACACCTGACCCTTCAGCCTCTGAAGGGGCCTCATGGATACACTGACCTTTTATCCTCGGATGACAAACCACCTTGCCTATTTAGACTATTTCCCAATTTTCCCGAAAGATTAAGCCTGCATAAATCCTAGAAATAACCCTGGTCTTCAATCTACTCGCCTGGGTGCAAGACCGATATCGTCAGCGTATCGCTGTAGGTAGGCCTTGTCGTTTGTACGAGATTTTACTTTACTGGACCCTATGGTAGACCGTTTCGTCTTCTCCAGGAGCGACATAAAATGAACTCAGAACCGTCTGATCAGAGATTTTCCACAAGTGCAAACCAGGGTGTCTATGATGAGTCAGCAACCCACTGCCTGCTGTCAAACCCAGAGAAAAAGTGATGTCTTTAGAATTTGAATCCATTTTTACTTCTTACAATCAACGGTAAATTGATTTTCTTTGGCAATTGTATAAATCACTGAATAATCGAAAATTAATCGATTTCGATTATTTTTTCGACGATTATCGATTATTTCGATTTTTTTAATAATCGTCACGATTTCATAATCTTTCCAAAAATCGCGATTTCGATTTCGATTAATCGACCTATTCTCTATGAAAAAGTGATAATTTCATGTAGTCCAAAATTATTGGCCGCATTAACTTCGAAGTGACTTAAAGTCGGTTTTTGTATTTGCCGAAAACCGCGGTTTCGGTTCGGTTTTAGCCGAAAAACCGCGGTTTCGGTTCGGTTAACCGTAACAGCACTACTTGCAGGTCGTGTAAAAGAGTTGTGTGCTCGCCTGTGAATCTATGAATGCTAAATAATACGAATATTTTCGTTCCCAGATTTAAACAAAGGTACCGTAGAAAAAAATATAATACACTGATCAAACCAATACTATTATATGGATCAGAAATCAGAATGCTGGACCATAAAGAAGAAAGACGAAAGATTAATGACTGCAGAAATGAACTGGTTAAGAGGAATAGCAGGAGTCAGCAGAAGGCAAAGAATAAGAAATGAAACGATTAGAGAAAAGACAGAGCAAAAAGAAACGATACTCGAATCAATACAGAAATGAAGACTCAATTGGTTTGGTCATGTTGAAAGAATGAAGGAAGAAAGACTGCCAAAGAAAGCACTATACAACTCTATGTCGAAGGGAAAAGGAGAAAAGGAAGACCAAGAAAAACATGGATAGAAAACTTAAAAGAGGATGCAGAAGAAATGCAAATGAACATCATCCAATTGACCAGAGCAGCAAGAGACAGACAGAAGTGGAAGGAACTCATTCAGACCCATCGGCCAACCCAATAGGGAAAGACGGAAGGAAAGAAAGAAGACCGTAGAAAGGGGCGGGAAGTTAGCAGAGTGGTAACAGCGTTGGACGATGGAGCAGAAGGTCGCGGGTTCGATTCCCCGCAGGAGCCCTAAGGTCGACTCAGTCTTACTCGCTAGAGGGCGGTGGTAAACTGAGGAGCAGCGTTAAGCTGCGAAGGTAAAACGTGCGTCTGAGGAAAGTAATGGCAGCCTACCCCAGATTAATGGATTAAACCACCCACGTCGCTGATTGCCTAAGAGGCTAAGACCGACAGACCGGAGATAAGCGCCGGAACCCAACGCTCGGACTCGTGTACGGGCCCTACCTTTTTTTTTAAAAACCGAAAACGAGGTTTTGAATCAGTTGGCCCTATCCTTTGGAATGCTCTTGACACCAGTATGCGTGGCCTAGCAACTCCTAATTCTATGGCCCTCTTTTTGAAACGAATTATAGCTTATCTCTTTGTCAATAAACTCAATATACAGTAATGTGCTGTGGGAGCGCTTCGGAGTGATTCTTCAGAAGAGGCACTATACAAATATTTTGCTACATTACATTACAGGTGTGCATAAGCATAATATGCACCCAAACTTTGCCCTGATTTTTTGGAAAGTGCTTATTATACCCAGTGTTTAATCTAGGCCGTTTCCCGGGGGAAAATTGCCCTTTTCCCATTGGAAATTTCAAATTGCCCCGGAAATTTTGGCATACTACATGGACTAACAGCAGCTCCCTAGCAGAATTCCCCCGGCTTTGTCAATTTCCCCCCCCGGCTTTTTCAGTTCCCCCCTCGAGTCCAGGAGTCTAGATTAAACACTGATTATACCTCAAGGTAAGACAGTAATTTCTTTGGAACAAGGTAAAAATGTACTATATATGTGAATGAAATTATGTTTACAAGACTACAGGTACACGATTATTTTGTGTTGTTTCAGTGAACAATCAGCAAAATATCTACAGTAGATTTTTTGTAAGAGAAATGCATGTGGGAGATTGGACTTTTGGTAATAAATGCTATGATATTCTGATATATGATATTATGTCAAATATTTAAAATTACATTTAAATTGCTTGGTTTGTGTTAACAATTTTCACATAAATAGAAAATACACAAATGCCTTTAGAATTTTTGTCTGAGTGCTTTTAATAAGCAACATGTGAAGTCAACAAAAAATTCATATCTACCTGGTTACAGACAAAAACTACTGAACAAATGCTTACAATTAACATCTTGAGATGCAGGCAAATTGTGAACCAGACTGTCGACACCTAAGGGTACAGCATCCATGGAACTGGATGATGCACTTCCCAGTCACAGATACAGCAAAATTTTGTGTGTGCGTGTGTGTGTAAAAGTGATATGGGCTGCAGGATGGTTCACTGTCAGAGAAGGAGTTTTACCGGTAAACCTTTGAAAATGGCTGGAAACAACAGTCCTAACATTTATAAAAACAAATCAATATAACAACATTATACTCTTTAGCGCCATTACGGTATGTTTATTGTTATTATTATTATTTATTATTATTATTATTATTATTATTAAACTGACAATTTCTTGGGTGTCATAGTGCCATATGTCAGAAGCAAGTGCACATCAGCGTCCAGCAACATGAACTAAATAAAATAACAGTAATCATATACAAACAAAAGTGAATAAAAACACTCTAAGGCACAAAAGTGTGTGCTTTTTGTAACTGTTTTAAGCTCTTTCCATTTGCAACAGCACAAAAATGGTCTTCAACATCAAATAAAGTATAATCAAATGATGTCAGGCAAAGTCCAGAGATTCCTTAGAATGGCTATAAAACATTCAGTTAAAACCAGACTTTCAACTATAAAAACCAACATCTGTTGGTTCCATGAACTGTACGAGACCACAAAACTCAATTCTACTTGAGCAAGTAACAAAGAAAAACATTAATAACTATTTTTACTACAAAAATACATGATTAACTATCTCCAACAGGACACAGTTGAATAATGAAAGTGATTGGGAATGATATATTAGATCAATGATTTGAATGAGATAGAAATTATTTATTTCTTCAATTAAAGTTGGCAGAATTCACTGCTGTTTTGTCCATATCGGTCTGTTCTTTCCATACCTTATAGAGCAATTCTGGATCCCCAAATCCATGTGCTGCAATCACTTTTCTATATCGGTATTTGTCATAAGGATAGTCATAAAAATACAAGTTTGAATTGTGCCTAAGTCGTATTTTTAGCTTCCAAGCCACAATACCTAAGAACACATCATCAAATCTAATGATTTTTGTATACTGCATGGCTGCATACATCTTTTCTGCAGTCATCATCGGAACAAAAAATGAACCAGCAGTAGGATACGGAGGCCAGAAACGATAAGGGTACTCTTTCAAAGAAATATACCACTTGCTATCTTTAACCCTGAATGGCATAGCATTCTTCCATATATAACCGATTACAAGATTGTCCATTTCTGTTGGCTTAACAGCCTGAAGTAGTTTTGTCACGCTGTTAATATTAACAAAATAATCGTCATCAAAAAATGCCACAAACTTTGCTGTCTCACAATACTGAGTTGCCCACTGAAATCCCATCATCATCTTGAGAGTGTTGTTAAAGTAAGAATCAATAAAATACTGTTGAATAATGTCATTATAATCCTGATGCTCCATACCCACTCGATGCTGGTTCAGCTTGTCATGCGGGTTGACACCCAGAAGAAAGGCCCTGCGCACTCTGACAGATGACACCCCGTACTCTCTTCCCCACGTCCTTCGAATCTGATGACGCTGTTCAAAATTCTCGATGCGCGATTTAATTAGAATCAACAGGAACACATTGTCCTGAGACCCTTCCTCGTCCTTGCACTTCTTATCGCAGTTCAGTACGAATGGGTACGTGTACTTGTCGTTCAGAGGGGAAACACCGGGATTCTGGTTACTCAGTACCTTTTTCACTACGGCTGGCATGTCCACTTCCAGCGGATACTTGAACTGTGAGAACGGGGTCGTCATGACATACTCCAGTACGTTGTAATAGTATGCGTAGTAGAGAATGGCCAGGCTGATACCGGCGATGATAAGGAACGCACGGGTAGAATACGCCGAAGGGTCTAATAGATGCGTTCGAATGAATCTCTCCGCTCGATGTAAACGACGCATACTGTACCCGAGTAATTGATCCCGAACGCGCGTATCTAATAACAAACTTCAAATTCCTCAATATCCGCAATACGGATCATATTATAATAAATCTATGGTCTAACGTTAGTTTTAAACATAGACTATGGTTTATAAAGAAGTAAAATTCCGTGTAATTATATAGCGCTACCATACGCACCGCAGTAGCTGCTTATTCGTGGGCGCTTAGCAACGTTCCCTTCTACGCACAGTGCTCCTACGTAATTGCAGAGAAAATAATCCTGCCGCGCAAAAAGACTTTGACCGCAGAGAAATTTTTTTAAGTGCAACTAACTTTAAACAACAACTGAAAAAATTGAAAATCCCACACTGATTTTAGCCCCAGATACAATAATAACCTCTGTTCCAACTGCAAAAAATCTTGGATTTACTTTTGACTCTTCCTAAATTTTGAAGCTCACATATCTCAAATCAAAACCTGTTATGCTATATTCGTGATCTACGTCGCCTTCGCCCCTACCTTGATATTAAAACTGCTTCCACTATTGCCACTTCAATAGTTCACTCTTAAGACAAGACTACTGCAACTCACTGTTTCACAATTTCCAAAGGCTTCCATATGTAAACTCCAATCGATTCAAAATGCCTTATAGCTCGTGCAGTAACTAAATCGCCTAAATTTGCCACATTACACCATTACTCAAATCTCTCCACTGGCTCAAGATAACAGAACGCATTGAATATAAAATAATATCGATGACTTATAATTCACTCCATACATCAAAACCAGTCTACCTAAAACTGATAATTCCACAATAACCTGGATCTACTAGATCCTCTTCTCATGTAACTCTCCTTCGACCTCTGAATCAATCATCTCTCAAAATTTGCAATCGTGCTTTTTCATTGCGGCACCTGAGCTTTGGAACTCAATTCCAATATCCTTCGTTGTCTACATCAAAGCCAAATAACAAACTCAGAGTCACAATTTTCTCCCCTTCTTACAACATCTCCTCATGTTTTTCTTTCAAACTAAAATCATTTCTCTTTATAAAATCATTTCCTCCATAGCTATAGCTATATAGCCCACTCGCCCTTTTGATTAAATGACCCGGCATGAATGACCCACCTTTGGCTATAGCTACTTCATTTGAGATTGAGCGCATAGGAATAAGGAGCTACTTCGGTGCATCTTTTGGAACAAGATTTTAAAAATTAACGAAAAGATTTTACTTACTTACTTACTTAAACAGCTGTCTCCATTAAGTTAAGGTTAAACTGCGCTACAAAAACAGACGATTCTTGCAACCAATGCAGTCATGCACGTGTGCACACTGAACATGCCTATATCATAGATTTATTGTTATCATAGGTGCAACGTGTCAACCAAAATGACACTTTGGAATAAATGACCCCGCATGAATGACACCCACCGTTGGCTATAGCTGCTTTGAGCCTGCTTCAAACTAAGATTAAGCACCTAGGAATAGAAAGCTACTGGGATTCTGCTCTAGGAGCGTTACATAAATTAATATGACTTTATCTACTTCTTATTTACTTACTTATTATTAGTAGTCTAGACCATAGATTTTGGTCTTGGCAAAAAATATGTTCTATGCTCTAGAGTCTAGAATCTTGAGGTTAATATAGTAATCAAATTGTGGCTGAAGGACAACTTGTTTTAATTTTAGACTTTAAAAGTACATTGAATCAGTATAGTTTGTCGTTTTTATAGAGTATTTAAAATGTATTGAATATAATAAATTAAGGAAATTTATAGATATTTGAAAAAATGGTCTTTGACGTATGGGCATATTTATATGACGCCATTATTTATGGCTGTTTAGTCTTCTTGTACGGGAGATAAGTAAGTAAGTAAGTAAAACGAAATTTCTATGACGCTGCCAGAAAGCTTGGCGCAGTGCACCTAGGGTTGCCAGACGTCCTCCAAAAGGAGGACATGTCCTCCTTTTTAGATCCGTGTCCTCCGTCCTCCCGGCAAAGCTAAAAATTGTAAAATGTCCTCCTTTTTGAGCTTTTGTATGCTATCAATTTTCGTTCTCGCGGCATTGACGAATTTCCTACGTTTTAGTCCGTTATCTCAGTTTACCCAATCGTCGATATTAAAATAGCGTTTTAATAATATCAATATCGATTGTCCAAAGTCCCAAAATACTCGACTCTCGTCATTCTATCTCTAGTGTCTATGCAATAAAATATGGTCGTTGGTCAAAAATGACCCCACATTTCCAGTGGCAAACGCAGAGACTGTAAACAGTAAACAGTTAGTCATCATCAGTCATACAACTTATGACCTGGGGCCGTACATAAATTACGTAACGCGATTTTGCACTTTTTACCTCCCTACGTAACACGACGTAACAAAACGTCAGACCCTAAAATATTACGTATCAACGGGCCGACCCCATTTTCGTCCTCCAAAAAGTCTTGACAAGCAAAAAGTTCATATCCTTGTATTTTTCCTCTTAATATAAACCCAAACAAGCAAAAAAAGGTCATCCGTGTTTTTTCCTTTCAAAATCTCTTGACAAAGTATAAAACGGTCACTTTTTTTTTGCGTATTTAACATTTCCGGACCCCTAATAAATCACATTTATAGATAACAAATGGCTTTGGACCCCTAACCAGCGTTATTTAATTTATGGACGACCACTGCACAGCTGGTTTCAGTCTTCAATGTCCTCCTCTGTCCTCCTTTCCGTCTGGCTCTGTCCTCCTTTGGCTACCCATGCATCTGGCAACCCTAAGTGCACCAGCTTATTCACGGGCACTGATATTACTATCGGAACGTCCCAGAGTATTAATTGTCAGGCCTTTTGGCTTTACTATTCTGTTCCATTGTCGTAGTTGGTGGTGGTGGCATGTGTTAACTCTTTTTATAAGTCCATGTTTACTTATCACATTAATCACGCGTTGTAAGTTGTAACTGAACACTCTGCCTGATTTGAAATGCTGTCATATTCTTCTTCTTTCCTTCCTTCCGTCTTTCCCTATTGGGTTGGACGATGGGTCTGAATGAGTTCCTTCCACTTCTGTCTGTCTCTTGCTGCTCTGGTCAATTGGATTAAGTTCATTTCTTCTGCATCCTCTTTTAAGTTTTCTATCCATGTTTTTCTTGGTCTCCTTTTTCTCATTTTCCCTTCAACATATTTGTATAGTGCTTTGTTTGGTATTCTTTCTTCCTTCATTCTTTCCACATGACCAAACCATTTCAGTCTTTGTTTCTGTATTGATTCAATTATCGTTTCTTTTTGCTCTGTCTTTTCTCTGATCATTTCATTTCATGAAATAAGCAAGGCCGGAGAAGAAGTGGAGCTAAAAATAAATACACAGAAAACTAAAGCAATGGTCATGGGGAACAATAAGGGAAAAGTTAATTTAAAACTAAAGGAGGAAATAATAGAACAAGTACCAAAATTCATATACCTAGGATCAGTACTGACATAAGAAGTGAAGAAGACATAATATTTTACTTTATTTAGCATTTGGAAAGCTTCAGAATATATGAAAGACAAACAAATATCATTGAAAACAAAACTAAAGCTATATAATACACTGATCAAACCAATACTATTATATGGATCAGAATGCTGTACCATAAAGAAGAAAGACGAAAAGCAGATTAATGACTGCAAAATTAAATAAATGAATGTCTCAGCAAGTTCAAAGAATAATGCTGTCAAAAGACTTTCAATTGAAGTAGTCGAAATTGGACATATACAAAATAAATTGAGTTATTTATTAAGACAATTTATAGAATATAAGCATAGTGAAGACTAAAGTCAAAAGTGCTTAACAATCATTATAAAATAAAAACATATGCGTCTTAAGGCATAATAAACAAATCAGGGATCAAACCAATCACGTTCTTGGCAGAGAGTTCCATATGGATTGCCCCTCCGAAGGATCTGTCACGAAGACAGCCGTAAGGAACCAAGAAAGACAAAAGCAGATTAATGACTGCATGAAATGAACTGGTTAAGCGCCGAAATGTTAGCCAGCAACGCTTTTGAAGGCTAGCTCCGGAATCCTGAGCCAAAGATTATCAGAAAACGGTGTCATAACTCGAGCCAAAAATCAGATGAGCTGAGACGTTTCAATTGAAGACGATTTAGTTGGTTGACAGGAAGTCTAAGACATATTACAATAATCTAATAAATAAGACTAAGAGTTACCTAGACATGACTGATTTTGATTAGTTAATATATATGAAATGACGTTTCTTCTAATGTCAGCTTACCTTTTCTATTATGACAGGATACTACTCTCCATTTTTGTTGAAGCATTGCTTTGGTTTTTAAAGTTAGACATTTTAGGAATGCCTTACTGTTTATGATTTTAATTTTCTTTGTGCAATATATTGTTATCAAAAGGCACACCACTGTCTTTCATGAGAGTGTCTGCATATGCTCTTGAGATTCTGTCCTTGGTAGCATTCATTTTGACTATATGTAATGCAGCTCAGCTCAGATATACAAGTCTTCATCAAAAGATTTGCATACCAGAGCAATCAGAGTTCAGAATTGGTGCCTTTGAGTTGTTCATCTCTTTCTGCCTTGGAGTTTGAAAGATTGGGTTCTCAAAGAACTTTTTGCTACCTGCAATTTTTGTCTCTTTTAACCCCTTTGCTATTGGTCCCAAAATAACTCGGGCAGCAGAAGCCAATTGCAAACAGCAGATCCAAGATAACTCGGGAAAGCCCCTATTTATGCCCATTAAATTATTTTCAGTTTTCAATAATATATCGTGGATCCTGAGATATGCCAGTCTAATAGTCAATGACTAAGCAACTACTGGTAATTGAAACCAGGTCACATGAAAATAGCTCAAAATAATAACATTAACACAACACAAGCTTTAGCCCAAAAATTTTCCCCCCAAAATTTCATGCCATGAGGAGTTTTTGAAAAAGCAACTCCGTAGGAAAGGGGTTAACCGTTTTGCTCTGTAAGACTGATATTTGGGCTTCATAATGTATTGGTTACAGGGATCGCAGAGGCAAAAGGGTTAAGGAACATTTTATCTTGTGCAATACATTTTGATTTTCAAATAAAAGGGAAAGGCTAAATTTGTATGCAAATGATTATTTGATTCAAGCCTGTTATTTTACAAGGTTATAAGGATACTTTTATTGATTGTAATGAGCCTATATTTTAAAATATTAAAACTAATGTAGTGTATTTCCCTACTGTTGTCTTCTTGAGAATTTTTGCTCCAGAATTGTTTATTCATTGGTGTGTTTCATTTATATTATTCAACTAGTTTCTGCTTGTTTTAATAAACTATTGGTAGACTTTAAAATTCTGTTACTAACAATTGTGTCATTTGTGAAATTTCAGGTTACTGAATCTGAAAAATGGTTGAAAGGAGGTAACAGTGAAGCCAGTTTATAAGAAATATATGACTACTTTTGATTTGTCATGGCCAATATCATTCAGAGTTTTTTGTGTAGAAATATTTTTATTAAGTCAAAGTTACAACTTCAGTGTTTATCTTTTACAACACTGCATCGACCTTCAGGCTTGACGTTTAGATCAGTATTTCGATGTCCAAGAGAAAATTGTGAACCAAGTACCACGGTCAGACAATCACATATTCAGAAATGGCTTCTTTTGGATGTGTTGTCGAGGAGATGCTATGCTACAGCAGGATTTATTTCTTCCTTTTTTGGTAAAATCAGCCTTAAAGCTCAAATGAAGTATCCAAAATATGTGCTGCGAAGATCATCACTGCGTTTGTACCTATGCTGTGTCGAGTTAATTGATCATGATCTGTTTTTGAAAGAGTTCAACATGCCAGATACTTTTAATTCATGGTTTCGAATAACAGAACTTCATGTTTGGATGTGTATGGTCAGGTTGGCACAGGAAGGGAGAGAAGGCATATTTATACGAAATAATATGATGCATTTCTTGTGGCAAGATATTGAAAAGAAAACGAGGAAACTTGGTGAAAATGCAGGATCATATTCATCGCGACGTGAAGGTATTCAGTCTCTCAGCGAGCAGTTTAAAGCCATTCTTTATGCCTATGATGAAGGCTTGTTGAGCGATGATAAAGTTTTGGCTGGAGCACTCTGGAGAAATTTCTTTGAGAAAACCTGCCAAGATGTTGAGCACTTAGAGAAATTGGTGGAATATGTTCGCAAACAATTGTATAACATTAGTCAAATTGAGTCAAGTGTTATGTTGACGAGTGGACTAATGACTTTCCAGCCCCTTTATGAAACTGGTGAAGCTCTTGAGAGGAATCAGCAAGTTTTAGCGCAAATAATGAAGAGATTATGATGCTGGTTATGACTTACAAACTGCTAAATGAACAAATGATGACTTTTGAAGTTTCTTTGTTGTGAAATAGTGTTCAAAGTTGCATGGTTCTACCATTTGTTTTTTCCTCTTGATTTATTGCTTATTTAGTGACAATGTTAATTGTTTGCTTTAAAAAACAGACAATTGTATATGTTGGCATTCTACTGACAATGTTAGCAATGTATTCTGGTTTCAGATTGATGCCAATTTTACTTATAGTGTATGTAACATTTGAAGGATGTTACAATGAGAAAAAATCGAACCAGAAATCTAGTTTTATTGATTGTAATGAGCCTATATTTTAAAATATCAAAACTAATGTTGTGTATTTCCCTACTGATTGTAAGTTTAAAGGTTTTAATTTTAAAAGGAGGTATGGCAGAGTAGTTGTAGGATACTTAGCATGCCATACCAATATGAGGGTAGTGGATTCAAATGAACCATATTCACTACTTGGCAACCATGGACAAATTGTTCACAGTTCACCCCTAGTTGTTTGTGACATAGGCAATGAGAACTTTGAGAAGCCATCACTAGTACATGGGTGACAATAGCCAAATGAAGAGTATAACTATGAAATCAAATAAATACTGTATGCAAATTTAATTGTAGTATGCACTTCATAGTCACAGCTCTAATGCTCAAAATGTAGCATACCAAATGGAAGGCATATGTTTTAAGATAAAATTTGAAAATTCTGTTTGCTGGAAGACCGGACATAAGTTCCATGTTTTCAGGCCTGCAATGGAAAACTTCCCATTACCAATTTCTAGGTTAGGGTTACCAGCTTCTCAAGTAAAAATTCAGGATTGGTCCATCTCCCTTTCTCCTTTGTGTATTCCGTCTCTCTTCACAGCATACAAGAGCTGTTACAAGTTTCAACTTTTACAGAGGAATAATTCATACTGCTTGGGCAATACAATGCACACTATAATATCATTATGAAACCTATGCCAAAAATATGTTATAATTCTATCACTTATGTCCAGTCCTCTGGCTCGTTTTCTTCTTGACTATTTTGCAGAAATGACTAAATTTCTAACGACAAAGACTGCAAGATTGATGAGTGAGCACAATTAAATTAGTTTTTATAAGAAGGTGGATTTTCTGGATAATATGCTGTCTGTATAATTAAATTTGCAGAGAAAGAACGTGAGTAGGTTCTTAGGAGAGTGATACATCACTGGCATCTTGTTTTCCTCTGTCTGAGCAAAGCAATGAATTAAGATTATTTTATTAAAACAGTTTTGAATATTTCAAAAGCAAAGGAGGCGAATCAGACGATAGAAATTTGGGCTTTTAACCGAATAGATTGGCTGAACTTTGGGCGGCAGGCATGATTGGCTGGTTGCAAAGGCTTTGTGTTTGTGAGTTGATTTCGACTTATTTTCATTATTTTCTTTAAAAATTGTTGTTAATTCTGGAAATAAATCGAAATTGTTGCATTTATTTTCTGCTGTGAGAATAAAGATTAGCGAAATAACTGAATTGTTGCTGTCGTGTCTGATTATTCTGCGTTAGAAGTTTGCTGTGTGAGACGGGACTTATATAGCGCTATCGTAGAGAAAGCACAACTGTCTAGTTGGGTAATGGTAAAGCAAGGGGTGTACTATAGAGATAGACGTTCTCTTGATCCTCCTAGCCGAAAAATATGGAATAAGCACGTAAAACAAAATAAATTATATACAAAGTTGTGCCATATATCTCGCCTATACTGGTCACTGAACTGGCTTTAAAATATCCGAACGCACCTAGTGCAAGATAATAACGACTACATACAGTTCACTTCATCAAAACCGGTCTACCTGAGAACACTCTTAACACCTCATGGACCTACATGATCATCATCTCATTTCACACTTTCATGCCCGTTAAATTAGTCATCGCTCAAAATCTGCAACTGCCTTTCTCATATGCTGCACCAGAACTTTGGAACTCAATTCCAGCCAGGGATATTTTTACACCCCCCTAACACCCTCCAATTTGAGGCCGACACTCCCCCCACCCAACGAGGTGTTGGGTGGGGGTGTCGGCTATGGGCTGACCTTTTTTGCTTGTCAGACTTTTAAGGCAGCAGAACCCAGAATTTACCGACACCCCCCAAATTGATAATCCAAGAAATAACCTTGATTCCAGTCTTTCTCCACAGCCTACAACATGGCCAAACAACAAGTTCTGAATCCTCATTTCCTTTAATTCCTTTATTATCTCATCAAGGCTTTAGGTCTAAACTTAAAACCTAATTAAGTTTTAGGCAAAGATAAAGCAAAATTGTTGTTGTGATGACAGACATATCTTATAGTTCTTTGTCAGGGAAAAAGTTTCATGCATGCCGACATTTATTGCCAGGTGATTGCGTACTATATTTCTGAGCATACTAAAGGGTTGCTTGCCAGGCAAGGAAATTTTCAAAGCTTTGGCCTCGTCCGTTTCATGTTTTATGTTTGATTTTTTATTTTGTAGGAATTTATAGAGATGTCTATTTCAAATCATCGTTCTTTGACACCTCAAACACAACGTAAGTGTACACAGATATCTGGTTGACATTATTTTCATATTTTATTATATATATTATAGTGTTGCCTATTATATTGTTTGATTATAAGTTCAGTGACATTCATGGTAGACACTCTACAAGTTAGAACAATTTTGATTTGCTTCTCTTATTGAAAGCATGCTTGAGAGGCAATTATTCACAATTTTACAAATTATAATTAATTAAAAATTATAATTGCATATTTGTGAGACATGAATCATCAGCATGTGTTTTGAGAACTTTGAAGAATCATCCATTCATCCTCCTACTGCTTATTTCATATGAGAAAGAAAATGAATGTCAACATCCCATTGGCCTGAATCCAATATTGTGAAATATATAGTGAGAGCAGGAGTACTGAACTGCGGCCAGCGGTCCACAGTCCGGACCGCAAGGATGGTTCTTGTGGACCGCCACAACTCTTTGAATATGTGTTTGAATAATTTTGAGCCTGAATTTCAGTGGCTTTCAACTTAGGAGAAACCCTACTAAACCACATACAGTTTGTCATGTTATTTTTTGCCTTTTTTTACCCCTCCCTCTGTCACAAACTGTCATAAAATTCGGACCCCTCCTAAAAGTACATCATATATTTAGGACTCCCTTAAAGCATCATCCATAAATTACATTATGAAGGTTTTCTATTTAATGTATTCAAGTTTCTCGTTCAATTTTCTGCAGCAAAACAGATATTCAACTTGCTACAATGATAGTGATTATATTTGAGACCTAAAATTTAATGTATCTCAGGCAAAAAAGTGTTAATGAGCAATTAAAATTGCCTTTTACTATACCTCCTATCAAGTACCGGGGATTTATTTATACTGAAAGTGTGATGTCATGCTGGTCCATGCCCCTCCCCTATCACAAATTGTCACACTTTATTGGACCCCCTCCTTCTGTAGCATGACAACTTTATGGATGGCTCTCTATGGGATGCTTTGGTGATTGAATTGTGAACACTTTGTTCAGGCTTTGGCATATGAGATATGTTTGCCATTTTTGTTTTAATTTGACTGGATAGCTTTTATTTCTTACTAGAAAATATGTACATATGATGCGACTTTCAAGCTTGAACTGTAACGAATTTGACTAAATGTGCTACATGAAGCTCAACTAATGACTGAATAATATGGGATGCATGTGTAAGGTGTTTTATGATTACCTCTAAATTTGATTCTAATTAAAATTGTCTCTAAATCCATAGCTGAAATAATGACTGACTTTGATGACTGACCTGTAAAAGATTTATATAAAGGAGCAAAGAAAATGGGTGCTTCATGAATTAATGGTGTAGATATGTGTGTCAGATGTTTTGTGATTGCATAAAAATGTTAAATCTGGTTTTCATGTCTGTATAATTTTAAGAATTTTGGACAATTTTCTGAGGTAAACAGCCTCACTGTGCAGAAGAAATAGTATAGTATTTTCATTACGGTACTTCTTTTTGACAATTAATGCAGTTCCACAGAACTTATTATGGCCTGTGTAGTTTTTAGGCTGATGCCCAATGCTTCAAAATCAAGGACTGTTCTGATTCAAGGTGCTATATAAATTGAATTTTGCAGAATGTGTAATATTGTGGCTTTTATGTGCAAATTGATTGTGTGTTATGTGATTCTTATTGATGTCAGTGTAGACAGACATGTTTGTCTGCTCCAATTTAAAGTTAAATCTACATTACTCTCAATTGTTTGTTTTCATTGACTTGTTTCTTCTGTGTGTTTTGGTTAAGAGTGGGTCATGTTGTATGTTGATGTTGGGTTGGTGATGATGATCCTTGTTAGAACTTTTTCATTAAAGGTTGATTGCTATTAGGTTTTCATCAGTAGTTGGTGTAGTTTCAAGTTGTTTCAGATGTTCTTGTTCAGTAGTTTTGCTACTAACTGCATGCTGCATGCTAGTTGCTTTCCATTTTTAGACATGTCTGCACGATTAAGTCGTTCTACTCATTCCACTTATGGTTTGCCTTCAGGTTTTGCACCATCTGCTTCATTTCCAGGGGTAAGTGATTCTTATTTCCAGCGTCTTTTACTTATTTTGATTCTGAAATTATATTATTAACACTTTGAACTCTGATTTTCAGTTTTCTGATTAGGATTACTATGAATTGTTTGGAAACTCAGTGTTCAAATGTGTTTTCAGTTGTCCCGTATGTTTTCTTCTTATTAATGAAGAATGGAAAGTAATTAAAAGGGATACCATTTATTTTTAATAACTGGTACATTATATTTGTTGAAATATTTAGGAAGCATGGGTACTATTAGTTGAATGAATTTGTAATTAATCTTATGTGATGGTCTTAAAAACAAGCTATATTTATTTGTTAGCTAAATAACGTATGCCTAAACACTGAAATTGTGACTTAAATCAATATTATGATAAATGTTTTTTTTTTTTTGGAACAAGTTTTTCTATGTAATAGGAGAGCATTGGAAGCACCAGCAGTGGCTCAACAGTTAAACCTGCTAATCCGTTTGTAACAAATCCTCATGGGCATCCATCGTTTAACCCAATCAAACTTGGCTCCAAGTCTGGTGTAAGTATTGGAAGTTCTTGTGGACATAGTCTTTAGATCACTTTATATTTCTCCATATTTGAATAACCTCTAGCAAATGTCAAAAGTTTGAATAATAAACAGGCAATAACTGATTGTGAATATCAAAGATTCAGCATTCATTGTCTTTGATCAAACTATTCTTCCTCCTGACTATTCTGTATCTATGTTATAAGGTTAACTGCTAAACTGGTCCTATATGATATGATATGAAAGTTAATTTCTTAGGTGCAGATTAAGAAAACAAATGCGCCGCTGCTACGTAAATAACCAAGTCTTCAGCCTAGTTTAGCCTTCAGCCTAAGAGCATGATAACCTTGCAATCAGGCATAGCCTTTTCAACCACCACCAGTTCCAGGCATTCTTCTGAAATGCTTGAAAACCTTTTTCCAGTTCAAAGCAGATGTAGAGTGCCTCTGAGTGTTGTCCAGAAGAGATGAAATCAGATGTTTTTTTACATTACATTACAACATGCATAGACTTGAATTATTTATTTTGATATCACAGAGTGACAGCAAAACTCCTAAGCAACCAAAACCTCCTGACAAGCCCCTCATGCCATACATGAGATACAGCAGGAAAGTGAGCCGCCTGGTAAGTCATCGCCAGCAGAAGTACCTATTGCATAGTTTAGGGTATTTTATTATATAAAGTTTTAAAAGCTCCTAGTATTTGCAATTAAAATTGGAGCTGCTTGTTACGTTTTTTGGATATTCTGTGTTTTTGACAGAAGGAAATGAAATTTTTTTACTAAGAGATGAGCTCTAGCAAAGATTTTTATTATGAAGAGAATTTGTTAATATATAATTATTATATATTGTGCCAGAGGTTTTATTTTTTAAAATGGATTCTTGTTTTAGTTTGGCTACTGCAGAGCATATGAATCTCATTTGGAAAGTTTGACCTTTGCAAAAACAGACAGTAATGGGCCGTACTCTTTTTTTATTATCAGAGTTTAATTTATGTATTAGATTTTAGCTGCTCTGCATTACTAGGTCTTGAGCTTTTGCTTCATGCATAGGTCTGGGATTCTGTGAAGGCAAACAATCCGGATCTCAAACTCTGGGAAATTGGAAAGATCATTGGACAGATGTGGAGAGAGTTGAGCGATGAGGAGAAACAACAGTACATCGATGAATACGAGACGGAAAAGGTTTGTTAATTGAAAATCTTTGTGTGGTTGAGTTAAAGACGTGAGAGACAGCCATGTATTTTTATTTATTTTTATTTATTCTCGGTCAATTTTTTAAAGTGCAGTAGCAGGGCTAAGGCTCACGACAACGCTTCACACATAATAATCACAAGTAGCTCACTCTAAATCAGTGAGTTTTTAAGTTCTTAATAAAAAGTCTGGCAGAGTCTGTGCTGGTCACGATGTAGTTCAGAAGATGACGGAATCTGTTAGTGATGATGATGATGTCAATAGAGTGAACATAATAGCAATCTAATCCTATTTTTTATGCTTAAATGTTTAATTATTTCAAATAGAAATGTTTGCACGGAGTATAAAATCTTTGCTGCTCAATTTTTGCTCGTAACTTTGGCTGTTATCAGCCGGTTTTTTAATTTTTCCCAGTGTTTGGTCGATGTTATATCAGAAATTACAGTTTGTTGCTTATCCTGCTTTCTGCATGTGCTTTTTACTACAGTTTCTTATGAAGTGTGAAATGTTTGTAGCGGAATTTTCTTTTTACCTTGTTTTCAGGTTCAATATATGGAGGCCATGAAGGTTTATCATAATTCTCAAGCATATCAGTCATGGATTGCAGCGAAAGGAAAAGTTGATGTTGACGCAGAACAAGAAGAACCTGAAAAAGCGAGAAGAAGTGTCAGTTTTAGTTATTTGACTTCGTTCCAAGTGATGTTTTTGCCGTTTAAAATAAAGCAGATTTTGTATAAACAGTCATCATGTAATGTAGTGTAACATCTGTATAGCACCTCTTATATTTCTACTCAGAGGCACTGAGAATCATGGAACTACCAGGCTGAATGATGCTGTAATAGATAAGCTTTTGAAACATCTTTTTTGTTAAAAACTTGGGGAGGGGAAATTTTGCCCTATTACTCTGAATTCAATACAAATGAAAATTGAAATAGATTAATTATCACTACTAAGTTACTAACAAAGTTTACTTGCATTTGTTTCTAAAGAAATTAGTGTATTTGTTATTTATTATTATTTATTGTCGTTGATTCCGACCGACAGCTGAATGAATGAATATTTATTATTATTTATTCAAATATGAAAATCATTATTTGACATAATATCTATTACTTTATATAAAACCTAAACTGGTTCAAATATGTATTGCCACCTACGACTGTGGATTATAATGATAAGTGCCATAAACTTTTTACAATTTCTGAACTGTTATTTCTAAAACAGATTTCAAATTCAGTTTTCTCTGCCGGAATATTTTGGTTATCAGCTTCATTGTTTGAATGTCACAGGAGATCCTGTTAGTTTTAAGCTTCGAAAGCAATTAATTATTTGTAATTGTATCAAAAAAATGAGCAGGTGATTTGGATTATCTTTACTTTCGAACCTATGGTGTATAAATGTAATTCTGTGTGAAATGTACTGCTTTAGAAGGTGCCGCCACCGCAGCCAGTAGAACAAAGGGTAATTCCTATTCAGCCAACGGAAGAAGAAGATGGTATGAACTAACATCTGATGAATAATTTTTATAATTTATCTGTCAAAGGTCTCTGCATTTCAGGAGTATTACTGGTAACTGTTTCATGCTCTATTCAAGTCTTTGATTTATTTTGTTTGTTTCACCAGACAAGCCTTCCTGTGACAATTTATTATGCAATTTTGATTACTGTTCTTTCTGAATATGAATACTGGTATTATTGGAACTGTCATTCAGTAGAATACAGTCTGTTTGCTGTGATTTAACTGATTAGGATGTGCTGCTATTGTGGTTTTAAGGGGTCGTCCATAAATTATGTCACACGAATTTGGCACTTTTTTGAACCCCCCAATGTAACGCGTCGTCACAAAATGTCGGACCCCTTTAAAATATGACGTCACAACGGGCCTACCCCTCCACCATTTTCATCTTCCAAAAAGTCTTGACAAGCAAAAAAGGCCATCCTTGTATTTTTTTCCTCTCGAAAAACCCTGACAAGCAAAAAATATGTCATAATTGTATTTTTTCCTCTCCAAAATCTCTGACAAGCAAATAAAAAAGTCAGACAAGCAAAAAGGTAAAAGGCCATGACCTAAATTTTTTTGGCGGGACGTCACATTTATGGAACCCCCCCTCGTCACACTTCGTCACAAATGGCCTGACCCCCACCCCTAACCGCGTGACGTAATTTATGGACGGCTCTTAAGTTCTATTCTGTTTTGAGAAAGAATGTTAGGAATTCTGTAATTTAAGTTATTTTTGCTGTTTATGTTCCAGAGTTGGATGATAGTTTGTCGGTGAAACACATTGCAGCAGTTAGGTATCAACGTAACCATTGCCTTATTAACGAGATATTCAGTGACGCAGTTGTTCCAGATGTGAGAACCATCATCAACGAAACTAGAATGACTGTTCTCAAGCGACAGGTCCATTCACTGACGATGCATCAGGTATTTCTGAATTATTTCCTAAATATTTTACAACTATTATTATTTATTTTATTTATCCAAGATGACTTCTATAGCGACTTCTATAGCGTATTTATCCAAGATGACTTCTATTATCCAAGACGACTTCTATTATTATTATTATTATTATTATTATTATTATTATTAAAAGTTAAGATTATTGTGGTGACTAATCCAGAAGGACTACGCGAACACATTACAGTGTCAAACAGAATTATAACTAGTTTGAAATAGCCAGATCTTTAAGCGCTCCTTAAACGTACCTAGTGTTGTTGAGAGTTGGATGGCCAGTGGTAGACCATTCCAGACTTGCGCTGCCGCCACGGGAAATGCGCGATCACCCACGGTAGAGACGCATTTGTGGGATGAGTAGCGTTGCTGAAAATATTATATCTGTTTACAACTTTTTTGAAAACTGAAAATATTAAATTTGTTTGCAGTTTTATTGAATGGCTTTTGAGTGTATTGGCTTAATCAGAAATATGTTTTTTTACTAATAAAATTTCAAATGCTTAGAAAATTTGGAAACCAGTTACAGTAGAACTTTGTTATGATGTACCTAGCCGATCTGTAAAATTGAGTACGTTATATTCGAGGTGCGTTATATCCAATACAGTAGAATCCCGCTATATTGATGCTCAAGGGACCATGATAAATACTTCAATATATCTGAGTTTTGATGTATCCAATTCCAAGTCATATAAAGCCAAAATTTCAGTTTGAACAGATGTGCATGTCCAGCTATTATACTATCAAAAATTTTGATTTTATGTCAAAATATTAAGATCTAAATCAACAAATGTTTAAAATACTAAGGTTTATCACTACATAGACTAAATGAAAAATGCATAAACCAATACTTTATAAATTATTAGATTTAAAAAAACTAAAATCCTAATGTTTTTGTTATCAGTGGCAATTAACAAGGTCAGGCTGGCCGACCAGGCAGACTGATTGACTTTGTGGACAAAGTACAGTAATTAAAATTTCTATAGTTATCCCCAAGAGCAGAAGTCTAGAGCAAGGGAAATAGCGAAATCCCTCCAGGACCATCGGCTTTGTTATTTGATGGCCTGCTTATTCAGCCATAGGTGTAAACTCGGGTGAAAAAGTGGTGTCCCAACCTCTATGCCTTTCCCATTACCTAGCCTACCCTTTCAAAATGCGAAGGAGCTCTAGCCTAAGGACCTGATAGATGTTCGCCTATGTATCCAGTGGTCAGGAGAATACCCAGTGAGGGACTAATGAAGCAGTTCTGGGTGATTCTGGCTTCTGGCTGCATAGTTTAGGGCAAAGGAGATTAATGACCAATGGCCAGCTAAACAAAGATTTCCCAGGGCCATCGGCCAGAGTCAAATATTTACAGTAGATTCTCGTTAAAATAACGAGGGACCACAATAATACATGTGCTTCAATATTCTGAACGTGACGTCGCTATATCCAACGGGCTTCTGATAAACAATGAAAAGCAGCTTCAATATAAGCAGGATTTCTATATAGGCGAGTTCGATATATCCTGATTCTACTGTACCAACCAATACGGCAGCGTATCGCATGGGACAGTACATCGCAGTATGTTATAGCTGAGGATATATTATAATGAAGTTCTACTGTACCTGTTAAATGCTACATTGAATTTGATCTGAGAATTTGAGTCAGAAGCAGAACATGGTTTTCAGTCGTTGGATTTTCTTGAACTGTTATTTGATTTTGCTTTTTTGTGTTTTTATGTAATCTTATAGTCGAATTAAGAAATTCAACATTTTGCTGAAAACTAATCTTAATTAAATTGAATTTGATGGTTTATGGTCCATACTGGTGTGGTTAAATTTGAGTCATCTTCCGTTATATATGTGTTATTTGTTAATTATTTCAGATTTGTTGATTGGGCTTATTTAATATTAAGATTTGTAGTTATTATCATCTCAGTGTGCTTTTTTATCTGCTATAGAAAAAGTTGGAAGGAGAGCTTCAGCAAATCGAAGACAAACACCAAACAAAAAAGTGCAAATTTTCAGAAAGTAGCGAGCAGTTCTATGCTGAACTAAGAAATGTAAGAAAACTGACTGCAGTTTTTAGAAAAAAATATGTGTTTTGTTAAGTTATCAGTATTAAAATATTTTGTTAAGTTATCAATTTTTAGCTTTCTGTTAAGAAAATTAATTATTTATTTGCTATTCAGAATATTGTGTAACAGGGAAGGCCACACCCATAGAAGGTGTGAGCCGCAAATGACAATTTTCGAAAGCTTGGGAGCCTCATTGCCACAATTAGACACGAAAACGAAGCAGTGTGACCCAATTCTTTGTGCGAAATTTCATTAAATTTTTGCTGCTATTTCTATGGGACCTATGATAACATTGGCAAAGGCAAAGAAGCAAAATTATTACTTTTATGTGGCAATTTTATGGCTTTTCGTGAGTCGCAGTCTCTGCTAGAAGAGCCGTATGCGACTCGCCAGCTGCAGTTTTGCCACCCCGTTGTATAGCATGCTAATGTAATAATTAATTTTTATAATGATCTTTGGTATGATTCTTACAGTCATGACTATGTGTGTTATAGTACCACTGCATATGAATATATATATAATTGCAGTATTAGTTTTTTTTAGTTTATTGAGATAATTAATGGTACCAAGTATTTATTATTTATTCTATGCTGAAAAGACATTGCTTTTTTGCTGGCGTTTCTAATGAATTGTGATTTTGAAGTTTTCCCCATTGTTTTGAAATCTTGATGATGATGAATTAATATGTGATTTTTAAAGTTCATTTTCATTCTTTAATCTGAACATTGTTGTTAAACAGCTTTGTGACAATAAGCCACAGATTTCCGATGAACAATTCAATCTTATGATATTAAAAGCAAAAGAAGACCAAAAAGACAAGCAGAGAACTTTGCTGCAAAAAGAGACAGAATCACAAAATCATGTGAATTTAACATCTTTCTCATAGTTATTTGCAAAAATATTCTCAATTTATCTAGTAGCTTACAAGCACAAATATCTCCATTCCTAAATTTTTCCAGTACATAATTATGTCAGTGTTCGTCATTGTCTACTAGTCTTGTAGCTTATTTCATGAAATTCTAATGTTTATTTTATATATATTTGTTGAAAATTTATCAAATTTAAAGAGTTTTAACGTTTTTGTGAAAATCTGTAGAAAACCTGCTTCCCAAGTTGTTGGGTTCTCAGTTGTCTTCTGAATTTTGGCAAATATCCAGAATTTTTGAGGAAACTTTAAGGACTTCTTATTTTTTAAAAACATAATTCTGATGTGTTGTGAAACCTTGTTAACATGGACTTCAAGAGATGATTAATAATATTACAAATCTGTCTTTTGTAGTCAAAATTCGAAATTTTGAATGTAGGGTCTCCATCTTGGAAGGTTTTCTAAAATATAATTTATTACAAATATGGCTTCAAATGTTTCTTGAATATTTTAAAAATAATTCTTGCAATTGCCAGTATTTGAAATGCCCCATATTTGTGTTTTGCTTTGTCGCAGTTGAACGAGAAAAGCAAGGTGGAAATTAGAATGGTAACTGAAGAAAATCTGTCAGAAAAATCTGAGCTAACAGCTGTTTCTGCCACTGCACCGCCACCAAACACTGACCAACCAAATGAGAATAATACATCATTAAAAATAATGGAAATGAACATGGAAGAGACGATGGACGAAAGAATGATCCCAACAAGTGCGGAATTGTCCGCACTGGAACTAGAATCGGAGCCTCAGAATTCGGAGGAACAGCAACAGCAAGTATTGCAAGAATCTTCGTCAAATACGGAACTTGTTCTTCCATCAATAAGTAGTGAAGCTGTGCATGAGGAGAGCATGGAATCGGAAATAGCGGTTTTGAAAGATTCGGCTGCTTTTATTGAGAAGGGGAATGGAAACTACGTTGAAGTGCTTGATGAGAAGTTCTCTGTCGTCGAGACATCTTCTCAGATGGTTGAAGAATCAGTGTCGGCCGCAGTTGGAGAATCGTCACAGCTTGACAAGGCTGTGACCGAGAAAATCTACAAGTGAGACGTCTGACGACGTAGAAGGCAAGAGCACGGATGAGCGGATGGAGATCACACCAGAGGGCTTGGATGCCGAGATGCCGGAAATTCCTGAATTCAAAGCAGAATGCAGGAATGAAATCGACGGAGCGAGAGAACAGGAAATTGATGAAGTAACTGAAGCAAAGCAGAATGACGGTCAAATTGAAGACAAAGTAAGTAAGCTGTTAGGCTTTACAATGGAAACAGCATCAAATAATAAGATTAGCAGTCAGATTTGTGTTTGCAAAATTCTGTATTGTTAATACTATAGTAGAGCTTCATTACAACATACTTAGTGGGTCTGTAAAATTGAGTACTTTATATCCAATGTATACAGTATGTTGTCAATTTTACCGGTACTTTATATCCGATGTATGTTATATTCAATACCATCCAATATGGTAGCACATCACACGGGACTGTACATTACGGTATGTTATAACTGAGGAAATATTATAACCAACTCCATTATAATGAAGTTCTACTGTAAATACATTTCACCTAAAATCTGTATTGTGTCGGATATGATTTTAATTGTTGGTACCTTTTTTTAAGCAAAGAAAACTTGTGGTCTGTATTCACTGTGTTTATGATTTTCAACAGATCTGCTGTTTTTTTTGTGTCATCAGAGTTTAGAACCTGAGAGACCCGATGAACCTTTGCTTCAGTGTGAGTCACAGAAACTTCCAGAGAGTTCTGCAGGTTGGAAAACTTTCACAGTCATCTTCATTTCATTATCATCGTGTCTAACATGGTTGGAGTTGCTGGGGGGGGGGGGTGGTTGGGGTAGTGGTGGTTGGGAGGGGGGTTTGAACCCCCATCTAACTTTGCAACCTCCCAAAAATCGCATATCGTGTACATGCCGTACTTGTCATTCATTGAATTTAAGTCCTCAAACCCCTCCTCCCCCCCGCTCAAATTTCACAACTCCAACACTGGTGTCTAATATATTATATACAAATGAGTACGATTAATTAGTTGATGTTGATTCATTGATTGATGCAACAACATTTTTCGTTTCAATTTCACCGGAGTAACTGATGTGTTTAGATTTCTCTAGATTAGGGTAATTGGTACTGTTGCAACTGTTTCAGTTGTGGCATCCCAGACTCCCGTGATGGCTTCTGAATCGGACTCGTCAGAAATCAGCATGACGGAACTGCCGCTGTCAGAATCCGGTGCTCCGACTGCGAGTGCTACTGACACCGGGGAGAATAAGACTTCATTGTCTGAGCAGGTTGACAGCGACAGAGAAATGCCCGTGCTGGATGCCATCGAGACTCTTTAGACGGTCGATCGGGGAGACAGTGAAACCGATGTGGAAGGATTTTCAGCTAAAATAACGGTTGTTATAACAGTTTTTGCTGATTGGCTTGAACCTGAAGTTGCCAGCTAAATGCCTTATGTCCATGATATTGGAGAATTCTGTTCTTGAGATTTTTCAGAAATTTGGCAATTGTCTAAATTTATTACTTTTCAACTAGTGGAATCATTTCATATAATATCCATTTGAATCCATTTCTGAAATATCAGATTCTATGCTTACATGTTACATAGTGGACAATTTGATCTAGACACGTTTTCTTTAAGCCTTGTCAGGATCTGTGCAAATGTGTCTCAAAAGCTTCCAATTTATGTATACTTAGTAAATTTTTCAAAATGTTGTAAGATTTGTGGCCTTTGCAAAAAAGTGGAACAGTTTTAACATTGTTATTAGGAGGGCTGCCAGTTTAATGCTGCAATTTTGTTGGAGATTATGCGGGGCTCGGCATTTCTAAATATGTGGGGGGAATGCGGAAATTTGTGCGCTTAAATTTCCTATTTATGAGCTATTGCACCTTGCATATTATGGGGGATTGCAGTGTTCTTTCGGTTTAAAAAACGCCGACAAAGAACGTCCAAAATAGTGCTGATCTCCTGTAAATGCCTATATATTAGGAAAATATCAACAAATGCTATATATGCAACGGAACTAGCGGAAAATTCTGATAAAACTGCTGTATAAATATTAAATATTTATGCAGAAATCACATATGTGGAAAAACCAAGAAAATGCGGTGCATTAAAAAAACTTCGTGAATATGCGATCGCAATTGTGCCAGTTTAATGCTATCGCACGATCGCATTAGACTGGAAGCCCTAAATCACAGTAGGTGCTTTTAGCTTTATGCAGTATGCTATGTTGAAGATTATGCAGTTAGGATTAGGAAAGCATGTTCTGTTTCAGTTTTGACCTTTGATTTTACACATTTGATGGACCATTGTCCCATTTGATAAAATGTTAGGTCTTGATAATTGGCAGCAATATAGAACTGTATGTTTGTATGTGTCTTTGAAGGATTAAAATTTAAATTATGTTCTGTGACTTTGCAGCATGCAGAAGCCTGTGTGTTAATTTATTATTATTATTGTGGTGAAAGTGTATTTTCATAATTATTAAACCTTCTCTGTTAAGATAATATTGTTTGCAAAATTAAGAATTGTGCTTCGGATTCTGTCTTCATTAGTCTAGTGTAGGCTAACTGTAGCAATCCAGTCCAAAATTTTCGTAAATTATAGGCTGAGGGAGATTTTTAAAACTGCACAGAAGCAGTGTTTATCCAGACTCCAGGCCTTTGTGGGGGCGGCAGGGGGTTGACATGGCTGGAGGGGAAGAGGCACAGTTAAATGCAAATATTTGTGTTGGTGCTGGGATTTTTTTTTTGGGGGGGTGGTGGATTGGGGTTGTGGTTGAGGGGGGATTTCCCCTATCAGGCCTGTATAAAACGCTGTACAGAAGCATTCAATTATTTTGGCTATACCACAATAGTTTAGTATTTTAACCTGATTTAGTTAGAGGTAGTTTTTGTGCAGGTCTTGTGGTAGTGAGGTTTCAAACTGCAAAATCCAAATAGACTAGTAAGAGACATAGGCTGATAGGCAAAAACTTGTATGGGCCATTAGGCTCTAGCCCCTCCCCCACTTTTTGAGAGGCTAACATAGGGAGAGGATTGCATAGGGGCTGGGCCCCCACGCTTTCATCCAACTTTACGCCAATACAAGAGAACTGATAATGACGAATTTCGTAAAGGAAATGATTCTGGCTAATGGAAAATGGCAGACTTTCTTAACTCTTGGTCCACCGCTATTGAACTCTCGGACCGCATTAAATATTGAATAATATAATGGCGTTCACAATGCATTAGGCCCTTCTCTCCTAAAAGTCGAAATCATCCGAGCATCTTCAATGGATTGGTACTTAAAGCAATCGCAAAAGGCCTCAAATCCTATAGATATATGGGAAACACGGCCTCTAGATCTCTCCCTCTCCTGGTACCCCCACCAAATGCCTTCCATCCCAGATGCAAGTATCATGCAACCGAACATCTGCCGTAGTCTACCTAAAAGCCGGAGCGAAAGCCCTATTTTCTAAATTCGTGCTAAACCAGCTCGTGGCAGCGTCTAAACTCCGAGCAGAATACTATAGAGACACAACGGCTTCTGAAAACGACATTTTGGTCCTCGTAAATACTAAGACCCAAATTCTTCGCGTGCGTATTTCTATTCGATGTCTATCGAGAGATCTTTTCGATTCTCTTAATGACAGCGAAGAAGCTAATCTCGAAATGGCTAATCCTCAATTCCCTCCGTCATCTTAGTCTTAATCCTTTTTCATCGGCAAAGCTGATGCCCGATCGAAAGAACCATTATAAAAGCAGCGCAGAAGTCACTGCGTTGTACAGAGGGTCGACCATTCCAGCACAGTTGTTTGACAGCATTCAGTTAAGTTTCGATTCTATTTAAACTTACATCATCATCATCATCATCATCATCATCATCATCATCATCATCATCATCATCATCATCATCATCATCATCATCATCATCATCATCATCATCATCATCATCATCATCATCATCATCATCATCATCGTCATCGTTATTATTATTATTATTATTATTATTATTATTATTATTATTATTATTTATCTCAGGTTGCACAGCTGAAGTATGCCTCCTTGTGGCTGGTTCATATCGGATTTTCAAAATGCAACTGATGCTATTGGGTATTTGGGTTGGACGAGCGGTTCTCAACCTTTTTGTGGCGAAGGACCGCTTGGAGAGATTGAGCTTACATGGCGGACCACCGTATCTAGCGGCTAGCCCATAGTTGGAATAATCTATGCTCAGCCATTGCTCCTTGGCTTCAATGGCTTCAAGTTCCATTCCGACAGTAATTAAATATACATTTGACGATTATGACAGTATGGATCATAATTAATTTTAATGGTAAACACACTTTGCCAAACAAGTGTAAGATGTAAAATCGAGCGTCAATAACAGAGAAGATTGGAACAACATCAGGGTTTACACGGTTAGTTAGGTTGATTTTAGTTACGAGGAGATGTTGCAAGAAGGGAAGAAAATTGACCACTGCATCCTCATTATGAGTAACCAGGTGCCGCATATGAAAAAGCACGATTGCAGGTAGCCTTTAAAATAGTGTTAGTTAACTGCAAAGACGTTGTTGGTTTCTGTCTAAACCAGTACTTGTGCAATAAATTATTATAAATCCCACTTTTCCTTCCTAAATGATTGACTATTGCGCACGAGTTCAATAGTTTACCAGTAGATTTTATAATTGCTAAATTCTTCAATTACTTTAGACTGTTTTACGGTCAAAAGTAAATCCAAGATTTTTGCAGTTGGAACAGTAGTTTATGACTTTATATGTTTCAGTTGTTGTGGCAGGCACTGTTTTGGAGGGTTTAAACACAATGAACGCTACTTTCAGGCTTGATGCGAATCATCAAAGCACATATTACTACTGTAGTTGATGATTCATATTTCGTATTTATATTATATTACGAGTGTGACCCATAGTGCCGATAGTTAAAATGGATCGAAGCCTTGGCCTTGGCCTTGGTCTTGAGGTTTCTAATGTCTTGGCCTTGGCCTCGGTCTTGTAGGTCATGCCTTGGCCAATGGCAGTGAGGGTTTTGTCATAAATGTATGTGAGACGGTTTCCGTTGGCCTCGGCCTTTTTTTTTGACAAATGCTCAGAGTCTTGGTCTTGGCCTTGGTCTTGAGGTTAGTGTCTTGGCCTTTTTAATAGTTGGGCAGAGGCCTTGTATTGGACTGCCTTGGTCACATCACTGTTAGCTAGGGAAAAATCTCTATCGTCGAGGCATTTTGATTGGTCATAGGGCCATAGACCTTAGAGCAACAAATGATCGGCAAGTTACCTAGAGACATTGCGATAGTGGTTTCATAATAATGTGATTGTTTGATTGCTTAAATTTGCTTGCTTGCTTGATAGATTGATCACTCGATCAATCGGTAGATCGCTTGCTTGCTTAATTGACCGATCGATTTGATTGATTGAAAGGCTTAATAATTTTTCAATGCCGGGATTTTTCGTCTTATCTGAATACCAGTGAATAGGCGCCGATTAATTAATTATGGGGTGGCAGAGAGGGCGATGTGTGGCTTTCATAGACGCCCTCACGCAGTGACGCAGCCTTACATATGGCGAGACCAATTTGCAAATCATTCTCTAAAAAACATTCAGAAATATTTTATCAAGTTTCGGAATTAATGTAGAAACTAGGGACACGTCTGGGAAGAAGCGTGGTACTTTTGTTGCAGGACCCATGTCTGGCGCCCTCTGTCGACGCAACTCCGCCAAACTGTCATTGTAGTCTTATTTGCTTTAGTATGATAATTGGATGCAGTGGCGGCTCCAGATTTTCTCAACAAAGGGAGGGCGTTTTTAAACTCTTGGCAGTGGCGGCTCCACCGGGGTTCAGGGGCCTCTTCCTGTGCCCCTGGAGAGCCTGGCGTATAACCCCAAATCGTAGGCCCCCAGTTGGGACCCTATAACCAAATCGTATAACCAAATCGTACATACATTAAACAACAAATGGTTGGCCCCCATGATTAGAATATGTTGCCACCTGGTCCACCTGGCCCCGACGACTTGCCTCGTTTGAATGTAAGCAAATCACTGCAAATCCTTAAGCCGCCACTGGGCGTTAAATGGTGTAGGGATGGCAACTGCTAAGCATGGGGCCAACTATTTGTTGCTATGTATGTAGTAGTAAGTTACTGTAAGTATAGGCGTCCCAACTGGGGAAGGATCGGGATTGATTGAAAGGCTAATTTTTTCAATGGGGTCTTAGCCAGGCATTCAATAGGGGCAACGGGCCCCCACGTGTAGCTGCTACTGATTGGATGCTACTTAATTGTAGCAATGCCAGAAGTGAGGCTGGAAATCTGATATCGCTATAGTAACTCTGTCTCGCGATACGTAACGTCTGCAGTGATGACGTCATATAATGGGGAGAGGAGGGTTCGATGTCTGATGACGCTCGATGACAAAGGGGGAGGGGTAAAATGGCCACATATTTACTGGTGTAATATATGGATGACCCATTTCTGATATAGACAACAAAGACAATATTCGGCTGTCGAGATGGAGGGAAGACAGTTCGATGACTGCTAAAAGCGAGTCGTACGGCGAAGAGAAACAGTATCTCAACTGTCGATACGCAGCATGTCAACAGTTGGACGTTCAAATGGCGCTCGAAAACAAACAACTGTGGGACAAATTCATGGCAGTTGGAACGGAAATGATCATAACGAAATCGGGAAGGTATTCCTCTTTTGATGATTTAATAATGATAATATATATATATATATATATATATATATATATATATATATATATATATATATATATATATGTGTATGTGTGTGTGTGTGTGTGTGTGTGTGTAATTCAATGCAGTGCAGAGAGAAATTTGACATAAAGTTTGGGTATATGTGTGTGTGTGCAAGTTGTCTCATCCAAGTTGTCTCGGTTACCTTTTTTTGCTTGTTGACATATGTGTGTATGTGTGTATGTATAATGCTGTTTTTGCGTAATTAAACTAAATTATTTGCAAATATCTCCAGAAGAATGTTCCCAACGCTAAAAGTTCGAGTGTTCGGGTTGAATCCCACCGAGAAATACGCCTTGATGGTCGACATCCAGCAAGAGGATAACTTCCGCTACAAATACTACAACACTTCGCAGTGGTCACCAATAGCAACAGCCTCCTCCTCCTCCTCCTCCTCCTCCTCCTCCTCCTCTGTCGATTCCTTTCTTCTTCTTCATGCGTCGGCGTCATCGTCGTTGCCGTCTTCCTGTCCCGCTTCCTCTTCGCCGAGTTCCCGGATCTACGTCCATCCGGATTCCCCGGCAACTGGAAAGCAGTGGACGAGGCAGACAATTTCTTTCCACAAACTCAAACTGACCAACAACACATTCGATAGAAACGGTCACGTACGTAAAAGAAGTCTCTTACTTGATTTTGCCTCTAAGATGGACAGCACTCAGGTTGGTCGTAGGCAGTGGCGTATTTACCATTGGGCCATTTGGGCCATTGCATGGTCTTGATGTCTTCGTCAACTTTTTCCAAACTTAGGAAAAATAAATACGCCACTAGTCGTAGGCTACGAATTGCATGTTCTTTAAACTTAGGAAAATAAAACTGAGGGGAGGGGCTATGCCCTAATCTGTGACCGCGAAGCAGGAGGCGTCCCTAACTCACAAAATGTCTGATGAGCAAAAAATCGTCGCCAGTTTTAATGGGTCATGACCCTCAGCAGCAAATATATTTTTACACCCCCATAACACTCCCTCCAATACCCCTCAATTTGAGACCGACACCTCCCCTACAATCTCAGCTATGGGATGACCTTTTGTTTGCTTGTCAGACTTTTTGGCAGGGGACCCCAGAATTTACCGACATCCCCAAATTGATAATCCTAGAAATGACCCTGCTCACCTGGGGTAATTAGATTACTTATGAGCAGGCCATTTCAAATGTCTGCTTAGATTGTCCTGAGTTCAATGCATCGTTATCAGCCTCGCGTTCACATCGTTCCGATAACGAACGAATCGGAGGCTAATTGCCTCAGCAGCCGGTTCCTAAGCGATCGCAAAAACTGGCGGTCCGTCAGCACTTTCGAATTCCACGAAACGGCGTTCGTTGCGGTGACTGCCTATCAGAACGACCAAGTCACTCAGCTGAAGATCGACAACAATCCATTCGCCAAGGGCTTCAGAAGTACAGGAAAAGCAAAAAGGTAGAGACAGTTTTACAGGCCTTCCATTGAAGCCAGATTGGCCCTGGGTGATGCCCCAGAGATGTGGTCAAAGTGATTTTGGATTTTAAACCATGCAGGGCCAATAAATCCTGGATAATAATAGAAATAATAATAATAATAATAATAATAATAATAATAATAATAATCAGAGAAGGGGCCACCATGGCGCGGGGCCATTTGGTCCGAGCCTCCAATTCTTGGGGCCTCTGTTTTTAAACAGCCTTAATGTTACAATATAGAACTGAGATCATGAGACGCGCCAAATAGCCAATCATTCAGACTCTATTCGTTCGTAACAATGACTTTGTTTGCATTTCAGTCAGTTCAGATAAAATATTGTATTTCAGTCCAAAAATATTATACCTGTGTTGTTTTATTTTTTTAAATTTCAATGCCATTATAGTTTAAATTGAGCGACTATTGGAGTTCTTCTCATTTTCGCAATGCCTCAAAGATGTCAAAAAGTTCTAAAATGACTTTTAATTTTAGTATCCAGACAAGAATTGTGCCAATCCATGTGGCCTGTGTAGTTTAGGCCATTATAGTTTAGGCTAAATCGAGCTACTGTTCTATTTTTAATGCCAACGTAAAATTCTAAAAATTCTTTTTTTTAGAAGAGTCTGAGTCATGGAGTGGCTAGCCAACGTAGCAGATGAATTCATTTTCAGAGAAGCAGCGGCATGCAGCAGCAGCAGCAGCAGCAGCAGCAGCAGCAGCAGCAGACGATGTCAGTCGAAACTGACAGCCTGACGACAGAGTCTCTTGATCGAAAATCCCTATCTTCGATTTGTGACATCGGATTCAGTAGGGGTAGGGAAAGCTACGGTGCGCATAACGGTCGTATCACCTCATCAGGCACCAAGGATACTTTTACACCCCCTAACACCCCGCCCCAACACTCCCCCCGATCTGAGGTCGACACCCCCAAAATTTGGTAATGTGACAATGGTATGTATACAAAATGCAAATGCATACTAATTAGCCCTGAACACCCCTAAATGGAGAAGTACACCCCCAACTTTTATACTCGGATGACCTTTTTTTGCTTGTCAGACTTTTTTGGTAGAGACTTCTAAATTCCGACACCCCCAGATTTTTTCTACACCCCCAAATTCACAATCCTACAATCCTAGAAATAACCACACCCCGTCCCAGATTTTCCCAACACCCCCCAAATTCACAATCCTAGAAATAACCCTGTCAGGCACCACTGTGGTATTTATAAGGGCAGTGTTTTTTTCAGTGGGAACGCACAGGAACGGCGCTCCCACGCATTTTGCCAGATTCTCATATATATATATATATATATATATATATATATATATATATATATATAATATATATATTTATTTCTTACAGTGACTCTTTTTTCTCAGTTGCAGTTGCAGAGCACTTTTGATGACCAAAAAAGATCATCGCCACTTTTTGTTACTTGATGAGCCCAAAATTCATCATCGCCACTAAAATTTGTTACAAATTTCGAAAAAAATTAGGGCCCCTTAGAAATTTTACTTTACGGCCCTGGAAATGCTTTTCCAAAACCTGTTTTCCTAGAAAAAGCACTGTATACGGGGTACGTACCAACTCGGCGACGGTCGACTCGGCGACGACGACTCGGCGACATTCGAAACGGCGAAAATAACTGTCAATGACGGTCGACTTGGCGAAACCCAAATTACGCCAATTCATAACCAAAAAAATAATTGTCAATGTGATAGCTTAAATCTTGTTTTAAAACCAAATTACCCAAATAATGTCTGAATAATATTCGCCGAATCGTTTATTGTTGAGTTTATACATGCCATTCCATAGTTGACCGGTCGCCGAGTTGACCGTCGCCGAGTCGCCGTCGCCGAGTTGACCTGTTTCGGTATGCGGGTGGCAATTTCTGGCCGCAAACTTATTTGGCTAACTTATTCAGATTAATGAAACAATTAAAAATTTCCTTTCAACATTGATCCGAACTTCCCCGTCCCCCCACTGGTCTGGCCCTCAGCTGCCACCTCGTCAAGCACACCCCATCGCAGTGGCCTACATACCAGGAACCCTTGACGGCTGTAGCACATTGACATATAATTACCTGCGCTATTGTCAGGACCACCTTGACCTAATTTACGCATCCATAGAAAGTCTTCGTATAGCCACACATGTATTCGTATTAGCCTTTGAAACGCCTTCTCTTTTTACCTCAGTCTATAACATGGTTCTCATGTGCAGGGCCATCTTTTGACTTTTGGACGCCCTAGGCAGATTGGAATTTTCGCCCATTTGCAGAAATCGATTACGATAACACACGACAGCATGGAGATTAAGGAAAACTGAAAACATGCAGATATGCTATATGACTCTATCTATGCTCAGTGTTCATATTTGATTTGAGCTTATCAGAAATTTTGGGCATTTTCTTCACTCGGACACCTCCTTTTTCTGCTGTTGGTCTTTTAGCTCCACTAGCCTTCTTATAATACTAGAACTCGAAGGCTCGCTTCGCTCGCGCGAGCTTCGCTCGCATGAGGCGAGCTTCGCTCGCTGCGAGCTTCGCTTCGCGTCGCTCGAGGCAACGAATATTCCAGAATGACCAATCAGAACGCTCACCCAACCAACCAATCAGAACGCTTGAAGGTAATCAATCAGAACGCTCACACAGCCAAGTTGAGCCAACCAATCAGAACGCTCACACAGCCAAACAATCAGAACGCTCGAACGCAACCAATCAGAACGCTCGAAGGTAACAGACATACAGAATAACGATTTTAATATGATAGATGGAATGCCCAACATTTTTATCTTAATTTTCTGCAAAGTATGCAACACACTATTATACACAAATTTTGATGAATTGCAAATGACTTGAATAATAGAGAGAATTGCAAAAGGGCAAAATCTAAACAAACTGTATGATCTTGAAAAGGTTGACTGAATTTAATTTTAATTAATAAACATAATAACTTAAATTTAAGTTTAAATTTTGCAACACATGAACCCGGGTTCGTGTGACCGACCGCAGAGATCTTTGTGGGAATTGCGGAATGGAAAATTGCGGCTTTGATTCTATTCATAGTCCACAATCTACTGACATTTTGTCTGTGGGTCTGACACTCACAGCCGGTGGCTATAACCCAGTGTTTCCCAAACTGTGGGTCGCGACCCAAAGTGGGTCGCAGGGATCAGTCTAGTGGGTCGCGGGGAAGTGCGAAATTAGATTCAAACGTGTCATTTTCTGGCCAATACCACAATGTCACAAACCTTGAAAGTTGCAAGAAGGCTTAGGTTTAAAGAAATTTATTTGCCTGCAACAATCCATATACGGCTTATATTAAAATTATATTTATTAGTGTTTTATCTAATTTAGTTGACAATAAGTTTGCAGGGTCGCGGCATGTTACATAGCCGCTAAACTTAAAGGGAGTTCCAAGAGTTTGGAAAACCCTGGCCTAAGTGGCCTTTGGTGCTTTTAAAAATTAATCTTCTTTCTTAATAACACAAGGAAAGCGTGTTCCGACCATTTTGCTCTGAAACTCCGCTAACAATAGGCTCTCTTTGCGATAATTCTACTCATCTACTGACACCTACCGGTTAAACGATTTTGCCATACTCATAGGATTTTTAGGACGCGTAATAAAGGTATGTTCCTGGCAAAATTTTAAAGAAGATAATTTTCAAAAAATTTCAACATCTATTTCTCTCAATTTGTCCTATTTGGCAAAAATATGAGTAATTCTGCCTAATATATTTTCCATATTTACATTTAAGTTGAATCAGAGCTTTTCCTTTGCCATTTATTCAAAACTCAGGAGATTCTTTTCAACTAACGTTTGTTAGATGGCCAAATACATTTTAAAATATTACATGCTATGATTAGGGTTGTAACTGTTAGAGCGCGATTTGTAGGGGAAGGGGAAATATTCTCCCCCACTGCCCAACTGCATCCCTCTACTGCTACATCCCCCACCACTACATCCCCCCACTGCTACATTTCCAAACAATTACATCCCCCAAGCTCGACACATATCCCCCCACTGCTACAGGTCACAAATCGCACCCTGGTAACTGTAAGAAATGAAAACACCCCCTAATTTTAGTCTGTGTTATGACTAACGAGATTAAAATTACAACCGCGCCCATGTCCGTGACTATATTCGTCCATTCATTATTCTATCAAAAACGCGTCTCAAAAAATTTTGTCTCTTTGTATTTCGCCCCTAAAAAATTTTCGCCCCTAGGCAGTGCCTAAACTGCCTAAGCCTTAAGTTGGCCCTGCTCATGTGTTGCATGCATATCGCGCTTTTGTGTTTCTTTGCATGACGTACAGTTGTATTGGTCATATAGTCTAAGACCCCTTGAGCGCCAAATGAATTTAATGGGCACCTAGCAGGGTGCCCATAAGTGTATTTACTGTATTACTGTTTAAGTAACTTGCTTTAATAGTATGTCTGATGAAATTCACAAAACAGGATCACATCGTAAATGATCGTAATAGTTAATCAATCTGACCAGGAAAGATGTAACGGTGACCGACGGACCGATGAGGCAATGTTTTAAATTAAGGGAGATTCCCCTCAAAGGCTCAACACCCCTCCCAAAAAAATCCCAACACTTACACACATTTTGCATTGAACTGTGTATATCCCTCTCCAGCCAAGTCAATCCCCCCAAAGGCTTCAATTCCTCCCCCCCCCCAGGCCTGGAGTCTGGATAAAACACTGCGATGAGGTTATCAGTTTCCAGGGTCCATTTTGTAACCCATTAGGCAACTGTTTCTTTGATATTTTGTAGAAATAAGTGGAAGAGAAAAACTGTTCCGACAATCCGATTTCCAGTCGATCCAGACGAAATTTGCGTTCGGCGATCGCCTTCAGCAATTTCAAAGTTGCTTCAACTGGAATTTTTGTTCTGGAACGGAATTTGAGACTTCGCCTGACCTAAACAGGACGTCTTTCAGAGTAGAAAAGTCGAACGGAACAGAACCCTATTATTGCTCATCAAACAGTTCCTCTAACATCGACACCTCAATGAGGATCTGTCGAATCCTTAGATCTGAATTCGACGACGAGATTTGCTCCATAAGACAGCAGGCGACCCTCACGTCGTTTCAGCCGCAGAGCGAAGCGCGCCAAGGGCCTCGTGAGAAACTGCGTCTTTCCACTGATCGCCAATCTTCGTCAGGCTGTGACATGGCCGCCGACACTTCGTCACGGCTCGACGGTGACCATCGTTTTGCAATCGACATGAAGTTCAGGTTGCCTGGCAGAGGAATCTATCCCGCCAACACGGAAAATACGTGCAACGGCTGTATTCAGTGTTTGAGCGACGTTTGTTTTCAGTGTTGCCAAAGCTGGCAAGGATAAAATTACCAGACACGTGTTGCTATAGTATATAGGCCTATATATGGACCAAGGGAGACTTGTGGCATACTGTAGACAACGTTGACAAACCTACTTTAACCCAGGCGGCAAAACCCTAAGGGAGGCCTCTGGACAGAGCAGACATGCACGGGCCCTTAAACCAATGTTTATTTTAGGCCTTCTCTGAGGGGGGATTTTCCTCCTAAGTTTGAACCCTCCCCCCTAAATTTTGGCAAGTAGTATGACCTCCTAATGTCTTTTGCCCTCCACAAATTTTAAACTTCCCCCAATGTCTAGGTGGCTAGAATCGTCACTGCCCTTAAACAATCTTTATTTTTAGTGGAAAAGTTTTGCAAGGCTCTTGTAATTTATAATATTTCCAGTGGCGGTTCCAGGATTTCATGGTGGGAATGAAATGAATTCATAAGTTGGTGGGGTGGGGTAAAAATAGAAAGAAAAAATCAATAAACTTTGCCGAAAAGGCTGACAACAAGGAATTTTACCCCTAATTTTGCAACATTTTTACCGAAAAAATTGGCTGACAAGCAAAAAAGGTCATCCGCAGTTTCCCCCTCCCCTGACCACTGCTAAAGTAAATTACGACGAAGATTTTGTCAAATGCTCGTGAGTTTCAGGTTCCTTGGGCTATGCCCGTCTCCATTATAATTAACGTATTTTTACTATGGACGGCGTCTAGCTATATTGCGCTGTATGAAGAATATTTACAAAAATGTTTAAATGAGAATTGTATCTTATAGAACAGCGTTTCCCAAAACTGCAGGTCGCGAGTGAGTCTGGGCAGAGTAGTCACGGACTCGTAGGACAGGCGTGCGCCACCTGTCGATTGCGAGCAAACCTTGTGTCGCAAATGTAAATCATATTAGATATAAATTTCCCGAGAAATTAATAAGCACTGAATTGAATCACTGGAATATAAACAGGATTTGGTTAATTTAGTTTTATTAAAGGAATTTAACTTTAAAATATTTTCAGAGTAATTTTGTTGACCTAGAAGCTCGAATCAGTGATTTGCAAGTTCGTCGAGTTTACACCTCTTTATAATGCAAAGTTAAAACGTTAAAACGTACATACGAGATAATTATTCGCTGAACCGCAAATTAAGGTGACATAACATAAACAATTAAACGTGTAGCCTCGCTGGAGTAGCAAAGCGCAAAATGCTGTGGCGGATGTCTGCAATAAATTAAATTAATTAATGAAAACAAAATATGAAGGCGTATTGATAGCATTGTACGCATTCATGTACACATAAATGCATACGGTAAATATTTTTTAATTGTGTATGCATGCAATTCGCGCGTGTGTGTGTGAAATAGCTACACAAAGAGCACGAGGAAGACAGATAATACAATGCATATAGCCTGTGAAACTGGAGATGACCTATTCTGCTTGTATCAGACTACTTTTCACTACGTTGGAGGAGCAAATCAAGTGCAAAAATGCGGTGATGGCCTTTTTTTACTTGTCAGACTTTTCACGACCTTTACCGGGCGCTAAACCGCATACATCATTCCTAGAATTTAGAATATATAGGCCTATATAGTTACGTTATATATATATATATATATATATATATATATATATATATATATATATATATATATATATATACATCCATGCAGTGGCGGCTCCACCAGGGTCAGGGGCCCCGCCCCCCTATTGAGAGCCTGCCCCCAGTGGCCCCCAGTTGGGACCCTATACTTAATGCTACATACACTAAACAACAAAAATGGTTGGCCCCCATGATTAGAAGTTGCCCCCCAACGGCCCCCCACTTGCCAAATCCTAGAGCCGCCACTGCATCCATGGCATTAAATTAATATAGGGCCTATATTGCATGCATGCCATATGCATGGTCCGCCGTACGTCTGCAGCCTACTGACGTCGCAATTATTAAGTCAGTTGCAGACGCAGACGAAGAATTAAGACTAGAATGGGCTGGTCGGACAGGGCCCCACCGACGTCGGCTCTTTGCAGGGATCTAATCTTCTAAATTCTAAAAGATACAAAATATTTTATATTTGTTTTCTTAATGTCTTGGCGTTCGGCGACCCGCCGGTAATCTCGTATTATTATCCCAGGTCCATCCAAGCCTGTTTTTATACTTAACTGTTGAATATCGTCTAGTTGTTCATATAGACATATATACTCTTTCTATCTCTTCATCGTCATGGGCCGCAGTTGGCAAATATGACTGTACAATGGTGACATCTGCTGGGGTTGCATTTAAAGTCGCAGCGATTATTCTGTTTTCGAACATCTGTATGTTTTTCACGCTCCTTAATTGTTGCTTCTTTTTTCAGAAAATTGCCACGCCTCCTTATCCTTCTATTGCTCTCGCGTGTACTATTTGTACACCTTTGCTTATAAAGTCCTTTTCTTCTTTACACCTTCGGAACCTTCCCTCAGTTGAACCCAATATTGACCTGTCAGTCTTCCTCATCTCTCTCTCTCTCTCTCTCTCTCTCTCTCTCTCTCTCTCTCTCTCTCTCTCTCTCTCTCTCTCTTCTCTCTCTCTCTTATAGCATTGCACAATTTCCACGTCAATGTGCGTCAATCGTAATCGTATATAGCCTCAGTATAGTAGGCCTACTGACGAGTGCTGCTATCACTGTCAGAGTTGTTTTTCGACTTCCCGGCCTAGATCCGCTGGGAGTGATGAGGAACAGTCCTGGTCTGCGATTCTAGCCTACGAATCAAGGAAAGGTGCTACCTAGCCTACCTTTCTCATCTCCCTTACCCCCAATGGTATACTATAGTGCATTGCTAAAATGAATTAAATTTTGAAAGTTTAAAATTTCAATATATGTATATATATTATATTCCAAATTATAAATAAGAAATAAGTAAATAACATCAAAGCACGCACAAAAATTCGCATCCAGATATGCGAAAATTGTATGGTTTAGCTATCGTACCATCGCTGGTGGTCGACAATTTTGGGTGGGTATAATCCCAAATTATTCTATTGCGAGTTCAATGGCTAACACGTGTTGTGCCTGTTGTGTTAACGATATAAAGGGAAATTGAGGGTTTTATGTGATTTAATATTTACCTTTTATAAGATCAATTGAACAAAATGGGGAAAAAGAAAGACAAGAAAATCAAAGGAGCCGAGAAGACGCAGAAGAAAACGGAGAAGAACCTCGACAAAAAGACGAAGAAAGAACTGCGAGTGAAAGGAGAGGCATGTCTAATTAATATCAGACATTTAATTTAGCTTTAATTGGAAAGATCTGCAATTTCGTTTACTTTTCATCGATGAGGGATGTTGTCGCAAAGTTCACTTGAGCATGGGCACGACTTTATTTGGATTTTCCTTTATTCAGCTGGATTTTCCTTTATTCAGCGCATACGAGGCACTTGCATTGAATTTTTGCGGTAATCTTCAAGTTTGATGTCCCAGATTACTCAGGGCATTTACAGGAATAATTTTGCTTAGAAGGCAGTCTGGTTTAATTTTAGGTTACTTGCTTATGTGTTCCTGATTTCGATAAAGCATTTTTTGCTTAAACTGTCCTGTGGAATTTAAAAAATTAGGTCGTGGATAGTCACGGTAACCGTGACTGTATCTATGGAGCTAAAGTCCCGTGAGTTTTCTGATTGGCCCGGTTTGTGTCACATGGGCCACGTGACAGTGTCGGGACTCTATCCATATGTGAGTCCCGGGAACCGTGACTATAGCTATATAGCTAAAATCCCGAGAGCCGTCACTCTAGCTATATGGATAGTGTCCCGGCTCCCGGGAGCCGAGTTATCGGGTTAGACTACATATTATAATTAGAATTTCCATGGTGATCCTCCTTCTGAGTGACCAATTTCAACGGACAGACATCGCCACACGCACATTCGAAGGCACAAATGTATCTACGCATACGTCCTACAGGGACTTGACGCTGACTCCGTCAGTTGTCCCTATACAGATTCCAGCTCAGCACCGCCTTCTTCCTCTCCTATTTCTTAGAAACGCAGCAGTCTTGTACAGGCTGTACAACCACTGCACCTGTAGCCGCTCAAGACCCGGCCAACGCCCTGGGAGTCATCAGGCCGAGTCATGGCTCCCAAGACTTTAGCTATATAGCTAGCTAGAGGCCTGGTTCCTGTGACTTTAGCTCTGTGGCTAGTCACGGTCAGGTCCACCGAGAGAATTTCCGGGCCCCTGTGCCAAAAAAGTCACCTGACCTAAAAAGTGTGTGTGTGAAAAAGTTGATGACCTTTTTTTGCTTATCGGTCTTTTTATGGCATTACTTAACATGATCAGTCCTGGCCCCCTGACCGACATTCGCCGGGCCCCTGTGCTCATGACGAAGTTGACCTTATTCCATTGTCAAAGTCTTTTTAAGGGTTCAGACTAGTTATTGTTAATGCAACATTATCACCGGACCCAAGCTCCTTCAAGCTCCACGGGTCCTGGAACAATGTACCGACTGCACCCCCCTATACTCAGGCCTGGTCACAGTTACCTTGACTTTAGCTCTATGGCTGGAGTCACGGTTACCATGACTATCCACTATGAAAAAATTAATCTGGACTATTGGCATCTATGCAATCTGAAATCTGCTATATTATTCTGACAAATGATGATTTACCAAACTTTATTTAAATCTCTTGATATACATCAAACATTGAATATCTGCTTGGAACACCATTCCATCTTAATCAAATCAGCAGAATAATTCTGTTAAACATGATAATGCCATAGCCATTCAAGCCCAATCAACCCTTAACTTTGCTGCAGTTTTTGATAAATCTTTGTTATTTGCAGATCACATTAATCATTTGTGAAAAACAAAAAATTTTAAAATTAGAGATATTTGAAGAACTTGGTATCATGCGCTTTAGAAATGACCATAGTTGAGAATAGTATTGGAGGGAAGTATACCTCTGTGCCATTATAGTCAAAATTATTATGCATAGACTTTAGAATTGAGGTCCATACTAGAAACCATTATTACTTCTTTACTGTAGGAGGATATTGAAGCTATCATATCACAGATTGAGGAACAGGATCGAAAAAGACAGCAGATTGTTGAAGAAAAATGTGGTCCTCCAAGTCCCAGGTGAGCTTTGCAATTTCACGATATTAATCATTTTTGAATCATATCTGTATTGCATCTTTGTATTTCAAAGTTTTTGAGAAACAATCAGTTGAGAATAGTATTGGAGGGAAGTACCAGGAAAAAAGACAAAAGGAAGAGCAAGGAGAATACTACTGGACTGGATGATGATGATGATCCTTGCTCAGGACCGCTTGCTTGGAATGCTCTGCCACGGGAGATACAGAATCTAACGACAATCACGGCATTCCAGAAGCAGCTCTGAAGCTTTAACAGTGCCTACCTCAATTGACTTTTATGATGCACCTGCAAACATTATTTGGCACCAGCGCACTATAAATACCTAGGAATGAATGATCGAAGACAGACAGGAATGACCAGAAACTGCTCCGGACATTCGCTCTGGCCAGATAATTAGGTATTCGACACTATCTCGATTCGCCCGAATCCTTATAGCAGATAATTACCGAATCCTAACACTAATAGCATTGTCACATTGATTTTTTTATTGACTTTTGCTTTGCTTTTTAATTTCTTTGATGAATAGCTTTATACGATTTTCTTTAGCTTTCAACATTGAAGCTGCAAAGTTGCAAATTGTGATTTTAAAACGTTTAAAGAAATTTTATTCTTATAGCACGTGTGATAGCCTATTGAGTCTCTTTTACTTTACAGTTTACATGCATATAATTTATAAACGTGATATTCGCACCGGATCTGGATCTGGAAAATATTGACCCAAAATATCTGGATCCAGTATCTGGTGGAAAGGACACATCTAGTCCTTCTCTAAAGACAGATGCCCTGCCTCATAAAACTTGTACAGAAATTAAAGAAGAGGCAAGGCACAGAGAGGAATGGAAACCTTGGAGCCCTGAACCTGTCTCAGAACAGAGAACTTGATGATGATGATGATGATGATGATGATGATGATGATGATGGCGATGGCGATGGCGATGATGATGATGATGTTTGAGAAGGAGCGGATTGTAAGAGCTGATATTATTGTAGTTGGCTTTGACTAAAGTGTCACAGAATAAGTGTAACATTGGTTTAGTTTTTTTTTGTTTCAGATGCAACATGACACTGGTTGCCCATCCCGAGAGAGATATTCTCATCATGTTTGGTGGTGAATATTTCAATGGAGCAAAGGTTGTTCAGTTCTTTCTGAATGTTTTCGATGGTTGATAATAAATAAAAATGTATTTGTTTACTTGACTTTGAAACTCCCATATTGACCATTTGGCAGCCATAGTATTATAAAAACGTAGTATCAGGATGGGTTATTCAATTTAAATACCTTTTGAGTTTAGGAGTCACTGATTAATTATCACTATACTATTATTATATTGGTTGGGGTTGGAAAACTGTTGGTGAACAGTTTGTCTAATCCATAGAAATTATGCTAAATGAGCAGATTGGTCTTGCAGTGAGTCAGGTAGTTAGATGCTGAAAGAAAAATGATAGTAAAGTTTCAATTCAAATATTGTTACCTATTTGTAACTAAAATGTTTAACATTAATAAAATAGCAAGAATATTCATATGGTTCTAATAGTTTCTGAGTTTTTTACTGACAGAATTTTCAAAGTGGGAACCAGAATATCGCAGAGTAAAATACTTAGCACTAGTTTGATTGTAATATGCTCAAATATTATGATTATTCCTTGTAATTTAAAATTTAATCTGCATAAGTAGCTGTAGTTGCATTTTATAAATATCATGTAATTTTAGCATTCTTAAATGTGAGCACACAAAGCATTTGTGTTGTAATAATTGAGAGACAGTGCCAATAGTCTGATTTTGTGTTCTTGGAATAACATATAATTTGTTTCACCTTTGTTCACAGTTAAAATTTTTATTGCTATCGTTTGTTTTGTTTTTTATTACTAGAATTCATTTAAGTGCCGACTATTATAATAAATATTCCTTATGTGCTTTGTATGTTGAACTAATAAGAAATATATTTCTTATTTTTATTGCAGACATTTCTCTACAATGATCTTTTTTATTATAACATCAAAACGAATGAGTGGAGCCAGGTTAAAGCTCCAAACACACCAGCACCAAGATGTTCTCATCAGGTGAAATTTTCTTGCTACAATTAACAACAATAAAAAAATTAATTGAAGAAAAATTGCTTGTCAAAGCCTTTATTAAAAGCAATTTGGTTCTTTAAAGACTTTTGTAATTAATGCAATATTGCTTTCAATCCCAGCTACTCTTCTTTAATGGTGACATGTAACGAATGAATGTGCGCTGCTGTGAGTTAAATTTTATACGCTGCATTGTGCAAATTAATAATTATTCTAGTATTCACCTTCTAAACTAATTTTTTTTTAAAAATCTTGTAAGATGTTTACTTTTCAAATGGTCAATTTCAGAATATTAATGTTTGCTGAATATGAAGGAAATATGGCTGTCATTAAATGGTATCCATTAAATGATAAATGTTCACTATTTGTCTGGCTGCTGAAATAGAAATGTCTTACTGTTTAATTGAAGGCATTAATCAAAAAGCCGGATGTCAAAGAGATTGCGTGATTATAAATATTATTGATCATTTAATGACTACCGGTATATAGTAAAAATTGATTGCTTTGATCCTGTGCACTGAATAGGCAGTCATTTTGCATCAATCAGGAGGAGAAATGTGGATTTTTGGTGGTGAATTCTCTTCCCCAACACAGTCTCAGTTCTATCATTATCGAGATCTTTGGGTGTTTAATCTTAAAGATCAGACGTGGCAAAAAATTAAGTCAGTATATTTTTAAACAGCTTCATGCTAGAAGTTTGAAAAGGGTTTTTTAATCTTTTAATATTATATTTTATTTAATTAATTAATTTTATTTAATATTTTGTCATCATTAAAAAGTTTAAGTTAAATTGATACCGTAATATAATAAAAGTGTTTGTAATTTCTTCAAAATATCTAATTTATGGACAGAATCCAAATCATGATCTGATTAAGTTGCACTTTTGAGCAAATAGGATCAAAGTTTATCATTATCATTATTTAAAATGTTTTCAACTATAGTAAAATGATTTCATTAATCAAATATATCGTTGAAATTTAAAGATTTATTCGTTCATTCGGTATTTTCTTATGTTGGGTTTCAATAAAGGTTATAGACCTATGATTTAAATATGCCTGGAATTTGTGACTGAGGATTGCTGGACGTTCAATTTATGGTATTTGCACATCATCACTGTAAGGTCAAAATAAGAGTGGACACTGGCATACTTATATTAAAATGTGTTGCCAATTGCCTAACATGGCATTTGTTATTATATCAGTGCCAGTGGAGGACCGTCTTCGCGAAGTGGACATCGAATGGTGGCTTGTAGGAAGATGCTTTTTGTTTTTGGTGGTTTCCATGACAATGTTCGGTATATTTGATAATTGTCCTTCAATATTCTAATGTACGGTTGCCATCACTTAGATTCATCTGTCAGATATTTGCAGATAAAGTGGTAATTAATTATTGCTATTAATTATTATTATTGTGGTAATTTAAGTGCTATTTGAACAGCATGCAGACAGCTCCACAGACAGATAGACAGACAGACAGAAAGATGGATGGACGGACAGCAGTCAGACAGACAATGTTCAAAGCAGAGGAGCTATTTTGATTATTGCCAAAGTGGAAAAGTTATTTCGAGTTGTTTTACTATCAAAGACTTGGGTTTAAAATAAGAAATGCTGATAATTTTTAAAAACTTGATCTCATAGTTGAAATTCTCAGTAGTTTCGAGCACCTTTAGCTGCTCGTTTTGTTTTGTCCTTCAGTGATTTCAAGTATTTCAATGACATCTATGCTTTCAATGTTGAGACTCTGAAATGGATGAAGCTGGATATTTCTGGTATACCACCATCTCCAAGATCTGGTTAGTCAAACAATTTGAAATTCTGTAACATGGAAAATCAATGTAGAGTGGTTAAATTTGTTGATGACCACGGCAGTAAGTAACTGAGTAAAACGAACAGCTTTTCAAGTGTCATAATGTTCCTGTGTTAGGTAAATAAGAGGAGTCCATGGGTTCGCATTTTAGTTGTTTGGTTCTGAAACCAATGGATATGGTCCTCATTTGGTGAATTCTTTTGTATTTGATTTGACATGTACAGTAATGCTCAATTTTATTCATAACTGCATGTTCGGATCGCAATGCTTTGAGCAGAATGTAATCTTGACTGTACTTTGCTCTTAGTAACAGCACACAGCAGCTGATTGCTGATAGTTATCACTGTGCACATTATTATTATTATTGTTATTATTATTATTTGAGACAATTTATAGAGCGCAGTAAGCATAGCAAAGGCTAAAGTCAAGAGCGCTTAACAAGGGACTCTGTAAGTTCTGCCATATTTCACCCATACTGAAGTCACTACACTGGCTTAAAATATCTGAACGTATACAGTACAAGATAATAACGATTACTTACAGTTCACTTCATTCGTCAAAACCGGTTTACCTTCGTAAACTCTTAACGCCTCAGCCTCCCCGACCTACACGATCATCATCTCATCTCACACTTTCACGCCCGTTAAATCAGTCATCACTGAAAATCTGCAACCGCGCTTTCTCATACGCCGCACCAGAACTTTGGAACTCAATTCCAGCCTCCCTCCGCAGCCTACGACATGGTCAAACAATAAGCTCCGAATCCTCATTTCCTTTAATTCCTTCACTGTCTCCTCAAACCTTTAGGTCTAAACTTAAAACCTTCCTATTCGAAAAGTCATTTCCCCCATAGCAACAACAACCTGACCAGCCGCCTCATAGATACACTGACATTTGCCCGGCCGACAAACCACCCTGGCTATAGCTATTTCAAGAAAGACTAAGCGCATAAGAATAAGCAGCTACTGCTGTGCTGCTTTCCCGGGCGCTGTAGAAGTTTACGAGATTTTACTTACTTACTTACTTACTTAAGAGGTGTTGAGGCACTTGATAAACAGTACAGAGGAGGTCGCAATTGTCACATTCTTCGGTAGAGAGTTCCACAGGTGCGGATTGCCCCTTCGGAAGGACCTGTCACCAAAGACAGGGGGAGGGACCACCAGTTGATGATGGTTGCTTGAATGAAGCTGCGAGCGCCGCTCGACCACTGTAGACTTCAGGATCAAGCAAGCTTAAGAAGCCGGGATAGAAGGGTTGTGAATCGCCCGAAACGTTAGCCAACAACTATGCACTCGGGGATCCGGATCCTTGTTTCATGCAATAGTACCGGTATGCTAATTTCAGTCATATTTAATACACTAACTTATTTTATTTGCTGTGAGTATTCTGATTTGTAATGTCCATCGTGCCAATGTTTATTTTAGGATGTGTTATGGCCTCTACTCAGGATGGTAATCATGTGATAGTTTATGGTGGTTACAGCAAAGAACACGTCAAGAAGGAAGTTGAAAAAGGACAGATCCACACCGACATGTTCATGTTATCTGTTGATAGTGCGTGGAATTGATTTGCTTAAAAATAAATTGTCTAGTTACCTGTAACTTGCTGTCAAAAGCTCTTTGGTGTATTGTGATGAATATTAATGTATTTGTTTAAATATGTAACAGCTTTGCCTTATGTTGATATCTAAAAGATTTTGGCAGCCGACAGTTAAAAATAGTTTGTGTAGTATTTAATATGAATCTGAAATATTTCTTCTTTTGTGCAAAATTTGAAGGCAAAAGCAAACAGGAATCAAATCCTGTGAAATGGAAATGGGTGGCAGTGAAACAGTCTGGTTGTAGGCCTTCTCCCCGCTGCAGTTCTTCAATGGTCGTCACTGGACAGAATAGGGCATTACTTTTTGGAGGAGTATTTGATGAGGTGTGTTTTAGACTCTCTGCATATGGTAATTCTTTTGTCCATAATTCAACAATTGGATTATATGAAATTTTGGCCACCTTAACTTTGATAATTGTAATGGAAGTGTTTTTGTTAACGATTGGAAATTGCAATTTTGTGCAAGTGTTGTTGCATTTATTTCCCTCTTTTAGGAGGAAGATGACGAATGTGTGAAAGGTACATTTTACAATGAGCTTTACAATCTTGAATTGGAAAAAGGTTGCTGGCATCACATCTTGCTGAGGTAGTTTTAATTCTGATGAAGCTTTGTTTATTTAGAAATCAGTCTTCTTGTAGTCATTTGTGATGATGGGAGTTATGTATGTGGTTCTTGAAGAATTGGAAATTGTTTTAGTTCAATTGAAAAGATTATAGTATTGGTGAAAATTCTGTTTGTATACAAATTCGTGTTGTTTCATTGCATGTTTTAAGAAAAAAGAAAGATGACAACGAACCCAAAAAACGACGACGAAAATTAAAAACATCTTCAGAAGAGGCAACATCAGTCGCAACATCAGAAGACGAAGAATCTGAATTATCAGATATTGATGAAGATGTGAAAAAGATGAGAGTAGGTGATGGTAATCTGGAACAAATGGAGACAGGTGATAGCACACTCACAGTTAAAGATGAGAAAATTCCAGACGTGGTCAGTGAAAACAAAATCACAACATCTGATGATGGAGTATTTACTGTTGAGGTTAAGCGTCCAAACCAAAATCCAGAAAGTCATGACCTGGAAGTGAACGCATCGTCTTCTGATATCGAAGCATTCATGCCCAGTGCACGGATGAATCCCTTGTTGGCCGTGAAACATGGACATCTTTTCCTGTATGGTGGAACCTGCGAAGATGGTGATCGGCAGATCACGTTTTCTGATTTCTACTCAATTGATATCAACAAATTGAGTGAATGGGAGGTGATAATACAGCAGGACTCGGCACAAATGGTACAGAAATATGCTACATTATATATATATATATATATATATATATATATATATATATATTTAATACCCCTTAATAAACCATGTTTTCAAATGATAATCAAGTGACAAGAATGCTGACCTAAAGAGACCTCACCATAGATTTTCAAGTGACAGAATTTGATACAGAAAGAATTGGAGAATATTTGGGTAACATTGCAGGAGATTGCACTGGGCCTACCTTGTTTTTTTAAAAATCTGCTATAATCATTTTAACAAGAAGCTGATGCACTGTTTTGCATGAACATTTGTGACTGACCATTAATTTTTGATTTTGAAGGATTGGCAAGAATCAGAGTCATCTGACGATGACAGTGAATCAGAAGATGGAGCAAATGGAGGGAAAGCTGCAAAAGATGCAGGGAAAATTAAGGAGAACATTGAAGAGCAAGACGATGATGATGATGATGACAGTGATGAAACCGAGGATGATGATGATGATGATGCATCAGATGGTATCTGACATGTTCTATATATAAACAGTAGATGGTTGATATGTCTAAGGCAGTTATTTTCATATCTTATCTCAGTACATCAAACATAAGATTTGTAATGTAATGTGGAATTTGTATAGCACCTCTTCTATTTCTACTCAGAGGCGATCCTGGCATTGGAGTCACAGGGTAAAGTAGTGAGACTTTAGCTTTCACATTTAGCAGAGCGAGGGTGTATATAGCTTCTTCTGCTTTATGAGTCAAGTCGGGTCTTTTTGTCCTCCAGCTGTGTCCAGCTATCGACTTCTCCATGACAACTCTCCAAAGTTCTCTGTCCTTTGCTATTTCCTCCCAAGTCATTTGGTGTCTTTCATCAGTTTTTCTGTTGAGATTCAGTCCTGCCATGTGCAGAAACTGCAGATCCTCTTCCAATCCATCCACCCATTGTCTTTTCGGTCTTCCTTTAGATCTTCTTCCCTCTGGTTTGTAGTTGAGAATTCGTTTTGGGTTTCTTTATTTCTTTCATTCTGAGTATGTGTCCGGTCCATTTCATTCTTCTATTTCTGATAACTTCCATGATGCTTGGTTGCAGTGTTCTCTCTCTAACTACTTCATTTGTTATTATTTCTGTTGCTATTATTTTTAACAAAAATAATTTTTAATTAGCTCTGTTAAAATAATAGCAACAGAAAAAAAGCTTTATGAGTGGCTTATCAGAATATTGAAACATTTATTAGTTCAACTAATATCATAATTATATGTACTGAATGTAAGCCTTAACTATACTATTTGGGTAATGCTCAGTGTTTTGTTATCTAAGATAACAATACAGATTTTGTTCTGGTAAGACCTTTATACTGCACAATTTCTACTTTCAGATGAAGAGCCAGCCCCTCCAGTCGAGTCTTTAGAAGGTGCAGGACCTTATTTTGACCGAACAAAGGCATACTGGATGAAAACTGCTGAAAATGCTGCCAAAAATGAAAAAATAGATGCAAATGCAAAACAGATGAAGAAGGCAGCCACTGGAATGGCCAAAGATTTCTGGAAGCAGCAGCAGAATAAACCAGCTAATTAAATTTTTACAAATTGCCATTTTATTTGACTGGTGGTGTCATGTCTGCAAAAGATGTCTGGAATGTGCTTAGTTGGAACACTGGAAGCCTTTGTCCTGTGTTGGAAAAGTGAACGAACCCGTGGTATGCTGACAGCATGGCATATGAGAGTTGTTTGACCTAGTCTTTCATGAAACTCTTATCTCTGTAAACTCTGTTTTGAATATTTGAATGGACCACAGAATCTTACATTTACATCACCAGCAAATTACCAATTAAAAAATTAAGATCACTGTAAAAAGATAATAAATTATTATGCAGTAAAAAAACTGATCAACCTTTATCAGACAATTCAGATAATGCACTTACATATGATCATACATTTTAAAATCCATAACAACACGTACCCAATTAACTAATGTCAGTGTAACGACCTATACAGTAAAGTCTTATTCAGTAAATAATAAGCAATTTGAATGAAAGTATGGAAAATGGTAATATCTTGTAAGCCTGTCAATTGTGATTCAAGGCCAGAATGCAACAAATATTGTCTTTGTTAGACTTTAACAGCAGTAAAACAATCGAAGAATAAAAACACTCGGGTTGAAACATTTTAAATGCATTGCTGGAAGGAAGAATGAAGCCTAGCAAAGTTGGAATGATCATTCTTCACAGAATACTGAAAATGAAAAGCTCAGAATTCTTCAGATGTGCAATAATGTCTAAATTAATTTTTATTGCCACATTGTGCATCTTTCCAAAGAATATGCAAGGGGACGCCTGTGACTTCAAAAAGCAGCTAAATATATTCTCTTCAGAAGCTCATTTCCATGAGATTTATGAAATCACTTTGGTCATAGAGCCTCACAAATCAGAATGTTGACATTACTCTTGGAAGCTCACAGTGGCGGTTCCAGGAATTCTTGGTGGGGGGGATGAAAATTTTTTATAGGAAGTTTGTGCGGGATGCAAAGTTTAAAAAAACAAACGAGAGAAAAAAAGGTAATCATTCTTAGTGTTTTGCACGCTAAATGTTAATAAACAATGCCAGAAAAGGCTGATGAGCCCAAAACGCCATCCGCCGTATTTTTCAGCAGATTTTTGTAAATTTTCTGCAAAATGGGTTGACAAGCAAAAATAGGTCATTGCACATCTGTGGTATTTTAAAAAAACTGGTGGGGTGATGCATTCCCAGTCATCAACATGGTGGAACTGCCACTGAAAGCTCACAATATCATGCTGCCCTGGGTACAGTTGATCACAGAATTTTTAGCTAACTGCAGCTCGGTGGCAATTATCCTGAATAACATAATGCACTTGCACTAACAAATTTGTTATGAGCATTTCAACTTACTGTTATAACTCAAATGATCTATTAACCCTTTACCCATTCATTTACCGGTATATGTAACGTAATATAAAATGGACGAGTATTCTTGGGCAAATGGGAAAAGGGTTAATTTTAAGATTAACACATTTTTAAAATTCCTAGGTAAAACAAGCAGTCTAAACATCATGAAGCTTTCCAAGATCAGTGTACAGCTGATTAATGATTATAAGATTTGGTGAGATGCGCTGAACAAAGTCGTTCATTTCCTTAATGACCTGAAAACGAAGAATATTAAATATATATCAGTTTTCAACTGCACTGTACACATGTTATTGCAATGCCAGAATATTTTGTCTTCCCTGTTTCAATCTTCATCTGTGAACAACTTTCAGTAATAGAAGCAAATTACTGAGTTAAGTATTGTATTAATATTAAGGACATTGTGCCAAATTATCAGAAATTACCAAACTGGTGGCTGAAAACAGGTATAGATGTTGGAACTAAGGATAGACAACTTCAGTACTGGCATAATGTGGACGTGATAATGTGCACTACATAGGAAATATTCTTAAATTTTTCATTTCTGTCTCGTACCAAGTACCGGTAATAGCTACAGAAAATGTCTTGCCTCTTTGTCCATTGAGTCTTTACCATTTGCCAGAGTTTTCAGAAAGTCCTTCTGGTTTGGCATGATGCGTGCAACAACCTTGTGTAAATAATCAAACCCATCTTTAAATACATCTTTTATGCTTTATATACAAATTATATGTGAAATGAACAAAGCATGAACATAAATCAACTCATCAACTAACAAGAGTGATTATAGGAAACGGCATTCCTCCATTAACCCCCTTAGTGTGAAGCCCAACAATTGAATGGATGGGTGGAATAAGGAGGTAACCGTATCCGACCCCCAATGGTTTGAGTATCAATAACAATAAGAGGGGTAACTGCATTTACTTCCTTATTTGACCAGACCATTCAACTGATATTTTCACCAGTAAGGGGGTAACTGCATTTACTTCCTTATTCCATCCATCCATTCAATTGTCAGGCGCGGGAAATCGCAACCGCCAGGCAGAAGCCCGACAATTGTCGTGTAAACCCTAGCTTATTCAGAAGACGTTTTATACCAGTTGCTCAATGTGAAACCCGACTATTGTTGGGGACTAATATGAATATCTAGTAGTTTATTGGTTGCTTTTCAACCCTATATTTAGGAAGTAAAGATGTCTACAGAATGAGAAAGTGGGTCACCGCTATCAAAGAAAAGCCACTACACAATAGTGGCCTTAGCGTCCACAGTATTTTTGTAATATAAACTCAAGTTTTAAGATATATCACACCAAATTTTATTATTAACCTTGAACAGAACTTTCATTCTGGTTTTATAAACAATTTCTATATTGTGAGTAGTCAAAGTCAACAGAGACACATTTCAACCAGTGGTGTAGCCAGGATTCCCGGAAGGAGGGGTTCTGGTTTTGACCGTAACCAACTTTAGAAAAATCTTGACGAGCAAAAAAGGTCATCCTGCCCATCCTTCTTAAATTTTTCCTTTCAGATGCTGACAAGTAAAAAAAACGTCACCTATGGCGCTTAAAAACTTTTGGTCGGCAGTGCCAAGGGTTTTGACCCCCAAAATCGTTCCCAAAAATAAAAATTGCATGGAAACACATTTAAAAAAATTTTTTTCGTCACCCAAGGGGGCTTTAACCCCTAAAACCCCCTTGGATATGCCACTGGTTTCAACTAATTCTTATTTTCCAATAATTTTGTGTTAGTTTTTTTCATAAAAACCATTTTACAATCAAGAATAACTAAAATAATAGAGTTTTCTATGCTTACAATCATCATAGGAAATGCAAAAAATTTTCATCACAACATTTTTGGGGAAAAAATCCACATATGGGAAGAGTTTTCCAAAATTTTATTCCACACTAAAGGAGTTAAGAAAAAGAACACTACAGAATGAGAAATTCAGTGTGGTAACATTTTAGAAAATTGTCTCAAAAACCATCTCAGATAAATGGCAAAACCAGCCTACCATAATTAACAGTTGTTTGAAATAAGAACTCACTTTAACAACATGAGAATATATTGACAAATTCAGCATAAAGCAATGAAAAGCTTTTTAGATTATTATTACATTTTGATTATTATTATTATTATTATTGGGTTATTTTTATAAGTCATGATAATAATTTGTACTCATAAAGCAGACATTAGCAAATAGCAACCAGTGCAAAAAGGCATCTACTTACATAGAAAAGTCCTCTAAGCAGCATGTTATGGTAGCGCCTAAGTGATCGTTCATATGCTGTGTCGATGTATGGGGCAAGGTGTGTATTGTGTCTTTCGGCTTCGCTGTCAGCCACCAGCTGTCGGCAAAACTCGCAAAGAAACTCAAGGCCCCTGCAACATAAAGAAAGCAAAATATGTGCAAAGGAGATGAAAAACATAGCAATTCATTCACTTGTAAGTTTTCTATCGTGGGAAAGATCCCTTATTTAAAATTTATGAAAATCTTTGTAATACAGTTAAACCTCTTTAGCTTGCCACCATTCATCCTACACCAAACTTTGACAAGAGGCAAATTGGCAGTTTTCAAATACAATACTCACTACTGAAACTAGACTAGCCCCCCCCCAACAGTTTGTCCTAAAAATAAATCAAATGCAAAGCACTTACCTCTATCAGTATAGTAATGCAGATTCTGCTTTCTAAGAAAATACTATTAAAATGTTTTAGCATGCATACCCGGTAGTTACTAGTCTAAACTTCTATGAAGTGTTCCAGAATGTTTGGCAAAATAATTAATTCCTTTGGAAAAGTCCTTATTGGTAATATGTTTCTGCCAAGATAGACAGAAATGTATCTATTTCACAACAATTAAGGAAATACATAATTATAACACAAGAAATGTGAACAAAACTCTCTTCCTTCTGCTTACCAGTATACTAACACCAGACTCTTTACCATCAAATACCTTAGTCCACGAATATGGAATAGCCTTCCCTCCTATCTAATCAACATAACTTGTTTAAACAGTTTTAAGAAAGACATATAACACCCTTTAATTAACCAGAATAACAACTGATTAATTAATTATCTACTCAATCACTGTATATGAATTAATAAAAAAATTAATTAACATGCCTATTTTAGAATCCAAGCTTTCAGTATTTATTTACACTGCTCTCTATAATATTGCTTCCTTATATCTTTTGAAACTATCTGCTACTATAAGATACCTTCTAACAGGAACTTTGTTCCCTTTTGGTATCTTTTTTCATCTCGATTAAATTTGATGTGTTGGAAGTACACACACAACGCACAGTATAATGCTATATAACTAATGAATAATGTTTCTTTACTCTGTTACTTGGTTATTCAACTAGTCTAGGATTGTGATCCAGATTTGTTGACATTAGTTTGGATGGAAAACAATGTATCATTAGTATCTAACACTGTTTTCAATTAGTCCATTAATTTAGGTTCTATATTGCACTGCTATAGAGTGGTGTGCAGAGGGGGGCTGGTGGGGCGGTGGCCCCGGGCATCCACCAGATAGGGGCATCCAAACTGCCTCTGTGACCTTTTTTGCTCGTTAACACCAAGGTGGGGGCATACAAATTAAACTTGGCCCCGGGCGTCCACCACTCTTGGCATGCCACTGCTGTTATTAAAATCTACTCTGGTATACTGCACGTAAGAACTCTTGAGTTGAGTTGAAATAAATAAATGAAAAAATCTGTACTGAGCTTAATTATTGACAGATGCTGCATATCATCCTCAGCTGCCAGTTCATTCTGTTCAAAGAAACAAATTAACATATCTAGAGCAATAGAGCCTGCCGGAGCGAAACAGAAGCCGTTTCCATGGCTTTATCAAGATCAGTCAGGTTTTCTTCTTCACTGTCACCTTCCTCCTCACCACTTGCCATGGCATCTGATGTCACAATTTCTTCATCAATCATTAGCTCACAGGTTGATAGCTGATTAACTATCAACACCGGCATATTCATCGGGAGGGGTTATTAATTGTGTAAACTGTAGTTCGAAAGCTTTGCATAAATGGTCAAACAGGTTACCTAAGTCACAACTGGCAAGCTATTGAGGTTAAAATACACAGACATGGAACTCTGAAAGTTGTCGCAAGGGTGAGCACTGAGCAGCGAGTCTGGCAACTTAATGAGGTAAATTACATGGGTGGAAATCCCTTCATAATGACGAGAGGGGAGTTCGGCGAACTAAAGAGGGGCGAGCTAAAGAGGTTTTACGGTACTGTATTCTAACAGCAGAAATCAAAATTAATAATCGTTGAACATAAAATGCAACTTTTCACAGACTTGAAGTTCTTAAACAATGAAACAGGCCAAAGAAATATGGCATCACTAGTATGATAATTCATAAGCTCAGCACAATTTACCTTTTCAGCCAAAGCAATGCAACAGTTGCTGAAAATGAAGTCTTTGTCAACTCCTCATCTTGCAACATTGAATTCAGTGTTTTAAATTTAACAGGATCACTGACGTACTTGTGATGAATTGTCTAAAATAGTTGCCACAACATATTATTATTATTATTTTTATTATTATAAAACTAATAATTTCTTGTGTGCCATTTTACCAAAAGGTGACCTGTCAAATGTGCGACCAACATTTGCGCGCCAAAATTTGCATGCCAACATTTGCGCGATATTAGTTGATATAAATAAGATGGTTACATCAGTGGTTTTCACACAGGCTTACTTAGCCTCCTAAACCACTTAAAATCACATAATAATAATAATAATAATAATAATAATAATAATAATAATAATAATATATTATTATTATTATTATTATTGGGGTTAGGGTGAGAGTTAGGGTTTGATTTTGAGTTATGATTAAGACTATAGTTATTAAAGCACAGATGATTTTTAATTTATAGTGCAATTCGTACTTCCTCGAAATACGCGCTAATGTCAGCGTGCAAATGTCGGCACGCAAGTGTTGTCGCGCAAATGTCGGTGAACCTACCAAAATGTCAGGAGCAAGGACACATTACAGAGTCCAATAGAAATAAATAAAATAACAGTCATCAAAAACCCATAATCTACCATAATTAGATATAAAATCTACCATGAATAAGAAATCTAGAGCTCTGTATAAAAAAGAAGTAAAAAGTAAAGTCCTTCCCGAGCACTCGAGGCTAACCTCAAGGCTTGTAGGGCGGCGCTGACCTCTGTTACCAAGGCCCTCTGCCAGGCGACTGGTGCAAGTTACGTGATACGGGGCCAGTGTTATGCAACGCGCCTGTTTACTCTTCAGATTAATCCGCTACTCATTTGCCATCGCCATCTGGCGAAAGAAGGCTGAGTTAACCTTAGGGCTCTCGCGAGAGTTGAACCCGCGACCTTCTGCTCCATCGTCCAACGTTGTTACCACTCAGCTAACTTCCCACCCTGGGAAGAGCTCTGTATAGCAGCATGTAGAGGTAAAAGTAAAAAAAATGCAGCTCATAAAAAGGAGCAAAATGTTTCATTAGGCATGTGTCTAAGCCAACTTTCAAAGTGGCTGCAGCTGATGTTTCTTCACTTCTTCTAGCAGTAGATAAAATGATTACGGCCCATTATATTAATTATCGACAAAAGAATGTTCTCAAACTGCTAGCACATGAGCATACGAGCTAAGTGGAAGATAAGGAAAAGACCAATTTTGGTGAGATCTGAGGACAGTTGATATATATGCAATATCTTTCATACATTCCATATAAAGGTGTCATCAATGACACATACTGATACAAAATCTTCAATTTATATAACGAACCAGTCATAAGCCTAAAATGCTATGCAAACCATATTAAAGTCCACTCTGTATTGGTGGACAACACTCATCTAAAGACAGTTTACATCCACAGAATGAGCCAATGAGGCACGAGAAACAGTGAAATCAGATAACTAAATGAGAAATCAGTTAGAAAGCACAAGTATCAAGGTTGCACTGATTTGATGATGACAAAGTCATAAAATCCCAGTCATATTAACTGGGAGAAGGACATCAAACAATGGTGTGCATGTCACAGATGGAGCTGTTTAATTGTTAAATTTCTAATGCCAAATATGTTCAACTATACTAGACTACTGCTGCTTCCCTCATGTCCATTGACACCTCTTGTATTATAATTAAGGTTGTTAACGGTTAACCGGTCCTAAGAGCAAGGACCGGTCCTTTTAACTTTGACCGGTTAACCGTAATTTCAATTTGAAAACATCAAAACGCTTTGTTGTAGCAGCGCAGGACACCGGCATTGGCGCCAGCGGCATCAAAGCGCTTTGATGTTGGCACGACACCAGACTGCCGCTAACGAGCGGTTAACCGGTCTTTTTTGAACGGTTAACCAGTCCTTCAAAACCAGCGGTCTTAACAACCTTAATTATAATTGGTATTATAAAAGTCCAAAAATGTAATACAAAATTTAAACAGACAATACAAACATGGGCAGCATATTATAACATGAAATTTTTAAAAATACCTTACCCTATAATGTGTATCAAATGCTCATTTCTTACCGTGATATTTCCAGCGATGTCCGCTCGTGTGCGTTGAAAAGCATGCTTCAGAAAATTGGGTCCCAAAAAATCTATGAATAACAAGTAGCATTTTAAAGCAGTGACTGACCACTTCACAGTGAGTTAGAAAACCATTTTCCATTCAGAGAAGACAAAATTTTAAATTTTATCAATTTGTGTTGAAATGAATGTGCTCAAATATGAAAGAGACAGACACTTAAAATAAATATCAATAGCATGAAACTACATGAAAATTATTCTTTCAGTTGACAATAATAACTATGAACATTACAGCGCCAGTTAAAATACTCATATTATTATACAAGACAATTTCTAGAGGGTCGTAAGCATAGCTAACAGGGCCAAAGTCAAACGCGCTTTACAAGAATGAGGTAGAAGGTATCAATGGATGGTACTCAGATCCATAAAAGATCAGGTCATTCCATAGATTAGTCACAGTAGGAGACAGAAGATAGACTATGGAGGAATAGGTCACCTGCATGAGATGTGCTTAAACTCTAGATCTTGAAATACTTTGTACTTTGGAAGATCTAAGATAATTTTAAAATCACAATTGGCATGGATTTCCAAGGAGAAGGAATTCACATTTTGAAGGGTTTATGGCAGTCTGATTATTGCACATCTAAGAATGAATTTTTGCAGATGTGAAGATAAGTTTTCCATGCACAAGGAAGAAATTCTGTCAACAAAAGCAATGCAGTGCAATAGTAACAGCATAAAGCATATATGTGGTTGTCATATGATAAATCTGAAAGAGCTGATCCAAGTGGCATTGTACTGTATATAAAGTGGAAAGAGGAGAGGGTCAATAACAGACACTTAGGAAACAACATTAATCTTAGTCGAATTTTAATGAACACCATTATAGCAGGCGATGCGTGGGATGTGAACGATTTTGAAAGGATGGTATAACTCTTCCAACATAATAAAACAAGAACAACAGTATAATAAAAACAATGATCTTAAAATGATGATGATAATAAACATGTTGCAAAAATTAATACAATGAAGCTGAAATTCCAATTCAATGCACATTTAGAAGTTAAAATGACTAGAAAGCAATCTTTACATTAAACCTTAATTCTAACTTAAGCATACAAGCCACGTATATTTATACATGCGCTACACAAATGTAGCGGTTCTTACCTATGATCAGAAGAATTTCCTCGGAAGCTGACAAGAAGGGCTCCGCTTCGATTTGTTTGTCGTCTCCAACCGGGGGGAATTTATGCTGAATATTTGTGAAAAATGTCATTTTAAAGATCCTACATTCAAAACACTTAAACTTTCTACTTCTGAAGTACGTGTTCAATGTTGAAATCTGTTGTTTCGCCCACTCATCATTTCTGATTCATAGATTCGTGTAGGCCTATATTAAATTCTATGGTTCAAAAGCAGATGATTTGTTCAATCAATCAATCAACCAATCAATCGATCGTTGGAAAATTATTGGAAATTCACGAATTCCATGAATATTTAAAATGCCGTGAATTTCTGCGATTTTCATCAGATTTTTTGAAATGAATGCGACATGCAACTTATAAATCAACGTTTCACAAACAATCAAACATAGCAATTGTTAATGCTGTTACGAACTTACGGTTAACCGAACCGAACCGAAACCGCGGTTTTCGGTTAAAACCGAACCGAAACCGCGGTTTTGACCATGACAATTTGAACGGTTATTTTTCGTAGAGAATAGCAAATACAATGCTTGATTATGCGCGACTTCAAGTCATCTTCTCTTCTCAGTTAACCCTTCGACGGGCGTGGGGTCAAAAATGACCCCAGACAGCCCTTTGTAAGCATGGTACGATGGCAAAATTAAATTTGGTACTTTGAGCTTTCATGACATTGTTCCCACATGATGTTATTACCTATTCCAGTATAGTACGCGAAAAAATTGGTGATGATTAAAAATTAAGAGCATATTTATACAAATTGGGTCATGGGGTCATTATTGACCCCAATACTGTTTAGCATTTGTGTCTCACCGGACTACAAGATTAGGCCTACACAGTTTGCCTATGTGGCATAGCAATGCTGATATGTATCAGTGTCTTTTTATGTTGTACATTTTACTTTCTTATACAAAGTACATGTACAGCGCCAGTATATATTCCGGCAAAGGTAGCGCCCCAATGAAGGTCCGTGCAAAGATCTGGGAGGAAAAGTTGTCCACCAACTCTTGCAACCTCTTTACTGTGACGGTCGCAACAATACCACTGATAACTATTTCACGTCTCTGGCCCTAGCTAGAGATATTCTGAACACGAAGAGAGCAACTATGGTTGGTACTATTCATGCCAATCGAGTAGGGCTGCCAAAAGAATTTGTAACTGCGGCCGGACGCAAGTTGTATTCGTCCCTTGTCGGGTTCAAAGAGACTGGCGACTCCTCATTGGTTTCTTACAAATGATAGAAACTTTCAGCACTAAGTTTGCAACCAGACGTTGGCCAGTAGTGCTGTTCTGCAATCTGATAGATATGGCAGCACTCAACGCTTTCGTCCTTTTGGTAAGTTGAAGGTGGACGGAACTGACGGAGAAATACTGTACGCCGGCTGTTTATCAAAAGTCATAGTCATAAGTCTTTATCAAATGACTGGGAAAAGGTCTTTGTAAAGATCGAGCTACAGGAGCAGCGACGATCTGTTGCAACTCATCCTAGTCTGATCAGAGCACGACTAGTAGATGCCACTCAGGAGCCGCCAAAGAAACGAGGTTGATGTCATGTTTATGTCAGACAGGAGGACAAAAAGGCCACGGCTACGTGCAAGGCATGTCACAAGAATCTGTGTACTGAGCACTGTGAGATCGTCTGTTTAAAGTGCCTCTCTTCTAATTGACGAAATACTTTTGATGATATAGGCTTAGGCCTACGGCTAGCTTTAAGACATTAACGAAGGACATTTACAGTAATTTTTTGTGTAACCACTGTGGTACCACTAACATCTCGATCTTTGTACGATCCAACTTTCCCCGGCTACCTCCCTGAACTAGCCCACAGGCATTCGCCTACTGACCGGCGTCATCAGCTCCGATCTGGTCACAGTGTCAAGTTGCTTGTTCCCCCTCCATCCAAGACCGTGCGACTTGACGAGAGATACGTTACGCGAGGGAACCCTATCCCAGGGTGCGATTTGTGACCTGGAGCAGTGGGGGGATATGTCGAGCTTGGGGGGATGTGGTTGCTGGAAACTGTAGCAGTGGGGGGATGTAGTGGTGGGGATGTAGCAGTAGGGAAGATTCCCCCCCCCCCGCAAATCGCGCCCTGCCCTATCCTCTGGAATGCCCTACCTATCAACGTGTCTATGGAATCTAACATCGAGTTGTTTGCAAAGAAACTTAAGACATACTTGTTTGATATATCGTATAAGTGCAGAATGTAAAGTCTTCTTGACTTGGTCTTCAGTTATGATTATTGCGCTATATAAATTGACATATTAACATAATATAACATAACTGTTCGACTTATAAGACAATAAAGTTAATGACTTTGTTGTTGTTCAATATGTAGTATATGATTATTTTACTCAAATGCATTATAATTAGCATGGGGTCAAAAGTGACCCCACGCCCTTACTTGTATAACACTTTTCACGCCCGTCGAAGGGTTAATGCAATTGCCAAGAATTGCTACATAAAAGTAAATCTACATAAAATTTACATCACTTTCTCATAGGCAGTGCTGCTGACTCATCATAGGCATGACACAAAACGCTTTCTCTATTTTTAACGCTTATAAAAGCTGTGCATTCTACTGATGTTCAAAAAACCGAACCTAACCGAAACCGCGGATTTTTAGCTGTTAAAACCGAACCGAAACCGACCGAAATTGCACGAGGTGAAACCGTAACAGCTCCAGCAATTGTGGGCCTTTGTACCGAAACTCAACACCAAGGCCACGCCTAGAGGGCTGTCCATTAATTATGTCAACAATTTTGGGGCAATTTTTGACCCCCCCTTGTCAACACCTGTCAACTTTCACTCACCCCGCCACCTATAATTACGTCAAAAACTTTTGACCCCTACAAGATCAATAATTAAGAGGCCCCAATAACAAGGTTATTATTTTTGCGGTGATGACCATTTTTCCCCTTTTTTGCTCATCGAGTGTCAAACTGTGGTGGTGGTGACTTTTTGTCATGCTTTTTTCCATTGTAATGTGGCGAACCGGGCCTATCGAGGTTCCTACGCCTCCTAAACTCAAGATGGCTCCGCCCGGTTCGGCGCACACGGGGTTGTGACTCAACTAAGGCACGTGGTCGTTCGTCTTAGCTTTTTGGCTAAGATCTCAGGCTCTCTTACTACCACCTGTCACTACGCGCACTTTACCTGCACTCCGTTCCTATATTCCACACTTAATCCCTCTTTCTATGCATCGTCTTTCCTCTCCCTTAACTCTCCGTGCACCTTACTCCTCTCCGTGCACCTTACCTTTCACTGTGCACCTTACCTCTCCTCGTGCACCTTACCTCTTACCGTACCGCCTTACTCTCAGTGCCTTGCACCGCACCTCTCGCAATGCACCTCTCGCAATGCACCTCTCGCAATGCACCTCTCTCAATGCACCTTCGCAATGCACCTCTCTCAATGCACCTCTCACAATGCACCTCTCGCAATGCACCTCCGCAATGCACCTCTCTCAATGCGCCTCTCGCAATGCACCTCTCGCAATGCACTTAATCTCAAGGGTGCTTCCATAACCTCAGGGTGCACTTTTCCTACGGGTGCATAGGGTGCATAGGGTGCATAGTGCACTATCCTTACATGCACTTATATGGACCTTCTTACCATCACACGCCGCCTCGGCCATCGGTCCTGATCTATGGCAGAACCGGCTATTTATACGATTTCTGCCGCATGCACTCATCCTGCTAGCTCACACTCATCACCGCTCTCTAATTGCTGCGCGCCATTCACTAATCGTCTACCACTCAGCCTGTCTTTCCTTTATGCAATCTATTATTATTATATTGGGCCTGACTACCTATGCGGGCGGCTACCTGTCAAAGGATTAAGCTCATGAATTATTAATGGCTCACTTGCGTCTATTTCTACTAAGGGTTCTATGCTATTATCTAAATTCGCTACAGTAATAAGTAGTATTCCATGAAATTTCCTATTTTTTGATTATTTGTAAAAAGTGAAAATGTTGACGTCAACTTCTCTTGACCCCCTCCTTGTCAACAACTGTCAAACTTTTTCAAACACCCTCCCCCCTAAATTGTTGACGTAATTAATGGACAGCCCCTAAGCCCAAATATTCTTGCTTGTTCCGCCGTAGCTAATTCGTTTGAAAACCCCTACTATCTGTACATTATTGTACTTCAAGCCAGAGATGTTAGGCCTATAGACCTAGTCCTTGGGGACTTGGCCTCAGTGTTTAATCTAGACTCTTGGACTCCGGGAGGGGTAACTGACAAAACCGGGGAAACTGGCAAAACCGAGGGAATTCTGCTAGGGGCTGCTGTTAGTTGATGTACATGTAGTATGCCAAAATTTCCGGGGGATTTTGAAATTTCCGGAGGGGAAGAAGGTCAATTTCCCAATTCCCCCGGAAACGGCCTAGATTAAACCCTACATGGCCTTGGTACTGGCCTCAATGACTTCTTAAAGACAAGTTACAAATCCTTGGCACTGGTCTTGGCCTTGAGGGTTGAGTCTTGACTGTCTTGACTATTGGGTCCTGGCCTTAATTGTTTAAAAAATTCAAATCGTATTAATATGTTGTTTTGCACTGAATGTAGGGTTAGACCTACCAGACGTCCTTAAATGATAAGGGGCCAATAATTTAAGGGCACTTCTTAAATTCAGTGGCCCCGTCCTTAAGGGGTTTTGTCCTCAAATAAGGCCACAAGATGTCCTGAAATTTCATTTAAAATTAACTTAACTTAGCCTGATTTAAAGAGGCTTAGGGGCTGTCCATTAATTAAGTCAACAATTTTTGGGCAATTTTTGACCCCCTCCCCCTTGTCAACAACTGTCAATTCTCGGTGACCCTCCTATAATTTTGTCAAAAAACTTTGACCCTCCACCCGCCAACTAAGATCAGTGACGGGTTTCCCTAAAAGTGTAGACGGTTATTATTTTTGCGGTGATGACCATTTTCCCTTTTTTGTTCATCAAGTGTCATAATGTGGAGGTGATGACCTTGTTTTTTGCTTGTCATGCCTTTTTCCATTGTAATAAATATAGTATTTCATGAAATTTCCTATTCTTTTATCATTTGTAAAAAATGAAATTCTTGACGTCAACTTCTCTTGACCCCCTCCCCTGTCAACAACTGTGAAACTTTTTCAAACTCCCCTATTTTGTTGACGTAATTAATGGACAGCCCCTTAGGAGGCATCACTGCCTGTGCGAAAGCCACTATGGGCGCTAACGGGGCTTGAACCCACTCCGTCAGCCTGACGCTCAGGCACGTAACCCACTCTGCCATCTTCCGCCCCAGTAATGATTAATTACCGATTTTAGACATTACGATAGATTAAAAGGACTTTGTAATTGATTGATATTGATTGTTTTAAAAGGTCATCACCAGGGGCGGTTCCACGTTGCGGATGACTGGGGATGCATCTCCCCACCGGCCCACCAAAAATGCGTCTTCAATGGAAGATGATCGTCTAAACCAGTGTTTCCCAAACTGTGGGTCGCCACCCAAAAGTGGGTCGCAGAGCTCAGTCTAATCGTACTTTAGTGGGTCGTGGGGTAGCGTGAAATTAAATTCAAAGCGTCTTTTTCGAACCAATACCACAAAGTCACAAGCCTTGACAGTTACAAGTAGGCTTAGGTTTTACTGTTTAGGAAATTTATATATCTGCAATCCTCCGTACACGGCTTATATTAAAATGATTATAGTGTTTTATCTGATTTTACTTGACAATGACTTTGCAGGGTCGCAGGTTCATGACCTGGCAGACCTGCAGTCGCACGCAGTTCCAAAAGTTTAGGAAACCCTGGTCTTTACTCTTTAGTACTTTTGAAAATTAATCTTATTTCGCAATAACGCAAGGAAAGCGTATTCCGACCATTTTGCTCTGAAACTCCACTAACATGAGGTAATTAATCTATATCACACTTTGTTCAAACCTGGCGGTTAGGCGTTTTGCCATACTCATGGGATTTTTAAGACGCCTAACAAAGGTATGTTCCTGGAAAAAATTTAAAAAGAATAATTTTCAAGAAATTTCAATTTATATTTATATTTTTTTGTCTGATTTGGAAAAAATATAAATAATTCTGCCTAATCCATTTGCCATATTTTCGTTGGAACTGAATCATGGCGTTTGTTTTGCTTTTATTAAAAACTCAGAATATTCGTTTCAACTAACGGTCGCCAGATGACCTAATGCATTTTAAAATAATGTATTACCTGCTACAGTGGCGGCTCCACCGGGGGGGCCAGGGGGGCCCGTGCCCCTCCCTATTGAGTGCCTGGCCCCCCCCCAGTGCCCCCCAGTTGGGACACTATACTTAATGCTACATACATTAAACAACAAATGGTTGGCCCCCATGATTAGAAGTTGCCACCCCAACGGCCCCTCACTTGCCAAATCCTAGAGCCGCCACTGACCTGCTATGATTAGAGTCGCGGCACGTTAAAAAAGCGTTGAAGTAGTAGGCCGTGGTCCCAAAATGTTTGGGAAACCACGGTCTAGACGGATTAGCCATTATGTACATCCATAAAGATATGGACATACAGAGGTGGGTGTGATGCCATTTGATTATATTTAACAATCGGTTAGCTGACGTTGACAAAGAAGTTCGCCTATATACAGGTATGGCTTGTCCATTATGTATATAGGCCTATACACCAATTTTACATACCATATATTATTATTATTATTATTATTATTATTATTATTATTATTATTATCATCATCATCATCATCATCATCATCATCATCATCATCAACGTACTGATTAATGTGGTAACTCGTCCAAACAAACTGCGTGAACACATTACAAAGTTACAGATAACTCGTGCGATATAACCATGTTTTAAGTCTCTCTTTAAAAGTATTCAAGGTTGTAGAGAGCTGTATTGATGGCGGTAGACAATTCCATGCCCGAGCCGCGGCCGCGGGAAATGCTCGATCCCCGACGGTTCGGAGGCACGTCCTCTGGACCACCAACAAGGCGGATCCGGCCGATCTCAATCTTTGCCGGCCCGCGTGGTCAGCCACTCGTGACAGCTCCGTCGCAAGATACTCTGGACCGGCTCCATTCAGGCAACGGAATGTCAATGTTGCCAGCTTGAAATGGATCCGCTCTGGCACAGACAACCAGTGCAGATCGCGTAGCAGCGGATTAATGTGATCGCCTAATGAGGCCTGGCATATCATTCGCTCGGCAGCGTTCAGGACGGACTGGAGACGGTTGAGTAGGTATTTCTGTAGACCAGCGAGAGTTGCATTGCCGTAGTCTAGTCTGGACAGCACCAGTGCAGAGACCAGTGTTTTAAGACCATTGGCAGACACTGATCGACGGATACTCCTGATCAGCCGCAGGGCTTTGAAGCACCCTGCCACTACGTTTGCCACATGTGACTTCATTGATAATGTACTGTCAAGATATATCCCTAAATTCCGCACGTTCTTATATTCTTTTGTCTGATTTTGTCCGATTTTTTCTGATTCTTTTGTCTGATTTCTCTCTCTCTCTCTCTCTCTCTCTCTCTCTCTCTCTCTATATATATATATATATATATATATATATAACCAATTTTACATACCATACGCACAGACACACACTCACACTAGGCCTAATCAGGGGCGTAGCGACGGGGGTATATCGGTATATATATATCCCCAAAAAACCAGTCTACCTTAAAGTTTTTATGTGATTTACATGTGGTTATATGTGACATATGGTTTATGTGGCTTATAGTTAAGATTACACCCACCCAAAAAATATTATACCCTCCCAAATCAAATTCCTGGCTACGCCCCTGGGCCTAATGCCGAAGAATCAGTCGGCATGCAGACGTGGTCATTCCACTGAGACTCACATTGTCGGCCGTCCTGCGTATCTTTAGAGATATCGTTGATGCGGTATCGAATGATCGGGTTGCTCTCCTCTGCCTACTGGACCTTTCAGCATCATTCGATACTGTCGATCATGAGGTCATGTTCCGACGGCTGGAGCTTTCTTATACGGCATCAAGGGTGGAGCCCTCATGCAGGTGGCTGCAAGACTACCTAATCGATTGAACGCAGTCGGTATGGTGGAACGGGGCCATGTCCTCACCGCGCCCTGTTCTCAACTTCTCAGTGGCGTGCCCGCAGGGGTCTGTGCTAGTCCCACTCCCTTTTATTCTGTGTGTGGCAGACATTGGACGGATCGTTGAGGAGTGTGGACTAGTCCCGCACGCTTACGCAGGCGACGTACAGATCCTAGCCTCTTGTCCTGCCAGGGACACGGAACAGATATGCGTGACCGCGTCACAGCGTGCATAGCAAAAATTATGAAAAATCTAACTCTGGACGGAGGCAAATCGTCTGGCTCTCAACCCAGCCAAACAGAGGCGTAGCGAGGGTATCCGGCGCCCGGAGGCAAAGTGTACCGTTGGTGGCCCCCAACACTGCTGACGAGCAAAAAAGGTCGTCATATCGTTCTCTCGGCGCCCCTCCCCTCAACTCTCTACGACGACCCTCTCCCTATACTCATGACGAGCAAAAAACGGGTCGCCGCACTTATTTCTTCTTATTTATTATGTATTTGACTGTTTAACTTACCCCAAAACCCCGATTTTGGCGCTCCATCACCTCGGCCCACGGGGGCATATGCTCCCACCCGCCCCCTCGCTACACCTCTGCAGCCAAGACGGAAGTGCTCTGGATTACCACCCCAAGGAAGACGCATCTAATCAGACATGCGCCCAGTGTTTAATCTAGACTCCTGGACTCCGGGGGGGGGAACTGAAAAAGCCGGGTGGGGGGGGAGGAACTGACAAAGCCAGGGGGAATTCTGCTAGGAGCCGCTGTTAGTCCATGTAGTATTCAAAATTTCAGGGGGGAATTTGAAATTTCCGGGGGGGAAGGGCAATCCCCCCGGAAACGGCCTAGATTAAACACAGCTGGGTCGCACTGTAGTCAAAAGGTTAGCGAACGATCTGTCAGAATCATTTCAGTTGCAATTGCCACAGACGCTTGCCCAGTCAACTCAACGGTGACTGAAAATATCGGAATCTCCGTTGATATAAGAAAATCCGGCTAAGGAATAACTGAAAAATATCTTCATTCAGTCGATATTATGAAAAACTAAAGCGAACGATAATATTACCCATCAGCTCTCCTACGAGCGTTGAGCTTAAGAGGTTACTTTGACCGGGGGCGTAGCCAGGAATTTGATTTGGGGTGGGGTATAATGTATCTGGGCAGGGTATAAATCTTTATAAACTTAAAAACATTGAAAATTTGATGGTAGTTTCATTTTTGCGGGGTATTTATACATATATACCCCCTGTTGCTACGCCCCTGACTGTGACTAACCTTTTCGTTCATTAATTGGTGTTTCTGTATTTATTCCATGCGACAGCAGTAGCTTGTGTGTTTGTTTAGGCTGAAGGATGTTAACGGGATCGATTCAATCGACGAAAAGATCGATAATTGTGTCTACTCCATCGGGTTGATCGTAGGAAAAAAGCCAAAATGAGAGTTAGAGATATATGCGAAACGAAGCAAATTGCTTAACCCACATGTGGAGTTTCGCAAACAATAATATGTGAATGGTGAAAGCAGAATCAATTGATTTTACTCATTTTAGCAACATAGCCAAAAAATAAAGGCTCAAAACAATATGTACCAATGACGAATTTGCTTAGTATTGGTTTGTAGGCCACCTAATAAAGAGCCTTCAATGCTGATATAAGGAAAATTTTAACGGTAGGCCTAACAGCAATAATAAAAATAAAAATAATAAACATGATCATAATCATACAATAAGACCATTGACAAAAGGGACAAGGTACACGATTTTGAAGAATAATTTTGCATTCTTTAATAAAATAGTAATGGAATGAAAGAGTTTTATAAAAAAAATACATCTATGCTGTAGATGAATTGACACATTGTGCAGAATTCATGCAATTGAAAAGACATATTGGGTATGAAAAGCAATTTCCATCGTGTAAGCTAAACTTATTAAATTCAGCAGAATATATGTTTTAAATTAATCGAGATAGCATGGGATTTTAATTAATTAAAGAGAAGTAATTCAGTTTTTGAAGAGCTTAGGGCAACCTGATTATTGCATAGCAAAGACTGAACTTTTTGCTGACAAAAAGATAAGTTTTCCAGTGATAATGAAGATATTCTCTCAGCAAAAGCAGCGAACAGCGCGCGCAATAATAAAATCAATCGACTATAATTATACTCTATAGTTAAGAAGCAGAAAGCTAATTAATTAGCGCGTTGTAGATGATTTAAGCTCATCTGTTTTTATTGTGCCAAAGTTTTTCATAATAAAAACGTTGACAAACATTAAAAAAACGTTAAAAGACGTAAAGACATGGGGAAAATTTAAAACGTAAAAAACGTCTATTACATCTTGTAATGGTCCTTACCCTCCATCTGTTACAAGTAGTCACACTTTCTCAGACCTCCTCTCCTTCGAGCGTGACGTAGGTTATGGACGGCCCCGAAGGATTTAGAGACTAAAGAAAGTCCAGTTGTACTTTTTCGCATTAAACATTCATTAGAGCACAGACAAAATATAGCAAAGAGAAGTATTCCAATGACATAAGTCATCATGATCATTGTAATCGTTATAACTTTGGAAAGTAGCCTAGATGCCAAAAGATAACATAGTTCCCGTAGATAGGTATCTATAAGTAAAGTACTGTATGTCAACTAAATGCAATGTCAATGGATTCTAAAACAACAGCCTCAAAATCACGAACTAAATGCTCCACTTTAATATTGAGATACGAGACTGATGACAATCAACAATCAGTCTTACTTCGACTCATGCAGCAACTCACAAGCACGGCACAAAACGAATAGAGATAACAGTGGTAAAATCTTAACATTTTATATGTAATTTCTCAAAGCCTGTGTGCTTGGTTGTCAATCTGCTTTACTTATATATAAATATTTCTGCAATATTCTTCTCCCGATTTTTATATAAATACATACTTCAGCACACTATCCAATAAATGCGAATGTAATCTTAGAAATAATGAAAATATTAATCTTCAGTATGCTACTACTAATGTTAGATTATTTTCTATTAGGTATCAAGGACCGAAAATATGGAATAGTATTCCATCATGACTTAAAAATTCTAAACTAATATCAACTCTTAAGTAAAAATTAAAATTTCATCTGCTGAATGGAAACATAGAATGTCAAATAATGAATTAAGATATCTTTATAATCAATTTTGAGATTGAACTATATAACTAATTTCTTAGTTCTACTTTATATGTCTTTAGTGTTAGTTTACCATGAATCCACCATGTAATTTGTAATTATTGATTTTTATTTTTTTGGGTGACCAATTTACGGGATAGATATCCCCTAGGTCAACCTTTTTTCTCATTGAAAATAAAATTTCAATAAACAATTTATGTCAATGAATTTAGTTAAGTGTTAATTGTTAGTCAAGTTTTTTCTTCGTCTTTGCTTCATATTGATATACGTATATTTTGGATGTTATGAGAACTTGAGAAGAAATAAAATTGTGAAATAAAACTGTGATTGTGATTGCTAACCGCGTTCTCATTGGACGACGCACTGCTATAGTTTTATAATCGTTGCTATAGACAGCCAAAAGTAATAATGGGCGGAGCAACGAAATGGGCGGAGCTTGAGAACGCGTCCTGCTTGGCTGGAAGTTTCTCTATACGGGTGCGCGGTGATCTGAAACTTCTATTGTTATAGAAGTAAAAGGCAGATGCAAAAATAATGAGTGTCCTTTGCACTATTTCAAATTTTATTAGCGAGAAACACGGCTAGCGCATGCCTAACTGGTCGGGAGATTTTGCTTACGGGTCAGAGACTCAGAGACCAAACTGTTGCGCGGCTGCGGTCTCATAATAACTGAAAATTCGTATCTCGGGTGATCTATTATTGTGCTACATCTCTGTGCTCTAGATAGGCTGCTGGTGTTCCAAGCGTTTATAAAATTCAATATTCTTGCTTAAGTTAATGAACAGGTAAGTATCACGTGAGGGATCGCTCATTCTTATAGGCCTAGTAACTATATGCTACGTAGCCTATTCGGAATATTCATTTGAATACATTATCGATAACATTTCGATTTCATATTTCATATTTTCGTCAGGCTTTTCCCCAGGAATCTGCGATCGGGAGTGGGGTGTCCCAAAATTGCTGAGGTGTCAATGTCCAGCAGTCCAAATGTCCAGTGTTGAGTCTTATACGGCTAGTTTTTATAATAATAATAATAATAATAATAATAATAATAATAATAATAATAATAATAATAATAATAATAATAATAATAATAAATAATAATAATAATAATAATAGTGATTTTAAGTGGCTTTTATCATCTGTGAACTTTGAAATTTTTGATTTGAACATATAATACGCAGTACGAAACAGCTGCATCATAACACCACTGTCCTTCACAGCAGCTTCATACTACTTTTAACATATGTCTGTTTGGGTGATAGCCAACACCACCCCTGGCAGGGGTGTAGGGGTAGGGTGTGTCTGCCAAAAACCTGGAGTGTAACGCCCCTCCCCGCTGGTGGTGTAGATAAATACCTGATTTTCGCGATGGCCAAAGCTGCATAAGCCTTCACTAGAAGTACAATCCAGTAATTTGAGTTCAGCGGCGAACACTGCGTGATCGTATAGCGTTTGTGACGTTTCTTAGGCCAGCGACCTATTCGCCTAGACTCAAAATAATGTCTGGTCAATCGTTTGGATACGAAATGGAGGAAGTGGTGGAGAATTACCTCAAGTACCGTCCAACCTACACGTCTGAATTATACGAGAAGATCTTGATGTACCTCGATCAACATGCCAAAGAGACCGGATCAATGCGAAGTTTGGCCGTTGATGTCGGGTGTGGAAGCGGTAACAGCGCCGTGCCTCTGGCCAAATATTTTACGAAAGTTATAGGAATCGATTCAAGTCTTCCGCAGATAACTGTGGCGAACAGATTCAAAGCCGAGCATCCAAACGTCCTGTTTGAACACTGTTCGGCGTATGACATGAGTTCCTTTGTGGCAGACAGTAGTGTTGACCTTGTGACTTCAGGAGAATCTCTACATTGGTTCAACATTGAAAAGTTCTCACAGGAATGTCTGAGAATTCTTAAGCCAGGTGGAATGCTAGCCGCCTATTTTTATTCCGTACCTGTTTTTGAAAACCCGAAGACCAAAGAACATATTGAAAAGGCAAGCGATTCGAATTATTATTATTATTATTATTATTATTATTATTGTCGCGAAATCTCCTCTTTGATCCCTTAAGTGGCAATGGACAATCCCCGCGTATGTGTTTTAAAGATATTCAGGGAAAATTTGACGGGCGGGAAGAGAAAATTTGGCCTAAAACATCTAGGTCCCCACCCTTGTATTTGAGTGGTCTTGCTTGCGAAATGACAACACGCGTATATCTTCAATTATAATGCAGTCTTTATTAATAGTACGATGAATCAATAATGCAATAATTAGTGGCAGATAATGATATGCGGTCTGCACATTATTATTCGAATTGATAGGCAATGACATTTAGCAATAAACGGCAATAAACAATCATAGTCAGCAACATTGAAGCGTATCAACAGAAATTCAATAGTCATCAACACGAAATCATATGCATTAATAAGTGTCAAAGATCTCGAGAGCTCTGCTACGGAGATCTACCAAATAGGGTTCGATTCACTCTACCTTCTAAGGCACTTAGACTCTAATACTAACTTGCGGGGCAAGGTAAGAGTATAGGTCACAAGGAAAGAGCAGCAAGGTAAGAGCACAAGGCACAAGGCGTGGGACCTTGCAGAGGACTCCGTCACTTGAGGCTTGTGGCCAATAATGTTATGCTGAGTAGGACTACGCGTCCGTTTGCCCGCAGAACCTGGTAGTCCTGGAACGTGTTGATAGTAGCCGCGCAGGGCTCCAAAAAGGCGTGCGGCCCGTGTAGTAATGTATTGCTGAATAGGACTACGCGTCCGTTTGTCCGCAGGACCTGGTAGTCCTGGGAACGTGTTGAGTAGTACCGGCAACCCGGCGCATCCTGACGGCAGGACGGTACTGTCGAGGCGTCTTAGCGGTAAGACGGCATCTCATCCTGAGTCAAAGCTCAGACGGTCTGGAACGAGGTTCCTCCCGTATCGGTCGTTCAAGAAGCGGGCAAATATCGCTCACACAACCGACTGACTAGGCTATCACGGGCCCAGATATAAGACGTTGGGACCGTACGATAAAAAGGTTTGCTACGTGTCAGTCAATAGATCATTAATAACTTCTGAAAGAAAAGCGACATCTATTGAATCTTTCGCAGGTAAGTACTTCTGAATATACACTAATTTCTAGTACCATAATAATTGCTAATAGTTCGATAACTAATTAATTAAAAATAATCAACCGTTTAAAGTGATCAATACGGCAAAGGCAATGCATTAACGTCGCCTGCATTGACGTCGTCCTAGCGACTAAATTAGGAAACACTCTATAAAGGCAACATTGCAATAAAGAATAATTAGCTGCCAACACAGATACACAGGTAGAATTGTATATATGGCAATTCCGCCACAATTGTCCCTGACTTACGTCTTTGACCGTCCTCGGTCAAAAACTAAAACTATCCGAGGAGGAATTGACGGACAATTATGGAAACAAAATAAAACCGCGAATAATAACGAAAGAAAACTTCACATGTGCCGACTAACATCACAAAATTTCAGCCGGGCAAGATGGCTATCAATTATACACAACAGCGATTGCGAATTGCATAAGACAAAAATTAAAACGTCGTACTCCATAAACAATAAGCTACGATCTACATAGGCCGGCAACATTTGACAAGCGGCCGTTTCCAGACTGAAAGAAAGCTCAGTCTGAGACGAAGCTATAAAAATACAAAACGAACAATATGAAGTTAACTCTAAAAGAAACACGCGCGAAAACAACAACGACACATTGAACATACTTCAAATGCGCACATGAACTAGCGGAGACGAACGGTAAAAATGCCTTTTTATGCGTCACCGCAAATATACACAATTCCGGCTCATTTAAAGAAAAGCGAATCTACATCAACCGGTAAACGTTCACAAGTGCATAACTGGAGTTTGAATTGAAACTAAGAAAACACGTGCACGCACGAAACTACTAACTAGAACGCTAAGAAACACAGACAACGATATTGATAGAAACACGATCACGGACATCATAAACTTCGCAGGAACAAAAAGATTCGAGACAGCCGGAAACAACTTGGCAAGCGGCTGTGATTTAAACGCGTTATCTTAGAAATCAATGTCCGAAGACTATTTACACAAACCGGTGATTTCTTAATTGGCTTCTATGTTAGCCATAAAAACTCTAATCTAAAGCGAAATTACAACGCACTGCAACGCATACAGTAGTCTATCGTAATACATCCTTATAGTACACCGTTAGCACAGCTATTCACACGAAGAAAATTAATCAAGTCACATATTAATTGGACATAGGTAAACGAATCAACATTTCAAAGCAAAACATTCGTACGACTAATTAACAAACTAACGCTACTCTTATTGAACAGCGTGCCGCAATAATCAAAGTCTACTCGCACCGTTTGTTCATCACATCATCATACGCACAGTACTTTTGTCTATGGACATTTGAAAGAGAGAAAAGGTATGGACCTTTCACTGGATAGGCGTAGGTGATTACCAGCGCACGCTTCTTTTCTTCTTCCTATGAGGTTTTTGACGAAGCGCAGGCGTCGGGCGGGTGCTAGTCGTAATTATTTCGGTGGTCGCTGCTTCCAATGATTCGGCAGATGCCGCCGTTGCAGCAACGTCTTCTTCAGCGGATAACCTTGCTTCTATGGACTTCATCCACGTCTCTCGAGCTTTCTGTTGTTCCTCATGAGTTTTATGTTGTTCTTCGAGGATTCTCTTTTGCGCTTCCATGAAGTTCATCAACCGGGCGACAAGATCGGTTACTGCGTCGTCTTGACTGTCTTCGGGTAAGTCCTGTTGAGCAGCTTGGGTTACCTCTGACCTGGTCAACTCTGCTTCTTCTGTCTCTTCTGTATGAGGGACTTCGACTGTTACGAGATTTACTGGAGCGGCATCTTCGTAATGAGGGTAGATTATTTCGACGGTTTCCTCTGTCGTGAAATCGATTAGCGGAAAGTCTTGGAATTCTTCAAGCCCTACTGTAGTGTCGTATACTACAGAATTTTCTGCACGGCAACTCGCACGGGAATCGGTTTGCGCAAGTTCCCCGTCATCAATCTTGATCAGGAAGTTTTCGGACGCATTTATGTAATCAGCGACATCCTCCTCTGGGCTCCAATCTTCTCCAGTTTGTCGCACACGTGGTGCACGGGAACTTATACGCTCGTGTTCTCCGTCGATGACTCTGGAAGACGACTCTAACCGGTTCAGAGGGGAAACTTCTGTATCCTCCGCTATGAACATTCGATGACACACATCGGCTCTGTTCAGCCCTGATAAGCGCAGTCGATAACGCCCTACGAACAACTCATTTCTCTTCAGACTTAAACTACAACCGATCAGGAACTCCATACCAAGCATGACTTCCTCGATTTCTTCAGAGACGATAAACTTAATTAACCTCTTACATCGGCAATTAAACTTTACTCTGGCGACTACTTCACCTTTTATCCTGATCTCTCGACCGTTAGCAGTACGCAACTTTTGCGAACAGTCAGTTAATGGCAATCCATCGGCGACGAATGCGGGCATCAGGTTGACTTCGGATCCGGTGTCAATAAGGCTCCAGCATTCCTGGCTGTTTATGAAACAACGCACATACAGCGAATGCTGCCTTCCGGACTGATTAGAAGAGGTACGATCATGATCTACAGACGTCCTGCGATTTACGCTTCGCGGCTGTCTGCATTCTCGTTTTACATGACCCAACTGCTTGCAGTTGTAGCAACGTTTCTTCCGTAATCTTCTTCCAAACGGATTTCTTACGGCGGGGTCCCTGACTTGGTCGTGAGCCACAGAGGCAACATCGTCAGCCCCGGAAACATCCTCTCTGCTCGTCGTTAGCCGTGACCTCGGCCCAACGAACGTTGGCCTTCGGTGTCGTCCCTCCTTCTTCGTCGATCTTACACTCCTTGCCTGCTCTCTCTTTAAAGTTGCAACATAATCACTTAGTTCGGTGATCAGTCGAGCGATTGCGTCTTCTTGTTTCACCGTCCGGACTGGACGATAACAGTCACGTCTAGGTTCGTCGAAACCGTCTTCTCTGACCAGGGACTTCTTGTACGCTTCCAATCGCATGGCGATCCTAAAGGTTTCGTTCAGAGTCTTTGGCTCTTTTTCACGTATTTTCAACGAGAGCTCATCGTCGAACATGGCATCAAGAAATGCATCACGCGCTAAAATCTCCCTAATATCATCCGTAGATGCCGGGTAGGCGAGAGTCACTAGGCGGCGTACATCGTGTAGCAGATCGGCTAGACTCTCCTTGTCTCTTTGACGGTGGCATCGGAGTTGAGTGCGGAATGTCTCGGCTTGAGCTTCCCAGCCGTACCTTTGTCGTAGTCTTTCCACTAGACCGTCATAGGCGATGTTTGCCTGGGACCCGAAGTCCCAGAGCAATTGAACGGCCGACTTTTCTAGGCTGCACTGCAGAAAGTTGGTCTTTTCTTTCTCAGTCCATCGATTATGCTCAGCACACACCTCAAACTGGCGAAGGAATGATTCGAGGGACCCTGTCCCGTCGAATTTTCCTGGCTTCATGTATTGTCTCTTTTCCGTTATGAGGCAAGTCGTACGAGGGGCCACCTCTGGTGCGATCCTTGCGGACGGCTCGGTTATCTCTCTCTTGACGGGCACGTTCGGCAGGCGTCTCCTCTTACGCATCGATATCCGATAGAGGGAAGGAGGTTCAGGCGAAGGTGTAGCAAGGCGTGGTTCCCTTCCTGTCATCCTCTCGTCGGACCATTCGTCCGCGACGTCCATGAGATTATAGTGGACGGCAGGACTATCCATTGTCAGGACACAGAAAGAAAAAGCGGTACAATCCGACTATCTGTTTTTGATAAACACGCGGGTAACTCCGCAAAAAAAACTGTCCTAGATTCACAAGCAAAGGGAACGTACAACAAATCAAACGGACAAATCCGTAGATACTTTAAGAATCGCTATCTTCACAAGCAAGAGGACCCCACTTCTGGTACCAATTGTCGCGAAATCTCCTCTTTGATCCCTTAAGTGGCAATGGACAATCCCCGCGTATGTGTTTTAAAGATATTCAGGGAAAATTTGACGGGCGGGAAGAGAAAATTTGGCCTAAAACATCTAGGTCCCCACCCTTGTATTTGAGTGGTCTTGCTTGCGAAATGACAACACGCGTATATCTTCAATTATAATGCAGTCTTTATTAATAGTACGATGAATCAATAATGCAATAATTAGTGGCAGATAATGATATGCGGTCTGCACATTATTATTCGAATTGATAGGCAATGACATTTAGCAATAAACGGCAATAAACAATCATAGTCAGCAACATTGAAGCGTATCAACAGAAATTCAATAGTCATCAACACGAAATCATATGCATTAATAAGTGTCAAAGATCTCGAGAGCTCTGCTACGGAGATCTACCAAATAGGGTTCGATTCACTCTACCTTCTAAGGCACTTAGACTCTAATACTAACTTGCGGGGCAAGGTAAGAGTATAGGTCACAAGGAAAGAGCAGCAAGGTAAGAGCACAAGGCACAAGGCGTGGGACCTTGCAGAGGACTCCGTCACTTGAGGCTTGTGGCCAATAATGTTATGCTGAGTAGGACTACGCGTCCGTTTGCCCGCAGAACCTGGTAGTCCTGGAACGTGTTGATAGTAGCCGCGCAGGGCTCCAAAAAGGCGTGCGGCCCGTGTAGTAATGTATTGCTGAATAGGACTACGCGTCCGTTTGTCCGCAGGACCTGGTAGTCCTGGGAACGTGTTGAGTAGTACCGGCAACCCGGCGCATCCTGACGGCAGGACGGTACTGTCGAGGCGTCTTAGCGGTAAGACGGCATCTCATCCTGAGTCAAAGCTCAGACGGTCTGGAACGAGGTTCCTCCCGTATCGGTCGTTCAAGAAGCGGGCAAATATCGCTCACACAACCGACTGACTAGGCTATCACGGGCCCAGATATAAGACGTTGGGACCGTACGATAAAAAGGTTTGCTACGTGTCAGTCAATAGATCATTAATAACTTCTGAAAGAAAAGCGACATCTATTGAATCTTTCGCAGGTAAGTACTTCTGAATATACACTAATTTCTAGTACCATAATAATTGCTAATAGTTCGATAACTAATTAATTAAAAATAATCAACCGTTTAAAGTGATCAATACGGCAAAGGCAATGCATTAACGTCGCCTGCATTGACGTCGTCCTAGCGACTAAATTAGGAAACACTCTATAAAGGCAACATTGCAATAAAGAATAATTAGCTGCCAACACAGATACACAGGTAGAATTGTATATATGGCAATTCCGCCACATTATTATTATTATTATTATTATTATTATTTTAAACTGATAATTTTTTGTGCGCCACATTCCCAATTTGTCGGGAGCAAGAGCACATTACAGAGTCCTATAAAATAACAGTCATCAAATAATATGTATATTTTTAGGAATCGCATTGTATTGAATTTTGTCAGAATGTGTTACCGTTTATAGTTATTTTCCTAAAATCTGCCTTTCTAATCTTGACTAGTCAGAGAAAAGTTAAGCTTCTACCTAAATTTACTTAAACTTTTACATAATTGTTTTCTCTGAAAAAATTGTGAGCAAGATATTATCTGTCAGCCTTTGAATGACTCAAATCTGTAATCAGACAGATGAATGCTTTTATTATAAAAACTAGCTGTCAACCCGTCAAAAATGACGGGAGGGGAGTGGCTATCTCCTTCCCCGATTTATTGGAAAAGTTCATATTATTACATATAACAATTTTTTAAATCTGAAAATGTAATGTGAATGCGTAGATCGTCATTTAAAATTGTTCCTATGTCCTCACTGGGTGGTCTTGCCACCCTCCCACTACAGGGGGCTGCACACCATACACACCTTAACGGAACCTACGACTACGGTTTGGGCCTACGGTTCCGATGGGATTTGGTCTCCCACGGGAATGCGCCCCCCGGTGTTACCTACGGTCCCTTTTGGACATATGGCTCTTTTTCGGCTTACGGACCCAAAGGGGCTTTTGCCTCCCACGAAGGACTGGGACTTTTTCTCCCTGGGGCTGTGCCCCAGTGGAGTATACAGCCCCCACGGGTGCTGGGGCTAGGTTTCCCACGGGAGGATGCGCCTCCAGTTAGGCCTACGGCCTCACATGGGGGCTGCGCCCCAGTAGGACCTGCGGCCCCACACGTGGGTCTGCGCCATCAGTGGGGCCTACGGCCTCCCTCGGGGGCTTGGGCTTGGTCTCCGACGGGAGGCTGCGCCCCAGTAGGACCTAAGGTCCCCACGTCGGCTGGGGCTTGGTTTACGACGGGTGGCTGGCTCTACAGGCTACGGCCCAACACGGGGGACTGCGTCCACAGTAGGACCCACGGCGCCACACGAAGTACTGCGCCGCCAGCGGTGCTGTACAACGTGCATTCAATCAGGACGATTCGTTAAGCTGCAATGAAGACGCTTCGTCAAACGCTACTTCGATTATACAGTTTGATTGTCAATGGCAACAACGTCTTCCAACATCTGCCGTGTAGTGTGACTGACAAACTTACCGGACAAAGAGAATTATTATTTAAGATGACGCTACTTTGGCCAGGTGACGATCGCATATGCTATCAATAGTGTATAACTGTATACTATCTCGTTTCCTACTCGTACCTTCGTTCTTTTCGTAAGTGATTGTCCTCTCTTCTGTTGTGCAGGTTATTTCGTTGGTTGAGCATTACACAGAAACTGAGGGACGCCACATTTTCGACAATTTTCAAGCAATTTGCCCACAACTATCAGAATTTTTCAGTCAATGTGTTCAGTAAGCATTATAATTATTTATATTGATTATTTTTGCACTTTATATTAACAATTTAACAGCTATGTATTCAGGCTAAATTTTCAGCAGATTTTACCTTCGGAAAGTTGAATGTTTACGATTATTTTATGCGGCAGATTCTCAATTTTGTGCTTCCAGTGCGCACAACCGCGATCATTACAAAGTATCATATTCTCATTTTGACTCCGGTTTCAGAGAAAGTCTTGTCCATTTGAAAGAATGTTAATGCCCACAGGACTGGAGGTCCGCCCCAATGTCATTCATGCAGTCCTGGTCTGTTGGAAGAACCAAATCTCCAGACTCATTCGTTCGGTTTACCCCAATAATATCGCGCTCAAAATATCGCGGACATAAGTTATCGCTGCTTAAAATGTCATGGTTCAGAATATCGCCAAAATTGAATGTAGCCAACTCCTAACCCCAAAAGAAGCCATTATCGCCTTTTAAATAGCGTACACTGTACAGTGTGTAAAAGTAAAAATTGACCGATGTTTGACATTTAATAACTCGGCCGCGTGTGTAGTGATTTCAATATAATTTATAGGCCATACACAAGGGAATGTTTATGATGTAAGTGCCACTGCCAAATTTCATGCTGATATGTTTAGTACTTGATGAACTATGGCCAAAAAACTACAGAGACACAAATTTTAAAATTGACAACGTGTACCATCAGGGCAACGGTCGCCTGCACTTCGTACCAGACAAATCCAAAGTGAACGCCGAGTGCCACGTAACTCAGCTGCTACCAGATCTCCTGCAGGACTGTCATGATTTGCTAGGAGAAGATTTTATATTTCAGCAAGACGGAGCACCTGCCCACTCTGCTCTCCGGACCCAAGATTTTCTGGAGCAAAATTGTCCAGATTTCATCAAGAAAGATGACTGGCCACCCAACTCCCAGATATCAATCCACTTGACTTCCACGTCTGGGAAATCATGTTCGACAGATATCAAAAGTATCAGCCAAAGCCACAGAACATCACGGAGTTGAAGACTGTACTGAAGAATATCTGGGAGAGTTTGCCTGAGGACCAGATCAAGAAGTCGATACTGTCAGTGAAGAAGCGCTTGTCGGTATGTGTGAAGGCTAAGGGTGGGCATTTTGAGCACCTGCTCCCGCAACAAATCATCTAAGACCCCTTTAAAACGGCCCTTTTCAGGGCCAAAAACAAAAATTATTTTTATCACTTTATAATGCCGTTATATTCCGTTGTCAACTTTAAAATTTGTTTATTTAGTTTTTTGGCCATATTTCGGCAGCATAAAATTTGGCGGTTACATCAGACACATTCTCAGGTATATGGTCCATAAATTTTATTGAAATCACTACACACGCGGCCGAGATATTAAATGTTAAACATCGGTCCACTTTTTACTTTTACACACTGTAGGCCTATGAACATCGCGATGTTATGACCGTGATATTTTGTGCACGCGATATTTTTGTCCGCGATATTTTGAGGAGCGCGATATAATAATGATTTCTACCCTTTCGCGTTCATATTCCATCTGTGAAAATATTTCAACGGCATTTTTGTGATGGGCTAATACCGCGACCACCTGCTTACTAAAGCCCGACTGGTTCTCCAGCAAAATAACAACAAATCATGCATGTAAGGTTTCCATATGTTGATACTGTTGTAGTTAGTAATAAATCTTAGTCTGTTTCCGAACTTGACGCTTGAAAATGTCTGATAGGGACGACACGATTCGTATGAGATTTCCATACAGCATTGGAGATTTTCAAGGACTTTTCAAAACCACTCCTCAATACTACCGCTACAAGGCAGATCACCCTGACCACCCTGACGATTATGACGATGTTTTCGAAAAGTTAGTATCACCTTGCTCATAAGCAGTATAGGCCAACTGATGCGCATAAATATAAATATAACGAAATGTATGCATAGGCCTACAGTGCAGGCTAGGTTGACAAGCAGAAAAAATGGCATCCGGAACCGCGGTGGTGGATGCATCCCCAGTCATCAACATGGTGCAACCGCCACTGCTCTCAAGTACTAATATTACTGATCAAGATGGCGTCCGCCCAATGTGATTCTCACACGAGGGCTATAGCTTAAACACAGGGCATACGTGGTTTGCTAGTTCTAACATTTGGATAGAAACATTACCCGATGCGCATTTCTTTTAACATGATTCTTTCGGCTCAGGAGCATCTGTACTCACGGATTGTGTCCATATAGGCTGAAAGATGTTTACGGGACTGATTCATTTGACGAAAAGGTCGATTACTGCGTCTACTCCATCGTTTTGGTCGTAGGAAGAAAACCGAAATGAGAGTTACAGGTCTACGCAAAGGGAAGCAAACTGCTTATCCGTCATGCTGGGCCTGCCAGACAATAGACGTGAATGTTGTAGACATAATCAACTGATTTTAGTAGCATAGCATAAAATAAAGGCTTAAGACAATTTAACAGTAACTAATATGCTTATTGTTGATTTGTACCTAATGAAGAATCTTCGTTATTCATGGTTGTTGATGACAATAATGCAGTAACAGCAGCTGCACCAGCAGCAACAGCGATAATAATAATAATAATAATAATAATAATAATAATAATAATAATAATAATAATAATAGGGCTGCGGAAATTAACTATTAATCTACCGATTAATAGTTAAAATTTTTAATCGATTAAATTTTCTTTAATCGATTAAATTTTTGATTAAAATTTAATATTTTTGTATTTTCTATTTTTTTAAAATTGTTAATAGTTGGATTAATTATTAATAGTTTTTTAGCTTCTTCTACACGTACTCACTTTTCCCCAGTATTATTATTATTACTGTATATTGAATATGGAGTCATTGGTGGTCAGGTATTACCCCAAAATGTGTACGCCATTATTATTTTTATTAAACGACAGAGACTTCTGGTGGGAGATAGGGTTAGGGTTAGGGTTATCGATTAATCGATTAAAATTTTTTCCGATTAATCGAACAAAAAAAATTAATCATTACCAGCCCTAAATAATAATAATAATAATAAAATAATAATAATAATAAAATAATAAAATAATAAAATAATAATAATAATAATAATAATAATAATAATAATAATAATAATAATAATAATAATAATAATAATAAAGACTACAGATTACGTGCACGAAAGATTTTGTCTTTAAAATAGTAATAGCAGTAATGACAATAATAGTAATTATTATTGTTTAAATAAATTCTCTTTATAGAAAAAATGTGCTCTAAGACATTAAATAAGCTTTTGCTTTCAAAATAGCAATAATAATAATACCGCTATCTGCTAATAGTACCGGCTATCTGCTAATTATTTTACGCAAATACTGTAATGCGAAAATACCGCTGTTTGTGGTTGTAACGTTTGACTGCACAGTCTTCACTGACACAATGCACTGAATGTATAAGTTAGGGTTACCAGACGTCCTTAAATGATAAGGACAGTCCTTAAATTCCGTTGCCCCGTTCTTAAGGGCGTTTGTCCTTAATAAGGACACAAAATGTCCTTAAATTTCATGCGTTTGTCCTTAATAAGACACAAAATGTCCTTAAATTTCATTAAAAATAGTGACTACCGATTTCGGACATTACTCTAGATTAAAATGACTTTTTATTGATTGATATTGATTGCTAAAACTGGTCATCATTAGTTCTTTATGCCTTTTTGCGTCCTTTACGTCCTAAAAATGTCCGACAAGCAAAAGATGCTAGTCATCACTAGTTTTTGTGCTTCTTTGACGCCCTGAAAAGTCTGACAAGCCAATGTGTTTTGTGTGTCCTTAAATTCTTTCCAACTGATCTGGTAACCTTAGTATAAGTTGTGCTTCTGCTATCAAAATATGAAACTCTTTGAACCTTTCTCGTTATTGTCGATCGGGCAATAAATTTTGATTGTCGCAAGCAAAAGTCCAACATTATGACAATATCCATAAGAGCAATAACTGAGCGTCTTCCATTTTCAACAAATCATCGCCTACAGTTATTACTGTTGACAAATCTGCTCGTGTTGGTTTCTAAATAGTTAAATCCTGCACTAAATTGATTCTTATTCAAAGCTGTGTAGCCGAAGAATGTGATCAGGACGTGTGCCAAGACAAGTTTAACATCTTCGGGCTAAATAAATGCAATCACGAAATTTGATAAACTCAGTGATGCACACTTCTACTAATTGAGTCACAGCACCTCATTTAGTTCAAGGTTCAAGAATCCTGGTTAAAACTGACCGCTTAATTTATTTAGTATAATTATAATATTAATTGTCTGTTTACTGTCAGTGGGAAATGCCTATGATAGGCCCCTAGTTAAAGTTTGACGCTTGGGATCAAATTAATGGACATCCGTTATATAGGCCTAATGACAATCACGCAGGGCCGAATCAAGGTCCGAGTGGGCCTGGGGATGCATATTTTAAGGGGGCCTATTTTAGCAATTTAAGAGGCCTATTTTAAGGGGGTCTATTTCGAAGGCCCATATCTAACTTTAAGAGGTCTATTTTTAGGACCCATTTTTAATTTTAAGGGGGTCTATTTTAGCAAGTATTTAGGAGGCCTATTTTAAAATGTTTTTAAATTTTAGAAAATACAGCAATTTTATTTTAAATTTTAAATTTAAATTTAAATTCATATCTTATAATTTTAAAATTTTAATTAAAATTAAGACTTTAATTTTTTTAAAATAAAAATTTTATTTTACCATTTAAAAATTTTGACAATTTTAGCAATTTCAGCTAAAATTTTGGCTATTTTGCTCGGGGAACTTAGAAATGGCGGCCCTCTTTTACACAGGCTTTTGCTATTAACTTGTTTTTGAAACGTTACATTTAGCTCTATAAGAGTATCCAGAACAATCTCTATGGTCTCTGATCTATGTCCACCAGCAAGAAATCTGCTTCTGTCATTGGCGTCTATTAATAGACGACAATGGTTTCTATGGTTTCTGCCAACCAGTGGGCGGAGCAACCGGACTTTGCTGGTAAACACTGGATACCCTATATAGTTCTATGTCGTATTTATTCACATATTTATAACCGGTTTATATATAACATTATTGCCCCGCATAGAAATTTTTAAATTAATATAAAATCAATGTTATTTACTTTTACTTACTTTTTTGGACTTTTTGGGCGTGAAATAAATTCTAAAGTCTGCGTCTAATTATAAAAATCAGTGGTTGGGTTTGGAATAATTTTGGGCGTGAAATAAATTCTAAAGTCTGCGTCTAATTATAAATAGCATCGAGGTCTCGTCCTTTAGTAACTTAATTTAGAAATGTAGAGACATTTTCGAAGCACAACGATAGGTTCTGGTTTATAGTAGTGAATTCTATATGAAAGAGTCTGCTATAGGCTACATATGTAGCATATGCTATGCTACATAGGTACATATATCAACTGACCTACTTCATTCATGTGATTCTGATAATCCATAACAGTCCAACCTGTTGTCTATGTATTGAAATGAGACATGGAACTGGATTCTAGTGACGAGAGGCAAAATTTAAAAAATATAAAAGAGTGAAAAATGATTTATGGATGAACCCTCGTACGCCCGGAAATTTGAGAATCATTGGTTGACATTCCTTGTGAGGGATGTCTTGAGGCTGCTGGTTTTGTTCTGTAATCGAACCCGACCTTACACTTAGAACTAAAACTGTCATTGGCGAGTGGCCATTTTATGCTTATAAACCAAATGCGTCTCTCTCTCTCTCTCTCTCTCTCTCTCTCTGCGTGTGTGTGGTGTGTGTGTGTCAAGTAGAGAGCTAGAATTCAAGTCAACTTCTATGCTAGTTTCTAATAAACATCTTTCTATTTTTGTATTTTCATCCATAGTCTGTCTTACTGCTCTCAATCTCATCCGTTAGCAATTAACCCCTTAACCGTGTATTTAACTGTAACTCAATGTAAAATGGACGGATATATCCGGGATCCCCAGTTAAGGGGTTAATGTATACTGATCAGTTTGCGGAAGAGAATATTAATTCTTGTGCTATTAAATATAAAATAGCTAGCATGGTTAAACTTTGCAACGTACAGTGCATATTGGCCTAGTATTTGGGGCATCAGAGCGATGCATGTTCAGCCGCGCTGATCCGTCTAAAATAGAAGAAATCATTTGCTTCTTTGTCTTGGAACCAGAGTTTTAAATTGAATTACACAACTTAGATTGCCGAATGTCGAATTCAAATACCAGAAATTATAAGAAAACATTCTCTGCCACATCTTTAAAGCAGACCATGCGGAGCTTATTGTGAAATGTACAACATCATTCTAGGCAGGGGTTAATTTGAGCCGGATCTCCGATCCGGGACGTCTGGCAAGAGATCCGGCACGGCTGGCATGAGATCCGGAACGTACTTTTTATTCGTTGTGATATTTTATTGTCTACTTTAGCACTTTGCATGCACGGAAAAGAAAAGAAAACGTGAACTGTACTCTAAATTCGTTCCTCAGTGAAAGTTCTACTGACGGTTCCCCTCCCTCTAAGACATCTGAACTCGGAGAGAGATCCGTCACACGCGGGAACCCGGCTCTGTGGAACGCGTTACCAAACAGTATCACCAACACGACTATTATATCTAGAACCAAGCGACTTAAAACGCACTTGTTCGGACTCTCGTCCAGTACCATGTAAAGCGCTCTTGACCATAGTCTCCTATGACAATAGCGCCATGTAAGTTAGCCCATAACTAACTAACTAACTAACTAACTAACTAACTAAATGTTCGCTTAAAATGAATAAAAAAAGTTGTGAAGAAATGTTGTGGTCCGAGGGAAAACAAGGAGATCCGGCGCTTCTGAAAAGTAATTTAGCCACTGATTTTGGGTTATATATATACAGTATATATATCTAGTTATATCCACAAGAAATCACTTTGCAATATAATTCATTCTCTCTCTAACTTTCTATTATAAGTAGCGATCGCTGTGAAAAGCAATTAATGCTGTCAGTGACAAGGAAATAGCTAAACAGATGAAAACCAACAGCAGCGTACAACATTATTCATGGTGGCGAATTTACTCCAATAAAGACGGTATAAAGACGGTTTGCACCAATTAAGATAAAATAAAAAGCTAGTTAATTCTAATTGAACTCGAAGAAACCTGAACAGCTTGTGACTGAAGCAAATATAAAGAGACAGAATGGAGTGAATAAGTTTGATACATGAAAAGCGATATAACAGGACTTAGAGTCTAGCTTCTGCATCTTAGCGTTGGGTTTCTGAATCTACGTTACAGGATTGGTCCGAAAAAGTTGACTCCGGGTCCAGCTTCGTCTTCAGACAGCAGAAAATCGAGGATTCCCTCTCGGACCTCTTCAAGACTCAGCTTTCCATCGCGATTAGTATCAAGGCTTTCGAAAGCTAGCTTCGCCATTCTTTCATGGTCATTGATCGATAAACAGTAGAACAGTCGGGCGTATTCCTCTTCCCGAATGAAACCATCTCCGTCTGTGTCCAACAAATGCAGAATTGTTTCAGACATAACTCTTATGGTATTCGCGAAGCCAGGATCACTGCGAACCTCTTTTATGCCATCAATCATCCGTTCCTCTGTCATTTTCCCATTCCAGTCTTTCGCAAAAGCGTTGTAAAACTAAACGAAAACATAGAGATTCAGTTACTTGAATGCCTTTTAAAGAGTTAGTCACGCAGAGCAGAAACGCCTGAATTTAGAAATGAGTGAATGAGCGGCTATACAGTTTCAAATAATCTAATAGGCTACGTAAGCACTTCTGTCACTGGACATCTATAATATTAAAATCCTTATTCTGTATGTCTAAACCTTCAAGCGTTCTGATTGGTTGACTATTGGTAGACGGTTTTAGTCCTTACGTCGCGATGCGTTAGTGGGCGATGTTCGAAGACGACGTTGCTATTGGTAACAATTGTTCGTAGTTTTATCGACATATTTAGTCGAGTCGTTGCAGCGTCAGAGGGTGGGCGTGCGACGACGTTGCTATTGGTGAACAATTGTTCGTAGCTTCGAGGAGGAAATTTTAACGTACATTTTAACGTGTTATGGAAATACGTGTACAGCGTCCACAAATGGCCTTCAGGTTGCGTGATTTTAACGTAAGAGGCACCTTTTAATATCTACGTGGCGCAAAGCTTGGCTTTGGTGGCGTATGTACATCACTGAAACGTTGTTCAGCATGAATTCAATGATTGGGTATTAGGTATACAAGATTGGATTAGTATTATCCTGATCGTCGTCGAGCGAAAACGAGCGGCCAGCAAAGCGATCATCATTCTAGTAAAGGTTGAAAATTAATGACAAAATAGACTTAACTAAAGCTAAAACTAAAGAGACAGAATGAAGTGAATAAGTTTGATACATAAGAAGCGATATAACAGGACTTAGGAGTCTAGCTACTGCATCTAAGCGTTGGGTTTCTGAATCCACGTTACAGGAGTGGCCCGAACGTTCAGGTATCGACATATTTAGTTAGTATTTATCGACATATTTAGTTAGTATTTATCGACATATTTAGTTTAGTCGCAAGTTGCGAGTGACAGCACATATCAGACTGCGAAGTTCGGAGAGAGATCCGTCACTCGAGGCAATCCTCTGTTATGGAACTCGCTTCCGGACTCGGTGGTCGTTCGCGATTAAACTCAAGACACACCTTTTTAATATCTCGTTCGATCGTTCCATGTAAAACGCTCTTGACTTTGGCCCTAGCTATGTTTCTGCGCTGTAGAAATTGTCATGAAGAATAGAATAGAATCTGTATACCTGAAACAAGAATTCTCGTAGAATCTTTTTTTGATCGTCGTCGGTAATTTCTCCAAAACGTTCGGCCATCAATTCGACGTCTTCATTTGAGAATACGCCGTCGTTGTCGGCGTCGAAACGCCGAAAAAAGGTTCTCATCTTACTAACCCATAAGTCGGACATCACGAACTGATGCGTATGATTCCTTACTTGTAGTGTGCCTGCGACGATAGAAATATATTTCAATGCACAAAAATATAATCGTTAATGCAAATTTTAAAGAATTATAATAATTTTGGCGATATAAAGAAAAAACTAAAATTATGTCCGAGAACCGGAGGACCCCCTGAAATTAATGAACTAAAATGAACGAAGCAGCATTATAGCACCAGATTTATTCTAGTGTCCGATGTTAATTTTTAACTTACTGTCTATTATGCGAAGATCCCTCTGCATGTAGTTGCAGAAAATGTTGTAGTATGGCACAGTGCTACAGTTGTCCACAAGGAACTTATTTATGCATGCTCGCATTAGTGCCATAAAGACTTTAATGCTATTTTTATGGTGTATAGTCAAACTCCAACATAATGACGTTATTCAGTAGAGCAATAACTGAGAGAGTATGACCAAGCATTGCCAAGTCATAGGCCTAAATAAGGTTGGAAGCTGTTGCCACTGATTGATGAACTTAATAAGTCTGCGTTCAAAATTGCGTAGCAAAAACGATTTAAATCGAGGATCAGAGTTATACTGAGAAAGCGAAGAGAGGTTGGTGGTATTTTGGAGTGAAGAGGGAAACTTCTTTCAGGACTTTTGCAAGAAAATTCGACATATTTTCCACGCATGTAGGCCTATAATAACACTTCAAAATCATTCATGTTTGGCATAGGCCTAATTCCGCTCATGGTTAAAGGTTTCTTGACTCAAAGTCAATAATTTTATAGCGCCAAATTAGTAAAGAGCGAGGTCTAAATCCAAGAGACAATCCCTAAATTTGCCAGTTCAGACTAACGGATTAGGCAATCAAGAGGACTATGAAATCGAGAATATGCATGTCTCGAGTCTTGGTCTAAATTTCATGATGCAGTCAGTTAATCCCCAGATGTTCGCTTCGCGCAATTGGTCATTGATCGAAAAATATAGAACAATGTCAATATGTCAATATGTCAACTTATATAGCGCTTATTTAAAGTCAGGCTTAGCGAAGCGCTTTACACATTACACTTTTACGAGATCTTAAACAAGCGTGTCGAATCAGGCTTCGTTTCTTTAGTTACTTCGTCTGGTAAAAAGTTCCATAAAATTGGATTCCCACGAGTGACGGATCTCTCTCCAAATTTGGCCGTCTTTGACGGAGGATGACAATCTGGCGTATTCCTCTTCCCGAATAAAACCATCTCCGTCTGTGTCATGCAACAAATGCAGAATTGTTTCAGACGTATCTCTGGTAGTAGCCACGAAGCCAGAATCATTACGAACCCGCTTTATGCCAAAGGAAGGATAAACTCTAGTCTTCGTCTGGCCATTGAAAACCAGCATACTTTTGATTCGAATTGGAAAGTCGCTGTGACTTGCCTACTTCTTTAACTGCCAATAGCATCGTAACCAGGGTTATTTCTGGGATTATCAATTTGAGGAGGGGTGTCGGTAAATTCTGAGGGTCTCCTACCAAAAAAGTCTGACAAGCAAAAAAGGTCATCCCATAGCTGAGAAGGGGGCGGGAGGTGTTGGGGGGGTGTCGGTCTCAAATTGGAAGTTTTTGAGGGGGTTGTTAGAAGGGTGTAAAAATATCCCTGATCGCAACATTTGTGTAAATGTGCTTAGTTATTTTTTTCTATGGACCATAATTAAACAGTCTGGTGACGTCTTCGATTGCTGCATATTGGACCCTTTGCAGAAAACAACAAGTGGTCCCTTTTGGTCTCCGACTTCAGTACTGTGGACCTCATCACTTCATCGTCCGAGGGTCCCTGATTTCATTAGCCTAGGACCCACAAATGTCTGTCTAGTGTTAGTCTAAATTTATAACAGTCAGTTAAGGTTTGATATTTTAATAAAACTTCTGCATATGCGCTCTAAACTGATCATCAAGTCGTTAAATGCAAGATCAAGTTTTTTTGGAGGGAATGCAAAACTAAAGTGCGTAATTTCATATTAATTGTCTGTTTACTGCTAGTCTAAAGTTACTGCCACTTATTTTCTTCTTCTTCTTCTTCTTCTACTTCTTCTGACTGAGCCTGTATGTTGAAGCCAGCTGTGGACGCCATATTTGTTAACGCGCAACATTGCGTTTGCGATAGGCGACATCCAAGGGTGATAGCTCCACCCTCATGCCCATAGCTGGCTTCAGTCGTTAATTAGCAAGCCTGCTTAGGCTCAGGCACCCTCCTGGTATTATTCCTCCAAGATCTGACTCGCATATTCGCCATTAATTTGTCATCTGGATCTCTTAGAAGGTCTAATTGAGAAATTAGAAATTCCACCGGAACCACCATAGTATGGTATACTTTCTATCTTCCACTGTGTTAAAATCGTTGTACTGAAAGATGAGGACGCTAACAAATACCTTAATCTCACCTGTTTCAACAGCACAGGTTGTCTTAGTGAATACAACCGGACACCACTGAATTCTAGTAATCTTAAATGTAAATGCTAAACCACACACGATCTCATCGTCTTTGATACGGATGCGTCTATAAATAAACGAATTAAATGAAAAATTATCTAGATTCCAGAATAACTTGCCTTTGCTTTCTCCAGAACCGCGTTTTACCTTCGCAGCTTAACCCTGAAATCATTTTACCCACGCCTAAGCGATAAACAGCTTGGTTGGCCGACGACGACTCGATCAGTGGCGGTTCCAGGATTTCTTGGTGAGGGATGAAATGAATTCATAGGAAGTTTGGGGGATGAAAAGAGAAGGAAAACTTCAATAAATGTTGCCGAAAAAGGCTGACACAAAGGATTTCCTCCCAAATTTTACTACACTTTTACCGAAAAATAGGTTGACAAGCAAAAAAGGTCATCCGCAGCTTTTTCCTCGTAGTTTTACTAGACTTTTATCTCAAAAATATGTTTCACAAGCAAAAAAGTCCGGTGGGGATGCATCCCCACTCATCCCCCACGTGGAACCGCCACTGGTCACTCGATTAAAATTGAATGACAGTATATAGCCACGCTCAACGTTGCTTAGCTTCTGTGTTCTGATAGGAACCGGGCAGACAGCAAAAAATCGACTTTAACCAAGCCAATTGTCTTGACCATCAATCAGTGTTTTATACAGGCCTGTTAGGATGAGAGATACCCCTTCCCCCAAAATAAACTCAAAATCCCCCACAAATTGCAACTCTAAAAATTTGTTGGCAATGAACTGTGCCTCTTCCCCTCCAGCCAAGTCAATTGCCCCCTCCAAAGGCCTGGAGCCTGGATAAAACACTGCCATCGATCGTCGGACAATTCGCATTTGCCGATTTCCGATAGGTTTTCTCATCGATGCGGGCAAATGACTGGAGATCCTTGTTCTTCAACGCTTGAGTCTAGAATGACAAAATGGAGGTAACTACGTCGCAGGACAACTGGTGCCTTTGTCTTGTCACGAAGACAATTGACGAAGTCTACGAGTCATTCGTCAGAGGTCATCTTCATCTTCATGAATTGATAGCATTTTCTTGACTGTCGGCTGATTCCACTTGCGTTCGCCAGGTGGCTTCGCAGTCCGTTAATGAAGGCGCCGTTTTCTCTGAATCCAATGAACCAAGACGACTTCACGGACGACTGAAATTCCGTGAAATAATCGGAGGAGAGGAGTTCTCGGAAGACGCAAAGACCCCGAAGACCAGAATGCTAAAAAGGCAAACACCCAAACGGTGTCACATCCACACGTAGAACATTCATTATAGCTGTCAAAAAATTATAAGCGTTAATCATTTTGCATTGTTTGAAAAGTTCATCAAATGAAACAAACAGAAGGAATCAGTGGCGTAGCCACGGGGGGTTTTGGGGGTTAAAACCCCCCTTGGACGGTGAAAAAAATTTTTTAATGTATTCCCATGCAATTTTTATTTTTTGAGGCGATTTTTGGCAATTTTTGGGTGAAACCCCCCTTGGCGGCTATTGACGATTTTTTTCAAACCCCCTTCCGGAATTCCTGGCTACGCCACTGGAAGGAATCAAAACGGGAATTCGAAAACGCAAAGAACCACACCGTATATAGTGCCGTGATGTCATGTTAAATTGTTGTGCGTTGGTAATTCCAATTTGATTCCTACTGTTTGCCCTTCAAAAGCCATTGACTGATGCCACCTTCATGGTTTCTCCAATTTGCCATGCTCTGAGCTTCACCTGTTTTCACCACTACTAGCATTTCTTATAGCATCATCAAGATTTCTGTGAAGTCTGACTTTGTTAACATAAATTTCCATTATCTCCAGCATTAGGATTCTCATTTTTATGATCTTACTTAGGCCTATATGCGTGGCAGTTTAAAATGACGAATTTTAAACCATTTTTAGAATGGTCTCAAACGCTTATTCTCTTAGTTAAAATAGCGTAACTTATCTTAGCGCTTATCTACAGGATGCTAATTAGCAAAGTGGAACTGCCATATAAAATTTTTAACTAGCACAGTATAATGATAATCGAGAACATGAAGTGGGATTTTAAGAAACCAGTTGCGAAGTACAGTACAAGCAACATATTTTTGTACCAGGGTAGTAGAAAGACGGAAGGAATTGGATGCAAGACAGTATCCACTATTAGTGTGAATGCATTTACACTAATATAACTTAAGCACACTGGGATGTTAGAATAGGAATCTAGAGATAGGTTCTGTTACATCATTATGTATGCATGGTGACCTTAGTACAGAATTATGAAGAATTGAAATTTAACGTGTGAACTCAGAGATATCAATTTTTTAGAACCCAATCCAACAATCCAACCCATCAAATCTCCAACCCAATCCATGCCGATAATAGGTTCACTTGACGTCTTGACCTAACCCAACCCAACCCACTGTAATACATTATAGTTTCTTAAACCATAATTTATTTTCTGACCCAACCCAACCCACCATTAATATTGAAAAGTCTGACCCAACCCAACCTAATCCAACCCAACCCAACCCAAACTATGGGTTAACCCAACCCATAGACATCTTTGTGTGGACTGTTGTGGCATTGTATGTATATAGCAAAACATGTTTTTTGTAAACGTCGACTCAAAGGCAACAGTTGTAGCAGACTTGACGGATAGGAGATAAAATAGAGGACTAAATGATAGTAGTTCTTAACACCGAGTATATCCTACTTAACCACTTAAAATCTTCTTCTTCCTATTATTATTATTATTATTATTATTATTATTATTATTATTATTATTATTATTATTATTATTATTATTATTATTATTAACGTACTGATTAATGTGGTAACTCGTTCAACCGAACTGCGTGAACACATTACAATGTTACAGATAACTCGTGCGGAATAGCCATGTTTTTGTTATTATTATTATTATTATTATTATTATTATTATTATTATTATTATTATTATTACTATCGTTAGTAGAAGCAGAAGAAGGGTGGTGTCGTTTTGTCCTAAGTCTTAATATACTGTAAACGACGCAGCATGTGAAAATCATAGGGAATATTCGAGGCATGCAGTTGAGCATCGGTGGAATCCTTATGATCTCAAGTACGCTAAACCAATGGATCATCTTTGAGGTTGGAATCTCTGGTATTTTCACAATGCCATACAGGTTGTCTCCGTCGACGAATGATTGCTCCGTTTGATTAATACAAGACAGCGACGCACCCTGCAGTCGGTGGCAATCGACTGCTGCCACTTCTGATAACTCGCAGAATCTCATCTACCACCTGTTTGTCCATCGGCTGCGGTTCCTAATGAAGGCGGTGGGGGGAAGGGGAAGAGGCAGGTGATGAAAGGTCCAACCTTTTCGAAGGTATTTCGCAGAGAAAGCAGTTAGTTCGGTTTAGACGATAATTCGAAGCAGAGTCCCGCAAGTATTCGCAGCATTCGTTACGTCGAGGCTTTCCGAATAGTTTAAGAAGTGTCCGAGAACCAGTGAGTACCCAATTACCTGTATAGCTGCTGTGACAGTTACAGTGCACCTCATTTCGTGTGATTTGAATGTTTTACCTGTTGCACGAGGTGTTTTATTGCGTCGCGTCTGATTTAAACGCTACAGGCGCCGTTCCTGTCTCAAAAAGTTGAGAGATTCGTCGAAATTTCGTTTCTTTTACAGTAAAGGCGTTTTACTTCAAAGGCTTTGGGCACAATTACGCAACATTGAGAGTGTGGAGCGTTGGATTCGTTCGAATGCATGAAGGTAAACAAGAAAGATCAGTAAGCAAATCAGGGAATAGTTGAGATCTGACTATCATCAGCGGACAGTTGGAAGATAGAGCCGAGGAGATATTAGAGCTAGACAAACAACCAAGAAAGAGTGTGTAGTCAGCCCGATCATTGGCCTATGGCGTGTACTAGAGGCTGAAGCGGAAGTTCAGAATATTAATAATAATAATAATAATAATAATAATAATAATAATGCGTAAAATCTAGTGGATATATAGGCCTATAGCGTTTGGAAAGCAGCACAACAGTAGGCCTAGCTGCTTATTCATAGACGCTCAGCCTTTCAGCCAGGCAATAGTCAATATCCGAAGAGCAAAATAATAATAATAATAATAATAAGAAGAAGAAGAAGAAGAAGAAGAAGAAGAAGAAGAGAAAGAAGAAAGAAGAAGAAAAAGATTATGATTATGTTGTTGATGCTGCTACTGCTGCTGCTGCTGCTGCTGCTGATGATGATGATGATGATGATGATGATGATGACGATGATGATGATGATGATGGTGATGTAGGAGAAAGAAAGAAGAGTTTACCATTGCTATGAGTTTGCCTTTCTTGTCGTAGCAGATGTAGTATTTGCTGACTGTATCTTGGATTCGAAGATGTCCCTCGAAGGCGACAGCGTCTAATTTCAGAGAACCTGAAGGCAAAGACACCGAGACGCTCGAAATGATTCTCGCATCGAATATTCAGATCACAGCTTCTCTGAAGGCTGCATGCAAGGGAACGATCAGACACGACAACAAAACGAGACTTCATTACCATTCCCATTGTCTTCACAGTCATATCATCACCACTAACACCATCATCATCATCGTCGTCATCATCATCATCACCTTCGCTATCGTATTTCAGAGTTGTCCATGGGCCAATTTTTTAGAACCCAATCCAACCCAACCCACAAAATCTCCAAGCCAACCCAACCCAACACATGCCAGTAATAGTGTTACTTGACGCAGCCCAACCCATCCCACCGTAATACAGTACAACCATGACTTATTTTCTGACCCAACTCAACCCAACCCACCATTATTATGGAAAAGTCTGACCCAACCCAATCCAACCCAACCCATGGGTTAATCCAACCCATGGACATCTCTGTCGTATTTATTATCATTATTATCAATAGCATCATCAGTAGCAGCAACAGCACATTTATGGCTACGATATTATTATTATTATTATTATTATTATTATTATTATTATTATTATTATTATTATTATTATTATTATTATTATTACTACTACTATTATTAAGAGTTCAGCATTGACTTAGAGAATCAGTGACCGATATCTACATTGTTGTCATAAAGGGGCAAATAATTGTCTACGTGCAAATATTTTAAGAAGAAACGAGGAAAAAAGAGTTAATTACGTCTCATTTTTGCCTTGGCGTCGACTTTCTTGCGAGTCACCCTAAGAAACCCGTTCGAGCAGCGATTATAGAGGGCGACGTGCTCTGTTGCCCCGAATCTGCGCAGCATTCTGTTCGAATGGTCTTCATGCGACGAACGAGGTCTTCTTGAAGACAGCGAATATTTCGCATCAGACTTCACTGGACTCACCTGGAAAGCAGGGTTCTACGTTGATGACGCACAGCCATGATTTTAGCGATTTTTATTTACCATGATTAGTCTGGTATGGATCTAAAGTAGGCTTCAGTGATACATTGGAGAATATTTGGCACGCAGCATAGAAAAAATACGGAAATATAATTATCTTCTATGGGATCACCTGCCTTCTTCGCCAGGCAAGAAGGCAGATGGTCACCATAATGTCTGGAATGTGGTGGTTGATACGTAAGAACTTACCCGCGATCGGCAAAACGTGAAGCTTGGTAGAAAAATCAGATTCATAACGATGATTCTAAGAGGAGAAAATATAACAGGAAAACGGTTATAACATATGCGCTTGGAGAATAATTAGCGAAAATACAGATCAAGTTATAGGCCTAACAGGCTAATTATTACTAGGGAACATCCGAAGATGTATTGGCTTATTTGATCGAATACAAGTGTATGATCAAGAAGCACAGTACGATAAGAGTATTCACTGTTCGTAGTCTAGAACTTCTGATAAACATTGATTGCGGAAAGGGGCCGAAATAAGGGGCATGTATGTGTTTTCCTCTCTAAAATTCGGCCCTTAATTTATTTGGTAACATAAAGGAGTCCAAGTCACGGTTGAACCCGATTTTGAAATGCAGGTCTGCTACAACCTACAGTAAAGTAAAGTAAGTAAAGTAAAATCTCGTGGATTTCTATAGCGCCTTGGCAAACAGCACAACAGTAGCTGCAACACACAAATCGTTTCTATTCGAAATTTGAGCGAGCAACAAAGAATGGAAAAGTGCGGAAAGGTCGTTTGGCAAAATTTCAAGAAAATCAGGCGAATGCTCATTGTATGGCATGTAGGCCTATCTCGTCATGTAGGCCTACTTTGTAGTAAGTTGGGTATCCGAATGACGCTTTCCTGGAAAATAGAAAATATTTAGCCTAGGAATTTTCTTACCATCTCTTTTTTAGTGTTCCTGGAAGAGTTCGTGGGATATATATATCAGGCAACAGTAGACATCTATATTATAAGACTGAAGCCGTGAAACATTCTTCGGGAATATAATAATTCTTAATTATAGACTTGCGTTCTTCATAAATAAAAACAGTCGTGCAATTTGTAACCTTGGCGTCATCCAGTGATGGGCAACTAACTAAAAAACATTAGTTAAACTATAACTAAATTTAAACTAAATATAAGTAGTTAAACTTTAGTTGCAAACTAACTTTCTAAAGTAGTTAACTAAACTAAAAAATATAGTTAAACTTTTGCAACTAATTTTACAACTATTTTCTAGGTATCAGGTATGTGTTCATGAAAACATAGACGATGCTCGCAACATTAACATATTAGTCAATGAACCATTAAAATCATTAATTATTGTCTATTTAATATTTAAGTCTTAGACTAGACACAGGAACACAAGCTTGTCAAGTCTGTTTGGAAAAAATGACACAGAAAAGAATAGATTGAAAAGGGACTGTTATTGAGAATTCGAGACACCAACCAAAACGTTTTAGTTAAACTATTTAGTTATTCATCATCATCATCATCATCATCATAGTTTGTAGTCTGCATATTACGTTCAATATATTTTTTTCTATTATTTTAAAACAAGATTAAATCTTGAAGAAGAACAGGATCCTAAGATAGACTACTTTAGAACCGATTAACACCAGAGCCCATTTTGCTAATAATTCTACGTTGGTCAGTCAATCTACATCTGGATCAGCTTTAGACTTAGAGGGTTAGCGAAAGACGTTGAATCAGTGGCGGCTCTAGGATTTGGCAAGAAAGACCATTTGTTGTTTAATGTATCATTAAGATAGGGTCCCAACTGAAGGCAGTCAATAAACGGGCCCCCTTGGAGCCGCCACTGCGTTGAATCGACTGAATTAAGTTGTTATTAACTAAAATTTTTCAGTTAAACTAGCATTTTAACTAAACTATTTATATTTAATTAAACTATAAAGATAACTAAAAAATTTAGTTAAACTTTTAGTTAGTAATTAATTAGTTAACTAGTTGCCCATCACTGGCGTCATCATGATGTGAGTAATTTTAGAAGTTTTTTCCTAAAATGCTCAGCAATTTTCAGCCATTTAGCAGCTGAAGAGAAGCATTCAGAGTCGATCGGAATCTCGGTTCAAGGACTTTTAGAGAAAGTTTCATTTCCGAACCCAACTTGTATACGTACAAGCGCTAATTAACACTCAGAATATGCATTCTATAAACAATCTGTTTTTCATAGAAAAGGTTGTCATCGTCGCTCAGCCACTGGAGCAACAGGAATACCAACCAGCAGACGAAGTACGCAGTGAAGCTGTACAGGTAGCAGCTGGTACTAATTACCTCCGTCAATTTAGGGCGTTTGTTGCGGAAAGCAGAATAAAGAAATCAACTAACGAAAGCGATTAATTATTGAAACTCACATTTTTGTCTCAAAGCGTGAGTTTTTCCTTTAGAATATAAAGATTGCCGAATACCGAATAAATAGAGCACAGTTAGCCTAAATCTATTCTAGGCCCCTAATTATAACAGAAAATTCACTGAATACTCGTTGCGTAATTCGATGGGCGAGAGTGGAGATCTACTGTACTGTAGAGTGGAGAGACAGTGTATAAAAGTGGTATTAAAAGAAGAGAGGAGGAGCAGAAGAAGAAGAAGAAGAAGAAGAAGAAGAAGAAGAAGAAGAAGAAGAAGAAGAAGAAGAAGAAGAAGAAGAAGAAGAAGAAGAATAAGAAGAAGAAGAAGAAGAAGAAGAAGAAGAAGAAGAAGAAGAAGAAGAAGAAGAAGAAGAAGACGATGCTTGATGGCTGTCCGATGTTTCAATGTAATCGTTATCTTAAAAGGTGGTATAAAAAGCAAAAGTTGGCCTACTTACTTTTTCAACACTTTGAAAATTAATTTTCCATGTTCATAAGCAGAGACCAAAATATTTCACGAAAGACGTTGAATCGACTGAATTATGATTGACTTGTTTTGAATCAAAATGCTCTGATCGACTGCCTTATATGACTAGTCTCAGTTTGAATTTATTTTTCCGCTAACCCTCTAAGTCTAAAGCTGATCCAGATGTAGATTGACTGACCAACGTAGAATTATTAGCAAACTGGGCTCTGGTGTTAATCGGTTCTAAAGTAGTCTATCTTAGGATCCTGTTCTTCTTCAAGATTTAATCTTGTTTTAAAATAATAGAACAAATATATTGAACGTAATATGCAGACTACAATCAGTTTTATCAGCAAAATTAAAGGCATTTATATTTTATAAATGTTATAATATTAATATTTTATATTATATTTTTATTTTTATTTATATTTTATATTTCATATTAATAATATGAATATTTTTATTTTATAAAGAAACCGAGAGAACGAAACTGAAAACGAAACGGAAGATTAAACTTACGCCGCGTAGAGATAGAAGAGCTGTGACGAGCACTCGACAACCGCCGCCCTATTCATCCCATCGCCATTTGAGAATTATGTATGCTATTTGAAAGAATACGGTTTTAGTCCTTGAACACGACCTTACGAAATCGACGCAAGCATTTGTTCGTCATTTCCAAAACAATTTCTTTTACCACAATCAATCAATTGGTTGAATTCCAGAAGTCTGCACTTGTAGGCTGATCAATAATTGATCAGCGTTTGAGTGGAGTTCCTAGTTGATGTCATTTGCGATATTAAAGGATCTTTCCTCTTCACTGACGTAAATGAGATATATCCAATTGATACGACCAAGTTCTCAATAATCAACGAACAGGTAGAAAGACAACGACTACATTGAAACACCTGACAACCACCAAGCGCACCACCATCGTCTGCTTCTCCTCCTCCTCTTCCTCCTCCTCCTCCTTCTTCTTCTTCTTCTTCTAACGCAGGCACACAGACCTCCTGCTTCCAACATCTTCTCTGCGCACATACTATTTCTAATAAGCTTTCAAACGTTGTTAGCAGATACGAGTATAATAATAGCAGATATAAAGGCGCTAAGCATAAACGTTAACTTAATTATGGAATGACATTAAGACGCAGGCCTGAGGAGAGGGGGGTGCAGCCGGTACATTGTACCGGGGCCCATGGAGTTTTAGGGGCCCAGATCCGGTGAAGATAATTTTTTTGCTTGTCAAGGTGCTTTTGGAGAGTTGATAACGTTTTTTTTGCTTGTCAGGATTTTCTGAGATTTGATAAATTTTTCTTAAGAGCCCGCAAATTTTTTGATTCCGGGGCCCGGAATTTCTCTCGGCGGCCCTGTATAAGACGAGATGTTTTGAAAAGTAAAGATGTCAAGCTCAGGCCCTCCGAGAGAAATTCCGGGCCCCTGTGCAGAATGGGCGACGGGCACTTGAGAAGTATTAATTTCTTGACGACCTTTTTTTGCTTGTCAGCCGTTTATGAAGTGTGTTGACGACAGAGGCGGATTTACATTTTGGAGGCCCGGTGCAAATATTTCAATGGAGGCCCCACGGCGCCATCGTGGTCACTTAAAGACAGTGTTTATTCTAGGCCCTTTTTGGGGATTCCCCAAAATGAAAAATTACCCCAAAAAAAAAAATAGACCTATATGTTGCATGGGGAGATGAAAATTCTCCCCCGCCCAAAAAAAGTGTGGCGACGGGGGATTTTTTATTTTTTTAGAGGGGAAAAAATAAGGAAGCTTGTAACAGAGCGTTTCAGAAGGGAAAACGGGCAGATTACCTTATTTATTTTTTTTGTTTTTTGCTCGTCAAGACTTTTGAGATGTCAAACCTTGTCCCTCCAAACATTTCAAAATCCCCAATGTCAAGGTGGCTAGAATAAACACTGCTTAAAGAAGTAAAAATACAACAAACGTCATTGAAAAATGAAACGATTAAATGCCATTAACTTCAACTCAAATAAACTTGCATTGAATTTGCAGTCGTGCAAGTCAAAGTCAATGTACAAGAACTGGGGCACGGTCGACCTGTCGTCTATAATCCACGTGTTATGACGTATAAATTAATTTAATTTATTTAAGTGTTATTTTAACTTATTTCTTATGAATTTAATCATACACGAAGATGAGTTCCGGTACCTTTTTTCTAGAAAAAAACACTAAGTATAACTAAGATTTGTAATCGTTTGCCAAAAAGGTCACCGTCACGGTGTTACGCATTTTACGGTAAGACAAAAGAGTGATGGCGTTAGTCTGTATGCAACTATGCATTGCCATTCCAAAGGTACGGAGGCATACGAATACACATACCCCTGCCATTTCCTGCGCTTCTTGACCGTTGGTAAGAATAATTGACCGTCGAGGCACACTGTACAGGCACTCAGGTTGAGTCATGCAATACCCCTAATCTGCATAACGATGCAAGAGGCCGGGCGTCTACGACCGCCGGTGGCCCGGTGCAACCGCCGGTCAGAGTTCAGCCATTATGAGCCATACCATTAATTGAGGTCAGCTAAACCGGGGTATATGAGATGTAGGCTTTCTTAACACAGACTCATGGAGCATGCATTTCAATACTAAATTATTACTAATCCATGTCCAAACACTACTAACGTCTAACGATACAACATTCATGTATATCTCCTAAAATAAATTACTTTAAAGAAACTAATAATTAAAAGTCTTTAAAAAATTATTATTAGAAAAGGGAGGCCCCTAAATTTGTATTTTGAAGGGAGGCCCGGTACCGATGCACCACCTGGTACCGTGGTAAATCCGCCTCTGGTTGACGACCTTTTTTTAGTAGCACTGTGTCCCGGGCCCCCTTGTGCGCTCGCCGGGCCCCTGTGCTGAGCTAACATCTTAACCATTCTTTAGTGTTATTACTCGTTTTATTGTTAATTATAGATATTCATCATCGGCCCGGGCCCCCTCCAGACCGCCGGGCCCCTATGCAGTTGCCCTCCCTTGCCCCCTCTCGGAGGCCCTGGTCAAGCTGTCGCCATGGTGACAGATTGTCACAAAAATCCAATTCTGCTGGATATTAAAATTGTCGACAACTCTCTTGTTTTGGAACATCAACGACTGATATTTTAGTGCCTTAGAAATGCTGTAATGAAGTTTCATAGATAATACTAATTAACAAAAATAACAGCAAAAATAGTAATGTAATAATAATAATAATTATTATTATTATTAATCTAAGTCGATTGAATATAGGGTTTACAATTGTTTTTTGTGATGCAATAAAACCAGATTTTTGTGCTTATTGCTAAAGACAATGCCAGTTTGTAATCTCACATCCAAGTATTTATTCTATGTTTCAGTATTTATTGCAAATCCAGCTGCCATTTTCAAGAAGAGGAATTTCAAAGAGTTATTCAAGCTACTTCCATGCTTGAAACTCGCTTCACCCATCCGGTCCATTTCACAGCTAATCTGTAGCAGCCGAGGGACGGTTGGATGCGGTCAGCAGATGATGACCACTCGATTCCTCGCTGGCCGTCTGATCACTGGACCATGACGAATACTGACTGTCAGGTGACTGCGGTGTTGTCGGAATTCTCTTCGAATGACATACTTTCACAGGTGATGAAGTGGGACTCGGCAGTCCAAAGACTTCTTCCTCGCTGAGGTTGCTTCGTACGTCGCCGTCTGTCGCGTCGTCGAGTAGAAGATATTCCTGAAGGAAAGTTTAGCAAATAGAAAGCAATGAAAGCAGGCAAATTGAACACTCAGTGGCAGGACCTGTTTCAACGTGCAGTAATACACAAAATGTGCAGTGACAAAATAAAAATGTACAGTGGTAAAATGCAATATTGTCTTGTGCTTTGTGCAGCGATAAATTTTCCGGACGACCTGTTTTGCTGGTTTTTGCGCGGATGTCCGCCAATTTTCAGAGTTTAGTGCAGTGATACATTTTTCTTAAAACAGGCCCTGGTCGGTATATTCTGCGCCTTTTTTTGGTTCAACATTCAACTCGGGGTACGCGGAGAGGCAATGTTTAGCGCTCTGAAAAAGGTCATAATATTCATCTGTCAAATGTAAAAAGTGACATTTTCTGAGCATTAAGACACGAACTTTCGAGTTTACTGCTTTATCTATTTCAGATATTTCCTCTATAATAATATTATTGCTACAAAAAACGCTTTAAATTCATTCGCTGCAGACCAATGTCTTCTCTTACGTGTTTTGTTGAAGCGTAGATGTAAAAGATAGCTTTGAGGCAATAAGAAATACAATCTCAGCAAATATTCTGAGAAACCTATTTATTTATAGACGCAGTTACTCGTGAACGTTTCCGGGGGGTGTGAGCAGTGTTTCGGGATATCTACGAAACATTCCAGTTGTGGTTTTTCTTTCTTTTTAAGCCAAATGCTCATTATCCTTCTTTTCAACCATCACATAATGGCACAGAAGGTAACGGCCACTAAACGCTACTGCGCGATTAAATGTTGTGTCTGTTACGTTACGATATTATAACAACAACAACAACAACAACAACAGCAACATTGATGTCGAAGTTACCAGCCAAACAATCGAAGGCCAGTGGCCATGATGGTGGCCGCGGTGACCATGACGACGATAATGATGTCATGACGATGACGTTAGCAGTTATAAGGACAATGGTGACGATATTTAGGACGACGGTGACGATGATGATGATATCATGACTGGGGGAACTTACGACTGATGCGGCCTGCGATAGCGACGCTTCGAGGCTTTTCACCATCTGCGTAAATGTCGGTCGCTCTTGAGAAAGATATTTCCAACATTCTGTCATTGTGTGATAACTGCAGTAGATAAGAAAACAATGCATAGAATCTTAATTCAAACGACTTTAATAGAGTCGCTAGACATTATATCTGCATGTGCATTTCTTCTCTGTAAACTCAAGTAGTTTCTCTTGCAAAAATCATTTCCTCCATAGCTGTAGCGTCCCAACCACAATGACCCTGTGGAGTAAATGACCCTGGCATCAATGACCCCACCTTTGGCTATAGCTACTTCATATTAAGATTAAGCGCCTGGGAATAAGGAGCTGCTTCGGTGCTGCTTTTGAAAGCGCTATAGAAATTAACGAGATTTTACTTACTTAATTACTTCTTTAAGTGCTTTGTATTTTAACGTTAGCGACCAGGGATTTCCACTTTGTTCGATCTTGACATCCTCTTATTAATTCGATGTTGTTCTTTACTCCTCAATTCCTTATCGTAGGCAGTGTACTGCATAAAGGTGTTTCTCTGCCTTCTTCTTGCTATCCTTCCCTCCACTTTTCCGGTTATTGGTAGACGGACTGGTTTCACCTGCTGCCCGTGACATTTCCTACTGGGCGAGAGTCTTCGAGATTTCTTCAGGTCGTCCTTTACGCCATTAGCTTTCTTTTGTAAAGTGTCGTCCATGATTTTCTTGACACATACAGTACAACAGTGGTTTGCCGTTGCCTTTTGTCGGATTTTCTGTTTGGCTTTACTCCCATTTCGCAGTTCTAAGGCCATTACAGATGATTAGGTCATTACAGATGATGCACCCATGCCCCTGGATGTCTGTGGCAGAACCTTGCTGATTTCAATAATCCATAGCCTCTGTCCAGTACTTGGTATTGCTGCTGCCCATACCTAGGACTTTTTATCGACTGGTCAAGTCTAGATCCGACGTGTTTTGCTAATAATAGTGGCACCTCTTAAAGGATGTTATTCTTCGTCATGTGCGGACTGGTCTTGACAAAAGGAAAGACTAAGGATCTAGTAACGCAGTGTTTCCCAAACTGTGGGTGGCAACACAAAAGTGGCACGCAGGGATCAGCCTAGTGAGTTGCGAGGTAGCGCGAAATTAGATTCAAGTGTAATTTTCTAACCAATATCGCAATGTCACAAGCCTTGACAGTTGCGAGTAGGCTTAGGTTTTAAGAAATTTATATGCCTGCAATCCTCCATACATGGCTTATATTAAAATGATTAGTGTTTTATCCAATTTTAGTTGACAATAGGTTAACGGATGTCTCACAAAGCCTCTGAAGTGAGTCGCGCAGTTCCAAAAAGGCTGGGACATAGAGATGGCAAATAAATATTTATTCATATTCATTCTAACGAATATTGGGCTCCAATGAATATTAACGACTAAGACTGATTAAAACATTCGTTACTTTCTAACGATTTGCAATGCCGCTTATAGTTTCGAGACTACGAGCATTGGATTGTTTGTTGGCTGTTGCTGTTCCCGGAACTTCCCACCGCAAACCCGCGTTATTCCGATTGGCCGCCAGGAGATGAGGTGACGTAACAATCAAAGGCCAGAAGCTGTTCCAGTCCCCCCACCCATATGCTAGCTGGCATGCATCTCCATTATCTACTATATACTGGATAAATAATTAATCTAACGACTTGGCAACTAGCCAAATCTAACGATTAACGATTCAGGCTGAATTATTCATTATTCACACAGTTTAAATATAGTCAATATTAAATATAGTCAACGGCATTGCATCCATTTAGATTACGTACTGCAAGTTTATTCTTTTGCGTGCAACGTGTTAATGTGACGCCTTTACCCCCTGGGTCTCCCTTACTTGCTGGCTAGCCTTCTATCACTTTGCTAGGTCGGCTAAATATGCAGGGGTTCTGGCAAGATATGTCCGCGGGTAAGCCTGCCCTGTGCGAGGGTAGGGATTATAGGTTGCATGGTAATGAAACAACTCAAATAAGCACAACGAGAGATAATAAGAAAATGAATATAATATAATCGAAGTCATAATAAAATGCAAAGAACATATATAATAGAGACTTTAGAACATATGCGGCCCAACATCTCAATTTCCAGCAGTGTCTTGAGGAATGCTCTCCGCAAGCAACTAAACGATACTAATGTACGATTCGCCGCATTAATACAGGCTAGATAAGCCTTCCAGTTCCTATATAATATTGCATTTACAAAGTCTCTCAGCGAACTATACTTGCTTCTTCATGACATACACCAGAGCCATTATTCCTGGTCAGTTATAACGACATAATTAATAGCATACACATAAAATATAAGTGGCGATCAATAATATGCAGCAATAAATCAATATAAGAGGACAACGTTATTCTAAGAATAAATCAAGCAACTTTCCTGATGAGTGCGTTGAGCTTAGAGCTTACAGTCGATGCTCACGAGTCAAGGTCCTTTTCTGTTACCCTTCGGCTCGCATCATTCACGAATCAAGGTCCTTCTGTTACCCTTGGATTCGCATCGTTCACGAATTAAGGTCTTCTTTGTTACCCTTACATTCGCGTTGCACTCCTTCATTCCTGGCTTCTCCTCTCCAATTCCTCCTGAGTTGCCACTCAGTATCTTTTCCTCGAGCGAGAGCTGCGAAGATTGCTCTCACCCATATTTATAGCTTTCCGCCGCTCTCCCGGCTTCCCGCCCATGCTCTCCGCACGGCTGGGTCTTAGCGCCCAGAGCCTGACTCCTCAGCGGCTACTGTGGCAAGATACAGTGCGAAGCTAAGTAAGTACATACAGAGACAAATACAGGGACAGTATGTGATTGTATGTCACATTAACAGTGTATAAATTCGATTAGTGTAAAAACTTAGATTCTGATATCTGCCAGGAGGAGTCGGTTGTCAGCAAAACTGTTCAAATGGTCATATTTTTGAATCAGAATTATAAACTGCTGTGAGAGCATTCTCATATAGGCCTAGGCCTATGTTTATGCTACTTAACACTCACTTTTATGGCATTTCAGTTAAAATGACCTAATTAACAATTGTTTGTACTTAACAGTTTTTCTTCTTTTTAAATTATAGTTGTGGACTCCGCATGATACTTAATTAAATTTTATTGTGCCTGTTAGAATAAACCAACAACTGCATCGCAATGCTATAAACCTAGTAGCCTATTGTGCTTACCAGGGCGCTATAGAAATCCACGAGATTTTACTTTACTTTTTTACTTTACTTGGGCACATGTAAAACATACTACCGTAGCATATCTCTCTATTCTATATTCATTTCTATAAGTTCGCATCAGGCTTGGAGTTGCCGGAGGGGTTGGGAGGGGGGTTGAACCCCCCAGCTAACTTTGCAACCCTCCCAAAAATCGCATTTCTAGTACATGCAGTTTCTGTCATGCATTAAATTTCAGTCCTCAACCAACCCCACCCACCTCCTACCCCTCTCAAATTTCACAACTCCAACACTGGGTCGCATTAAACAGCTCAAGATCCCTGCACGAATGGCGAGTTGAAAAATCTTATTATATCAATGTCATCATTAAGTCGGTGGGTGACAAAAGCCCGTCTGAATGCTAGGTTTAGTAGGTACCAGCCAATGACGCGTGCCAACGAGCAGAGTAACGTTTAACGTCTACTGAATATTTTCTAATGAATAATTTCTAACGAATATTATCTAACGAATATCTGAAATGAATATATTCATAGTAACGAATATTCATTTCTAACGATATTTGCCATCTCTACTGGGACATCTTGGCCTATAGTACAGTATTTTAAAAATTAATCTTATTTCGCAATAACGCAAGGAAATCATATTACGACCATTTTGCTCTGAAACTCCAGTAACAATAGGGAATCAGAAGCAGAAAACCTGGCGGTTAAACGGTTTGGCCATATTCGTAGGATTGCCAAGACGCGTAACAAAGGTATGTTTCTGGCAAAATTTTTAAAAAAGATAATTTTCATGAAGTTTCAATATCAATGTGTCCTATTTGGCAAAAATATTAATAAGTCTGCCTAATATATTTGCCATATTTCCATTCAAATCAAATCAGGGCTTTTGTTCTGCCATTTATTCAAAAAAGCAGACAATTCTTTTTAACAAACGTTCGCCAGATGGCCTAATACGTTTTTTTTATATTACGTGCTATTTTTCGGATCGCAGCACGTTGCAAAGCAGCCGAAGTGGGCCGCGGTTCCAAAATGTTTGGGTTTAAACCTGCACTAATGGATCTATATTGCGCGTCCGTTTGCCCTGAGAGCATTGCGTTATTGTATTGCATGAATATAAACAGCAGCGTAGAATAGAGTCTCTAATGCTGGATCTAAAAGCAGCTTGTATTATTTCACAAAGTTTCACTAAAAGCAAAACTGAATTACATATTGTCGGATGAGTGTCTCGGCTTCAGAAGTCGTTTTCCATTTTTCAACTGCAGGCAGAGATCGTCAACGGGGATCGACCCATATGGAACCTCTCCAAAACTGAAAATCTCCCACATAAGCACCCCAAAAGACCATCTGGAAAAAAACAAGGAATCCTCACGAAAGATCTCTACAGGCAATCCATATACAGTTATACACGGATGTATAACTATGCACTAAAATCATGCAAGACTCCAGTGGATATCCAGCAACCATACACAGGCTCTTAATTGGGAATTAGGAAGATTCGGCCGATACATTATAGCAATGGACGTTTTCATTCAGAAGCCTAGCCTTAAGAGTTCTCGTTAGATACAAAATAAATTTGTCATCTTGTATACGTGGAGTCGTGGACTATTAAGCGAGATTGAAGTTATTATATTGTGACCATATATACAGTGGCGTAGCCAGGATTTCCGGAAGAGGGGTTTGGTTTTGATCGTAACCAACTTCAGAAAATCTTGACAAGCAAAAATGGTCGCCACCTTACACCTTTGCATTCTAAAGCGCTTAGAAATTTTGGATCGGCAGCCAGCCAGGGGGGGGGGCTACCCCAAAACCGCGTCCGAAAATAAAAAGTATGGAAACATATACAACAAAGTTTTCGTCGGCAGCCAAGTGGGGGTTTAATCCCCAAACCCCCTTGACTACGTCACTGGCCATAATATACGTACACGTCACTTTTTGTCGAGTATCTGTTGTCGGTCAGTGATTCTGGCGCCATCCAGCGAATGGGAAGCAAGTCCTGAAAATACACGCGTTTGTGAAACTGATGAACTCTTGTACATTGTTAACGCAACAACTAATTAACAGTTAATTAAGTGCAGCAACTGGCTGGCTGGCTGGCAAGTAAATGAGTTATATTTCACATTAAGAAAATAAGTATTATTATGAACCCTAATATCTGCTGATTCGGGGTGAGGGTGGGGTTCGTAACATGACCCTAGAGAGAACAGGGTCCGTTGTATATTGTGAATCCAAGCATTTCAACTACGTCTCTATGCTTCGAGTTCAGACAAGTAGTGCTGTTACGGTTTCACCTCGAGCAGTCTCGGTCGGTTTCGGTTCGGTTTGGACCGAAAAACCGCGGTTTCGGTTCGGTTCGGTTTTTAACCTAGGTTAGGTTTAGCCCTAACTCTAACCTAGGGTTAGGAAAAACCCCAACTCTAACCCTAGGGTTAGCGATGATTTAACCCTAACCTATGACCTCTTTTTTGCTTTCAGGGATTTTGGAGAGGAAAAATTATACAACTATGACCTCTTTTTGCTTGTCAGGGTTTTCGAGAGGAAAAAAAGTCAAGAATGACCTTTTTGAGGACTTTAATAAGAAATAAAAAAATAAAATGACGTTACGCGATGTTTGAAAATGGGGTCGGCCCGTTGTGACGTCATATTTTAGGGTCCGACGTTGCGTGACGTTGCGTGACGTAGAGGGGTAAAAAAAGTGACAAATTCGCGTGACGTCATTTATGGACGGCCCCTTTATTTAAGTCACCTTCTCTTTTCAGTTGATGAAATTGCCAAAGTTTAAATCTAATTTTAAACTCGTCATGATTTAAAAAATATGTTTAGAAAATTGCATTACTGCACGTGTGAAAGCCACTAGGGGCACTAACAGGGCTTGAACCCGCTCCGTTAGCCTCAGGGATATTTCTAGGATTGTGGATTTGGGGGTGGGGGTGTCTACCTCAATTTTGAAGGTGTCTGGAGCTAATTTGCATTCCACACTAAACTGGCACTGCGCGACACTACTAATGCAGCCATTTTAAAATTGTTTTTACTGATTTCAATAATGACGTCAGACTCTGACTCATCATAGAAATATAGACATGCCAGAACAACACTCGTTATTTTAGCGTTTAAAAATCTGCGCATTGATTGAACTGCATTCAAAATGCATTAAATGCATTTAATGCATTGAAAAAGAGATCATAGGGTTAGTGTTAACCCTAACCCTAACCTAGGGTTAAAACGGAAAAAACCGTCAATTTGCATGGTCAAAACCGCGGTTTCGGTTCGGTTCGGTTTTGACCGAAAAACCGCGATTTCAGTTCGGTTCGGTTAACCGTAACAGCACTACAGACAAGTGAGGCAACGACGCAATCATAGATAACTATATATGCAGTGTATGTATGTATGTATGTATGTATGTATGTATGTATGTATGTATGTATGTATGTATGTATGTATGTATGTATGTATATATATATGTATGTATGTATGTATGTATGTATGTATGTATATATATATATATATATATATATATATATATATTATATATTATGACTAGATGTCTGAGGTCAGCAGAACGGCGCACAACGTTAACCCCACTAACCTGGACTAGTTAATTACTCATTGGAGGGAGGGCAAATACCCAGGGGCCCGGCGATCTGTAGGTTCCAGGGCTTGTCCGCAGTTAGGGTCAGATTAGGGTTGAAGACGCAGGAGCGTTTGGGGCGCCCGTGAACAAGACCCAATAAGACAGGTTTTATGTTTTAACTGCCTCTTTAAAAGACTGCCGAGCAAAAAAAGGTCGTCGCCGATTTAGGGGTCCCGCGACTGTTCTGCCCAGGGGTCCACAATCGCTAGAGTTAGTTCAGGCACCTCCAGTATATACTAGGATGATCGCCTATCCTCGGATCCATGCATGCACTTGCCCATACAGTGTAGCTGGCTGACTACAAGGTAACAAGGGACTTACTGGAAAGAGTTGCAAAACGATTTTAAAAAGGCCAGGACATTATGATGTTCCTATCTTAGCCAACGGCGTCGTGCAAAAGGATCTCTGTCTTACTATGGAGTTGCGGCGATAGTATGGAGACTGTCCATCGACGATTCTAGCCAAGCCAAAATCAGCGATTTTAACGATCAAATCGTTGGAAACGAGAACATTCCTGCAGGCGACATCTCGATGAACGACCTACGACCATTCGAAAACAAAGCTCTCGTAGGTCAACATACAAAATCCAGGTTACTATCAACAGCCCATCTACACAGCTCGAATTCTCACATTCTGACAAATTTATATTTAGTTACGAGAAATAGCAATAATAAAGATATCCGGATTTTAGGAGTTTTAGTAGGATTATATGCCGTGTTTAAAAGCCACTATTTATGAACAGTGCCAACGAATTGTACACTTTGCTCTGGAGAATTGCTTCGTAGCCCGGAGAATAGAAGACACCGGTATATAAATCAGCTACAGCAAATATGGCATAGTATGTGCAATTGTGATAAGTGATACATAAATGCAGAAGAGTTTTAGCTTATACTTGAAAATCACCAATAACAATTTTTTAAATATAATTTGCGCCGATTCATTAGGAACTATATTTTTGTATAGGTTACATGCCCTGCTTGAGGTCTGAACTTCTGAAGGCACCAAGAGAAATATCCAAGTGCATTAAGAAGATATACATTTAGGGTCGCCAGATGTCCGGTATTTTGCCTATGTGTCCGGTGAAAAAGCTAAGGCAATACCGGACATGCATGTGTCCGCTATTTTCTTGCAACCTACCAAACTACAGCAAGCAAGTCACTCCCAGCAAAGTACAAAACAACATTTTGGCTATAATTTCTCTATAAATAATATCATAGGCCTATGTTTGGGAAAAGCCAAATGCTAAATGTGTATTATTTAAGCTTATATAAATGATATCGATGAAGGATTACTGTTAAAAATTTCAAACATGGTACAAAGTTATGCAGAAATATAGACTCGGAGGATGATGCAAAAATTTTACAAGAAGATCTAAGGAAATTGTTTCAGTGGTCTGTGGACTGGCAGATGCTTTTCAATATTGATAAATGTTCTGTAATGCATGTTGGGAAGAAATAATGATAATGAATATTCTTTAGGCCATTCTAACCACAACAGAAAAAGAAAGAGACTTTAATCACCCATAGAAGTATGAATCCATCTCAAATGCATGGAACAAAAGCCAAATGTTGAATGGTGAAAAGGACAATTGTGAGTCGTGACAAAGAGATAATCATTAAACTTTATAAGTCATTAGTAAGGCCTCATCTGGAATACTGTGTTTTTCAGGCTTGGAATCCATTCTTGAAAAATAAAACTTTTAAAAAAGTGCAAAGAAAAAACGAAGATGGTCAATGGGTTAATTTAAGCTACGAAAAAGACTTCAATATTATGGACTTTTAACATTAGAAAGGAGAAGAGAGAGGGGGATTTGATAGAAACATACAAAATAATGACTGGGAAAGTAGATGTGCCATATGATCGATTCTTTACATTGGCACACTATATTTCAAGAGGCCACAAGTAAAATTGTTTAAGCAGAGGTTGGTCCAAGAAAGAAAAAAAAGTTTTTTTAGTGCAAGGGTTGTGGACAAATGGAACAGTTTGGACGAGCAAACAGTTGAAGTGAACGGATTCAAAGGCTATCTAGATAAACTAGGTTATTGAATGCAGATGGTTACGTCAGTGGTTTTCACACAGGCTTACCTAGCCTCTAAACCATGGACCTAAAATCACACTTAATTATTATTATTATTATTATTATTACTATTATTATTATTATTATTATTATAAGCAGTCTAAAGCAGGATTTAAACTCAAACACATTAGAACCGCGGCCACTTCAGCGGTTTTGTAACGTGCCGCAAACTTAATCATAGCATGCAATATCAAAAAAATCATCAGGCCATCTGGCGAACGTTAGTTGAAAAGATTTTTCTGAGTTTTGAATAAATGACGAAACAAAAGCTCTGATTCAATTTGAATGAAAATATGGCAAATATATTTGGCAGAATTATTTATATTTTGCCAAATAAACAAAAAGAGAAAAATAGATTTAAAGATTTCTTGAAAATTATCTTTTTAAATTTTGTCAGGAACACACCTTTATTACGCGCCTTACAAATCCTATGAGTATGGCAGAATCGTTTAACCGTTGGGTGCGGATATCGAACTGACAGAGGTTCCCTATTGTTCGTGGAGTTTCAGAGCAAAATGGTCGGAATACGCTTTGCGAAATAAGATTAATTTCAAAAAGTACCGACATTGTCAGTTACAGTGCATACTTGCATGGACCTGTATTGACTCAAACTCTATTGACTCACTGCATCTAGGTCTACATGGAAGTGAATTAGTGAGATCATAAGATGCACTTTTAAAGTACAGTATATTTAATTTTATACAATCGAAATAACAAGATAGTAAATGCAGCCGAGTTCAGTAAATAAATACATTAATTCTTTGTTATAAACGGCACACGTTTACATATTATTTTTAAAGAGCAGTAGCAATTTTATTGTTTTAATTACAATATATGTTATTTGAGGCGCTGAAGATCAGAGTGGCCAATCCAAAAATGTAAAATTTAAAAAAAACGGATTTGAAGTTTGGAACGAACTTGTAAAAAAGTAACTTTTTAAAAATTCCTTACACTAAATCAAGAAAGGGAGCTTGAAATCTACATCTGCGTTATGGACTATGAAAAAGCATTTGATCGAGTGAACTGGACAAAACTGATGAGAGCACTCATAAGAATGGGAAAAGACTACAGAGACAGAAAACTCATCGGAAACCTGTACATGAATCAATATATGTGTGTGTGTGTGTGTGTGTGTGTGTGTGTGTGTGTGTGTGTGTGTGTGGAATAGAAAAGACTCTGAACCAGGAACTCTGGGAAGGGGAAGGGGACAGGGATGCCCTCTCTCACCGTTGCTATTCAATATCTACACAGAAGAACTCATAAGAGAAGCATTTGAGAACATAGAAGATGGAGTAGTGGTGGGTGGAAAAAGGATAAGGGACATGAGATTTGCTGATGACCAGGCAATTATGGTGGACACCAACCATGGATTGCAGAAGTTGATTGACTCTCTTAACGCAACATCAAAGGATTACGAAACGAAAATCAATTTAACGAAGACAAAGGCAATGAAAATCAGCAGACACATTGATGGAGTGGAAATAGAACAAATAGAAGAATTCTGCTATCTTGGAAGCCTGCCTGATGCAAACGCCAAGTGTCATAAAGAAATAAGGAGAAGAATTGTCATGGGGAAGGAAGCCTTTACGAACAGAAGAGAACTACTGAGAAGGAATTTTAACCGAAATCTGAAAAAACAATTGCTCAAAACACTGATCTGGCCAGTGACACTTTGCAGGTCAGAATTCAGAAACCTGGACGCTCAGAAAAGAAGACGTAAAGAGACTAGAGACATTCGAAATGTGGATCTGGCGAAGAATGGAAAAAATCAGCTGGACGGAAAAATAATCAACTGGGGTGGGGCCCGGCCGGAACCGAGGCCCGAACTCGCTCGGCCCGCAGCCCGTACCTTGCCGCCCGGCCCGAGGTAAGGCAAAGTAATTTCATAAAAGTAAATCTGCTAAAACGATTTAAATACAATATTCGTTTGTAAACTCAAAATCAAATAATTTTCATTAATTATATTTTTAAATTATTTTCTTAGCTGTTCCCTAATTAAAATTTTATTACAGCTTAGTTGTCATTGTATAATTGTCAATAGAACATTAATATTTTGTTGCTGTTAGGAAAAAGAGAGGAAAAGGCAAGACTAAACAAATATAAACTTGGATGTAAAAGAAATGGATCTACAAAAATGGAAAAAATCAGCTGGACGGAAAAATAATCAATGAAAAAGTCTGGAAGGGGATAGAAGAGAAGAAAACCCTAATAAACACCTTTCGTACAAGACAAAAAAAGTGGATAGGCCATGTCCTGAGAGAAGAATCAAACCTACTAAGAGAAGTACTATAGAAGGAAAGATGAATGGGCAAAGCACAGAAAGGGCGACCAAGGACATCGATGCTGGAGTGGATGATCGACACTACGGAAAAAAACAAGTATTCAGCCCTGAAGATAAAAGCTCAAGATAGAGTTAATTTATCTCATGAACAACCCTGATCAGCTAATTGGCAAATTACTTGCTAAATTATGCTAAATTATAAACATAACTATTTAGTCACTTAGAATTTGCACACTAGTTTAATTTAGATTCTTTTCTAATATAAGTTAGTTAAGTTTCTTGCATCAATATGTATATTTTCCTCATGACGCTTGCCTTGCAATTGATGTGAATTTGAAAAATACGTAAAATCACCAAGCTACAATTTATTAGCTTTGACCAAATATATAATACAATTTTTCCCGGGTTCATCTTGGGGGCTGTCCATAAACAACGTCATCCACTTAGGGATGGGCTCAAACATCTGTGGCGATGTGTGACGACGGGGGAGGGATTTCAAAAAATGTGACGTCACATAATACTAAATATTGTTATTAATACCGCAATGTTATGTTACCGCTAAGTTGAACGCATTTTGCACTTATAATTATTATACTGTACTTCGTTTTTAAAAAGAATTTGAAAAAGTTTCTGAATATCGTTTCAACCAATAATAATTATAATGGATATTTTCAAATGAATTCATTGCAAAACCTGTTTCATTCAAGAAATAACCGATTTGAAACATTAATTTTTGACATTGAAAAGATGACGAGGGGGTTAACGTATTGTGACGCCATATTTGAGGAGTCTGACTTTTGTGACGACGTGTGACGAGGAGAGGGGGGGCTAAAAACTGCCAAAATCGCTTGAAGTCATTTATGGATGGCTCCTTGGTACGTTTGCATTGTTTGCCACCTACACGGGTGTTCGGTATTTTGGAGACAGGGATATAGCAACCTTATATACATTAAAATTAGATACAACGGCGATCCATTATATAAGTAGAAAACGTTAATTTTGTAGCAATGGCTTTTATAATTTGTTTTTAAAAATTTAAAATTGACTGATGTTCATATATCACCGACACTCTTCAGAGAAAGGTATTCCAGTCCGCGAGCCACTTGATAGGCAAACGAAACAAGGATCTCGTATTGAGGGACATCGACGATTGATGACGTCATCGACAGAGAACCTCTGACGCCATTCGCCAGGTTCATCCGACCCCGAACGCTTCCTCAAAAAGTCTCTCAAATTTCCATATCGGGCGAATTCGACCACCATGAGAATCCTGCCTGTATCGACAATACAACCAACCGGTATTATTGCCAACGTCAGCTTCTTATAAGCCGTACTATGGCGAGTAAAGGGGCCGGGAAGTTAGCAGAGTGGTAACAACACTGGACGATGGAGCAGACGGTCTCGGGTTCGATTCCCGCAGGAGCCATAAGGTCGACTCAGCCGTACTCGCAAGAGGACGCTGGTAAATTGAGGTAAAACGTGGGTCTTGGGAAAGTAATGAAAACATACCCCAGATTAATGGCTCATGTCACCTACGTTGCTAATTGTCTAGACCTGAGAGCAGAACCTTTTTAAAGGAAAATCGATCACTGCACTAAACTCAGAACATTCGCGTGAAAACCAGTGTTTAATCTAGACTCTGGACTCCGAGGGGAAACTGACATAGCCGGGGGGAATTCAGCTAGGGGCTGCTGTTAGTTGATGTAGTATGATAAAATTTCCGGGGAATTTGAAATTTCTGGGGGAAGGGCAATTTCCCCCCGGAAACTGCCTAGATTAAACCCTGGTGAAAACAAGCAAAAAAGGTTGTTCATAAAATTCATTAATCATCACCATCATCATCATCAAGATTTTTAGTATTTCAGTTCTGAGGCATGCTTCGCCATCTGGCGAATATGAACGACGCTTAAGTGAAACAAAATTCAAATATATGATCAGACTAAGGTATAATTCTGATTGAATATATGAGAAATTTGTCTTGTAATTTCATCGCTAGTAATCGCTGAAGTTTAAACAGCAGAAGAACCTAAGCATGTAGCGCATTGCAACGCTAATGCTTAACGATTATCGTTTGTTCTATAAGAAACCTTTATTTAACCTGGCATTTTAATTATACATTGGAGAAACCGCTTAACAGCTCGGTTGATGCAAAAGTTGGTTGCCAGTGAACACAAGTTGCAAAGAATAAAACGCAAAATGCGAGAACAGGTTTGATTTTCTGCAATTGAAACGAAAAGCAAGCGATTAAAGTTTTATTGGAACTTCTATAGCGCCATTGTCCTGATGCACTTGGTAACAGTTTGGACGACGAGGCAGTTGAAACAATAAATGAATTCATAAGAGATTAAACCCTGGCTCGGACTCGAGTACGGGACCTACCTTTACTTTTATAGACAGTAAAATTACGTATAATTTGGGCCAGATGGAGGTTTTTCCTGTATTTATTTAGGAAGCTCTAGAATTTGGAAATTTCATACCGACATATTTGTCTCCCACTCTACGGAATACTACCGTCGATTGATACCGTTTGGTTAGTAGGCAGTTTACGTCTCCTGCAGTTGAGACTTGAGAACGCGCCGTTTGAGCTAAGACATTGGAGACAATGATTGTGTTGTTACCGTTCCATGTGCTGCATCCTAGAAATCCAATGATGTTGATATGATTTCCAACGGTCTTCATCACTTCGATCTCTTTCAGAAAGCAACGAAGATCTTCTTCGGTTCCGCCTTCTAGAAACAAAATGACACATGACACGTGTAAAACTATATGAGGATAATAGAAGAAATTGTTTCCAATTAAAGTAAAGTATACATTTTCATTTGTTTTCAGTAGCATGTGCAACACATTGACAGCGACATTAAATTATTACTAGTGTTGCGTCTGTCCTTGTAAGAAGTAAAAAAGTCAAAGTCATTCTCGAGCCTCACAGGCTCATAGGGCGGCGCTGATCTCCGTTTCTATAGCCCCAGGCCAGGCGCACGTGCAATGCCACGGATACGGGACTAGTGTATCGAGTAGCGTACCTGTTTGACTTATCGCAGAAGAAGTGAGAAAGCCGAAATAAAAATAGGCTGTTTCTTTCCTTGACTCCACAGTTACAGCTGATAAGAATGGACTTCACTTGCATCCTCTCGGATCTAGATCCGGTCATCAGGCCTGTTTTAACTTGCAGTGATGCGCAAAATGTGCAGTGATAAAATGAAAATGTGCATTGGTAAAATGCAATTTTCTGTGCTTTGTGCAGAGATGGCTTTTCTTAAAACAGTCCCTGGACCCGGTGTCGATCTGGTCTTAGATCCTTTGAATTTGAGTTGTTGCACGATCGTCCTAATTGACAATCCTGCACAATCGCAAGGTAGTGCCCGCAGTGTTTATTCTAGCACCTTGATTCTAGCTTTGAAATGCAAGCTCCCACGTTTTGGAGACTCCCTGAATTCAAATTTTGGGGGAACATCGTTCAAAAAAAACAGACCAGAATAAACACTTTTTAGAGACTTTAAATGTTCTAAAGCCGTCGTTCGTCGTTACCTTTCAACATCTTCACAGCAACTGAAGCAAATCCGTCTGAGACGGGGCAGTTGTTCTTGGCAAACTGTGTCAACTGACCAAGGTAGACAAGACCGAAGGTTCCTTCCCCGATCAGAGCATCCACCCGGAGACTACAGTGAACAAAGCGAATAGCACACATCGCACCATAGATGCAATAAACGTTTTTTACGTTATTTATTTTTCAAACGTTGTTTATTTTTGTAACGTTTTTACGTCTTTAACGTTTTTATTATTTTCCTACGTTTTCGTTTTATACATCTATGCATCACACCACTCAAAGAAGCCAAATGCCCACTATTATATAAAGCTAAAATTCAGAATAAATATAAAACTACAAAATAAACTAATGCAAAGAAATTAAGCCAAGACAGTGGCGCAGCCAAGAGGGGTTTTGGGGGTTAAAACCCCTTGGCTGCCGAAAAAATATTTTAAACGCATTTCTATGCATTTTTATTTTTTGGCGCGACTTTGGGGGTCAAACCCCGCTGGCTATAGAATGTAACAGTTTAAGAGGTGAGGACCTTTTTTGCTTGTCATGAAAAATATAGGAAACAACGTTTTTTTGCTTGTCAGGAAAAAATAAATAGAGGAGATAACGATTTTTTGCTTGTCAAGATTTTGTCAAAGTTGGTCACGGTCAAAACCGAAAACCAAAACCCCCTTTCCGGAAATCCTGACCACGCCACTGAGCCAAGACATCATAGACATGATATCGAGATCAAAAATACACTGAAATACAGGACAGCCTTGACTATTCGAAGTTGCATACAAGTATTTTCACGTTTAATTATTAATTTTAATACATCTTTTAATGGCGGCAAAACATAATTCCACTAAACTGAAAACTAAAAATTGCCAAAACCTGGAAAGTAACTCAAATATATTTACTCAAATGTGGTTTTGTCTCGTTGGAGTACCCATAAATGTCAGTATGGTGGCCAGAGGCGTAGCCAGGAATTTGATTTTTTTGGGGGGCGGGTACATTTATGGGGGTATAAATCCTAACTATAAATCATATAAACCACATATAACCACATATAAATCACATAACAAACTTTAAGGTAGACTGATTTCGGGGTATATATACCGATATACCCCCGTCGCTACGCCCTTGATGGTGGCCTATAATTAATTAGTGAGCCTGACAGTATGGTGTCATGCTGTCAGTATGGTGGCCAGGGGATATAGCCAGGAATTTTATTTGGGGGGGGGGGTACATTTAGGGGGTATAAATCCTAACTATAAACCATATAAACCACATATAACCACATATAAATCACATAAAAAACTTTAAGGTAGACTGATTTCGGCGGTATATATACCGATATACCCCTACCCCCACGTCGCTACGACCCTGATGGTGGCCCTATAATTAATTAGTGAGCCTCAGTGGCGTCGCTAGGGTTGGTGTCACCCAGTGCGGTAAAATCGTGGTGTCACCCATTTCCTTCTCAAATACCGTGACAAGCAAAAAAAAAAAAAAAAGGTCATCCTTGTTTGATGTCACCCCCCTAGATGGTGTCACCCGGTGCGGTCCGCACCCCCGCACCCCCTCTCGACGCCACTGGTGAGCCTGACTCACTTTGAAGATGGAATCAGCCACGAGTCTTCGAACGGAACCGATAAGGATTTGACAGCGTCCGTCTGCAGAGTGTCGAGGTAGAGAGGGTTGAGAACGTCGGGATCGGTGAACAGTATCTTCCGGTATCTTCTTCTTCGCAGGAAACAGATCGTCAGAGCGGATACGACGACGATCAAAACGCAAACGGAGATGATTGGAACGATGAACGTTAACCAGGAAGAGCCGACCGTCGATGAGTCGTCATCGGCTGCGGAACTCTTCTGCTGCAGCGCTGAAAAGCATATACAGTAGATGCAGCCTAATATAAAAGTTTTTTACGTTTTTCTAACGTTTTAATTATTTTTTCAACGTTGTTTACATCTATGCTGAAAAGTAACTGCGTTCCGTTAGCGTACTTCTGTATATATATATATACTGTATATATAATTATATATACTGTATATATATACTGTATATATACTGTATATGTCACCGGATGCCAGAAGATTGAACAATAAAGTCTATAGTGCAGTGGTTCTTAGCTGTATATTTAGGGCACGATTTGCGGGGGGAGGGGGAATCTCCTCTCCCCACTAACTATCCCCTACTGCTACATCCCCCACCACTACATCCCCACTGAAGTTTGAACACTACATCCCCAAAGACATATCCCCCATTGCTCCAGGTCACAAATCGCACCCTGGGTATTTGTACTCCATGGAAGTACTTGAGGGACGTTGTTGGGGTACGCAAAATGTCCAGAAATAAAGTCTGTTTTAAAGACTTTTACTACAATGTACAGTGTACAGATATTGTAGAAATGTTTGTAATACTGTAAATTAGAAATTGTTAAAGAAAAATTCCACTTTCTGGCTTGTGCACGATCTGCTACGGAAGTACGTTGCAGTTTATAATTTTTTTATTATATTACGGAGCATAAATCTTTGTCCTCGTATAAGGTACTATAGGCTGGTAAGGGGTACTTCGCTCTCTTATACTTGTTTTAGGGGGTACGTAATCACAAAAAGGTTAAGAACCACTGCTCTAGTATTCGGAACAATGGAAAGTGGTGGGAAGAAAGGAAGGTCAAATAGAGAATGACTGGTCGACGTCGGGTCTTCTATGTCCTTGGACTTCTACCAATTTTAGATCGACTGGTCTAATCATGATAGCAGAGTGGGTTACGCACTGGGGCGGTAGGTCGACGGAGCGAGGTTCAAGCCCCGTTAGCGCCCCTAGTGGCTTTCACACAGGCAGTAATGCCTCCCAAGCCACTTTAAACCATACTAAGTTAATCATAACTGTCCAGAGCTTCGAGAGAAACTCAAAGACGTGACAGACGTCTTCCTACATGACAAATCATTGGCGTTAAGTCGTAAGCTTAGATGAAAAAGTAAGGACCCAGCCTATGTATACAGTACATTCCTCTTCTCTACAGTGACGGCTCTAAGATTTGGCAAGTGGGGGAGGGGGCGTTGGGGTGGCAACTTCTAATCATGAGGGGCCAACTTTTTGTTATTTAATGTATGTAGCATTAAGTATAGGGTCCCAACTGGGGGAGCCACTGGGGGGCCAGGCACTCAATAGGGGGCACGGGGCCCCCCGGTGGAGCCGCCACTGCTTCCCTATGGTTGTCTCTCAAAAAGTGGGGGCTCGAGCTGAGTGGCCTAATAGAAGTTTACGCCAACGATGACTATTCCTGTAGCCTCTTCAAACGTTCCTACGGTTCAAAGTCCAGCATCTTGCGTCTACCGCGCTGTCTGCGTTGAAGTTCTTGAACGAATGTTAAAACATGTCATTAACATGGAGGAAATTTGCGTCGATTTCCTCGATTTTGCCTCCATTTTTAAACAAGAGGAATCGACCCAGAGGTCTCTTGTCGCAAGTCCATCGATCGTACAGCCCCCCTGGTAAGCAACCAATCAGCACATATCTACATTAATTATAAAAGCAGCTGTCATACCTTGTTCCACCTGTACCCAAGCTCTTCGACAGGTGGTTCCATAGACATTGGCGGCGCAACATGAATAGAAACCCGAGTCGGTCGTATTGGCGTTCTCGATTATCCACTCTGTCTCCTGCTCTCCGTTAGAAGCTTCTCTCTGTGACAGACATCAATCATTGCAAAACCAACGATCTAACTAAGAAGTTTATTTGTTAATGTCTTAGTCGGCGTTAGTGTTCGTCTACCCATAATTAATATCTTTCATTTAACATCAAGAGTAAAAGAAGCAACGGACAGCGACATAATAATAATATGTTATCAATATCAATAGCACATTATATAAACCAGATAATTTGCACAAAATAAAAGTGGCGTAGCCAGGGCTTTGGAATGGTCCGGGCACATCGACATTTTCGGGAAAAAATGTCTTCAAAACCCGTCAAACTCTTCGCACATTCAATATTCACGTATTCTCTTCCATCAAGCTACCCGTCACCCCAAAAGTTTCTCAACGGCTTTGCACAGATCCCAAGATCGGTCTCAGCGAGAATAGAGGGACTTCCCCCGCGGCTACGTCAATGTAATGTAAAGAACCATGCCATATAAGCGGTTCTCAAATTGGGGTCTGCGGTCCCCTAGGGCAGTGTTTCCCAAACTGCTAGTCGCGACCCAAAAGTTGGTCGCAGGGCTCAGTCAAGTGGGTCGCGGGGTTGCACGAAATTAGATTCAAAGTGTCATTTTCTAACCAATAGGGCCTACCAAAATGTCACAAGCCTTGAAAGTTACAAGTAGGCTTAGGTTTTAAGAGATTTATTTGTCTGCAATCCTACATAGGCTACACAGATTATATTAAAATTATTAGTGGTTTTAACCAATTTTAGTTGGCAATAAGTTTGCAGGGACGCGGCAAATCCGCTGAAGTGAGTAGCACAGTTCCATAAAGGTTGGGAAACGCTGGTCTATAGTACTTGTAAAAATTTAACCTTATTTCTCAATAACGCAAAGAAAGCGTATTCCGACCATTTTGCTCTTAGACTCCACTAACAATAGTAGATTATAATGACAAAACTTAGCGGTTAAGCGATTTTGCCCTACTCATAGGATTTTTAAGACGCGTAACAAAGGTATGTTTCTGGCAAAGATAATATTCACAAAATTTCAATATCTATTTCTCTCCTTTGTCCTAATTTTGGACAAAATTTTAAATAATCCTGCCTAATATGTTTGCGAATTTTCATTCGAATTGAATAAGAGCTTTTGCTTTACCTTTTTTATTCAAAACTCTGAAGATTCTTTTCAACTAACGTTCGCCAGATGGCCTAATGCATTAAAAATATTACATGCTATGATTAGGGTCGCGGCACGTGACAAAACCGCTGAAGTGGGCGGAGGTTCCAGAATTTTCGGGAACCCTGGATTCCCAGGGAACTGCCAAGCGGTTTCAGAGTGGGACCGTGAAGAAATTACTTTCTCAAGATATTTTGCCAACACCTCAGAACACAAAACACACGGATGGCTCTAAGAGTTCTGAGTCCATTTGAATTCAAATTTGATGACTAAGATTTGCAATTTTATGATTAAATAACTGAGAGACAAAACAAGTTGCCTATATCTGTGCGTTGATTGAAGTTAAATCGAATTTTATATGGTCCGCGAGTCATCGCCAAAATGTCTAAGGGACCGCAATGCAAGAAATCCGAAAAAGTTCGAGAACCACTGTCTTATATATATATATATATATATATATATATATATATATACTTGGCACTCTGTATATATGTACATACACTGCATATATATATATATATATATACTGTAGCTGACAATGTCAAACTCCGCCTTTGGATTCCAATTGAGTCTACAATGCATGGAAGTCCGGAGGGTGATGCCAAAAAGGGAATTACAATTGCACCCCTGGAAAAAAACAGGCTTAGTGGAGTTATGGAAAAAGTAAAATTACTTGTTTCTTTCGTCACAGAAACCATGTTTTGCACCCCCTCCCTGGAAAAACGTTTTAAATTCTTTCGTCACAAGACCCTGTTTTACACCCCAAAAGAAAAATTTCTGCGGACGCCCATGCTACAATGGTAGCCTATCATTAGTCCCACCCTTACAATAGCATAAATGCATAATGGTTTCGTAGAGTGATGTTTTAGTCATCTGCTGCTGGCGAACACAGTGTCGACAAATGTTTGGAAATGGTTAGATACAAACCCAGAGACAGGGCAGAGGACCGCCATTTTGAAACTATAAACTAGAACAGTGAAAACCACTCTCCTGTGTTTCAGTTTCAATCTAAAATGTGTAAGAAGCCATTTCCCGCCCCCAAATACGCAAGAAAATCGTTTCGAAAGATGCTCGACAGCAGGGATATTTTTACACCCCCATAACACCCATAGCACCCCAATTTTAGGTCGACACCCCCAAAATTTGATAATGTGACAATGGTATGCTTACAAAATGCATACTAATTAGCCCTGAACACCCCACAGCCTTTTTTCTGAGTTGACACCGTTTTTGCTTGTCAAGGTTTTTAAGACTTGATAAGATATATTTTGCTTGTCAGCCTTTTTGGGCAGAGACTTCCAAATTCCGACACCCCCACTGGGTTGGGTTGTGTTGGGTCAAGTAAACCTATTATCGGCATGGGTTGGGTTGGGTTGGAGATTTGATGGTTGGCTTGGATTGGGTTCTAAAAAATGGACCCATGGACATCTCTGCTCAAGCTACGGCTCTGGTCTAGAGGTCATCACTTGGATTCGATGATCGACCTGGAGCAGTTGTGTGCGGCTGTTTCCGTGCTGATCGACGAACGATCCGTTGACGGCGAAGTGCTTCAGCCAGTAGACGAAGGACTCCATGTCGCTGTAGTAGGAGCAGTCGAGACGAATCGTCTCGCCCTCCGTCTTCGTCTGATTCCTTGGGCCGTTCGTCATCTGTGGCGATCCGATCAGTCGCACTGAAAGCAACGGCTGAACTTTAGAAGTTAAGCCAAATCAAATGAAGCCGTTGTCGCTTGGCGAAGGTTGACTGCATGGATCGATCAACGACGGATGCGTCACGTAAAGAGAGCCCGGGGTGACAGACATCCCCTCCGCAAAAAACTGTGTCTAAAAATGTCATAACATTGCGTGATGCGGAAAATAAGCAGTGCTTTTATCTAGGAAAAAAGTCTTGGAAACTCATTTCCAGGGACGCTGAAAGAAATTCCTAGGGGTCCCTATTTTCTTATTTTTTATTTTTTTAAATTTTTAGTGATGATTTATGCTCATCAAGTGTGAAAATGTGGTGATGGCTTTTGCTCATAACGTGCAACTGATGGAAGAACCGATTGTAAGTAAAACACGCATTATTTCATATCAATATATAAGATAGTCTGAAAAAAGGTATAGGAACGCTGTTCCCATCCATTCCCACACATGCATTATTCCATATACAGGGTGTGAAAGTGAAAAGGGCACCCCTTTATGATATTTAATATCCCGGCTGCGTGTACAGCGATTTCAATGAAATTTATAGGCCATATACCTGTGAATGATTTTGATGCAATTGCCAAATTTCATGCTGATATCTCTAGTGTTTGCTGAAATATGGCCAAAAACTAATGAGACCCACATTTTGAAATTGACATTGGAATATAACGTCATAATAAAATGTATCGTTTTTTACTCTAAAATAGCGTTGTTTTCGTCGCGCCAGGCAATCTCAAGGTATCTTACGGCCAACAGATAAACACAGCAGCATTATGATTGGCTGTGGGTCCAGTGGGTGTCATGTCATCGAGTGAAAAGACCCTTTCAAGATGGGCGTCTGATTCAAATTCAATCATTTTGAAACAAGATGCTATCTCGGAGCATGACGGAGAAGACCTTGATTCGACAGTCGACCATGACTCGAGTCAGGATTCACTCACTCTAGGATAAACATCTGCCACGTCTGGGGAATCATGCTCGACAGATATCAAAAGTATCAGCCAAAGCCACAGAACATCACGGAGTTGAAGACTGTGCTGACGAATATCTGGGAGAGTTTGCCTGAGGACCAGATCAAGAAGTCGATACTCTCAGTGAAGAAGCGCTTGTCGGCATGTGTGAAGGCTGAGGGGGCATTTTGAGCACCTGCTCCCGTAGCAAATCATCTGAAATCTCCTTTAAAACGGCCCTTTTCAGGGTCAAATAAATAAAACATTATTATTAATTTATTATTATAATTTTTTAATCACTCTATTATGACGTTATATTCCAATGTCAATTTCAAAATGTGGGTATCTTTAGATTTTTGGCCATATTTCAGCAAGCACTAAATATATCAGCATGAAATTTGGCAATTGCATCAAAAATATTCCCAGGTATATGGCCTATAAATTTCATTGAAATCGCTATACACGCAGCCGAGATATTAAATATCATAAAGGGGTGCCCTTTTCAAGTTTTCACTTTTACACCCTGTATATCAATATATAAACGAATCTTGCAAAGAAAAGGCGTGGGGACGCCATTCCTGTGCGTTCCCACTGAAAGAGAACACTGAGAATAAGTATCGTTTATAATAATTGATGTGACAATTACTTTGCTCAATAGGAAAACTATAATAGTAGTTTTAAAATGCTCTAACGTAATTACTAAAATACAGACTCGCTTATTAATATAGTGCCAAAATACACTTTGACGCGAAACTTTTATGCCGTAGTAAAATTTATATCAGGGGTCGGTAATGAGCATCCCCCCCAACAAAAAATTGCTGCGCGATGGCACTGCCTCCAGCGTGTCCTATGTGGAGCAGCACGTAACAGACGATTTCTTGATAGACCAGTCCGTATGATGATATTGTCCAGTCAGCATTTCTTGGTCGTCCACGTCTCCTGACTCTTTCAATGAGTCCTATCAGCACGTACGCTGCTTTCAGTGGTGTCTTGTGGCTTCTCATCATATGCTAAAAGTACCTCAGCTTCTTTTGACTTTGCAGTGGTGTCTTGTGGCTTCTCATCATATGCTGAAATATACCACTCAATAGTCTTTAGTTTTGAAAAGATGCGTCTTACTTTCGCTCCTCGTGATGTCCTCAGAACTTTCATCCTTGGGTTCCCCCTCAGAACTGGCCCCAAATTTAGTCTTAGATGTTGTGCTGTTGTTTATAGACGCGTCCGTATCAAAGACGATCAGAGGCGTCATTTGGGGGGCTAGAGGTCCGTACCCTCCCCAAGGAAATGAAAATATTAATTTATAATGTATTAATGTGCAAAAAATTGCAAAAATTGCAAAAAAAAATTATCAAAAATTGCAAATTTTTCAACATTGGCCCTAAAATTTGCCGAAATTGCTCAAAATTTGTAAAAAATTGCAAAATACCTAAAATTTGCCAAAATTTGCCCAAAATTTGTCAAAAATTTGCAAAAAATTTTCTCGCCCCCCCCCAAGAAAAGTGTGAAATGACGCCACTGAAGACGATGGGCGTCTGTGTGTGTGTGTGTGTGTGTGTTTGCGTGTGTGTGTGTGTGTTTGGCTCCTCCTTTCTCAACCAGGGCTTGCCACCGGCTATGGCGGAGTTCTTTAGGCGAATGAGCAAACCGAACTATTTCAATTGTCAGCTCTTTGCAGAATAATGGTGTGCAGTGTTCAATGAATTCTATGAATAATTGTCAATGTTGCGATTACTTTAAAGTTCTGAAACTGTCCCCATCATCATGGAATTTCTGTAGAAACTCCGAATATTTAAACGGTTTGGCAAGTATCCTTCATTCCCTATTTTCCCTCAAGGAAAATAGTGAATGAATCCCAAACCATTTTTCTATCAATCCATTTGTCATTGAAGACGTCGAAGACCTTTTTTCCTTGAGGGAAAATAGGGAATGAAGTTCCCAAAAATTTCTTCATTGCGGACTATTCCCCGTTTCCTATAGCTGTTGGAAACGGAAACTGAAATAGATCGTAAATTCTGCATCTTTGTTCAATGTTCATCTTTAGTCGGCGCATTTGACTAAAGACGAAGAAATATCCGGAAAATCCTGAATGCATCCGATGAACCTTTCGGTTCGTCAGACAAAAACCAAACTAGCGACAAAATTTTTCTGGTTAAAAAATCGTCTCCGACGATTTTGACAGCCAAAAATCCAAATGACGCCTATTTTTCAATTCACTTCGGGCGATCTAATAGAACTAAAATTCATTTAGAAAAATATGTGAACGTATATTTCACTTCCCAGAGCATTTTTCTATCAATCCATTTGTCATTTAAGACTTCTAAGACCTTTTTGACTGGCCATATGTCGCCGAGAGCATCCATAACTCACATTAGTTTTCCTCGCTTTTGGGGAATGTTTCTATAAACGAGCTTCCTCTTTTAGGGTCATTAGTTTCAACAAGCACATCATTTTGCATTTTTAAAGAAGATTATATTCGTTTCCTCCTCTTCGCACATCCAACTGACAGCTCATCTGTTTCTTGACTATGCTTCTATATACAGTCTTTGATAAATATGCCACAATAATGGTCAGATGCTTTTATCTGCGCCATTATCAAAGCAAGCAAATTCACAGAATGTGACATCGGTATTTTTAAGGATCTATCATCTGAAAGTGCATTCATTTTTGATTTTTTAAAAATGCAAAATCGACGACATTCAACGAGATTTGCAGCGTCTTTTTCCCGTGCTTTTCCATCATTTCAGATGTTCAACATTGTCCCCGTGACAGTTGATAAATTTGACAACCTGACGTGCCCTTTAATACAGGTCCCCACTCACTTGGCTGAGTGATTTATTTCTTTTTAGACATTTTAGACAAATTCTTAAACAGTAAAATTCAAAACCCTGGCCGGATGACACGAAGAACCACGTGTGCAAAGATCAAAGATCTCACGAACGGACATCTACCGATATTTTAAAAGCGCGAGTGGCAGCAATCGAGGCGTTTCCAAAGAGACAGAGCATCCGATGATTTCAATGAATACGGAGTGAATCACTTGACAGCGATGCGATTAATGTTTGCCTTCATGCTGAGAGAGAATCGTTTAATCTTCTCTCGTGTCATTGAAGTCATCGCAACAGCGCCAGTTGAACGATCACAAGTAGTATCGCTTTACATACTGGAATTCCAAGTATGCGCGACAAACCTTCCAGACGACAGTTTAAAGTTTTTAAACGTATTCGTCAGGCAAAAATCATTTAGTACAGATCTGAGCACGCCCAGGTCACGCACAAGACACAGGGCAGCGAAGTTTAGGTTAATTCAACGCCGTGTTGAAATCCCGCGTTCAACTTATCATAAAGCAACGCGTTTCAGACAACTAACTCTTGGATCAAAATTTTCGACAAATGGGGGAATGGGGGGCGACTAAGAACCAGTAGGATGGAAGATCATCTACGCTCGACCTGTTTGGAAGGAAGGGGAGAGAGGGAGGGACAAACCACGATCTCCCCGGCAAATCAAACTATGTCTGCATTAGCGTTATTAACGGCCGCCGATGGATTGGTCAAATTGAACGAAACTGCCGGCAGTGAAGACAACTAAACGATCCAGAAGACGTTTGGTTTGTCTTAATTTATTCGCAAATAATCGTTTTTATTTTGCCGATTCACGTGATTTAGGCGACGACGACAACAAAAAAATGAAAAGATAAAAAACAGAGGCTGAAGAGAGAGAGAAACAGATTGACAGACAGACAGACAGAGAGAGAGACAGACAGACAGACAGACAGAGACAGAGAGACAGACAGACAGACAGACACTCAGACAGACAGACAGACAGACAGAGACAGACAGATAGGCAAAGACAGAGACAGACAGAGAGGCAAAGACAGAGACAGACAGACAGAGACAGGCAGACAGAGACAGACAGACGGAGACAGAGAGAGACAGAGAGACAGAGACAGAGAAGCGATAACCGTCTATTAACGTTGAGCTCAGCAGGAGCGACGTAGCATTCGGTGCAATGTAAAGTGAAGAAGCGATGAGCTTTTCAAGGATTAGTGCATTTCTATTTCGTGAAGCATCCAATTCCAAAGAGCAAAAAATGGTTGCATTAATAATTTTCAGTGACACTGAGCGGCGACAGCCACTGACCACCGATTGAGTTTGCACCGAATGACACCCGACCCCAGTTAACCACGCCCAGCACAGAAACTCCTCTGTCCCTATAGCGAGAATATAACATACGGAACTCACCGACAACATCGATCGTATAGGTGCGGTTAAGTGAACCGAAACGGTTGGAGACGACACAGGTGTAGTTTCCACGGTCGAAGGGAGACATCAGATCCAGGATCTTTACACTGGAACGCGACACTTCATACTGAAACAATCAATTCACGACCAATAAAAAAGTCAGTGTGAATTATGACACATGTCATGTAACTAGGGCTCGTCGACAATCTAGTCGACAACTCGGAGCATCGTTAACGCCACCCGGGTAACTCATCTACATGACGTTACGAGACAACCCACTTTACGGCAGCTGTCGGTCCCTGGCAGCTGTCATAGATCATGGACAACTAGATTAAGTCATCTAGTAGTCTATGCATAGATCCTACGTTCTGTATATCTGTGCAAATATCGGCAGAAATATCTGTGCGGCTAAACTGGTCTTCTGCGGATGGATTTGAAATGCCATCGTTTGATACCCTTAGAGTAAAAAACTGGTGCTACAAAAGTGCATTATTATTATTATTATTATTACTATAATTAGTAGTAGTAGCAGCAGCAGTAGCAGTAGTAGTAGTAGTAGCAGCAGCAGCAACAGCAGCAGCAGCAGTAGTAGTAGTAGTAGTAGTTGTTGTTGTTGTTGTTGTTGTAATAATAATAATAATAATAATTATTATTATTATTATATTATATTATATTATATTATATTATATTATTATTATTATTATTATTATTATTATTATTATTATTATTATTATTATTATACAGTAGTACCTTAGACGTTGATTTTGGAGTGTCTATCGGAAGTGGTTGTCCATCTTTGAACCACGTGACCGTTGGCCTTGGTCTTCCTTCCGCCGGAGGACATCTCAGCGTCACCGATTCGTGTTGTAGTTTCATGTAGAGTTGCGGCTGATCGGAAGAAGCAGGCAGCGTCCATTTCGGTCCGTAACCTTCACAGAAGACCGACAACCGTTACAACACGACAACGGAAGCAACGGAAGCAACGGAAGCAACGGCGCGTGGAAAACGATAGGGTACTTGTTAGTTATCTGCTACCATTTGCCAACCGGGTTAGGGTTAGGGTTAGGGTAAGAGTAAGGGTGAGGGGTTATAACCCTAACCCTTAGCCTAACCCTAACCCTAACCCTCACCCTAACCCTAACCCTAACCCGGTTGGCAAATGGTAGCAGATAACTAACAAGTACCAACGATAGTCAATTGTATGCATTGATGCTTCGTTCTTAGCATGGACGTCATTTGGGGGTGCAGGGGGGCCGTTGCCTCTGATTTTTAAGGGGAAAACTTTTCGCGAATTTTTGTGTTTTTAAAATCATTGTGTTCTCAATTGTTTTTGTAAATTTATTACGATCACTGGTATGTACTAAGTAGTATCGTATGTAGCATGTACTACGGACAAAAACCAATTTGCATACTGCATAGGTATTTTCAAAAATGCTGCCTGCCTTACAGTCGACAGCCTTGCTCCCCTGCAAAACAATGAAATGATGGTCCTGGTTCTTAGACCATACTTAGTCACTTTTCAAACATCTTGGTTATCTTATGATGTCATCACAGCCGGAAGAAAAAGTTCCTGTTGGTCGGAGGGGAAATAGAAACACAAGGTTTCACAGGATATGAAAAAAAACTGTTTTAATAGCTTTCCCCATTTGCTAACGATTCACGTCAATGATGGTATGTTATTTGGGGTGAAATTTTCATTTCAATTTTCAGTTATTTGACTTTCCTTTGCAATTGCCTATTGAGGTTCATAGGAACGCATTATAGGAGTGGCTTTAGATATGCGCCCATTTTGAAATATCATCAGATACATCGCATCCAAGGTAAACCTCACCTCAGACCGACCGACTCTTTGGACTAAAATGTGTTTGATCACCAGGCTTCAGAGGGAGCAGTAACGCTTTTTAGCCCAACTACCAGGCCCGTCTTTGCGTGTTTAAAATCGGGCACAGTGCCCGGAGCCCCGCGTATCTTAGGGGCCCCGCGCCGCGCACAAATTAATTTTGTTTGTCATCAACACCCAAAAACGTTTGGAGATGAACTTTCTTTTTTGTCTTGTCAACATTCAAAAACGTTTTGAATATGACCTTTTTTGCTTGTCAACATTTGATCTTCACGTCTAGGACCCCGCAGGCGACCAGGTGCCCGGGCCCCCACACAGGTATAAGACGGGCCTGCCATCTGCATTTTCACATTCTATGTTTAAGAATCCCTCGAGCCTTTGCGATGTTATTAAGTCTTTGCCGATGACGGCGCGACTGTCGCTGTCTCAATGGCCGTGTGTCATTTATTACCATTATCCCATATTATGATCACATCTCCCACAGCATACCACTTCAAACCGATTCAACAGCAACAACAACAACAATAACTAAAGAATAGGCGCTCTGCGACCAAAACACCGCTTCCTTTCTCACACACAGTCTATACGATTCCAAAGGGAATCCATTGAAAACGCTGTGAACATGTTGATCAAAAACACCCACGCATGTTTAAGTCCTGAGGACTGACAATATTTTACTGCCTTCTATTGACGCTGGCATACGAGAGAGAGAGAGAGAGAGAGAGAGAGAGAGAGAGAGAGATTCTGTAGTAAAAAGTAGTTCCCTCAATGGGCGACAGAAGGAGAAGGAGGAGGAGGAGGAGGCCAACTTCCTGCCGCGTCTTTGACGGGTTTTGGTGCTGAGCTCGACCTTTGATAAACCTGTCTTCGGTCGCCATGCGTTCATGCGTTCACACCATAGACCCGGTGTGGTAGAATTGTCGATGTCGTCGAATTTTTGGCCCTTAAGTATTCCGTCAAGATTTGTCCGTCGCTTTCTATAGAAGCCGTAAACTAGGGATATTCAGAAAAAATATCTATGAAGGGTCGAATTTTTTTAATGATTGGTGCCCGAGGGCTAGGTGTAGGCCTAAATATTGTCAGTCACAAAATATGATTCATAACTTCCATAAGATCACTAATAGAAAACAGGTATGTTGATGATATGATGCTTTAAAAAATATTTCGTTAGTAGGCTTATTATGTAAAAGTCATCATTCCGTATCTTCTTGGACATTTCACATCCCTTGGCGGCCCGAATCTGGCCCGCAGGCAGCCATTTGAATGCCCCTGCTGTGAACCTTCGCTTGGGTTTTTTTTTCAAATTCGTCGACTATTTTCCATTTCTTATTATTCTGATTTAGTTTATTGTTATATATCAAGAGTGTTGGCCACACCCACAGAAGGTGCGAGCCACAAATAATCTTCTAAAGCTTGGGAGCCGCGTTGCCACAATTAGACAAGAAAACAAGGTAGTGTGATCAAATTCTTTGAAAATTTCATTAAATCCTTGCTGCTATTTTTAATCAATAAAATAAATTGCAAATTATTTGCCAGCGCCTCTTTTGGTCAACATGGAAATGTGCGATTGTGTGTTTCTGTTGATCTGTTTACCCGACTCCAAAATTCTGCGATTGACATTGTTGAATTTTGACGTTCAGTTTTACTTTTCCCGCAACTTTGAAAAGCTAAAGATATTTGCGGCAACTTTATGAAAATATAAACCAAACTAACTATTATTTTAATATTATTTTAATATTCTATCAAACAGTGTCGTCTTGTATTCAGCTCTTTAAGAGACAGATGACCAAATTGACCAAAGTGAAATGACCAAAGAGCTGCTGGATGGATAGGATGTTGCCGGATCAAACCACTGCCCACCAGTTGGATTAACGCATTGGAGATATCCATCCAATGATCCACTGATGCAGAATGAACATTAATGTATGCGTGTTGCGTAGCGATTTCAGCTTATGCTTTAGCTCTTACATTTCAGTTGCCATAATAATGTGTTTGTATTTATATTCGATTATATTTTATTCGAATGTTCTTTCCGAATAAGTAACGATTAATCGTGACGTTGAATTAACGAAGAGTGCGACCCATTGGCGAATACCGTCTCACAATATGTCAACGTCTTTCAATGTATGTATCTGTCTGGCTGTGAGAGCGACTGTGTGTGTCGCTAAGCAGCGAAGCGTAACAGACAGGTAAGACGACTGAATGTAGATTTACGAAGACGATTAAGGCGCCTCCTTGTAGGGGGTTGCAGTCTCTTTAAAACCGCTTCATCAAAATCGAATAGACGCGTTCGAAAGTTGGCACTGCCTTCAACCGGACACCCTCACAGCCCCAACGATCCCAGGACCTATTCGGTGCATTGTGAAAAGCAGTGGGAGGGGGCCACAGGGTGACGGCGAATAGCACAGAGGGGTGCATGCCCCCCGTGAACTGGTAGACCACTCTCACTCGCTTCGTTACGAACCCTGTAATTCCGTTGACGACGACGACTTCGCCCGCTAATGGAGTTCGCATTGGGCGTCAACAGTCAGTCATTCGTTATATTAAGCGCCTATCCTCCTCTAAGTCAGGATTTATAACTGAACCTAAAAGATGCCTCGGGCAAAAACACAGGTGAGTCTATTAAAAGGGAACTGCAAGGGAATCCTCTCTGCTGACACTTCATTACATATACAGAAAAATTATAGACCTCCATTATTCTAAAAACCAACGATCACTTGGCTTAATTAAAGAACCTCTCACTCAATGGAGTTACAGTGAAGTGTGTACAGTGTATATACTGTACTTGCATTTGGAGCCACGACTGTTATGTGTGCTATGGTAAAAGTATATTAATCAGTTTTTAATAACTATTCTTTAATTGAACTCTAATACTTTTATGTAAGTACCAACTGACACTGATGACATGGGACGTTAGAAAAACGTTATATCCAGTCTAAATCCCGTTGACGAGGACTTCAGTGGATCGCAATAAAGAGTCCGCGTTAACTGAAAGTCTCTGCGTTAACCGAGTTCGAAGAAGAAACCAACTGAGAGACTGCGAATAGGAATAAAATACGTGTACTTCTTTTACTGTATGCAGTGTTTTATCCAGACTCCAGGCCTTGGGGGGGAGGGGGAATTAAAGCCTTTGGAGGAAATTGACTTGGCTGGAGGGGAAGACACACAGTTCAATGCAAAATGTTTGTAAGTTCTGGGATTTTTTTTTGGGGGGGGAGATGTTGAGGCTTGGGGCGAGAATCTCCCCCTGACAGGCCTGTATAAGACACTGACTGCATGTATGGATCATCACCGAAGCAAACCTTCTCTCTCTCTCTCTCTCTCTCACGCACACTCTCATATCTCTATCCATCCATCCATCCATCCATCCATCCATTCATCTACCTACCTACCTATTATCTGTCATCTATCATATATTTATCTATCATCTATCTACGTATCTGCCTCTGTCTCTCTTTTTCTCTATCTAGCTATCTATTTATCTATCAATCTATCCATCTTTATATATACGTATATGTATATATGCACTTATATAGGCCTATACATAGATATATATATATGTGTGTGTGTGTGTGTAACTGTAATTTATGTGTTTACCCGTCAAAAATGACGGGGAGATTGGCTGTTTTACCACCCAAATTTGTGCAAATGCAATCAGGGGCGTGGGTTTTGTAATTTGTTGACTGGAACATGTAACAGCAACCCGGTATATACATAATTTATGCATAGATATAGGCACTGTGTATATATATATATATATATATATATATATAACGCCCATATATATACTGATTTGGCAGTGTCGAACGACATGCAGTGCTTGATTCTCTTGTTTGCTGATTATGTTGTAATTCTCGATTTTTACCAAAAGAGGAATAAAAAGATAGATATAGGGATATAGCTCAAAATGACTCAAAGATTGAAAGATCGTGGTCCATTTTCAAACTTTTGATCCCTGGATGATTCATTGTTGATTGAAGAGTTTTGCACAGAATCAATCTAAACAATGGTGCAAACCTCATCTTTTTAGCTCCTATATAGCCTGTTATTTCATTTTTTTGGTTAACATCTAAAAAATCCCCAGTTTCAGCGTCTGTTCAGTGTTTGGGATCCAGGACATTTGGGTCAACGACGATCTAAAACGGGGTTTGCCCTGAGGGCGGAACGATGGGTTGGGGCAGCATTTGAACAACATCAGTCGTCCAGAGGGAGACAGTAACCGGATTGGGGAGAGGGATGAGGAGAGGGAAAAAGATGGGGAGGGGGTTGGGGCCAATGTTGGGGCCAGGGTGATTGGGAGAGGGATGAGGAGAGGGGAAAAAAGATGGGGGAGGAAAGGGGAACCGCATCAGATTTAGAAGAGGGATGGGGATTTAATTCACAGATGGGATAGGGGAAGAGGAAAGGAGTTTGGGGCCTTGAGGGAAGGGGGGACGGGGTTTAAGCTGCAATTACTTTTGATTAAACAATATTTGGTTGTCAATGACGTTAGTTATATAATAAGTATATATATATATATATATATATATATATATATATATATATATATACGCAACTGATGGAGGGCTCAAAATGTCTCAAAGATTGAAAGATCGTGGTCCATAGATCCCGGATGATTGATTCATTGTTGATTGAAGAGACAGAATCAGCGGTTATTTCATTTTGTTTGTTAACATCTATTTCCTGTTCAGTGTTTGGGATCCAGGACATGCGTGAACGACGATCTAAACAGCCCTGAGAACGATCAGCATTTGAACAACATCAGTGGTCCAGAGGGACAGTAACCTGGAGGACCGCATCAGAAGAAGTGTATTTAATTCACAGATACTTAATTACTCGTTAGTGTCCAACTGTCCATATAGCCGTCTGTCTGTCTGTCTGTCTGTCTGTTGATGATAGCAATGCAGTCAGACTGTTCCTCTGTCTGTTTTTGTACCGTTTAGTCTTTCCTTTTCTGGTTCATGATCGTCACGGAATGAAAGTGTAGACTGTATTGAATTTGATGTCAGATTGATGTTCTGACGATCTCATATAACTTTGAGAGGCGAACTGAACTGCGTTGTTCTTTGGCTCTAAGAGGTTCAAACGCCTCAGTTGACGCCGACACCCCTGGGCCCTGGGAATGTGGGGGGGGGGAGGTCCTGACACCCATGGATGCTGGGGTCATCGGACGCCGATGAGAGCTTTCGTGGTCATTATTACTTTCTCTGATGAGGCAGATAAATGTCTCCCATTCGAATGTCGCCGTCCATTGTTGTCCAGTCGACCTCAGACTTTACGTGGAGCCGTTTATGATGGGGGACATCGCATCGTCGGCGGTCAGTTTCGGGGTTTTCTTTGTCTATGGCTGATCCCGATGGTGGTGATTAAAGCGAGGGTGGATGGATCATGGACCCCTCCTCATCCTCTCCGGCTTCTAGACCGGTCATCTGCTCGTCAAAGATGGATGAAAGGGACGATTAAGGGAGGGATATGAAAACTGAAGACAAAGCTTCCACAAAATTGCTGGCGGAAAAATATTATCAACAGCGCGACCGACAGATTACGGATAAGGCTATAATAATAATAATAATAATAATAATAATAATAATAATAATAATAATAATAATAAAAAAATAATAATAATAATAACAAATATTAAATATTAATAATATTAATATTATTTAACCTTTATTATCCCAATAATATTTAATTGTTGGAATAATAATAATATTAATAATAATAATAATAATAATAATAATAATAATAATAATAATAATAATAATAATAAAATAATAATGTGATTTAACCTTTATTATCCCAAGGTATTTAATTGTTGGAATAATAATAATAATAATAATAATAATAATAATAATAATAATAAAATGATTGTAATACTGATAATCATCATCGTCATCATTTTCACCTGTGTCTAAATCTCGATCACCTAAAATATGTTACGATTTCATGTGCATTTCACGATTTCATTGATTGATTGTTCGGACAATTATTTTCGCCTATTCTAAGCGGCGTCTAGGATTTCAGAGAAGCAGCGTTCTTTTGCATTAACTGCAGCGTGACCAGCCATCATTCGGATATGCGATTACATAGACTGGCTGGTGACGTTTTACCTACCTTTGAACCTTAGTCTGCCATCTTCGTTTTAACTGTCACAGTTGCTAAATACTAACTCTCTACGGCATTCATATATACGATGATACTGTCCTGGCCTCTAAACTACTTTACATTCAAACCATTAAAGGATAATCTAAGATTGTACAAGGGTTTTTAAAAATATAAAAATATTTTTAAAAATAAAATATGGATGAATGAGCTATATTTATATATCTATTGATTGATGTTGTTCGGCAAATTAAGACGCTTTGTCATTGACAACCAAATATTGTTTAATCAAACCGGAGCGTTTAACTATTCTAAACGGCGTCTAGGATTTCAGAGAAGCCCCGTTCCCCTTCCGTCTTGCATTAACCATCCTCTCCCAATGCGGCCCCAGCCTTCATTCCCTCTCCCAATCGCCCTGGCCCCAACCCATTCAGGCCCAGGCCCCAAACCCCAAACCCTCTCCCCATCTTTTCCCTTTCTCCTCATCCACCCAATCACCCCGGCCCCAACACATCTCTTTTCCCCCTCCCCCCCCCAATCACCCCGGCCCCAACACATTCCCCTCCCCAAACCCCTTTTCCTCTCCCCCATCCCTTTTCCCTCTCCCCCATCCCTCTTCCAATCGCCTCAGGCCCAACCCATTCCAGCCCCAACCCATTCCCGCCCCGGCCCTAAACCCCCGTGGTGACGTTTTACCTACCTCCCAATGCCCTACCCCCGTTAACTTATTTTTTTAAATTTTACCCTCAAGTCTGCCATCTTTTAATTTTTGGAAAAGCGTTTTAGAAATGATTGCTGTAACAAATTTGCATATTCAGGCTATATAGGAGCTAAAAAGATGAGGTTTGCACCATTGTTTAGATTGTTTATTTCTAAAACAAAAAAATATGGGGGTAGGTCCCTTTACGGCCTAAAATATCACCCTCTCCCCGAAAATTTTTTTTAAAGCCCGCTAGCAAAATATTTTCAGCGGTAACCCCACTTTGGCGTTCAAAATTGTAAAGGGATGTCAGAGGAACAAAATAAACCAAACATTTTGAAAATCGGTTGACATTTGGCAAAAATGTTTGAACATAAGTATTATCGGTGAATTTCGTGAAAGTTTTGAATTCTAGAAAGTTTCCATTTTTTTGGCTTGCTATATCTCAGGCTATATAAGAGCAAAAAGATGAGATTTGCAAACCATTAAACCGGATAATCCAGCGTAAGATTTTCGACAATCAAGTGAGAATGAGTTTTTGAAAATATAAAAACAAGATTTTTTCGAAAATAAAATATGGATTCCTGAATGAAAAGGCGTCTTTAACTGCAAAATCCTATTGATATGCAATTTTCAAATACGCAGAAAAATGTTGATTGGGGGTGACAAATAAAATTTGCACAAAATTGGGTGGTAAAACAGCCAATTGAAGGTTGTTTTGCATTTACGGCTGCAGAAATTAAGTTCTGGCTTGCTTAGCGCTTGAATGATGGTTGCCATATTCAATGGCGTAGCCAGGATTTCCGGAAGAAGGGGTTTGGTTTTGATCATAACCAACTTCGAAAAATCATGACAAGCAAAAAAGAAAAAGGTCGTTGTCACCTTACATCTTTACGTTCCATACCGCTTAGGAATTATTTTGGGTCGATGGCCAAGGGGGTTTTGACCCCCAAAACAGCGTCCGAAAATTAAAAATGTAAAAATGTATGGAAACACATTAAAAAAATTTCCGTCGCCAGCCAAGGGGGGTGGTTCAATCCCCTCCCCCAAACTCCCTTGGCTACGCCACTGGTCATATTAGAAGGCTTACCTTGTTCTGATGCTGGTTTGAAGTCTTTCCTCAGCAGATTTCTTTGGCGTCTGATCTTCGCTGTCTTGACTTCAATGGCCGCTGCGAGTGACTGACTGACTGTCACAACAACTACGATTATGATGACGACGACGACGACGATCAACGACCTGTTGGCTCTGGGCGAAGTCATTGCTTCTGTGGAAAATGTGCGATTACCGGTATTAAGACGAAGATCGGAGAGAGTGACCAGTTTCAAATGTCCCAATCATCCCAACAGCAAGTACAGTGAAACTGGAATATATATATCCGCTTTTCTCCGTCTAAATTGTCTATTTGGAGCGTAAGTCTGTATAGCTAGTCGTGCCAAAAACTTCGCAGTGCAGTCAAAAACCTTCAAGATATGACATTACTGGAAGTGAAAACGACAAACCGTGACAGTTTCCGGACATGTTTTTTCAACAGACGAATACAATTTAAGTGTCGCAAAGATAATTATTCTGTGAACGAGAAATGTCAAATCAGTCCATAAAACTAAGCGTCCAAGTGAAAGTCAACGCACGTCTTACGCATAGGCATCGACAGTAGGTGCAGAGGAGACGCAGTCGATGGCTCCTGATTTTGAAGCCTTTGTCGGCCGCAGCAGCGACGTCCACTGTCCAACGAAGCAAGCGGCCAAATCCCTTAAACGGTTCTGCCCAGGTGGTGACTACCTGGCGTTCAGAAGTTTGACCCCGGGTCAGAACCTGGGCGGAGCGGAGGTCTTTGTGTTTAGGCGCTTGAGAAGGAGATTGGATCCCTGGTTCAAATATTATATGGGAGCTCTGTCCTCGATGTGCGTCGACCTCTATTCTAATGCGCACAGCGGTCGCTTTCTTCTTCGTTGCATTCGATAATTGCTTGAAACTCTTTACCGACGACCCTAGGAAATCGGTTGCCAAGGTAACTGGCTTTGACACCTGCCGTCGGTAGAGTGTCTTTTGCGCAGGCAACAAACAGCACCTGGAAGCAATTCCCAGCAAATGAAATATTGGCACAAATGAAATAAATATCTGTTGGTGTTTGGAAGTTTGATCATCACTATTATACTGTACAGTGTACACTATTATACTGTACACTATTATACTGCACACTATTATACTGGCACTATTATACTGTGCATTATTATACTGTACACTATTATACTGTACACTATTATACTGTACACTATTATACTGTGCACTATTATACTGTACACTATTATACTGTACACTATTATACTGTACACTATTATACTGTGCATTATTATACTGTACACTATTATACTGTACAATATTAAACGCTAATCCTACAGTTGTCTTTGATAAATATCACATGAAATAGCAAATTACTACGAATCCAAAGATATCTGAAGAGAAAATAAGTAAGTACATTTGTCATCAGACAGTACATCTAATCATGCCAATAATAAGTCCGTTTGACCAATTAGCTGGGGCAGCTTTGCGCTGTCTCTCTGGTGCATGCTATATGCATGCTATGCATGCTATGCATGCTATATGCATGCTATGCATGCTATATATGCTGTAAGCTCGACTGGATAATATTGTGACAACGACGAACGAAGCTTACAGGTATATGATAATACTTGGAGAAATGCTACAATATATCACTAATAGATCACTTTCTGTGGAAAGCGCGCTGTGAAAGAAGTTTTGCAGATCAGACCAACAATCAACATACCAATCAAAATAGCAATCAACATAACAACTGATCATCATGACCGTCCATCTGTTTAGCAGTTTATAACTTCCGTAAATATTTCATTTAATGGTTAAAATCGCTCAGACACCGAGCGCTGATAGGGAAGGCCACAGGAACTGCATAAATAGAGGAAGTGACCGACCATAAGAAGCGAACTCAATTCAGAGAACGGTAACATGTTAAGCGGCATTTGTCTATAGTGTTTGCAGGTTAAATACTGTCAAATCAGAATCAAATACCTATAATACCTTTTAAAATTAATCTGATTTCGCAATAACTCAAGGAAAGCGTGTCTTGTCTTGTCTTGTCTTCAACCGTCTTCGCTCCGAAGATTGGTTGCATTATGAACTGTCATCTTCCAGATGTTACGGCTTCTGCTCTTCTTATCGCCTGCTCGATAGTGAGTCCTGTCCAGGAAAGCCTATCCCAGGGCAAGTTTTAAGGAAAATTTATCACTGCACAAAACTCAGAAAATGTGTGGACATCCGCGCAAAAAACGAGCAAAAAAGGTCTTTCGGAAAATTTATCTCTGCACAAAGCACAGAAAATTGCATTTTACCACTGCACATTTTCATTTTATCACTGCACATTTTGTGTATCACTGCACGTTAAAACAGGCCCTGGCCTATTCCTACCATTTTGCTCCGAAACTCCAATAGCAATAGGGTATCTCTGTTCTGAAGTCGCTGCTACCTAAATCGCCAAATGTTAAAGATAATTAATCTAATTGACAGACACCTCCTTATGTTGATGGTGCTTACCGACCGTCGCACGCTTTAATCTGTAGCAGCGTTCAGTCGGCTCCTATCGTTTCTAGACGGCGGCTCCTAGATTAGAATGAGCTAGAAATCGAAGTCTGCAACTCTGGGCGTTTGAAGCCCAAACGGCCGCAACTTTCAAATCGATCGACCGCAAACTACGAGACAACCTGTTTGACAGAGGACTGAAATACACGGTGTGTGTTTGTGTGTGCGCGCGTGTGTGTGTGTACAACTGCACACACACACAGAGAGAGAGAGAGAGAGAGAGAGAGAGAGAGAGAGAGAGAGAGAGAGAGAGAGAGAGAGAGAGCGTCTCTCTGAATGGATTTTCTCAAAGACCTCCCGCTGCAGGATAGGCGACCGTATGAAAAGAAAAAGCCACAGAACCTTAGAGCCATCGGGCTACCGATACACTGTAACAATGGGGCGGTGGAAGAAGGGGTGGGCAGAGGGTGGGGAGAAGGACGGGGTAGTTTCGGCGTCGACGGTCGTGTCCTGCCCCTCCCCCTAGCGGCTGTTTACTCAATACTCACTGTCGCTGCCGTCGAGGGTTTAATCTCCAAAACACTGTTTTCCTTGTTCTTCAACGGTGACGACGACGATATAGCAGCAAAGTGATTTTCAACAATTGCGTCTGAAATGGCGTTGTTTGAGGGGCAGATTGCCTGTCGTTGGTTTAGCGTTGGTTTTACGGACTATGGATTTCACCCTGATCGAGCGCTCGTGAATAAGCTAGTGCATTGCGCCAAGCTTTCGGGCAGCGCTATGGAAATTTCGTCTAACTTGCTTGCTTGCTTGCTTACTTACTTGCCTAGCATTAAAGCCATTGGTCGTTGTGGGGGGGGGGGATAGATCGGCGCCTCACAGTCCTATTTGGTCTCACAACGGCAACACAATAACGCCACAACAGACATAGTAACTGCTTACAAACACCCCTTGGGGTGATGCGAAGCAGGTCGTACCACGCTACGGGCATTTACGGTAGTTTCCTATGCATTCGAAAGTTGGAGTTTAAAAAATAGCTTCTATTTGCAGCTCAGACTAGGATCAACTCAAACTTCAAATTGTTGCTAAACTCCGTCCGCAAGTAACACAAACGAAAGTCTAATAAAGCCAAATACTTTACTACCATTCGCAACAAGGTAAACTAGTATCTTAATGCTTTACATTCTATTGAATGCAGAGGGGGAACCAGGATATGCGGCGCCCAGGGGCAAAGTGCACCGTTGGCGCCCCTAACATTGCTGACGAGCAAAAAAAGTCGTCACATCGTTTTTCGGCGTCCATCAGCTCTTACGGCGCCCCTCTTCATTTAGTGCTGACAAGCAAAAAAGAAAGGTCATCACACGTGTTTCTTCTTCTTTATTGTGCGTTTCACTTATCCAAATACCCGATTTTGGAGGCCCCCTCACCTCGGCGCCCGGGGACATATGCCCCCCCCCCTCTGACCCCTCGGTCCGCCTCTGATTGAATGCCTCCTAAAATGCTTATTTACCTGGAATCGTTAATTCCCGTTCATGTGAGCAAAATAGTTAGGCCTATTAGTTCTTGTAAGAAACTTTTATGGCGTTGATTTCTTCCAGAGAATGATCTATGCAACATTTATAATTACTTCATGATTTAAAAATGGCTTTGTCGCTACGAAAAAAGTGTAAAGTAATATTAGGATGAATTACAATTTTGAATAATTACAGCCAAAGCTAGAAATTAACCTGTTATAGATGGCAACTCCGTCTTAGAAGCAATATCACTAACTTTGACGCTTTTATAGACGTCATGTAGACCCTACTAAAACACGTAATGCTTCTTGTAATGAAAGCTACGAAACATTACATCTATCTTTCTGTCTCTGTTTCTGTTTCTTACTGTATGTCTGTCTCTGTCTGTCTGTCTCTGTCTGTCTGTCTCTGTATGTCTGTCTATCTATCTATCTATCTATCTATCTATCTATCTATCTATCTATCTATCTATCTATCTATCTATCTATCTATCTATCTATCTATCTGCCTGCCTGTCCGTCTGTCTGTCTCTCTCTCACACTCACTCACACAACTGAATTTCGCAATAAGAGTTTGATTGGTGAGCAATGAACACACGCTGAAGAACTCTAAACGCTGTTTCTCTGTTTTCGCTCAAATGTCAGGAATTGCATTGCGTTTAGTCTCATTCGCACATCGATTTTCAGATTATTTTAAGCAATGTTTGAGTAATTTCAGTTATAGGTCTAGGCAATCGTTAATTGGCAACTAAGCAACGCAGAACGTAGAAACGAAACAAAATCATACAGGAAGATTTAGTTTCATTGCTTCGAATATCGAACTGAAATCGAAACTTATCGATTTTAATTACATGCAATACGTCATCTAATACGAGGAACGTCATAGAAAAATTCATTGCACAGTGTCTTTAGACCCGTTTTCTTATCTGAATAGAGCAACTCGATTGCAACAATTTAAGCGTAAAGCGGAGTGATGGACTGATATCATCACTATAATTTGACAGTTTCTTATTCGTTCGACACTCTTTTAGGTCGGCATTCTTTCAGTTAAGCAGCGTCAACAGGTAAACGAAAAACCTCATACAAATGACAATTCCGTGATAAATTCCTTCTGTTGTTGAATTTGGGATCCGCGAGAAGTAGGTGAACGCTGTCTCAGACCCCATGCAATTAGAGAATGTCTATTCTGGGGGGAGGATACCACAAATATCCTCCACCACCTGAAATGTTTTCGTGATGACAAAGAGATGGCGTTGTTTTTTTCAACCATATTATTAAGTTACTTAAATTTATAGACCTAAACAATTTTCGAAAATCTGTGGAAGAATAGAACACTCTAAATACTAAAACAACAATAGTCATGATAATGATGATGACGACGAGACGATAATTAAGTTATGAAGAAAGGCTAAAGCACTGCTGACTGAACGCTTCAGAGAAAAGGAGAGTAAGAGGAGATCTAATAGAGATCGGAAAAGTGCTCGAGGACAAGACATATAATTGTTTAAGAAACCAGGTAGCCTAAGAGGTGCAAACAGCATGTCTTTACTGTCAGAGTAGTATATTGATGGAACGAATTGAATGAAAAGAAAGTATCAGCTGCTCGATTGAGTTCATTTAAAAATAATTTATGTACAATAGGATATTAAATTAGGAATTTATAGATTCGAGATAGGTCCTGTTATTTTGATTTTTATATATATATATTATATATATTTATATTTATATATATAGTGAAGAAGAATTGAAATTTAACATGCGAACTGTTGTGGCCCTCTATGCAGCAAACTGTGTTTGTTTGTTTTCGTAGATGTCGACTGACTCGACTCATAGACAACAGTTGTAGCAGACTTGGCGGATAGAAGATGAAATAGAGGACTAAGTGACAGTAGTTCTTTACACAGGAGAAATCCTACTAACCCAATTGAAACTCAATTATTACTGTTCTTACTGTTTTTATAATTTCTCTTCAGAGCGCGTCAGCGTAAATTTAAAACCGTAGATACTGTCGAAGTTTACATAGGCAAAGTAAAAAATCACTACGCTAAACTTTTACGTGCATCAAACAGTATCATTGAACGCACAGCAGTCTATAGGCGAAAACCAGCGTACAACGCGCATAGGAATAAGGAACTACTTCGGTGCTTCTTTTGAAAGCGCTATAGAAATTAACGAGATTTTACTTACTTACTTACAACATTTACAATAAATATATTCTGTTAGAAATTCAAATTACGTGCAAAAGATATTTCTAAAACGAAAGCTCTGTTTTTTGCATGCATTTCCCTGACCTCTTCTAATGCCCACAAAATTTTGATAAAGTTATAAAAACTCTTTGAGAAGCAAAAGTCGTTTCCTGCAAATTGAGATTTCTAGAGAGGACACGGACATCTTAGAACTATAGACTGGTTATAGCACTAGAGTGATTAGACGACGAAACGAGAATTCGCTCAATAATAAATAATAATTGACACCATTTAAAACGTCATTCCGTGTTGACGACTCGATTATCCTGATTTCGAGAATGATTCGCTTAACCGGATGTCGTCATTTCCGCTTCCGTTCACCATTCGTCGTCACTTGGAACCTCTTTCTTTGGGGATGATGTTGTTTGTTACAGTTTTCTGGTTGACCCGACCCTCTTCCACCCAACCTCTGACCTGCTCAGCGTCACCTATCTTAGGCCTGTCCTTTTGGAGCCTTCGAGTGCGGCTCTTGAGCTTAGAGTCTGTCTTTCTCGGTCGGTTTTTGCCGACCACTTCTATTGCTAAATGCGTTTCGTAGTTGTTTGTCTGGAGTTTGAATAGCGTTCGTTAACGATTGCTTTGCATCGAATTCAGAAGACGTGGAAATTTCAACATCCTCTGGTTCAAAGTGACCTGCAAGACATTGAAAGAAATACATCACCTTTGCACCACTGCCAATACAGGTACATGACAGCCGTCAATCAGAAAATTGGGTGAAATATACGGTACATATGCAACAAAATACATTTGCGTAGCCACGATAAAGCAATGAGCTTATCACTAGATTCGGGCCTAGAACGATTCTGAGATAAGCTCAAAGTGCATCAGATTAAAAAACCTTATTGGGGTATATGCGACTAGGGAAATTGCCAAACAGATCTTACCAAAATAATGCGTTTTCATAGTTATTGGATGTTTTATTACATTTTGTTTGTTTTCTTACGAGGCATTTTAAAACGCGCATCAGTGGGAATTGTGATTAACTGATTAACTAGTTATAGATTTGCGTTTCATGGAAGCGCATTTTCTTCGGTTTATGCTGATTGTGTTTGTTTTCACGGCGGTCTTTTCGTAATCGAAGTGCAAATTCTTTGCGCTGTCAAAAGTTCAGCATTCGCCAAAAATCCTCGATTTCTTGCTTCTTATCTTTGAAATGCATTTTTGTAAATTTCTCTGATATCACAAGCGTTTTTAAAACTTTATCAGAATTGTGTGAGCATTAGAAGAGGTCAGGGAAATGCATGCGAAAAACAGAGCTTTCGTTTTAGAAATATCTTTTTGCCCGTAATTTGAATTTCTAACAGAATATATTTATTGTAAATGTTGTTAACTTCTATGTTTTCAAGAAGCACCGAAGTAGTTCCTATTCCTTGCGCGTTGTACGCTGGTTTTCGCCTATAGACTGCTCTGCGTTCAATGATACTGTTTGATGTGCGTAAAAGTTTAGCGTAGTGATTTTTACTTTGCCTCACAGTATCTACGGTTTTAAATTTACTCGCGCTCTGAAGAGAAATTATAAAAACAGTAAGAACAGTAATAATTGAGTTTCAATTGGGTTAGTAGGATTTCTCCTGTGTAAAGAACTACTGTCACTTAGTCCTTTTTCATCTTCTATCCAAGTCTGCTACAACTGTTGTCTATGAGTCGAGTCAGTCGACATCTACGAAAACAAACACAGTTTGCTGCATAGAGGGCCACAACAGTTCGCATGTTAAATTTCAATTCTTCATAATGCTGTGCTGTAATCACTATATATATATATATATATACATATATATATATATATATATATATATATATATATAATAACATGACACCTACAGTCAAACTGATTTCTCAACACTTAGTTTAGCGATTAACCAACGCCCTCTACCATTCTTTTGCATGCATTGGAATATTTGCCCTGTCTGTCCCAGCAGGCATCTTAATACAGTCACACAGTACAGCTGTGGATTCGATTGTCTGCAGTGCACAGAGAGGCTTTCTATTCTGGATGGGAGTAGAGAGTGGAATTTGCGCAAAACCGTTGAGAAAATGTTCGCAGGGGAAGGACAGACGATCGAAGCAGAGACCCTGTTGCCAATAACTCCTCGAAGACGCTTTTTTGCTTGTAGTCTATTTATTTACTAGAAACTGTCGATGTGTCCCCCTTTTCTGGAACACTGGCTACGCCACTGATGTTTATATCCCTGGCAATGTAGGCGCCCGGCCGAAGTGCCTGTCGAAAATTTGCTGGTTCATGCATCAGTGAACACACATTCGATCCGCTTGATTGGTTTTGTACAACTCGGCTCCTCAGAGCTCTCTGGGCAGCTGAGGGACGAATATCTTCTCCGCAGGTCTACTGCTGTGTCGTTGTTGCTGCTGCTGCTGCAGATGATGATGATGATGATGACGACGACAGCAACATCAGTGATGTCAGCATACATGCTAGGCGCTTTAGAAGTCAATGATGCTGTATAAGGCAATGGAGGAACGTTGCTTCCGTGTCGTGTGAGTGTGGTTGGGTCCCAGTGGTGGACAGAGCGGCCAATCGAGTTACCTAATCGGCGATCGGCAGAAATGCCAACTGCGGTCGAATTCAAATCTATTATCCACGGCTCAGTTGCACAACGCCTAAATTAGATCCGAGCAAAGCTCCTACTCTTGCTTTAATCGAGTTGACCGTCGTGTGTTTCTATTATGTATGTATGTATGTATGTATGTATGTATATATATATATATATATATATAATTATATATAGCCTATATGCAGCATATATACATATATATGCTCAATATGTATATACTCAATATATTTATACCCAATATATATATATATATATATATATATATATATATATATACTAATACATATATATTGAATATATATATATATATATATATATATATATATGTGTGTGTGTGTGTGTGTGTGTGTGTGTGTGTGTGTGTGTGTGTGTGTGTGTGTGTGTGTAGGCCTATGTTCAAAAGAATCACCGGACAGCAAAGACCAAAGACGACGATAAGAAATGAAAGAAGAGAAGGAAATATTATAACGGATTCAGCGTTATATATTTAGAGAGACCAAAGCAAAAGATGCTGATTGAAAACGGGAAACCAAAGTAACAGGGAATACAGCGGCTACGTCTTTAAGACAGACTGAGAGCACATCGAGTCTAAGCAGAGACAGTTCCTATAATGAGCTCAAACAGATATTTAGACGACAGCTGCGCGAATTGAAAGAGATGTAAACTCTCAATGCGCAACGGGAGAACATCGAACCAAAATGTATTCCCATGTTCTGGAGCTATATCCTCACTGAAACAGAGAATTCGAAAAATAGTCTACAAGAAATCAGTTGTTTCAACGCTGCTAAATTCTTTCAAACAGAGTGTCTGTCCCTTTTATACAATTACATGTATTCAGGTGATGAAATTCATATTCAGACGTTCTATTGACTGAAATCTGTAGAAGTCAAGAAATTGTTTGCGAAAAATGTTTACCATTTGAACGAACAGAGAACTCTGATTACTCGACTGTCCAGTGAAATGTTAAGAAAAGCGCATATTATTGTGCTTTAAAAGAGATAAAATATTTATACTTTTAGCCTAACTCGACCAAAAGAATAAAATTTACAGGAGAGGAAGTAGAAGATTATATATTATGAACCACACAGACAAGATTTAGCCAGCATGAAATTCATGCATGAGTAAAACGTAATACGAATTTTATCATCTCGGGCTTACACTAAAACAAAAGCTGTTCATGCAACATTTAATCAATATTAATTATATCGGATTAAATATTTTAAATGGATAAAAAAATTAAAAATTTGTCGCTGTCTGAATTATACTGAAAAATAGCATATTTTGCAGTTTCATGGACACCTCAATTTATACAGCTTGATATAAAATAAAAAGCATACCGTAAGTCTAAGAGACGATCAACATTTGAATCTGAAAGTCACACACCTCGTAAACCAGGACGACTTCTCCATATTAACTGTTTTCGGATGATTGACTTAATTACAGTGGCGTATCAAGGGTTCCAGAATAAGGGGAGACATCGACATTTTTAGGTTAAAAAGTTTCTGACGAGCAAAAAAGTCGTCCAAGGAGTTCGTCATACGTTCACGTATTCTCTACCCACCCTGGCCACCCACCCTAAAAATTTCTTGAATCCCACTACCTGTCCGAGACAGAATAGGGCCCCGGACCCAGTGTTTTATCCAGGCCTTGTTAGCATGGAGATCTCCCACCCCAAACCACAAAAATCCCACCCCAAAATTCCAGTACTGACAAGTTTTTGCATTCATTAAACTGTGTCTCTTTCCCTCCAGCCAAGCCAATTCCCCCCAAAGCCTGGAGTCTGGATAAAACACTGCCCGGGCCCCTGTACTCCCGTACATGGACTACTTAATGAAGTATCAAGTAGTCCATGCCCCATAGCTACGCCAATGCTTAATTAGATACCTGGCTAGGGCTGGATGCCCGTAGGTATGGCGTTAAAATCTCGATCAGCTAAGTGTTGCGATGGTCGACGTTTGTCCGGCTTCGTGACGTTAACGTCCGGCCCAGCAGTCCTGGCGCCTTCCATTTCGATTCCTAGGCAGAGGCAGAGGCATATATTATGCTTAGGCATCTTGCCAGGAGATATTTGTAAGCGACATTGGCAAGACAACCATTTACATTATGGCCTTAGGCTGTTCTGTTCTTAACCGCAAAGCTTCTGCCAGAAATGTATGCATTTGTTCTAAGAAACTGCTTTGATGCTATTCTCAACTATAGAGGAATGCTGAATTCGGTACTGCATTATTATTTAGTAGTTTTTGACGAATATAAATCTATAAGAATTGCTGAATATTATAGATTCATTCTAAAAAATGTTTTATTAAGAGTTTTTAGATTTTAGAAACAAAATCAAGCGAAAATATTGTTAATAAATCTACCAAATGGCTCAAAACATTGACTGAGAACACATAAATTTACTTGCGATTAGGTGCTATTACCATGCACCCCAGATCAGTTAAATACCCCCACCCCCACTTAATTCATTATAACGGAGAGGAATTTAACAAACGCCCTAATAGCATTAGCTGCATTTCTTTTAACAGTGACAATGTTCAAGAACTTCCTTCTACTCCACACGAAATGAAATCGTCTTCTTTATCCCACCATTTGAAAATCTCGAACGATTTAATAAATTTGACATCAAACGATATAGGTTCTATAATATGCGACTTTCAGTTAAACTGAGATCTTAGTGATAAACATAAGAACATCTAAGCATTAACAGAATTAAAGCAAAACAGCGAAACACAATTTGAATACAATTTACCGACTTGGCTAAGGTTAGAAATTAGCATCCAATGAGTGATTCATTGAATTATTATTATTATTATTATTATTATTATTATTATTATTATTATTATTATTATTATTACTGTTGTTTTCACGCAGACTCCTAAACTTAGCCTCCTAAACCACTTTAAATCACACTGTTATTATGTGAAAGTTCCGTTTAAGGCAACTGCGTTATTATTATTATTATTATTATTATTATTATTATTATTATTATTATTGTTGTTGTTGTTGTTGCTGCTGTTGTTGTTGTTGTAAAGAAGTTCTGTAACTGTGCTTGAATATATGCATCGCTCAGTTACTCGTCAAACGGAAAGTCTGGTGCAACACGACACGCACACACAAACGCAAATGGCGCAAAACACACTAGTAGGAGATTGGAGGAGATTTGAACGATGCGTTCTTATAGAAATCAAGACGAGCGCAAAGAGATCAGTCACCTCGAACGTTGAACGTCAACTTCTTCATTCGAAAGACATTCGAAGCAACACAGGTGTAGTTGCCTTGGAAACGCAGCAGAAAATTCATGATGACGAGAGTCGAAGATGCTCTGTTGGACTTCGATTCCGGACTGTCACTCTACAAGGACAAACGCATTTGGACAACGGACAATACTTTAAGAATAATCGTTTCTATATACGAGCTGTGGACGAACTTGGTAAATCAAGGGTTCGCGAGCATTGTAATCTATTTATGTATCGATTAGACGCTTTTGACGTAAGATAGGTAAAGGTAGGTCCCGTACTCGAGTCCGAGCGTTGGGTTCCGGCGCTTATCTCCGGTCCGGCGGTCTGCCGGTCTTAGCCTCTTAGGCAATCAGCGACGTAGGTGTATAAGCCATTAATCTGGGGTAGGTTGCCATTACTTTCCTCAGACCCACGTTTTACCTCGCAGCTTAACGCTGATCCTCAGTTTACCACTGCCCTCTAACGAGTAAGGCTGAGTCGACCTTAGAGCTCCTGCGGAATTGAACCCGCGACCTTCTGCTCCATCGTCCAGCGTTGTTACCACTCTGCTAACTTCCCGCCCCGACGTAAGATAGACGGGAGTTTAATTGAGTGCGTCAAAATCTGAAGGCATGAAATCATTAGATCTGAATTAAATATCCGAAGCCCGTCAGAGCATTTCAAGCTCATCATTATGCTCGGACTGTTCTAAATCTGTACAACAGTCGGGCTTAAACCGGGATCAAAGCTACTAATAGCTGCTATTACAAAATCAAGTGTGCTGTCTCCTTGTATTAAAAACTCAGCTGATTAAATCTTTTTCGGTGTTTCTCTATTTCGATCGAAGTGAAATTAGCTGTTCGTAATTGGCCTTTTCCAAGTAATTCTCATATCCTGAGCTCTGAACGGATTATGTCTTTGTCAGTTTTCCTTCATATCGCGACAGGCAATTGATCTGGACGATCGAAGCGTGATGGATGAATGTGACAGGTGGTCGTCGATATGATTAGAAATGACAAAGAGATTGACATTCGAAGCGAGGCCACAAAGACTCGTCAAGAAAGAAATTTTCGCAGAAAGAACGTAACCTATAAGCCCAACACAAACTAGGCACTTTTCCACCCAAAAGATCTCAGCAGCAAAGAGAAACAAGCGATTTATACGAATTTATGAGCGCAGTAAGCAATATTTATGCCAATTAAATGCATAAGCATAAATGCTATTTGTCTATGAGTTAAAGAGTTTTGAAATTGAGAATAATTTGATTATGACAAAGACAAAGCTGAAAACTTGATATATTATTATATTATATTAGATATTAATATTATATTATATATTATATTAATATAGATATATATATATATATATATATATATATATATATATATATATATATATATATATAGAGAAAGAGAGAGAGAGAGAGAGAGAGAGAGAGAACAAAGCAGACTTATCTTCTTAGTTGCTACCTATTTTAAGTTCCTTGTATTAATTATTTCACATTGTGGTGAAAAAAACAAATTCTATCAGCACAGACTTCATAAAACAATTTCAAGTTTAATTTAAGAAGATTAAACAGGTCCATAGGCTAGTTAGCTGAAATAGGTCGTTTTAGACACGTTCACATCTGACGATTCAGTCTTCTAAAACTAAATCAGACTCACAGAGTTTCCGTCAAAGTAAGTAAGTAAGTAACAGCGTTCTTATATAGCGAACTTATATAAGTCGAACTTATGCCCAAAAAGTGAAATCTTGCAGACAATAATACTCATCTTTCATATCGGTCAATGGGCGTTAAGCATGAGCTCTGGTGGTAATTTGTAGAATGACACCACGTGATGACATATGATACTATATTACAGTAGAACTTCGTTATAACGTACTTTGCGGGTCTGTACATTTAGTACGTTATATCCGAAGTACGTTATATGAACTTAAATCCAATTCCACCGAATACGGTAGCGCATTACATGTGACCGTACAATGTACGTACGATATATATCGGTATATATATCCACAAAATCAGTATATATAATAAGTGTATAATGTATATATAACATATATATGCATATAACATATATGATACATAATATATATATAATATTATATTAATATTTACCACCACCCAAATTTATACCTCCCTAATTCAAATTCCTGGCTACGCCCCTGATTATAACCGAGTCCGTTATGACAAACTTCTGCTGTTGCTTACTATGATGTAGAAATGTTTGTTATTGCGAATTGGCTTTCCATCTTTGTACCATCGGATGAGAGGCTGCGGCTTCGAAGCTCCACGTGCCTCGCACATCAGAAGATAGGATTTCGTCTTCACTGGTTTCGGGTCTGTTCTGTCGTGAGTGTACCACTGTTTGCTGTCGAAGCGCATCTTGTATCCGTCCAGACTCCACGGATTGTCTAATATTTGCCCAAAACAAGTCTATCTATCTATCTATCTATCTGAAGGATTCATCATTCACAACGACGAAAATATTAATTGCGAACGGTTTGGTTCTGGGCGGAAACCTTAACATCGAATTAAATTACCAATTGAATAAGCATAATTATATACAGGGTGGATAGGGTGGCGCAAAAAAAACAGGACTATATTAAATACAAACCTAAATGTGACTAGTCCGTTTTTTGCGTCATCCTGTATATGAGCACACACACACACACACACACACATATATATATATATATATATATATATATATAACGACTACAACGATGAGGAGAAGGAATTATCTGTCCTAAGTCAGATCCAATTGGGTTTTACGTCGCCAAAGACAGTTGGGGTGAATAACTTGGTCAAGGTCACCTATATACGCAGTGGCTAGGGACAGATTCTAACCCGATATCATCCGGGGGCGTGGCAAGAATCATACCACTATTCCAATGCGAACCTAAATATACACAGTATATATACATGCATATATATATATATACATGCATATATTATGTGTGTATATAAAGCCAATCAGTTGAAGTCAGTCATACCTTCTACCATTAGCGAGAACTTATAGGTGACAATCGGCTGCACGAAGTTGTCCAGGTAGCAGGTATAGACACCTGTGTTGGATTCGGATGCACTTCTCACCTGCAAACCATTTCCCTGACAAAAGAACGCATCTCATAGACGATTATTCCTCATCAACAGTGCAATCAGATCTAATCTACATGCAGAAGATTCAAGCAGTGGCGTAGCCAAGGGGGTTCGGAGTTAAACCGGGTTAAAAATCGGACGCGATTTGGGGTCAAAACCCTCCTTGGCTGTCGATCCAAAATTTCTAAGCGCTATAGAATGTAAAGGTAAAAGGTGTAGACTAAGAGGTGACGACGTTTTTTTGCTTGTCAAGATTTTTTAGAAGTTGGTCACGGTCAAAATCAAACCCCTTCTGGAAATCCTGGCTACGCCACTGGATTCAAATAACTGTTGTTCTCTGTTTAATCTGAAGCTTAAGACATCGAAAACTTTCGAACGATGATGGACATTTGGACAATGACATGGCATACAGCAGGTGCCCGTTCCATTACATCACACCAAAAACTGCGCACATCTAGTAACTGTTATTTCGATAACGATTTTAGAACGCTATATGCTTATGTCGGTTTAGTGTCATTTATCATCAGTAATCATTAATGACATTTAATTAGTTATTAATATCTTAGCATCATTTGATTTAACTTAAAAAACTTGGAAATACTTTGAATAAACAGACATATTGGAATAAATATGTTGTATATATATATATATATACAGTACATACTGTATATATTTCTTATAATTCCCTCGGTACTAAGCTTTCGAGGAACTTAAGACAAAAAGTGTCCGGAGACATAGAAAAGTTGTGGTAAAATCTAGGGAAAATCTACTGTAGTCCGAAATGAATTTTGATGTCATTATTTGCCTCACCATTTGTCATTGAACGCCGGCGGGGTCATGACCCTTCCGTTCGAATATTACGTCGTCACTTCCAAAAGTTGCTCTGGTTTTTCATAATATATACACCGATGACCTCTTTAATAATTAATTTAATCAACACAAGGCTAGCGCTTTGCCTGATTGCTTGCCTTTGATCTTTGTCCCATATACTGTATTTTCAATCAATTTTTAGATGTCCTAGCAGTACTTGTACGATATGCCGCCATAATAAGTTCATTATTATTATTAATAGTAGTAGTAGTATTAATAGTAGTAGTAGTAGTAGTTGTTGTAGTAGCAGTAGTTAGTAATAGTAGTAGTAGTAGTAGTAGTAGTTGTTGTTGTTGTAGTAGTAGTCGTCGTCGTGCAGTAGTAGTAGTAGTAGTAGTAGTAGTGGTAGTAGTAGCAGCAGTAGTAGTAGTGGCAGCAGCAGCAGTAGCAGTGGTAGCAGCAGTGGTGGTGGTAGTGGTGGTGGTAGTAGTGGTTGTTGTTGTGGCCCTGGTGCTGCAGTGGTGGTGGTGGTAGTGGTGGTGGTGGTTGTTGTTGTTGCAGGCCTGGTGGTGGTGGTGGTGGTGGTGGTGCAGTGGTGGTGGTAGTAGTAGTAGTAGTAGTAGTAGTAGTAGTAGTGGTGGTAGTAGTAGTAGTAGTAGTAGTAGTAGTAGTAGTAGTAGTAGTAGTAGTAGTAGTAGTAGTAATAGTAGTAGTATTGCGAATATGCGTATAGCATTAGCATGGGGTCGATTGATTAAACGAACCCAGTACTGATAGGTTCCGTCTGGCAGTTGGCGACTGCGGTCGTCTCTTGTCCAGTAGACGATGGGCTTTGGGTATCCTGTTGCGTTGCACCACAGAGTCACGTCGTTGCCTATCTTGGCTCTCAGCGTAGCAGGACTTGTTTGAGCCTCGATTTTTGACTCTGAAATTTTAACGCTGCCTAATTTGAGAAGTAACTATTATTAGAAACTGCAATCAAACAACGCCGTCGTTGGATTTCTCCACTTACGTCCAACAATTGCGTTAGATTTTAATTAAAATTAAAACAATTGATCAGCGTTTTCTGATTCTTTGATAGTTAAAAAGGCTGTCATCTTTCCTCGCGCGTTCATCGGTTTCCTCGAAAATCAAATCAGGACTTTTCATTTGATAAACTTTCAACATATATTTGTTTCCTTTGACAATTCTGATCAGAGTTGTCCATGGGTCCATTTTTTAGAACCCAATCCAACCCAACCCACAAAATCTCCAACCCAACCCATGCCGGTAATAGTGTTACTTGACCCGACCCAACCCACCGTAAAACACTGTACAACCATGACTTATTTTTTGACCCAACCCACCATTATTATGAAAGAATCTGACCCAACCCATGGGTTAACCCAACCCATGGACATCTTTGATTCTGATGAGAACAAGACGCAGTATCAAGGACCTCAAGCGTCTCGATACAAATGAACTATTTTATATTGGGTTTTCTCGGCATCTACTGCCTAACGTGCATCTGAAGTGGAAATATTGATAGCTGCCATTGAACAGAATGTGAGAAAAGTGGCGCGAGGGAGGAAGAGGAGAATGGAAGGAACGAGATGGAAAAGAAGAAATTGGAGTTTGGACTGGCAGTGTCAACTGACAGCGTCGAAGAGCGACAATTCACTAAAACCGTTAATCTCCAAGAAACCACTTCTTCTCCAGCATTTCTCTATCGAGGCGCGCTCTGTTAGCACCGATCTCTTAAACGAATTATACATATTGATCTCGACTTCCCATTTGGAAGAATTTCTCCTCTCCTGTGTCATCTACTGTAGGTATATTATTGCTTCAGGCTGCTATATGGCCTACATGTATACTGTTGTATACTGTTTCCGGATAAGCGGGATTCCTTGCGATAACGATGAAAAACACTAATTCATCAATTTCAAAAATTAAAAATTCACTTTACTTCTGACAGAATGTTAATTGTCATACAACTAAAATTTGTGTTCGAAGTGTCCTCCATTGGCTCCAATACAAGCTTCAAGACTCTCTCTCCATTAGGTATCCGGACGTTTCATCTCAGGACGATTCATCTCGAGGACTATTCATCTCAGGACGTTTCATCTCAGGACGATTCATCTCGGATAAAGTTATAAGGGTTAGGGTTAGGGTTAGCGTAAGAGTTAGGGTTAGGGTGTTAGGGTAAGAGTTAGGATAAAGTTATAAGGGTTAAAGGGTTAGGGTTAGGGTTAGTGTAAGGGTTAGGGTTAGGGCAAGGATTATCCGAGATGAATCGTCCTGAGATGAAACGTTCTGAGATGAATAGTCCTTTTTTTGAAACGTCCTGAGATGAATAGTCCTTGAGATGAACCGTCCGCGATGAATCGTCCTGAGATGAAACGTCCTGAATTCCTCCATTGACCAATAGCTACATATCGATAACCAGCTGATCAAGTTCATCCCATACATTCACAATTCACGCACGGAGTTCTTCAATGGTTCTGGTCTTTGTTCTGTAAACCTTCTCCTGCATTATTCCCAAAATCTTATAATCAACTGGGTTTAAGTCAGGACTGTTTGGCGGCCAAAGATTAGAAAGTATGAAATCACGAGTTTCCTTTGTCAGCAGTTCAACAGTTTCATGAGCTCGGTGAGCGGGTTCACCATCTTGTTGAAGTGTGTAATAATCTGAATAGTGCTGAATATCAAGCAATAAGTTTTAACATTCTTTCAGTACTAAAATAAATTTAAAATAATTTTTAAATTTGATGAATATTTACTAGTGTTTTTCATCATTATCGCAAGGAATTACATTTTATCCGGACACAGTATTCATATATATATATATATATATATATATATATATATATATATATATATATGTATATATATATATATATATATATATATATATATATATATATATATATATATATATATACGCTGTACACAGTGGCAGCTCTAGGATTTGGCAAGTGGGGGGGCCGTTGGGGTGGCGACTTCTAATCATGGGGTTGCCAACCATTTGTTGTTCAATGTGTGTAGCATTAAGTATAGGGTCCCAACTGGAGGGCCACTGGGGGGGCAGGCTCTCAATAGGGGGCACGGGCCCCTTGCACCCTCGGTGGAGCCGCCACTGGCTGTACATATATACTGTAATACACCAAAAGAAACGAATCAAGAGAACCGAATTCACGCGGGCAGCTAAAACAACCCAACGAAAGCGACTCCTCGATATATAAGAGAAATCTTTGCTCAAATATTTACATAAAGATAGCGATAGCGCATTATCGTCGGAAAGATCTTGTATTTAAATAGTTCTGTAGGTGTTATTGTTAAATTGCTTTCTTACACAAATGTATAGTCCACGATACAAACCTCCAGCTGCTAACGAAAACTTGCTTAACGCTATCAGCGATCGTTAACTGATTTAGTTTTCCTAGAATTCCTTCGACATTTTACTGCTTAGAACAATTCAGCAATTTCCGTAACACACCAGGTGTATTTTGCCAAATGTCACCTAGGTTAAGTGAAAACGACATCATGCCCGATAAGATGGCTATCGTCTATTAAGGCAGCTGTTGGCAATCGGCTATATCTATCAGACATGGGTCAATTACGTTTTAAGCAATTACAATTACATTACAATTATATGGATTTTTGTCAATTACAATTACAATTACAATTACAGCCAATTACATTGGGACCAATTACAATTACAATTACAAACGTGTCAATTACAATTACAATTACAATTACTTTTCCTTCCTTTCTGCTTCTTTTAAAAATCTTAAGTGTCTAAAATAATTAACATAAATTAGTTCAACAAATTCATATGCTACGGCCTATTTAAAAAACCGTAACACAAAGTTTCGCAAACCCGCAAATGAGTCAACAAACTCGAAGTAGCCTTTTTCGAGCATGACACAAATTCACCACACAACCGGCACTTCACTTTAATTAGCATTTGCATTGGAAACAGCATTGTTAAAGTCATCAGACTTTTCAAATAATTCCATATTACTCCTGCTTGATTTACGCTCATCTTTACTGGCATTAAACTTTCATTCACAAAAGTGCAGCCGCAGAACACAGGAAGTAGACATATGATAAGCTGGTTCCCTTCCAATTTGAAAGGCAGTAAAAAGTAAATGCCGGTAAGTAAATGTTTGCATGGCAACTGACCAGAGCAGTGAGTCCATTTACCAATAACCGTTGTGCTTTGACAATTCACTAACTATCCAATGTATTCACTGCCATACATTCATAGACTGACAAGACTATTAGAACTTATAAAACTCATATTCCTGTAATTGGGTAAATCAATTACAACAGCTCAATTACAATTACAATTACACACATGACAATTACAATTACAATTACATGTAATTGAACTTCCCACAGATCAATTACAATTACAATTACATTGGCAAAATGTAATTAATTACAATTGAATTACAATTACAATTGTAATTGACCCATGTCTGATATCTATACATTCAGCGTGAAGTCCACAGTTTCTTGTAAGATCAAGACTTCCAACCTAAGTAAGACTTTCTCTAACCTTTCTTTAATAAATGTTTTAAATTCAACATAAAACTACCAGTCTATATCACTATCTTTAGAATGGACGATATATAAGTCTCGTAAATATTTAGGCGAATCATTTGGGAGGTACTGGACATACTCAGCATTCTAACAGATGTAGGCTACAAAAGAAATACTATACATAGTAATCAGCCGTAAGAGAGCAATGGCTTCAGTAATGTTGAGAATTAAACTCAAGTGTGAAAATTTAAATTGTCCTCACTAAACTGAACTATGTTTGAAGACTTAAAATCTGTACATAAATAAACTCTTCGAATTAAAAAGATGCATTTGGGCTTTGGGTTATGCCGTTGAATGGCTTCATTATGTTCGCCAAATACGGAAACCATATGTGCAAGAGTCCAATTTTCTTTCTTTTCTTTATGTCTCTGCAGTTAATTAACCCTTAACTGGGGATCCCGGATATATCCGTCCATTTTACATTGAGTTACAGTTAAATACACAGTTAAGGGGTTAACCTATTTGCTTTGTTGTTATTTTCTGCTTGTTTAGTGTTTTCGGTTTTTTATTTCTGTTTTGTCTATTTCCTTTCTTTAGTTGCTGCAAGTGTGAACTAAAGATATATATCAAGACAAAACTCTGTCGATTTATTATTATTATTATTATTATTATTATTATTATTATTATTATTATTATTATTATTATTATTAATATATAATATAACAAGGTTTAAGTGGTTCAGGAGGTCTACCATGTGTGAGAACCACTATTATTATTATTATTATTATTATTATTATTATTATTATTATTATTATTATTATTATTACTATTACTATTATTATTATTATTATTATTATTATTATTATTATTATTATCTACGATAATTTATATAGCGCAGTAACATAACTGGAGCTAAAGTCAAGAGCGCTTTACAAAGGAGTCACTTATAAGAGATGCTAAATAAGTGTGTCTTTAGGAGCTTCTCAAAACAGCCGACGGACTTCGCATTAATAACATCGCTCGGCAACGAGTTCCACAGGACTGGATTTCATAGCATAAGCTATCCGTTTGGTTTGTACTGTATATGACGGTATGACCTCATGTACTTATTATTGGAGATCCCGGTTGTGAAGTCGCTCTTAAGTTAAGAAGTAGAACCGTGATGGTCTAATCTATACATAGCATGGGGGAAAGCGTCACGCTATAATTAATTCATGTAACTGCAGTGTAATGTATTTAGCATAATAAAAAGATTTAAAAATGTGTCCTCACTGGTGTGATTTCACCCCCACCCCACCCACCCCAATTGCCTGACTCTGAAATGCTGCGTTGAGTAAATAAATTGACCGCACGATAAAAGTGCAGGACACGGTTCAATGAGCAGAGGCGATGGATGCTGGTTGGTCTCAACAGAAGCTGAACAGGAATTCCGATTTACTGAAACCCCTTTCAGCCGTACGTGATACAACAGTGTTGTTGTTGTTGTTGATGATGATGATGATGATGATAATGATGATGATGATGATGGTGTTGTTGTTATTGTTGTTGTTGTTGTGTAGAATCAGTTTGACGGTGATGTTATCTTGCAACCGGGAGCTAAGATAGGAATCGACGGAAGAGTTGGCGTCGGTCTCAGAGGGCAGACGGTGGATTTAGACGTAGCTGCATGGCCTTTGATGCTGCAAAGGGGGAAATTGGCGGGCACAGGAAGAGGGACCCTTACTGCTCTCAGCACGCCTATATATCGATCCGCTTTAGCGAACGTTCCATGTCACTGAACGCGGAATCGATTTCAATTCCTGCGATTTTCAACAAATCAGCTGTCTCCTAGCAACCGCATGTACTCTTTAGCCACAAGTTCTCTAACAGGTCAATTCCTTTACTAGTCACTCTACAGATCGTTGATGTCAAGGCGTTCTTTTCTTCAAATATTGGTACCCTATTAACGGTTGCTAAGCAATGACCAGATCTAGTCTAAAAACTGCTACACAGTTAAAAGAACCACGTAAAGCCAATTTAAGATACTTTAGAAACCCTTCATCCAACAACAGAGGCAGATTTACATTTTGGAGGCCCGGTGCAAATATTTCTATGGAGGCCCCCCAGCGCCATCGTGGTCACTTAAAGAAGTAAAAATAAAACAAACGTCATTCTTAAAACTTACCTGTTTGACTTGGCATCCCTTAGATTGCTCCCCGCTGTTCTGACTGATCTGCCGGATTGACCTGGCTCTAATTCTATTTGGATTTGGTTTACCCCATCGGCTGATGCCCTGGCAGTATTATGATAGTGACGCCATAGAAGTTTATTGATTGATTGATTGATTTATTGATATGCATTAATTTAATTTATTTAAATGTTATTTAACTTATTTCTTATGAATTTGATCATACATGACGATGAGTTCCGGTACCTTTTTTCTAGAAAAAAGCACTAAGTATAACTAAGATTTTTAATCGTTTGCCAAAAAGGTCACCGTCACGGTGTTACGCATTTTACGGTAAGACAAATGAGTGATGGCGTTAGTCTGTAATCAACTATGCATTGCCATTCCAAAGGTACGGAGGCATACAAATACACATGCTCCTCCCATTTCCCGCGCTTCTTGACCGGTGGTACCGTGGTTAAGAATTGACCGTCGAGGCACACTGTACAGGCACTCCGAGGTTGAGTCATGCCGCCGCCTTTCGTCTAATCTGCATAACGATGCAAGAGGCCGGGCGTCTACGACCGCCGGTGGCCCGGTGCAACCGCCTCTGGTCACTCGGTCAGAGTCCATCCATTATGAGCCATACCATTAATTGAGGTCAGCTAAACCTGGGTATATGAGATATAGGCTTTCTTAACCCATTTACTGGGGACCCCGAATATATCCATCCATTTTATATTGAGTTACAGTTAAATACACGGTAAAGGGGTTAACATAGACTCATAGAGCATGCATTAAATTGCATTTCAATACTAAATTATTACTAATCCATGTCCAAACACTATTAACGTCTAACGATACAACATTCATGTATGTCCCCGAAAATAAATTACTTCAAAGAAACTAATAATTAAAAGTCTTTAAACAATTGTTATTAGAAAAGAGAGGCCCCTAAATTTGTATTTTGAAGGGAGGCCCGGTACCGATGCACCACCTGGTACCGTGGTAAATCCGCCTCTGTCCAACAAGTACAGTGCGGTGAGTACTTGCGCGGATTTAATTGAGGCTTGGCTTTAATCCTGGATACTTAAGCACGTTCTCGAGTTGCTCATAACTGAGAGGGATATTAATCGTTTTCTTCTTGTCTATGCGCTGTGCATCTCTACGTTAGCGACCATGGATTTCCACTTTGTTCGATCTTGACATCCTCTTATTAATTCGATGTTATTCTTTACTCCTTCAATTTCTTCTCGTAGGCAGTCTACATAGGTGTTTCTCTGCCTCCCTCTTGCTCTTTCCCCCTCCACTTTTCCGGTTATTGTCAAAAGCTCCAGACCTTTCTTCCTCATTATGCGCTCAAAGAAGGAAAAAATTAATATTATTGATATTAATCTAGAATGCGCAATTGCAGAGTACAGTTCAGTGCAGTTCACTCTGCATGCCATCCAAGTGTGAAGTCGACTGCACCGAAGTACCTGTGACGTTGAGTATCATGTACTTGTGTCGTGTACTGGATCCGGAGAGATTGCATCGGTAGATTCCGGCGTCCTTCTTCTTCGACCGGCGGATGATGAGCACCGAGAGAGCGCTGTTCTGAGGCCGAAAGACCCGGAACCTGGAGTCTTCCACGATCACTCGCTTTCCACTCGCAACTGCAACGGAGTTTCCCCCCTCCGAAGACGACTCCCGCCGCCGCCGCCTTCGTCGTCTCCTTCATCCAGTCAATCTACGTTCACAAAGCGAAATGCAATAGTAGTAGTAGTAGTAGTAGTAGTAGTAGTAGTAGTAGTAGTAGTAGTAGTAGTAATAGTAGTAGTAGTAGTACTAAACAGTAGTGTCTTATTTATAGTAGTAGTAATAAGTGATAGTAGTAGTAACAGTTTAGTAGTAGTAGTAGCAGTAGTAGTAGTAGTAGTAGTAGTAGTAGTAGTAGTAGTAAGTAAGTAAAATCTCGTAAATTTGTAAATTTATATAGCACTTTGGAAAGTAGTACGGCAGTAGTTGCTTATTCTTATGCGCTTAATCTTTCTTGAAATAACTATAGGCATATAGGCAAGGTGGTTTGTCAGCCGAGTTAAGGTCAGTGTATCCAAGAGGCGGCGAAAGAGTGGGCACAGAGCTCTCATCGACATCATCAGCATCATCATCATCATCATCATCATCATCATCATCATCATAATCGTTGTCGTATTCATCACCGCAGTCATTATGTTGTAGGGAAGTTTGAGAGGACGACCGCAGTGGCTTTCGTCACTAGACGCCAAAACACGTGAATGCAAGTGCAAGCGAGAGCGCTCATTGTCCTAACTCTATCACACGCCAATATTAACTTAAGACGGCTCAGAACTGCAGTGTTGTATCCATGCTCCAAGTCTTTGGAAGGGGATTGACCTGGCTGGAGGAGAACGCAATGTCTTATCTCAGAGACACAATTTGTTATATTATATAGTCAGTGGCGTAGCCAGGATTTCCGGAAGGGGTTTGAAAAAATTCGTCAATAGCCGTCAAGGGGGGGTTTCACCCAAAAATTGCCAAAAATCGCCTCAAAAAATAAAAATTGCACAGGAATACATTTCTTAAAAAAGTTTTGCCGTCCAAGGGGGTTTTAACCCCCAAAACCCCCCGTGGCTACGCCACTGTATATAGTGTTTATCATTGACGACATAATGACGTCAGACCAAAGACATATTATTGACTGGAAAGTCACTCACTACACTACTCAGTATTACAGAGAAGGCGCAAGACATGGCAAATGACAACTGTGAACGCACAGCACAGTGCGTATGCTTTGTCACTGCTGACATTTGGGGGGAATTTTAAGGCATTTGGGAATCTCCCTCTAACAGGCCTGGATAAAACACTGTGTAACAGAAGAACAGGACGGTGAACTTCAATAAGAGTTCATTGATATCTGTCTGCTTCTATCTATCTATCTATCTATCTATCTATCTATCTATCTATCTATCTATCTATCTATCTATCTATCTATCTTTCTGTCTATATGTATGTCTGTATATCTATCTATCTATCTATCTATCTATCTATCTATCTATCTATCTATCTATCTATCTATCTATCCATCTATCTATCTATCTATCTATCTATCTGTCTGTCTGTCTGTCTATCTATCTATCTATCTATCTATCTATCTATCTGTATCTACCTGGCGGCGTCGGTGATTAAGTCCACCTACTTTGCAGAATCCCAAGGGCCAAAATGCATTTTGCTTCTGAAAAGGATTTGTCTTCTGACGCCATCTGCAACTGTGAAAATTAGGCTGGAGAGGGAGAGGGATAGGGAGAGGAGAGAGAGACCCAGGCGGATAAAATGCCTGTGTTGTTATTTTAGAACGGAGTGCTAAACAGTGTTTAGTGGAGTGTGGTCTTATGAATGAGGTAGGCTGAGAAGTTGGAGAGTATAGAGGTCAAGTGAGGTTATCAAAGGTCAGACTATCAACTGAGATTATTGCTATTTGGATTTCAGACGTACGACTGGTTTTAAGCAGTTGCTTCGTTGCAATCCGACGAACTCAGATCCAGTTATTAGCTCCATGATTGCGTTCCTAAAGATCAGACTTTTTGAGTGTCATTTAAAGTCATCATCTAACTTAAGATATCGCTCAATGTTATAATTCGAGTTTTATTTGAACCCATGTTTGACTCTCGTTTTAACAGTGCAACTGTACGTGGCACTTTGGGGGAGTTAGACGAGTGAGTGTAGCAATATTTACTACCTCCGCGCATGGGCGCCCGCACAAGTGGGGGCACTTGCCCCCTCCTGGAAAATAAAAATGCCAATATTTCCCATTGAAATTTGAAAACCTTGCTAAATTATTAACCGTGACCATTGTGTTAATATGTGTTTTGCCCCCTCTTGGAAAAATTTAGGTGGCATAGCCATGACCATTATGTTTTGCCCCTCCTGGAAAAATTTATGTGGGCGCCCATGCCTTCGCACATAATTCACTCCAGATTATCTTTCGTCTGTGTTGCTAAAATCCTTTTTCTCTTTTCCTCAGCTTGTCAGGAACAATGCCTAGCAAAATCACCTGCTTGGCAATAATCACGTCCACATGCTCATGGGTGTCTCTGAGTCTAGCTGTCGCTCCAGTTGACCGCCTAAATGTTCGTTTCGTTGTCTGCGTCTTTGCCTGTTCGCATGTAGTTAATTAACTGGAACGAGCAACGCTAACGACCGCCAGGGAAGCAATAGACGCATTCTGCATTTCCAGTCATAATTCAACGGCAGTCAGGAGCAGTCTACAACTCTACATCTCTAGTATCACAGACTGTAAAGTAGGTAAAGTTATTTCCGAGCCCTCGAGGCTTATAGGAGCGGCGCTGATCTCCGTTTCTAGGCCCTCAGCCAGGCGACTACTGCAGATTACATGATAAGGGGGTCGGTGTTCTCACGCAATGCGCCTGTTTACTCCGCGGATTAATCCGCTGCCCAGTTGCCACCGCCCTCTGGCGAAATAAGGCTGAGTCGACCTTAGGGCTCCTGCGGGAGTTGAACCCGCGACCTCATGCTCCATCTTCCGGCGTTGTTACCACTCTGCTATCTTCCCGCCCTGACTAACAGTAAAAAGGTAGGTCCGGTACTCGAATCCGAGCGTTGGGTTCCGGTGCTTATATCCGGTCTAGGCAATCGCGGTACGTCGCTGGCTGTATAATCTGGGGTAGGTAGCCTTTACTTTACCCAGACCGACGATCCTCATTTTAGCACCGCCCTCTAGTGAGTAAGGCTGAAATTGAAATTATTATGCATCATTTTTGAAATTATTATAGAAATTATCTTCATTCTTGAAATAGGCCGCTAACTATTACTCCTGGATTGGATAGTACGGAAGCCGGATGAGAACATTTGGTTTTGTCGCGTCAAGATTTTGACAAATAATTTGCATCTGTGCATTTTTTTCGTATTGTTATGTGCGCTATTACTTACTTACTTACTGGATTAATTGCTAATTAGGGTATCTTTGGATAGAGTTGTGAAAATAGGGCTTCCGGTTCCGACTCTGGACAATCTCCGACCAGACTCCAACTGTTATAAGTGGACGGCTGATGATCAAAGATGTCAGACGAAGACGGTGATTTTAAAAGATTCAATTAAGAAAATTTAATACAAAGTCCGAGACGCTGTACAAATGCCACATTATATTATTGTGACGAGCAGCCACCTAAATAGGACTCGTTTACTTACTTACTTGTCTAGGGGAAACTACTTTGGCACTAACTCGCACATTTTAACTGACAAAACTATTCTTCTTATAAAATCTCGCTTTAATCTTAATTAAACGTTCAACTCTTCCGACATAGCGGCTATCATAGGCAGTGCTATATAACTCTAATCAATGTTTTAAAACGTCCAGCGACAGCAACTATCTTGGCAACTAGTTACTAATGTAAATAACAGCTGATAACAGCTTCCACACAAATTCAATAAAAATGAAACAAATGTGCCCTTTGCACGAAAACCAATTCGATATACGAATTCACGAATATTAAGCGAACTGAAATCTCGGTTCAGATTTAAACAATAGCAATTTAAACTAAAACAACGAAGAGCAGGAACGAATCGCTGCAATCGAACGTCCGCCTTCTTCTTCGGCCACCGTCGAACTCCTCTTCTTCGAAAAAGACGCACTTTCAAAACGTAACTGCCTTCAGCAACGGCTCTTGCGACCAATCACGCCCGTCGTCTCATCACGCCTTCTATAACGTGAATTCCTATTTGCTCACATAAACATAGAAGCAAACACAGTAAACTTCACGTTCAAACCTACCAATATTCCAATTATTTGCTATCTATGCTTCAATATAGCACTCCATCACACCCCTAGCACTCGAGCCTACGTGGTGGATCACCACGTCAACTCAGATGCAATGGCTGTGACGACATCAAAAGGAAATTGCGAAGCAAACTTTGGCTTACACCAATTTCAACTTATCCAAAATGGAATTAATATTACAAAGGAATAAACAAGAACCAACCACTGAGAACAACTGCAAAAATTATGCTATCTATGTGGTTATATCACAAAACTATCCTAACTTAGCTTAAGCTACAACACACTTACATTCTATTTTACTTTCAACACTTACTTACAACATCTAAACTAGTTACTTATCCTACCTATTCTGATGGTCAACTTAACTCTATAGGACATCCATACATACTTAAGTATCAATAAATTAAAAGAGTAAATCAGTTTATGAGCAAAACTCATAATCATTAGGTGCTGTATTAAGCATAACCTAGGAAACTCAGCAAAACTACTGCACTGTACTGAAAAATATATAGGCTTCCTATCGGGTCTCAAGGGACTTACATATCTCACACATGAGAATGTCTTTGGCATTTCCCTAATTATGCGCTTCAAAGGGGCTTGACCCAACAATACTGGATCATTGCGACCATAATCCTCTAAATTATAGACAACTGACTTCCCATCAGCTTCCACTGAGATGCTATGTTTAGTCATCCAATCAACTGACAATTGGGTATTTTCCCCATTTACAACTTTTGTGTTGTCAGGACTTAGTCTATGTGATGAAACATATGCGGGTTGAGCATATTGTTTAAGAAAGATCTCATATGCGATAAGATCAGTCTGTCTAGGTTTATTGTTGAACATCTGTTCATGTTGCATAATCAGAGATTTCAATTTCTCTGTTAGACCTGACCCCAAATGTTTTGCTTTGTCCAGTACCAGTTCTTCAAAAGAACACTGGACGTTCTCTGTTGTTTCTATTGCATTGGCAGTTTCAAGTTGGTTTCTAACTGTGCATGCAACAGTTTTAACAAATTCTTGTTCACTTTCATTGTGAAACATTTTCTTTCTACCAACATGAAACTTCAAAAGATTTACATGCCACAACAGCATTTGTTTTTTCTTGACTGGGATGAAGTCAATGTAGTTCTGCCTGATTTCTGACATGACATCACTACCTGGGACTGTAATGAACTCCTTAGGCAAACAACACCGAACAGAAACATCTGTCAACATCTTACCTACTATCTGTCCTGTATGCGCGGGAATGGGGATTGCATCTGGGTAATGAGCACACAAGTCCATTTTTGTCAACAACCACCTGTTGCTTGACTTGCTGTACTCTGGAACTGATTCTACGACGTCTTCAGCAATACGGTCAAACACATAGGTCATTCTTGGTAAGCCCTGGGATTGTTCAATGCTACCGTATTTACTTGCATTGAGTTTCTGGGATATATCGCATGTGCGTGCATATTCCTTAACATCTTTGTTAATTGATTGCCAATAAAAATATTTAATGATTCTTTGTTTGATTTTGTGTATTTCTATTTGTCCGGACGCCGGAATGTCATGTGACAATTCTAAAAGACGCCTATGGATTTGCAATGGGGCAATGATCTGCAAAAAACCTAAATCCGACAGAACAACTTCCTCAAATAACATCTTCAGACTCTCATCAGTCTGTTGCAACCTAACTAGGTCATCATGGGACAAAGACAACTCTTTCCCAATAAATTCATCACATGACCCACTTGGACGATTCAACAAACCACTTGGCCGATTCAATAACCCACTTGGCCGATTCAATATACCACTTGGCCGATTCAATAAACCACTTGGCGATTCAACATACCACTTGGCCGATTCAATAAACCACTTGGCGATTCAACATACCACTTGGCGATTCAATAAACCACTTGGCGATTCAAAATCCCTGAACCACCAACAACATCATTGGGAAAAACCTGTGGAACTACTGGGCGATTCAACCTCATGGAACCCCACCAACAACAACATCATCAGAAAAACCATGTGGGTCCTGGACACCACTGGAGTCACACGACTCATCAAAACAACCTCCTCATCAACAGTACTTGGAGCTACATCATCAGCATCAACACACTGTGAATTTACAGTAGACCCCAATAAGTCTTCCTCAAACAGACTCTCTAAATTAAAATCAAAATTATAATAATCATCTGGATTATATGTGACCTCTGCTTTCTTATCTAATGAATCTTTCTCAAGATCAATTAATGATTTGATTTTAGCCCGAGTCACCACAAATGAATCCATGAGTTCCTCATCAACTCGACAATCCACATCAGCTCCAATCAAAACATCAATCGAATGGGGTAATTGATCGATGAGACCACACAACACTTCTCCACGATGAAAAACACAATCAAGGTTCACCAACACCAAAGGAATTTGGATAACATCCCCAGTTATACCTTTAATCAAACGACATTCGCCTGTATCTTTGTATTCATCAGGATTTATTCGTTCTTTACTGATTAAAGTCTGCGATGAACCTGTGTCACGAAAAGAAATAATTTGTCTTGTTTGTTTGTCTGCATTTATAATTGTAGCTTGGGAACAATAGGGTCTGAAACTGGTTGGTACTGTGTCCAAACTATGTGTAACTTGTTGCACAAAGTTTACGTTTGGACCAGCAAAATTTGAGCCTGGCTCAAAATTTGCCTTCTCATTTCTCTGTCGTTTTAAAGCAAAACATTGGTCTAAACCATGTCCATTCCTATGGCAGAATGCACATTTCTGGGTTGAGGGCAGCCCATTTTTACCACTCCTGAAATTTGAGTTCCTCCCCTGTGTATTGGAATGTGGAAAATTTCTCAAATTGGCATTATTTTCATCTGGCAATGGCTTAGAAGTGACATTTTGATTTAATTGATATCTCCAATTAGTGCAACTGTTGGCATTGTCTCTATCAGTGTTGTATCTATTTGTTTGGGTTGCATTGTGCTCATGTCTGTATGCATTTGGAGCAAACTTGTGTCTGTTGTAAGTGTCACTGCTATTTGAATAGTTTCTGTGAATAGCAACAAACTGATCAGCAAATCTAGCTAATTCAACAAGTGAATTGGCTTGTTTGTCCATAAGCCAAGTTTTTAGAACATTATCATTTACTTTGTTCAAAAATTGTTCCATTTTAAACAATTCTTTGATTTTTTCTGGGTCATCTTGAGCCTTATGACCAAGCAAAAATCTCTGAAAAGGCCAATTTAACCTAGTTGCAAAATGTGTATACGTTTCAGATTGGTCCTTGTTGAGCTGCCTGAACTTTAATCTATACGCTTCGGGAACTAATTGAAACATATTTAGGATGGCCTCTTTGATAAAGTCATAGTCTTGGACCTGCTCAGCAGTCAGTTCTACAAAGACTTTTAAGATCTTACCACTTATCTGAGTTTGAAGCATAGCAGGCCATTTATTTTTCTCAATCTGGAAGTTCAGCATTGTTCGTTCGAACAGAGTCAAGTAGGAGTCAATATCTGTACTCTCATTAAAACCTAGGAGTGCTTTCTAGCACATTTTCACTAGCTTTATCAGAACTACCTGCATTAGTCCTATCACTACTTACTGACTCACTTTGCAAGGTCAACTTATGCAACTCAATCTTCTCATTGGACTGAATTTGAGCTTGTTGAATTTGAGTTTGGGTCTGAGCATCAAGTTGAGCTTGCTGAAGCTGGGCATCAAGTTGAGCTTGCTGAATCTGGGCATCAAGTTGAGCTTTTTGGGTCTGGGCATCAAGTTCTAACTTACGCATCTCTAACTGTACCTCTAATTTCTTAAGGACAATGGCCTCAGATTCTATTGGAGTATGGTTGGGATTTTGAGAAGTCCTACTGCCAACACTCTCAATATCTGTCTGTCTGTCTTCACCCAATCCTGTCACACATAATTTAATCAGCTTTGCCCTCAATTGGTCCTTGTTACCCCTCATTTCGACCCCTTTTGAAAGCAAATTTTCCCTCAAGTCTTCTACATTCATAGATAAAATGTCTTCAACCGACCATGCATCAGGGAGTGCTGGTTTTTCCATACTTAAAATTATGCAGAATATACAAATTCAATGCAAAACAACTAATCAAAACACACAGCAATATTCAACACAAAAGCAGTAATAATCAATTTAAACTACTGATACTACTTACAATGAACGGGGAGACAAAACTCAAACCCTATTTCACTCTTAAAATTCACTAGGCCTCCTCAATTAATTAAATAAAATAGCCTAAAATTCTGCTTTTTCTTACTACACGGAGTGGAGCAGCGTCGCCCGCTTACCCTTGTGCGACGACAACTTACAACTAGATTCAAATCTACCGGACCTGAGCCTACCCACATGTGACGAGCAGCCACCTAAATAGGACTCGTTTACTTACTTACTTGTCTAGGGGAAACTACTTTGGCACTAACTCGCACATTTTAACTGACAAAACTATTCTTCTTATAAAATCTCGCTTTAATCTTAATTAAACGTTCAACTCTTCCGACATAGCGGCTATCATAGGCAGTGCTATATAACTCTAATCAATGTTTTAAAACGTCCAGCGACAGCAACTATCTTGGCAACTAGTTACTAATGTAAATAACAGCTGATAACAGCTTCCACACAAATTCAATAAAATGAAACAAATGTGCCTTTGCACGAAAACCAATTCGATATACGAATTCACGAATATTAAGCGAACTGAAATCTCGGTTCAGATTTAAACAATAGCAATTTAAACTAAAACAACGAAGAGCAGGAACGAATCGCTGCAATCGAACGTCCGCCTTCTTCTTCGGCCACCGTCGAACTCCTCTTCTTCGAAAAAGACGCACTTTCAAAACGTAACTGCCTTCAGCAACGGCTCTTGCGACCAATCACGCCCGTCGTCTCATCACGCCTTCTATAACGTGAATTCCTATTTGCTCACATAAAACATAGAAGCAAACACAGTAAACTTCACGTTCAAACCTACCAATATTCCAATTATTTGCTATCTATGCTTCAATATAGCACTCCATCACATTATATTACATTACATTACATATTGGACAGGATAGGCCTAATGAAAACAGATGAACAGCGTCACAAAACCTTTGCAGGAATCAAAGAAGGAGGCAAGAGGCAGAGACGAATGGAAACAATGGAGCCCTGAATCTGTCCCAATACAGAGAACATGATGACCAGGGGTGTAGCTACGGGGGGGGGTTATATCGGTATATATACCCCCCCCCCAAATCAATATATATAATACAGTATAATACAGTATATGTAGCATATATATAATATATGCATATATATATAACATATATAGCATATATAATATATATAACATATATAATATAGGCCCTATATGCCCCAAATTTAACCCTCCCCATCAGATTTCTGGCTACGCCCCTGACCACTGCTAAAGTAAAGTACGACGAAGCTTTTGTCAAATGCTGATTCGTCGCAACGTCTAATAGGCCTATGGTGCTATTCTGTTATAGTCTATAATAGACCCGACCGGCGGCTCGTGAGTTTCAAGTTCCTTGGGCTATGGACGTCTCCATTATATTTAACGTATTTATAATATCTCAATTATAAACAACGTGTTACGTCATCGGTGTGTATGGACGGCGTCTAGCTATATTGCGCTGTATGAAGAATATTTACAAAATGTGTAAATGAGAATCGTATCTTATACAACAGCGTTTCCCAAAACTGCAGGTCGCGACCCAAAAGTGGGGCGCAGGGCTCAGTCTAGTGGGTCGCGGGGAAGCGCGAAATTAGATTCAAAGTGTAATTTTCTAACCAATAGGCCTACCACAATGTCACAAGCCTTGAAAGTTGCAAGTAGGCTTTGGTTTTAGAAATCTATGCCTGCAATCCTCCGTACACGTTCTATATTAAAATGATTAGTGCTTTATCCAATTTTATTTGACAATAAGTTTGCAGGGTCGCGGCATTTTACAAAGCCGCTGAAGTGCGTCGCTCAGTTCCAAAAGATTGGGAAACCCTGGTCTATAGTACTCTTTCAAAAATAATCTTTTTTCGCAATAACGCAAGGAAAGCGTATTCCGACCATTTTGCTCTGAAACTCCACAAACATTCCAACAATAGGGAATCTCTAAGAGGCATTTGTGGAGACCTATTGGTTAAGCGATTTTGCCATACTCAAAGGATTTGTAAAGCGCGTAAAAAAGGTATGTTCCTGGTAAAATTTAAAAAGATAATTACCAATAAATTTCAATATCTGTTTCTCTCATTTTGTCTTATTTAGTAAAAATATAAGTAATTTTGTCTAATAGGTCTATATTTACCATATTTTCATTTAAATTGAATAAGAGCTTTTCTTTTGCCAGTTATTCAAAAATCAGATGATTCTTTTCAACTAACGTTCGCCAGATGGCCTGATGTTTTTAAAATATTGTATTACATGCTTTGAATAGGGTCGCGGCGCGTTACAGAACCGCCTAAGTGGACCGCTGTGCCAAAATGTTTGGGAAGCCCTGCTGTAGAAGAAAATTGCATCGCGCACATTATAAATAAAACTTCAAAACTACAATATCAGCAAATAAAAAACGTACTACTGACATTTGCCGCCCATTAGGACAGGCCCGCCGAGAGGGGCAAGGGAGGTACGAATGCCTAGGGCTCGGCGATTCGTAGGGAGCCCGGAGGGTCCACAATAATAAGCTTATTTGATACTATAGGCCTATTAACAATATATATGACTGAATAGCCTTGGAACAAACTAAGGGCTCATCCACAAATGACGTAACGCGCCTAGGGGGGAGGAGGTGCGGACATTTGTTACGAATTGTGACGAGGGGGATTCCGTAAATGTGACGTAATGCAACACAAAATTTTCAAGTGGCGACCCGTATTGCTTGTCAGGGTATTTGGAGAGGGGAAAATACAAGGATGACCTTTTTTGCTTGTCAGTATGTTTGGAGAGGGAAAAAATATAAGGATGAAAGACCTTTTTTGCTTGTCATGACTTTTCGGAAGACGAAAAAGGGGTTGGCCAGTTGTTACGTTATACTTTAGGGGGTATGACATTTTGCTACGTCGCGTTACGTAGGGTGGGAGGGGGTCAAAAAGTGCCAAAATCGCGTTACTACATTTATGAACGACCCCTAAGCTGTGTTGTTAAATTGTCTTTGTCTCGCCGTATGCTCTCACAAGCCACAGGCCAGATCGGCACATTTCGAATTCAATTTGCATTACACGCCTTTTGGGTGTAATTAATATTAAGCCGACGGCATGCAACGTGACCGCTTGCATCTCGAACATTGGTCGTTATGTCTTTGCCTTGAAGTCATATTCGACCTCAGCGCAGCGGAGAGAGCCGAATACCAGACGAATAAGACGTAGAATCGGATCCTAGAACACTTCGCAATCGCCATTAACAATCATAACACCACAGCGGCGGCGGCGGCGGCGGCGGCGGCGCGGCCAAAGTCCCGCGGCAAGAGATTCCGCGAATGGTCTTTCAACTCGTCTCGGATTCACTCAGTCGCTCCCCGAGGAGTTTTCTACTCGGAAAAGCTCTCCCCTTTCGATTGCAACACTGATTAACTGAACAACGAATGGACACCGCAGTAGAATTCACGCACAGCCGCAATAATACTGTACAGTGTATATCTACTGTATATGCTAATATATATCCTGTGATAAATAACTTTCGATAACGCTATAAACCTACGTGGTTTTGGCTAATATTTCAGAGGAAGTACAAAGCAGTCGGTGACTAACAATGTCCACAGATTTAACCACGTCCCAAAAACCTTCGCTATTAAAACGAAATAAATAATAGGATTTTAAAAGTTAAGACGGTCTCTAATATTCTTTTATTGTGAATTGAATAGATTTTGCTTTCTTGCCAAAAATAAATTAACCTTTTTTCTCGGAATTAAACTACCACTTATTTCGTTTTATGATAACTGAAAAGACGAGATCGTGATTATGACAGTAAGTGAGTATGTAGCATAAGTAAGTAATTATGCATGGCTGTATGTATATACTGTATGTATGTATGTATGTATGTATGTATGAATGAATGTATGTATGTATGGAATGTATATACTGTAAGTATATACTGTATGTAAGTATATACTGTATGTATGTATGTACTGTATGTATGTACGTATGTTTGTATATACTGTATGTATGGATGTTTGTATGTTGTGTATGTATGTATGTATGCATGTATGATGTATGTATATATGTAATAAGTAAGTAAGTAAGCGTAGTCGAATGTGGTGTATTTAAATGGTGCCTTCGTATGCCTTACGTTAGCGTTGCTCAGCTGTTGGAAGATGGCGTCGAAGCTGCAGTGGAGGACTGCTGTGTCTCCGACGGCAACAGTCGTTGTGCTCCAGATGAACTCAACGGAATTCGTCAGAGGATTCGTCTCAAGGTCTTTTCTGTCCACTGAAAAACAGATACAATCAACAGGCACCGTTTAACACTCACTGTTCAATTAATTACTTGTCATGTATCATATCTGGAAGTTAGTAGAGTGGTAACAGCACTGGACGATGGAGCAGAAGGTCGCGGGTTCGATTCCCGCAGGAGCCATAAGGTCGACTCAGCCTTACTCGCTATAGAGGGCGGTGGTAAAATGAGGAGCAGCGTTAAACTGCGAGGTAAAACGTGGGTCTGGGGAAAGTAATGGCAACCTACTCCAGATTAATAGCTGAATAGTTAAATAGACGTCGCTGATTGCCTATAGACCGGAGATAAGCGCCGGAACCCAACGCTCGGACTCTGAGTACGGGACCTACCTTTGCCGTTACCTTTATCTTGACTGTCACGCAGATTATATAATTATTTGTTGTCAGAGTTTTTACCCCGTAGGGTTTCATCCGTTGCCAATTAAGAACAAAGAATTTATACTATCCTTGACATTGGCGTGTCCACGGGGAGCCCCCGACCCCCTAGTCGGGCTGAGACCGGTCGTGATATTTGCGTAAAACCGTTGAGTAGCTACGGAATGGGTAATATTATGAGACTGTGGAGTATGGATGAAAGGTCGCAGCTGTCGACATGACGAGGACCTTTTTGCTCGTTAAGACTTGTAAGACTTAATCGCCCGAAAATGTCGATGCGCCCCCCCCCCTATTCCGTAAGCCTAGCTACGCCACTGATCTTTGACCTAGAGAACAGCATGTTACTGGCACAGGAAACTGTTTCAATTGCGATTTACTTCCTCTGCACTCAAATATAATTCAATAAAATAATAGGCCCTAATGTTCTTCGTTTTTCATAAAAATTCGTTCGATTGTTTAATGCAGGATTCAGTTGCACCAGTAACGACGGCAGAGACCGAAGACAATGGACAGGTCTCATTCACCCCTTCTCTCTCTGTCTCTGTCTCTGTCTTTGTCTCTGTCTCTTTCGTTCTTTCTTTCTTTCTTTCTTTCCTTCTTCTCTCTTTCTTTCTTTCTTTCTTTCTTTCTTTCTTTCTTTCTTTCTTTCTTTATTTCTTCTCTCTCTCTCTCTCTCTCTCTCTTTCTCTTTCTCTGTCTCTATCTCTTTATCTCTGTTCCTGCTCCACTGTTCCACTCTTCGTCTTTCATCTCATCATCGTCACCTTTGCGCCCTTTACCCTGTCCCCTTCGACTGCTTCTCCGCTTCTCCGGCCCTCCGGGTGCTCGTACCCATTGCGGTCTACTCCTCCTCCTACGATTGTTTGAACTGTTTCGGTATTTGTCGCTACATTAAACATTTCCTATTGAAACGGCATTAATGATCTGCCGTAATAAGCCATTGGCGCCATTTGATGCATTAGATCAGTGTTTCCCAAGCCTTTTCCAGCCAAGGTACACTATCAAAGATACATACAGTCAACGGCACACTGCAACCGACAAGCAAAAAAGAGAAAAAGCCCTCATCTGTGATCGTGATCTCTTCCTTTTCCCAAGCTGACAAGCAGAAATGGTCGTCAACTTATTTACGTTAGCTGTTAGACTATATCCAACATTTTGCCGCGGCACACTTCTAAAGTTTCTGCGGCACACTCGTGTGCCGCGGCACACAGGTTGGGAAGCACTGACAGTTCTGTATTCAGTTGAATGGACGCGAAAGTAAATTCTTCCTTTAATATCTAACACTCATAAATACCGCTTATTAAGTTCAAAGCGAAGTTAAGCTTTTGTGCATATGTGCGTGAGTGTTGGCTGCTGAGCGGCTTGCACTGTGCTCAATTTACGCAATCGGCCGATAAAACTTTAAGAAGTAGAATGTAAAGGCGCCTCATCAATGGAGACTAATTCATGCTCTTTCCTCTGCATTTGCTGAGGATACAAACCTCGCAAGGACAGATTTCCAATACACTTACAGCATTTATCGAAGACAAGCTACTTTCAACTGCTACGCTATTTTCAAAGAAATATTGTGAAACGACTAAATGCCTGAATAGCATTATTGCTCGACTTATTGGATTGCACGGAGGCAAAGGAATGTTCAACGAGAAAGAGGAAGAGACAGAGACAGAGACAGACAGAGAGACAGATAGAGTTAAATGCTGAATTGGAGGCTGCAGCGACTGAATTCTTGTATTTCATCAGCATAAAATTAATTTCGTAGAAAGTAAAAGAGACAAGACCCTCTGGACTATTTGATTGTATTTTCAGAAATCTTAGTAATTCCAATAAAAGCAAAGACACAATCGCAAAAACTCAAAAGTCGGTTTTCTCATCATCACTGATGGCCGACAAGGATCTTCATTTCAACATTCACTGCTGCTGTCTTACTTCCTGTCTGTCTGTCTGTCTGTGTCTGTCTGTCAGTCAGTCAGTCAGTCTGTCTGTTTGTCTGTCTGTCTGCGTTTGTTTGAGTCTGTTTCTGAAGCTGGTTGTCTTTGTGATCTTCTAAATCTTTCGATCGATCACTAAGGACATTCTTAGTTTCATCTAAGTAGCAGATGTTGTGGCGCATCGTCCACCCGGCCGACGATGCCAGCGTCTGGTCGACCCTCCTGTAATCACCGGGTCAGAGGTCATTTGTCAGGTCATAGACTCACGACAGACTTCTATGATGTCAATTTGACCGCAGACAGACAGACAGACAGACAGACAGACAGACAGACAGACAGACAGACAGACAGACAGACAGACAGACAGACAGACAGACAGACAGATAGATAGATAGATAGATAGATAGATAGATAGATAGATAGATAGATAGATAGATAGATAGATAGATAGATAGATAGATAGATAGATAGATAGATAGATAGATAGATAGATAGATAGATAGATAGATAGATAGATAGATAGATAGATAGATAGATAGATAGATAGATAGATAGATAGATAGATAGATAGATAGATAGATAACCCCGATACGCAAGCAAATACGTTGAACACGACTCACAGAACAATAATTATTGAGAAACTTTGGCGAAGTTTGTCCATTACCGACTTCACTGACTCATCTTTTGTCGACAAGGAAAGTATTAGGCCAACTGCTGACTTAACACTTAATCTCATTATTTCTCACATCAGTTGAATATACATTCAGCGCCGACAAACGCTATTGAATCAATATTAAAATAGAAGCACTTAAGAAGTGTCGGTTAAGTACAGTAGTCAATGAATCTAGGCCCTACTTGTTTTCATTTATCTGGCAATTGTAAACTTATTTCATTTCGGTTTTGTCATCCAACTCAGAACGTGGGAGATTGGGTTACTGCACACATTGTTAATAATATGTAACTTGTTCAGTGCATCGTTGCACTGAATTGAGGCAGTTGATGTCATGCACGAGTGACTGCAGTGTATACCGGATCTCACTTCGATTCTGTTTCCGGCGCACCTTAAGGCAGCTGTAGAAAGTTCATCAGCAATGTAATTGCATATATTAGACGCGTGGGACTGTTGCCACTGTCGCTTTTAGGTGTTCGTGCATATTTGCATGTTTTCAATTGTTTCTGTTATCAGCAGTCGTTGCCCATCTAGTCGTTGTCGTTGTCGTTGTATCCAGTGTCACTATCATCTCGGACGAAAACAGAAATCCTTCTAATTTTGACATCAGTGGTGACTGGTGACTTAGCGCTACAAAATCTTTGCACGACGCAGACTCATCACTGAGATTCAGAAGAAGACTTTAGAAGCAAATAAACAGGATAAGAGGGAAAGAAGATTCTCTCTATATGTCACATATGACGCATCGGGCAGTCTACTTGCTTCATCGAAGGCCTAAGTATATTTGTAGGTCTACGGCATAATACACGTGTATGTGTAGCAGCCTACATGAGAATAAACATTCCCTGTATTTGTCTCCAAACTTCAGTCTATGATCTTAATGACCGCGTGCAATAGGGTATTTGTGTAACCTGGAACAACGATATGCAGACGAAGTGACATACAAGCTGACTGCCTGACTGCCTGACCTGACTGACTGACTGACTGACTGACTGCCTGACTGCCTGACTGACTGACTGACTGACTGACTGACTGACTGACTGACTGACTGACTGACTGACTGACTGACTGACTGACTGACTGACTGACTGATGCATTCACCTGCTATTTGCGTTTTCAGAAAGCAAGAATGTAATTGAGTCAATATGTGGCATTTCATGCAGCCTTATGTTACAGCGGCGCCTGACAGATGGCTCTTTCCGTCTTCCATTAGCCACATTTGCTAGTTTCGATTCTCGTCTGAACATGCCGTTGCCTGCATGAGACTGAGACAAGGCAGAACAGAAGATCAGCAAGCGACCATAGCGGAATCAGTCGAAAAACCGATAGCAAAGCCTCATCGGCGTCTCATCAGCACTTTGCTTTATCAAACGCTTAATAATTATAATGTTTCGTCAGTATCTAAGACTTGCGTTGTGACGGATTTAGCGGCATCATCGATTGAGAAATCGAGTGAATTTCCAAATAGCGCTTCACCATCCGTCTGTTGTAAATTGCCGATTGTCGTTCGGTGATAGACAGACGACCTTAGCGCATTACTACTACGTCAGTCGCTAGGAATATCTTGCCAATTAATTACCAACATTACTAGCGTCCGTTAGTCAGAGAGAGATGGAGGCAGAGAACGAGAGAGAGAGAGAGAGAGAGAGAGAGAGAGAACAAGAAAGAGAGTTAGAGAGAGTTAGAGTAACTTAGAGTCTTAGAGAGACAGACAGACAGACAGAGACAGAGAAAGAGACTGAGAGAAAGAGAGAGAGAGAGATAAAGACAGAGAGACAGAAACAAACTGAGACAGAGAGAAAGGGAGACAGAAGCTAGTTTCACTTAGCCGTCTATTTAATTCGTAGCACGTGCAGATTAAAACGGAGGCGGTTAGAGAGGCTGCGGCAGTTGAATGCGCTGAGCGCCGCGTTTGTTCAAGACATCTGACAGTGCTGTTGCCAATTTTTTCTATTCAGCTTTTGATTAACGTAGACTTATTACAGTTAAGAATGGAGCATTCAGAAATCCCGTCACTGTACAGAAACTCGCTATCGAAGATAACAACACGTGGCCTAAGGCTAACTTCGACATATCTAAATATGAATCCAGCACAGCACAACGATAGTGGTGGAAGCGATGGAGTGAGATGGTGGTAACATGAAAGTGATGACGACGACGACGACGATTATGACGACGACTATGATGATCGAAGCTTCAACAACATATCCACTGTATTGGGTTTAAACGAAGTATAACTGCATCGGAGTGACGAACAGAGAGGCTGAAGCGAAACCAGATATTCTGCCATCAATGCAATTTAGCGTCTGAGCGCGTCGTGACCTTCGAGACCGATAGCGTCGCCAGTGCAAAGGACATCCTTATAATTAATGCTCACAAGCACACACATGCATATACGTAATATGCATACTTATACGCATACATATGTTTGCGTATGTATGTCCGTGCGTGATACAGCACATGGACATGCAATTTAGGATATAGCCTACTTAGCAAATAACGCACAGAGGAGAAAGACAGACGGTCAGACAGACAGACAGACAGACGGATAGCTATCTATCTATCTATCTATCTATCAGAAAGAGAGAAAGAGAGAGAGAAAGAGAGAAAGAGAGAAAGAGAGAGAGAACATTTAGACGATGCTAATATGAAAATTCTTTTCATTATAACGCAGAGGTTCCGCTTAAAACAACTCGTAGCCAATTTCCTTTGGCGAAGATCCTAATAAGCTTGAGAAATTTGAATTTTAGAAGCGAGTTTGCCGTGAAACCCTACTGCTGTTGTTTGTGTTTACTGAAATTCAATGCAGCAGCAAGCGACCGTCTCAAGCGGATGGGTTCGTTGTGCAGAGCGGTTGCCGAGTGTTATAACTTATAACGCGGGGTCTCTCAGATAGACGACACTTCAGGTGGAATGAACATTCAAACAGCGCTGACCTTTAATGAATAATTAATATATTCAAGTCCATTGGGCGGTTGTTTGTTTAGGCGAATACTGTTTTGATTATCACAAAGAAAGTTAATGTTCATTGATAACTTAGTTCTTTGGCCTCAAATAGTCTACAAACATTTACATTTCATTCGAAGTCAACTGACGAGTCAACATGTATAAGCGCATTGTTGTAAAATATACTGTCTATATGTATGTATATATGTATGTATGTATGTATGTATGTATGTATGTATGTATGTATGTGTATGTATGTATGTATGTATGTATGTATGTATGTATGTATGTATGTATGTATGTATGTATGCATGTATGTATCTCTTTGCATTCATGTGTGTATGTATTTTTGTATACATGTAAAATATATGCATGTATATATGTGTTTAAGAACAATATAAACTTGTAATGAACTGGGATCCATTTTTCTGACTTTCCATGGCCTTAGTTTCGCCAAGCACTGGCCAAGATTTCTTGGTAAATCGAGCTGACCCCAAAAACCTGTTAGATTGGAAACGCGCTCTCAGCCTGTTCGCCTGCCTGCGAAGATCATCATCTGTCTCCATCACCATTGCCCACTGTTTTGTTGATCTTCCGTCGATGAAGCCACTGTCTTCTTCGCCTGTAACCTCAGGCTATAGGGGACTGCGTTATACCCCGCAGAACTGAGTCTCTGCTTGACAGAGGCGGATCTAGTGGGTGCAGGAGGGTACAGATGTCCCCGGGCGCCGAGGTAGGGGGGTGCCAACATTGGTTTAAGGTATAGGATGTTCCGCTACGGGTGATGGCCTTTTTTGCTTGTCAGGGTATTTGTGAAGTTGAATGAAGAATGAAGGGGCGCCAAAATGGGCAGAACGGCGCCCTTCTTTTGCTTCTTATGATTTCGTCAAGTTGAGGGGGTGCCATCAGTATGTTTTGTCCCCGGACGCCGGACACCCTAGCTCCGCCCCTGCTGCTCGAAGATCCTCCGCTGTCGTGATCGTTAATCCATCTGGTTCAGATTCTTCCACCGTCTTCAACGTTGTCTTCTGGTAGAGAAATTGGATCTTCTTTCTCCGTTGTCAATGTCTATACATAGGATACAAGATCTTCCGCCAACGGAACCATTGTCCTCTTTCTTAGATGTCTCTGTTCGCCGTCAGAAGAATTCCTTTATTAAAGGATCGCGATTAAATTCGATCGATGACTTTAATTTTCCGCTTTTCGGTCGCAACATTCCGAGATTTACGACCGATGAATAAAGGAAATGCGAGAAAATCCGCTTAGGATCCGTTTTAACGAACAATGGAAGCCACCAGGAAGACATCAAACAGAAAATAGCAAAAGGACTACAAACAATGGGAAGACTGAAACGCATATGGAGCTCTAGAGAATTCAAAATAAACACCAAAGTCCAAATCTACAATACCGTTGTCATTCCACAAATACTAGATGGATCTGAAACCCGGGTCGCAAAAAAGAGAAGATGGAAAAAGACTACTCGCTGCAGAAATGAGCTGCCTAAGAAGATTTCTTGGAGTTAGCAGACTTCAAAAGCTTAGAAACGAAGATGTATGGCAGCGGATTGGGCTAAAGAATACCATCATGGACAAACTCAGAAAAAGGAGGCTAACATGGTATTGACACGTAAACAGAATGGAAGACTCGAGACTTCCCAAAAAGCATTCTACTCATACAAGGAAGGCAGGGCCTGTTTTAACGTGCAGTGACACACAAATTGTGCAGTGATAAAATGAAAATGTGCAGTGGTGAAATGCAATTTTCTGTGCTTTTTGCAGTGATAAATATTTCGGGTGACCTTTATTGCTTGTTTTTGCGCGGATGTCCACAAATTTTCTGAGTTTCGTGCAGTGATAAATTTTCTTAAAGCAGGTCCTGAAGGAAGGTAAAAAAAAGGAAGAGGCAGCAAGGCAGGTCCAGAAAAAGGGTAGACAACATAAAAAGGATCTTAAAGAAAAAGCAACTGACAATTGCAGAAGGAAGAAAACTAACGTCGGACAAAAGAGCCTGGAAACGTCTGACTAGCTATTGCCACTAATGAGTTGGCAGAG